>JAKFHU010000485.1:35742000-36380000 GCA_023783475.1 Daubentonia madagascariensis | reverse complement strand
AGAGAAAAAGGACATCAGTGGAAAAACAAATGACATCTGAATAAAGTAGGAAGTTTAGTTCATAGTAATGTCCCAAGGTCAGTTCCTTAGCTGTGACAAATCTACCGTGGCAACATAAGAAGTTAGTGAAAGGGAAAACTGGACGAGGGGTACACAGGAACCCTCTGTACCATCTTGGCAATTTCTCTGTAAAGCAAAAATTATTCCAATAAAATGTTTTTAAAAATTGGAAAAAATATGCACAAGCCCCACCCAAGTCTGTAGCTTGGAGGGAAGGTGAGGAGCTCCCCTGGCTCACTGTGGACTTGTCCTCAGGAGGCATCTGCTCCTGCACTGGTCCTCCCTCAGGGCTGGAGGTCGCCTGCACAACGCCCCAGGCCTCAGCCAAGACTGGCTCTTTCCGCCTCTGCACCTTTGCACACACAGGTCTGCTGCCTGCCACGCCTTCTGCTCTTGGCACCAGAAGTCACAGTAAGGCCTTACTGGTCAAGAACCAAAAAGATGAGCAAACACTTCAAACCAGTTACCTCACTCCTACAGTGTTAGCCTAAGATAGTTTATCAGGAACAAAAAGTCGCACACTTGAAATGTGCCCCACTGTGTTCGCTCCAAACACACACACACACAAACACTGCAGGAAACAACCTCGATATTGGTAAATAACGCCACGTCCACTGGGTCAAATCGTGGAGTTGTTGAAACAACAAAATTAGAAGACATCAGAGAAACACTGGGAACAAAATCCAGTCTCTTCCGTGGTGTCCAAAGCCCTGAGTGACCTGGCCCCAGCCACCTTTCCAAGTTCACCTCCGACCCTTCTCCTCATATTCTAGCCTCACTGGCCTCCTTGCTCTTCCCCAGGTATGCCAAGGGCATCACGACCTCAGAGCCTTTGCACTGGCTATGCCCTGCCTGCAATACTCAGATACCCACACAGCTTGCTCCCATGCAGTCAGGTCTCTGCTGACACGTTACCTCCTCAGGGAAGATACCCTGACACGCATCATATACACTACCTCATTATCCTGCTTTACTTTGTTCACATTCTTAGCATCCAACACTCTATTACTTACTTGTTTGCTCATCTGTTTGTAATCTGCCCACCCAGAGAAAGCGCCATGAAAACAGGGACGTGGACTAATTGTTTTATCTCAGAGCAAAGATACACAGAAGGTGCTCAATAAATGCATGAATCAATGAACGAAACCCGGGGCAGGGAAGAAAGAGAATACTATAAGCAAAAAATAGAAAATGATACATCACTCTAATTATGTAATGTAAAAAGAATATACATGGAAGATGACATGCAAATGTGAGAATAGAAGTGACATTCGGGGAAGTTAGCTGATTTTTTTTATCTTCTTGAAATTAATTAATATTGTAATATGGTGTGAAACTGTGTAAAGAGGACAAGCTCTGACATTGTTCAGACTTCAGTGCACAGTCTGTCTCTCCTATTCACTTGCTGTGTGACTGTAGGCAGGTCACTTAGCCTCTCTGAGCTTTGGGTGTTTCATCTATAAAACTGATATCCCATCCCTTTATTCAGAGGGTTGCTGTGAGGATTAAAGAGAAAATGAGAAGAAAGTGCTCAGCACAGTACTCAGAACACGGAGGCACCTTCCATAAAGGTCACTACCCCCTGCCCCGCCCCGCCCCAGTCTGTTCAGGCTTTTTTGGTTTTGTTTTTGGCCTGAACCTAAATGTCACCCCTCTACAACTTTCCAGGGTTAAGGGCTCCCCTCTGAAACTGCACTGAGCTTAGAACACACTAAGTTATAAATGCTAGAGTTTGCATCTTGCCAGCGCCCCCAGCACTAGCTCCTGGCTGGCAGGGCTCTTGCCTGCTCAGGTCTGGGTCCTCGCAATTGCCCAGCTAAGTGCCAGGCACAAGGGCGGCTGTGATGTTAAACGGATGAATGATTCACGAACCAAGGCAGGGCGGCGGGAGGACTTACATGCAGAGTTTCCACAGAATTTGAGGGGATCAAAAGCTCATTTAGTTCAATCCCCTTTTTACAGACAGGCTCTGAGAGGGCAAGGGACTGGCCTCAGGTCACTATGCCAGCAAAGGACAACTCCAGGGCACGAGCCCGGGGAGGCCTGAGTCCTGGGCCCCAGCGGTCAGCCTGGCTCCGGGCGAAGGCTCCGGCCAGGGGAGGAGAGGGTTACAGAGTATGTCCTTCCAATCAGTGATTGTGCTAATCAATCAACTCAATTAAATCTAGAATAGTTTTTTTTTTTAAGGAACAAACAAAAACAGCAGCAGAAAGTAATGACTAATAATCAAGTAAAATTGGATTATTTCTGTGCTGACTGGTTGGGGTGGGTGGGAAGGGAGAAAATTCACAGGAGCACGTGAAGAGGGAGAGACAGCAAGCTCAGCACTGGGGGTGGCGCTGGGGGAGAACCGAGGAGCAGAATTGGAAAACCACCACCAGACGTGGACTTACTACGCCCAGGCACTGTTCCAAGTGCAGTACACGTACTAACTCACTTCTTCCTCACAGCAACCCTAAGAGATCAGAACCATTACGATCCCATTTTATAGATGGGGAAACTCAGAGGCATGTGACCTTTGGTTAGGGTCACACAGCTGGGGTAGGGCCAGGATTTATCTGGACTCATGTGGTCTAACACTAGGGTTTTGCTCTTGGGGACATGCTGTATGCTTGGGAGTGGAGACAGTGGGGTGCTCTGAGTGCCTGGGGATGAAACACACTGACCTCATGTAAAAAGCAGTCACTATTCATTTATTTATTTAATTTCATTTACCACACATTTACCAAGTCAAACACAACAGGGACCCTGCCCCTAAGCTCAGTAGCTCATGGCAGATACAAATAAGTGACCAGTGACCATGAAGTCATTGGACAATAAAGTGTCCTAAAGCTCCATGAAAGGATCACATACATATTCATGGGACCTCTGGGGCACAGAAGAGGGGGTGTCTAACCTCCTTAGGGGAAGGTAGTCAGGGAAGACACCCTGGAGGAGGAGTCTAGGCTATGCCTTGAAAGACAAGTAGGTGTTAGCCAGGCCAAGGGGAGAGGGTGAAAAACGCCATTCTAGGCAGCAGGACCAGCATGTGCCAATCACAGAGGTTAGAAACAGCAGTACACCCGGGAACTGAAGGTAGGCAGGAAGTCAGGGACAAAGGTGTGTGGCAAGGGGTGGGGCCAGGAAGACAGCAGGTGCGGTCACGGCAGGAGACCAGGATGGACAGATGGGCAGGGCCCAGCTAGGGGTTTGGACATCGGAACTGCTGTGGGGCGGGCTGCATCACACCACACACCATCGCAGTGCAGGTTGCCCTGCCCTCCCAATGCCCCAACTGAGGTCTGCAAACTGCCCCCGTCCTCCCCCAGCAATGCTCAGGGCTGCTTGCTTTCCCCAACAAGGAAACACAGCTGGGCTTGGAACTCAGGCCTTCTGCATCACAGTTCTGTCCTTCCCCCCAGCCCCTACTCTTTCTTTGCAATACAAATGCATCAGCAAAGCTAGCTATTTAAAGGAACCCCCGCAGCTAATCCCTGTGTAAACGGAAAATCTTTAAGCAAAGCTAATAATCGCTCCATAATCCAGCTGTTATATAATTCCGGATTTCACAGTACAGCATCCGGGGCTGAGGTATTCTGGTCCCCTGCAAAACCTTCTTTGGTTAGGGGGGGAGGATGGAGTTGGGATAAAGATCTGATGAGAAGGTGTAGCCTGTGAGGGGGACAGGTGGTCCAGAGTAGCCAGGGCAGGATGACAACAGTTAGGGGTAGGGAGATAAAGGCTCCCTGGTCTCCAGCCCTGTGTTCCTGCAGCCACAGCTTCCAGCAGGGGCAGGGGTGGGGGTGGATGGGTATGGGGGACTTGATGGTAGGGAAGGGTGGGTGGGAAGAAGAAACATGCTCAGCCCTCTGTCCCCTGCAAGACTGAAACCACATCAGCCAGGTTGTTCCACATCTTCCAAATGCCAAGAAATAGGAAAGGGAGGTAGCTCCAGTCCTCAGAAGGGAAACTGAGGTACTGAAGAACACGAAGCCAGTAAGTCTATTCCTGTACCCCAGCAGCACTCCGCAAACGCTGCAAGCAGCTTGGACTGCAATTGGTTCCCCTGTTCTCAGTTCATCTCCCCTATTTGACTATTAGTCCCTTAAGGGCAAGGTCCATGGTGTGTTCATCTTTGTGCCGCCAGCACATAGCAGAGTGCCAAGTAAACAGCAGGTACTCAATAAATGTGTTGAGTGGCAATTGAAATTGGTTCACTTTACAGAAATTAGATTCACCATGAGGATAAAGGAGAACCAAGATCTTGATTTTAAAGCTGGTAAAGGGAAGGGAACAAAAATGGGAAATCATACTCATTGAGCATCTCTTGTACACCTGGCACTATGCTAATTCTATTTAAAACAATACTAGTTTATTATGTAAATAGACTGTGTTTTAAAAATATTAGATATTAAATAATAGTATAATAAGATAAGAACAATACTTTTCTTATATTCTGGTTGAAGCAAATAAAGGTTATAGTAGTATTTAATTTGCTAATATTTATTGAGATATCACCAAGTGCTAGGTACAATGCCATGGTAGCATTCAGACCTCCCCAGAACCTTATGAGGTTGGTATTATTATCTGTAGTGACGCTGGGCGCTGACCCTAGGTTCTGATGCCCACTGATTTTGTAGCACACACTGCCACAAGCCCCCCTCCCCACAACACACACGGCGCCTCGTAGGGAAGCAGGCAGAACCCACAGATCTAAATAAGGTAGGCAAGGCCTCACTCAACTCACTCTGACTCTTGCTCTCATAAAGGAGTGTTGAACTGAAGGAGGCCCTAATAAAGATGCTTTTGCAAGTTTCCATCCTATTTTTAGGATGCTTGGGTATAATTATAACACGATGGGCCCAAGAAGAAAAGAGTTAGAGAAGTGAAAACCCAAATGTTTCCTGTTTAGCTCCGAGCAGCCCCCTCTCTTTTTAGGAAAGGCATGCAGGAAGGCACATGATTTCATAGAAAGAGCCCAGGACTTAAAGCCAGACCACCCACAATTTGGGTCCTGGCCCTACCACTCACCAATTAGCACTTAACCAATCTAAGCCTCCATTTCTCCATCTGTAAAATGGGGACACCCAGGCTTCCCCTGCAGGTTTCTTGGAGGGAGTAAGAAAGCTGTGCATGAGTGCGCATGGAAAATCTGTGAAAAGGTTACAAGGTTCACAGAGAACTTGGTAACAGTGGTTACCTTTGGGGAGGCTGTCTGGGGAACCAAGGATTAAGGGAGAAAAGAACACCATACCAGTCATTGCCTGAACTTTCACAGTATTTGACTTCTTAATTGTGACATGTGAATGTATTTTTTTTAAAAAAGAAGGAAAAATGAAAGAAATGTACATATAGGGGCTCGATAAATGGCAAGCAATACAATAACAAGTCCTCTTAAAACTCTGCTTCATTCTCCCAACAGGGGTAAAACCACCAGAAACGCACATCCTCAGTAATCTCGTGTACAGTTGACACCCAGGACCGTGCAGAAAGTACTTCCCTCTTCATTTCCTCAGCCTTCCCACACCTCCCTTCCCCATCCCCCAAAAGCCCCCTCCCCAAAGGACCCCCTCAGCTTGTTTGGCTAATGTATTCGCAAACCAAATTAGGGGGGCCTTGGCTCCCAGGGAGGTCCCCAAGCCAGTTGCTAGATGCAGGCAATTAGATACCATCTCACGCTCAAATCCGATTAGGCCCCACCCCCACCCCCACCCCACATGCAAAAGCCCACTTTCTAATCAATTTTACAAAGGGCCCTCTGCAGATATACACTAATGGTATTGAGCTGAGATCTCTAAACTAAGTCTGCAAGAAGTCTGCAGAGATAAAATGTACATTCTATATTAAGGAGGAAGCCTGTCGCCAGGGTGTCCTTCCCCTCCAAGAGAGAGAGGTGGGGGGTACAGGCAGAGCGTCAGCTACAGACAAATATCCTCCCTACTCCAGGAACGCCAGCCCCAACTTCTCTTCCAAACTTAACCCCCACCCCAACTCCTTCCCATTAAGGTTCCTGGTCATTTAACTTCCACTCGCTGGAGGGTGATTAAGTGATCCAGTAACTAGTATGTTCTTTCTCTCCTAATCCTTGTTCCTCCAGACAGCCTCCCCGGAGATAACCACTGTTACCAAGTTCTCTGTGAAGCTTGTAACCTTTTCACAGATTTTCCATGTGCACTCATGCACAGCTTTCTTAATCCCTCCAAGAAACCTGCAGGGGAAGCCTGGGTGTCCCCATTTTACAGATGGAGAAACAGAGGCTCAGGTTGGTTTAGTGGCAATTGGTGAATGGCTTAACACTTGACTGCCACTCACTACCTGGATAGCCTTGAGCATTAAATTAACTTCTCTGGGCCTCAGGCTATACAACTGTAAAATGGGAGTGATAACTAGAGGACCCATCTCAAAGGCTTAAAGAGATGGTGTGTGTAATACACTCAGAACAATACCTGGTTGCAACTAAGTGCTCAGTACAAGTTAGCTCTTACTTCTCTACACTGCCACTCACATTGAATTTCCTGTCACTCCTCATATATTTTATGACATTCACACCTTACTGGAATGCCCTTGCCCTTTCCTTTATGATGGAGCTTTCCCTAGTGTCTCACTCTCTCCTCCAAGCTTCTCCAGCATCTTGGCTCTCACCAGGATTCTAGACATTTTGTGAATGACAAAGATGCATCATGAGCTGCCAAGGCCTAGGCACTGGGACCTGGTTGTTGCACTTTTGGAGTGCCAAGGCCTAAAGCCCCTCACACTGCAGATGACGGTGACCCAAGGGGCCATGCCTGCAGGACATGAACTAATGCAACCTAACACCCTGTCCTCACAGATTGGCCAGTGCACATGGGACCTGAGCTCTGTATGCTGCCTGGTTTCTGTCCAAGGGCTGGGCTGCCAGGACACTGCAGTCCAGCATCAATAGTGGCTGCACCAGAGGAATTCATGGGCCGCTTGGCACAAGCAAATTAGGCTGAGAGGATCTGTCTTGCTCTGGGGAAGTAAGCAAGCTGCTGTTCCATCCATGCCAGGCTCACTAGCTTTGGCTCCTCTAGCACCTCTATGTGCCTTTCCAAGGTCATCAGGCACCATGTGGTACCTCTGTCCTCCTGGATGCACCCAGACCCACTCCTACAAGACAGCATGGTCCGTATCAATGCTCAGGCCACAGGAGCCTCAGGCTGGATGTGAACCGGCCATGCAGCCCTGCTGGCCCAACAAGACCCAACTTTCACACTGAGCAGCCTGCATAGCCAGTAGCTCCCAGATCACTGGATCACCTCTGGCCTATAAAGAAGAAATGAGACAGCTAGATCACCAGTGCTAAGGGGTCCCAAAACCAGAGGTACGGCCAGAGGATTTAGCCTGGTGGCTCTCCTCTTAGGCCCTCAAACACTGAGAGGGGCAATCCCAACTCTGGAACCATGGGCTCCAGGGTCCCCTGCGTTCCAGCTCAGTGTCTTGCTCTGCAAAATGAACTGAAAGTTACAACTAGTTCTCGGTGAGGGCTCCTACCAGCATAGTCTGAGGACCAACAGCATCAGTATCACCCAAAGGGCTCTGCCCCCAGCCCACTGAATCAGAACCTCTGGGTGTGAGGCTTCAACCTGCACTTTAATATGTTCTCCCACACAGAAGGTTGAGGACCACTGTTATGTGAGCCACAGAGGGAACTTCTGGAAAGCCCTTTGCAAACAGAATGTGGGTTCTCACTCCTGGGGCCACTGGCACATCAGTTTATCACTTGAAGAGCATATCGCTTCTCACCTGATTCTTCCAACAGCCACAAGAGGCAGACAGGGCAAAGTTGCACTCATTTGCTTACTCATTGTGCCAACAACTACCTATTTATTGTGGAGCTATTAGGTGCCAGACACTGGGGAACAAAACATAATTCCTGCCCTCAGGAAGCAGATCAAGACAGACCACACACAATTGAACAGACAATAACAGAGAATACTCCCTACTCTCTCAGCCTGCTTATTTGTCTACATGGTATTAATGGCTTCTTAACACTACCTCTTGGATTAGAGAAGGATGGTGCACCATTTTGAATAAGGTGACATTTGTGCTGAATCTTGAATGAAGGGAGAGGAGGGAGCTGATGGGTATCTGGAAAGTTAAAGGAGAGCACCCCAGGCAACAGGATCAAGGTGCAAAGGCCTTTTTACAGATTAAATTAACTAAATATCAGAGCCATCCAGAACCCAGAGCCTTTGGCCCATGAATTTTTCCAAAGACCTTCACATGTTTAAAATATGCAAAAATATTTTAGTCCCCCGATATGCAAAGGAAAAATGCAAAATTAAAACTTTTTAAATGTGTAATTAAATGTCTACAAAGCATAACATGATATATGTCAACTTGCTTCATTGATGGTATATTCATAAACATTTCATTACATCTGAAAATAATTTGTAGGTTAGATTTTCATAGTAAGAATTTCTGAGTTGGCTTGAGGATTTCCAAGAAATCATAGCCTATTTTAAAGTCAATGAGTTATTGGCATCCAGATAATTCCAAATAATCTTGAATCCTTCCAAATAACTTTTACAACAAAATTCTACTAGTGAGGTATTTAATGTGTATGCTATGATAAAAATTTGTGAAGACCTTTACAGCCCTGGCTATGAGCTTGTGTGGCCATGTGCTGAGCTGCGAGGGCACAGCAGGGGTAATGGCTCCAAATCAGGCTCAGAACCCAGGACCCCAGGAGCTAGGCTCCTTGGAGCTTGGGCAGGAAGTGGCCATACTGCCTAAGGGCTAGTGCTGTGGACAGACTGAGATACCTGCCCAGCCAGGGGTGGTCTTAGAGGAGGTCCCACTCCAACTGCATGCCCAAAGAGGAGCAAGGCCAGCCCCAACAGAGGCCACCCCATCCATCACAGGAAAGGGGCCCTGCCCCCTGGGTAGCTGCTCTTTTAGGCAGGTACCAGCACAGGATGGAATAGGAAGGTGGGTCCCCAAAGGGCAGGGCTGGGCTTGAGCACAGGAGAGGGGAAGTCAGAGTGGAGGTCACTGCCAAGGTCCTGGGGTGTCCATAGTGACTTGGTAAAACTGCAGAAGAGGCTTGGTAGGGGAGAAGGACTAAATCCTAAGGGTGGTTTGGCTAGAACAGGCCACATGCAGATTCAGAGCTTTGTCCATTTCCCTCCTGGATCTGTTTGCTGACATTCACTGATGCCTCACCCCCAGGCTCACTAGAAACACCCCTGGAAACGTTCTACCTCTTCTGATCGTGTCCATGGACTCAAATATCCAAGGTAAAGCTCCCAAATGACCTCACAAGTAAACACGTGGGGTTCTGGGCCTTCTTCAATTCTGGAAACTCCTTCCTTCCCACTGCCAAACAGCTTCTGAGCTCTCAAGATTAAAGTTCCCTTCCATGTGAATACCCACAGGAGGCGGAACAAAAAACTCAGGCAGTGCTTTAGAAAACAATGCAACCAGAATGTTGACACCCAGCTGGTTCTGTCCCCTTCTGAGGGGCTTTCTGGGGCCTCCCTGCCCCTGCTTGCCTCATACTGGGCCCTCCTCTACAAGGGGAATGGCCATTAGAGATAGTTTGCTGGCCAAAAAAAATACTCCTCTGATTACCACACTTCATTTATATCTCTGGGTTAGGGAGCCACGTGGCCAACAAACCAACTCACACACTCGGTTGCAAATGACTTTTGTTGCTACTAGGAAAAAAAGCCAAAACCATCAAGTATATATTCAAGAGGCTGGGCTGAAGTTGTTGGAGATGATTCTAAGCATGGCGAGGGGGAGGGGAGGCGGAAGTAACAAAGGCGGGGACAAGGCGAAGGAAGAGGTGGATGAGCCTGCAACAGCTAACTGCAGTTTCCCAAGGGGCTCCACTGAGGGTGTAAATTCTAGGACATTAACTAAATTCATTCTTTCACAATATTTATTAGATACCTCAATGTTCTGGACATTGTTCTGGTAAGGAAAATAAGGTCCCTGCCCTCAGGGAGACTTTATCCTAGTGGGAGAGACAGATAATTAACAAAGATATAATATAATATAAAAAGTAATATAATATTATATAAAGAGTTTAAAAGTACTGTGTGATACAAGAATACATTCATGTGTGGTATGTGCATGCACACACACACAACTCTTCCTTATGGAATGCCCTAATGCAAAATGGGATGCAGCAAGCTTGTTCACGTAGCAGGTAGGCAGAGAGCATGCCAGATATTTGAGAGCACCTAGACTTGTCCAAATCATGCCAATCATTGGACCAGCAGGTCCTGCTCCCAGTTAGCAGGGTCTTACTGTCTGTCACCACCTCCACCTCTCTGGCATTTTCAGGAACCACCTCCGATGGCAGCAGACCCCTGTGTAGCAAGAGAAATGCAGAGCTAAGCAGGGGGCTGTCTGTCACCAGCAAGGCAGGCATTGACTCAGGACATTCGGAGCTGATGTTCTTCTGCCTTTCCCTCTAAAACGTGACCGCATTTTACCATCACACGAAGTCTATCTTCCCTAACAACATGATGCTCCCTCCTATTCCCTGACCTCACCATTTTCCCTTTTGCCATCAAAAGGCATCCTGTCAGTTACGGGCTTTCAGATAAACTGTTCAGTTTCAAAGCACATGCCTGGTGAGGCCTCAGTTTCATTTGCTCCAGAATGTTTCCTAACCACACAGTGGGAATGAGGGTGGTGCAGTGGTCATGGGCATCATGCTAGAGTCAGACAGGCCCAGATTCAAATCTTGACTTCCCACTTGCTAAAAAGTCAAGCAAACTCTCTGCATCTATTTCTTTATCTGTAAAATGGGACACCAGTTCCTAACTTAAAGAGTGGTTGAAAAGATTAAATTAGATCATGCTTACAAAGCACTTAGCACTCAGTCAGCACTGAGTAAGCACCCACTGAATGCAGCCAAATTAAGAATTCCCAGAGCCAGAAACAGTATGGCCCTGTAGTCCCAGCTACCTGGGAGGCTAAGATGGGGAGATCACTTGAGGCCAGGAGTTTGAGATCAGCCTGGGCAACATAGCGAGACTCCATCTCTCAAGAAAAAATGGTTTCATGTCACCAGGATTCATTTTGTAAAAGATATTAAAACAAAATGAAAAAGAAAGAAAGAATTACCAGAAAGTTCTTTCCTGAGTCCTTTCACTTTGGGATGCATTTTGATCATGACAGGGCATGGCAGCTTCAACATGTACAATAGCCCCAATCATGGACAGGCCACCTTCTTGCAGCCAGGACAGTAGAGCAGAGAGCAGGAGAAGAGAGGACCAAGAAGATAAAACCAAGTATTTGCAGGGGTGGAGGTTATGGCAGAGGAAATTCTGAGGACCAGGGATGTCTAACTAACATGATGTCTCCAGGGCAGTGTTTCCCATGGTAAAGTCCCTAGAACCCAGTTCCATGGGATTCAACAGGTACCATGTCCTTTCCCCACCCCACCCTACTCCCCAGAAAAAGTACCATCATCAAATATATAAGGAAAACACTTGGATGAACAGGTCAAATATGTTTCTTTACTGCATTCTCAGAATTTTTAATACACTAACAGGCCCTGAAAGGCCAAACACAGGGCTATACAGACTCTCTCAAACCCATTTACCTGCTGTGATGGTTAATTTTATGTGTCAATTTGACTGGGCTATAGGGTGCCCAGATATTTGGCCAAACACTATTCTGCATGTTTCTGCGAGGGTGTTTTTGGATTAGATTAACATTTAAATCAGCAAACTAAGTAAAGCAGATTCCCCTCCCTAATCATCTAATCAGTTGAAGGCCTGAATAAAACAAAAAGACTGACCCTCCCCCAAGAGGAAGAAAATCTTTCCTGCCTAATAAGCTTCACACTGGGACATCAGCATTCTCCTGCCTTTGGACTCCAACTGAAATATTGGCTCTTCCTGGGTCTCCAACCTGCCAGCCTTTGGACTGGAACTACACCATCAGCTCTCTTGGGTCTCTAGCTTCCAGACTCACCCTACAAATCTTGGGACTTGTCAGCTTCTATAATCATGTGAGCCACTTCCTTATAATAAATCACTTTATATACATAAATAAAGAATACACACACACATACAAGTATAGTCATGAATCGCTTAATGATGAAATGCATTATTAGGCAATTTCATTGTTGTGCAGACATAGAATAGAGTATACTTACACAAGCCTAGATGGTATAGCCTACTACACGCCTAGGCTATATTGTGTAGCCTAATGCTTCTAGACTATAAATCTGTACAGCTTGTTACTGTACTATAGGCAACAATGGTGAGTATTTGTGTATCTAAACATAGAAAAGGTTCAGTAAAAATACAATATTATAATCTTATGGGACCATTATCATATATGTGGCCCATCACTGATGAAAACATTGCTTTGTGGTACATGACTATGTATACACTATTGGTTCTATTTCTCTGGAGAACTCTGTAGAAACCTTTCTTCCCCTAAGAGCATCTTGCGGTACTGAAATTCCATGGAAGCTTCAAGGAGTGCTGCAGCGGAGGGTCAGAACCTAAGAGGGTTGGAGGCCTCCGTTCTCCACCCACTGCCCAGAAAACGGGGCTACCCCAGCCTGAACACCAGCCTGTTCCCTGAAGTAGCCTGTCGCCACAGTCCCCTTTCCTCACGGTCTCTTCCAGGCTGCAAAGACCAGAATGGGAATTAAGAAGGCACGCTCTTTCATGAACGACAATTCCCAGTCTGTTTCGGGTCTTCCTTTTGTGTTTCCTTCTCCTTTGACAGAGGAGTTTAGTGGTTTTTCTCCTCTCAGTCCTCCCACGTGACTGTCGGGCTGTGCTGGGCTCAACAGTGGCCTGGACCTGAGCTTTAACGACAACTAAGGGTAAAAGGAGCTGTTCTCATACATGTGTCTGGCAACTCCCTGCAGGGGGCCAGAGCTCAGAGCAGAATCCAGGGAGAGTGAGGACAGTGTTCAGTCAAACCAGATGAGAAATTATATCTCTGGAACTTAGAGTCACCTGCCTTCTGAACAGCCTCAAAGAGCAGAGCGCCACGGGGAAGAGGAGAATTCCCGGGCTAGGTGGAGCCCCGTCCATAGGGGCCTCCCCCTTGGAGGACAGCAAATGGAAACAGGTGTTCCCATGTCTTCACTTTCTGTCTCCAGGTCCCCTACAGAGAGTTGAGGCCCAGCTTGAGGATTCTTGGTTTCCAGTTTCTACGTTCTAGGCCAGTGGTTCCTGTCTTCTAACCTCATGGGATAAACCTTGCTCCCCTACCGCCACCAAAACTGGGGACCAATACAAGGTTGACTCTATTTTGTCAAATAAAAATGTTAACGGGGGAAAAGGCACCTAGTACAGCCATCGTTTCATAAAAGAAAAGCCATTTTCACATCCCAAGTGAGGAACACCATAATCTCAGAATAAAGGACAGTCTTCACCTGAAGTGAGTTCTTTTGGAAGGCTCATGGGGCTGTTGTCACTTTCCTCATTTTGTTCTAACCTGCAACAGTCTGCAGAATGGCATGTGAAGTCCACCTGTCTCTATTCAGAGTTTTCTGCCCCCATGATCTGTCTTTCTCCCCAAATTATGTTCTCGGCTTGCTATTTTCTTTTTCAAAATTTCTAAATCTCTACCTTTCCTAGAATGGTTTCTCTAGAAGTTTTTCCAGAAGGAAAATGCCAGGGAATGGCAGTTCCTGAAAAGGGGAATGAAGTGCCCACTGTAGGGCTTCTACTGCCAGGCTAATTCCCAAGAGCAGATGATGTACCGGGAGCAGGACGAGGGGTGTGTCCTTCCTCCTTTCTGCCCCCAGCTAAACTCTTGCAAGCTCTGGCTCATTTGGCCCTCCTGGTCGAAGCAGCATGGGTTCTGCTGGGTAATTTGCAGGTTTGGCTGATAAGATGAGAAAGGTATAGGCATTTTGCTGGGCTGTTACTTATTCTGCATGGAGCAGGGACAGAGCCTGACCTGCGGCTGCCACAATTACCCAAGGTCCCTAATCCCTACATGAGCTCTCACAACGTCTGTTTGTGAAGCAGCGGCAGCTGGCCAGGAGCAGCGGGGGTGACTGTGAAGTCAGGAGACCGATTGTGACCAACCGATATTTATACACCCCAGTGAATGCTGTCCCCTTCCTCATGGTCACCTTGGGCATCTCTTCCCAGTTCCCAGTGATGCTGTTTTTGGTCAAAGCATTTTTGAAGCTCCTCTTGGGAACTGTCTTTAGGGCCAGATTATCTAAGAAACAGAGTCACATCCTCACTTTCTTTGTAATCAAAAATCTCTTTGCTCAGCTTTGTCACCCAGCTAATTCCTGAGACTTGCCTCCAAATGACCTTGGCTGCATTAAAAATTAAATCCACCCCCAAAGGAAGAGGATTCACCATCAGCAAGCATATTCAAAGAAGATGACGCAGACTCTGACAGCACAACCAGGAGAAGTAAGCAACAGAGATGTTTCCAGAACATGCCTCCCAGGGATGCAAACCTAACATTTGTTGGCTACTTGATGTCACCTAGCCTGGCATCTACCCAGTGAGCTGGGGTGCTGTTATCCCATTACGCAGGTGAGAACATGGAGGCCCAGAGGCTAAGCGACTTGTCTAAGATGACGGAGCTACCAGAGGGGCTGTGGACTCCACCACGGGGAGCTGCCTGTTGGATTGTGAAAAGCGTGGCATCTGTTTCAATAAAGATATATGTGCACTGATTCAAAACACAGCCAGTCGGCCAGCAAACCATCCCAATCTCCTCCCTTCACACAGCCACAGTGAACCTTCCCTTCCAGACACCAGCATCTGCTCTTTGGACCTGTCTGCAAACGAAGGTGAGGTTGCAGCCAGAGAACGCAGAGGGACCTGGTGGTAACTTGGGCGGTCCTGACTTACCGACTTCAGCAAGACACTCTGGGCCTCAGGGTCTCCATCTGGAAGATGAGGATTTAAAATAATCCCCGATCCACGTAGGCAATGGCATCCTTTCTGTTTCCTCCTTCATTCCCCTCAACAAAACAGCAGAGGCTGAACAGAATAAAACGCAAGATAGTGGGGGTGAGTTGGAACTTAGGAGTCAGGCAGACCCAGGTATGAGTCTGACTCCACTGTGCA
Organism: Daubentonia madagascariensis; assembly: GCA_023783475.1. Taxonomy (NCBI): domain Eukaryota; kingdom Metazoa; phylum Chordata; class Mammalia; order Primates; family Daubentoniidae; genus Daubentonia; species Daubentonia madagascariensis. The sequence goes on along the minus strand of JAKFHU010000485.1, from coordinate 36,364,908 downwards.
CCAGCTGAACAAGCCTGGGCAAGTCACGCAGCCTCTCTGGGCCTCAGTTTCAACATGAGGAGAAGAGCTTCTACCCTCACACGGTTGTTGCAAGACTTCAATGAGCATGTGTATCTAGGACCTGGAACAGCTGACCCTGAATGTGATGCTCAATGCCAACCATCCCCTTACCCCAGATTCATGCCCCTCCCTGCCTGCAGTGGTACCTGAACTCTCTCCCCTGACCCCTTGCCCTGCAGCCCTCCCATCCTCCCACCCACCGGACCCTGCCAAGAAAGGGCACTGCCCCCTACTCTAGGGAGATAAAAATGAAATGGTGACAAGGCAGTAAGCAGCAAAGCAGAGACCACCCAGAGTTTCCTGCCTGCTTTTGAACTCTGATGGGGTAAACAATGATGACAAAGGAGAACCAAATAGTTTACAGTAGAGAGAGAGAATTCAGGGGAACCATTTGTTATCCACAGTGTGTCTAGCACAGTGGACTCCAGAGGCAGATCTGGGTTCAAATCCTGGCTTTGCCTTTTATTAGTTCTGTGACTTTGGGGGTGCTACTCAACCTCCCTGAACCCCCATCTTCTCATCTCATCTGAAAATGCACATGCTTACTTTGCAGTACAGTTGTGAGATGCAAAAACTTAAGGTAGGTGGAGCACGCCACACTGTGCCTGGCACATAGTAAACATTTAGACACATGCTAGCTATTAAGGTTATTGAGACAATTATCCAACAAGCTCAAGCTGGCCTCAGAGGCTCTGCCCCATGTCTGAAAGACCAGAAGTGGATGTTCAACGAGGCTGTGCCTGCGCCCACCCTCTGCTCCCCTCGATATGAAATGAAGGGGTTTATTTAAAAGGCAAAGTGTGCACCAGAGAGTGCAATCCCCTGCTGCGACGCTGTATCTTCCATAACATTCCAGACAGGTCCACTTTGCATTCACACACCTCCAGCAACGAGCGACTCTCTGCCCAGGTGGTAGTCCATTTCTGAGTACCAAACATCCAGGTTAATCAAAGGCCCTCTCTTTTGCCCCAAATTATTATGTCCCAATTTTTGCCCACATTTTGTCCCAATAATTCTATTTTGGAATTACTCTAAAGCCAGCAAACTTAGCTTCTTAAAGAAAACATGGATCTGTGACTCAAGCTGAGATTCCTAGGGCCAAGGTCACACTTCACACGTTTGCCAACACCCTGGATGGAGTACCTGGCACTTTGGCTATTTTGTGTGGGAAGCATCAGAGCACAGAGAAGGAAATTCAGAGCTGGTAATGCCAGGAAGTTCTGCTGCCTGGCCTGGCCCTGTGGGACTGGCCCACTGGGTGCAGTGAGTAGGCCTTGGCCTCTAGGGGGTCCTGGGTCACCTTCTGCAAGCCCCCTCGATAGGACAAAGAGGCCCCAAGCCCCATAGGCAGCCTCTGGAGGTGCACGTCTATGTGTGACCTTGAGTCTGAAGGCCCTGCCAAAGGGAAAACAATGAGAAACGTCACCAGACGCACTCTCTTTGATGTGTCCTGACCTGGGGAATTGGTGTCAGAAGACACACAGAAAAGCCAGATGGTATTTTCCAGGGTCATGGTCCACCATGGAGCGGAGCCCAGGGCCCCTTTCATGTCCTTTCCCGAGTCAGTCCGTGCCCAGGCGGCTGGCGTGGGAGGAGAGGCTGCAGAGACACAAGATTAATGGCTTCCTGGGCAGGTGAGCAGCCGCCCACTTGGCCAGTCACGATCCTCCAGCGACTCCCTCGGCCTGGCTCCGTGAGGCATGAAGTGGAGAGAGAATCTGGGGGTGAGGTCAACCCCTGCCAACCCAGGCAGCCGTGTCCACCGTCAGCGCTGGCTGCATGAGCTGCGCCTTCGGGCTGAGCTGCCGCCTGGGTTTGCTCCTGCTGCAAGCAGAGGTGCGGCTGGGTGAGACGTGCACCACAGGGGACGGGGGAGCAGGTGGGCAGGGAGCCGGAGCAAGGACAGAGCCCAGTTTCTGGAAGTACGTCTGTCCAGAGCACTGGCTTCCAAGTTTGCATAAGGATCCCTTTTACTTCCATGTTTTTCTTAAAAATGTTTATTAGTTTGTTTGCTTGTTTGCTTAAACTTGGTTTCCTTGACTTATAAATTAGTTATTTTCATTAGAGAATATAGACTCATGTGAAATCAAAAGCGTAAAGTTAAACACAAAAATCTCCCCAGATACTAGGACTCCCTTTCCCACAGGTATTCAAATGACAGGTTTTTTTTTTGTTTCCTTCCAGAAGTTTCTAAAGCATATGCCAAGCACTTGGAGCTTAAAAAACCATAAATGCAATTTTACTATACATATTGCTCAGCCACTTGCTTTTATTTTTTTTTTTTACTCAACTCTATGTTGCTTATAATTCCATCTTAGTCTATACAGACCTGTAAGGATCTCTTTTTTCTTTTCTTTTTTTTTTTGAGACAGAGTCTCGCTCTGTCGCCCCAGGTAGAGTGCTATGGCATCATCATAGCTCACAGCAACCTCAACTCCTGGGCTCAAGCAATCCTCCTGCCTCAGCCTCCCGAGAAGCTGGGACTACAGGGGCCCACCACAACACCTGGCTAATTTTTCTATTTTTAGTAGAGATGGGGTCTCACTCTTGCTCAGGCTGGTCTCGAACTCCTGAGCTCAATCAATCCTCCCTCCTCAGCCTCCCAGAGTGCTGGGCTTATAGGCGTGAGCCACCATGCCCAGCCTTTTTTTTACATCAGCAGGATAATGTGCCAATATCATAACAAGGTTTGAAGGAGTCACATCTACAGAAGTGTGAAAACCCAATCACTGCACTTACGAACTATGAAAGGATCCTGAGGGACTCTTTTTAATGCCACAACATTCCTTGATTCCCCTGTATCATAACCTTGGTAACTTTAGTCTTATTAGTTGTATATAATGAACTCATAATTTAATAATGCTTTAAAATGAATTTGCATTTTTCTTTTTAAAGACTACAGTCATGTTTACAGAGAATGCTTGGGGCACATCTGGCCTAGTGAGGCCTGACAATACCCCTGCGTGAACAATTTACAAGTGTTATTTTATTAAATCCTTCTGCAACTTTGTAAGGGAAGGATTCTTATTTCCATTTTTCATATGAGGCCAGCGTGGCACAGAGGGATTAGGTAACTCACCCAAGGCTGCACAGCAAGGGAGAGTCAGAGCTGCCAGCTGAATTCATACCTGTCTGACATCAAAGGTCTCACTCACTCCACCGCACTGCACAGGGGCTGTCTATTCCTGGATGTTCTCCTCGCATGTGTCGTAAGAAGGGACTCCTTCCTCTATAGCACCCTTCTACAGCCTTCCCAGCTCAGCTGGAGGTGTTTACATACACGGCAATATTGCCAGACCCTGAGCTGACCTCAGATCAGGGATGGCCAGTTAGGTACTGACCTTGGACATGGGCTGGAGTAGCCGGGATGCTGTCTGGAAGTACCCACGGGACAGGCAGCAGGGCGATGCTCCTATTTCTGTGCCAGCCATGGGGCGAAGCGCTGGGAAGGCCAAAGTGAGGTGGACCTAGCACATGATCTTGATTCTCACGTAGCTCTTACCTCCCCACCTCCTCCTCCACACGCCCACTGGGAGAGGGGCCAGGAGTTCCTACTGTGCCTCCACTTAGGTCACCAAGAGCAGAGAACCACCGAAAGAGATGGCCTAGGGAGAGAAGTGTGAGGGGGCCAGGGGCCCGCAAAGGGGGACTGATGGCAGAGAAGGCTGCTTTGCCCACAACAACCAGCTCATCTTTCCTCCTACCAGTTTCCATTTGCTATAATTCTTTTGATCTTTTAATTTTCTTAAATCTGAATTGTCTGCGTCATTCTGTCTCTCCAGCCCTTCTCTGGCTATCTGTCTGGTTCTTGCGGTCTCCTCACCCTGCCTGGCCTGGGTGGGCATGCAGGGTGACACTGGCACATCACTTCAGAGATCTGCACTGCCCAGCCCTGAACAGGCTCACTGTTCAAGCACTCAGAACTGCAAGGTCAAAGAGGCTTTTAATGAAGCTGGGGGCAAACAATTTACATCCCAAAGATGCAAGACATACTCGGTCAAGAGGCCAAGGTCTGGGCTTAGTCCTGCACCAGAGCTGGAGCACTGTGGCCAAAGCCCTCATCCGCTCAAGGCCTCAGCTTTCCAATTTGTAAAATGAGGGCTCTGGAGCCAAAAGCCTCTCGGGTCCTTCCCAGGCCCCACATCCTGCCTTCTCACTCTGGGAGCAGGAAGTCCCACATACTAGCCATGCGGGGCATGCAGGGGATACTGGGTGACTCTTCAGAAAGAGAGAAGGAGGCTGAAGGTGTGAGTGGCCCCAGGAAGCACTCACTTTGCACAGCTCCTGGCTCGTGGCAGGCATGCAGCAGACACGAGCAGCTATTACTATTGTCATGAGCAGTAGGAAAGAGAAAAATACAGTGAAACGGGCCTAGGGTGACAGAAGTAGAGACACAGGGCTAGAAAGCAAGCACGATGGGGAGCAAGAAGAGAGCCCAGCATCGCATAGAAACTGGTTTGGTCTGGAGTGGCCAAGTCTGCCTGTCATGGGCACAATCTCTGGCCTCATCCATGTGGCCACGAGCTGGAAGTAGTGAGTAAACCAGAACCCAAGGGGTCCTCGCTGAGAAGACCACATCCCTGGAGTCCCTTGCCTGAGCCCAGGGACCCCAGGTCCTTCCGTCCTGTATTCAAGTCTTATAGGCATCTACTGGACATGGGCACCTGCTGCTCTCCAGCCCGCTGCTTGGAAACACTGTGCACTCACCCACCTGCAGCTGCCCACACCTAACCACACCCTCATCCTGGTTACAGTCCAGGGGACCTCTCTCCCGGCTGCCTGGAGCCCCTATTTTTGGGGACTGCTCTGATCCCAGGTACCATGTTTCTTTGCAATAAAGGTATCTTATGCAATGTCTTGTTGTCATGTAAAATGTGAAAATTTTTAGATAAATACACTTACAGACTAAAAAAAGAGATCCATTGCAGACCACATGTAACTATTTTTATTACTATTATTGCCATGAGAAGGCAGTTGGCACAGAGTAAGGACTTAGGAGGCTGCAGGGCCTGGAGGGGAGTGTTGTAAGCAAGGTGATGGCCAAGGCTATACATGGGGGCATCTGCTAGAGACAAGTTGGGGGCACTTTCCCAGGCCATGGGAGCCTTTTTACTGAAGGGTTCCTGTCTCTAGGGAGGGCTTTTCAGGTTCCCAACTGTTGTCTACAGGGTCTCCTCCTGGGACCACTCTGTGGGTCAGGCATGGGGCCAGGTAAGCTCAGGGGTACACAAGGGAGATAAAACCACAAACCCAAACCCAGGCCTGTTAAATACTGGCCCCAGGACTTCACAGACCAAAGCAGGCCTCCCTCTCCCGTGTCCCTGAGGCCATACATAGGAAACTGGCCTCCAGTGCTTCCCTGACCCACACGCCTGCACAGAGGCCCCCCAAGGTGCTGACCACAGGCCCTGTGTTCCAGCTCAAACATGCAGACCACCCCCAAGCGGTTCCTCTGGGCAAGGTCAATGGTGTCCAGGGCCGCTGACTCAGGGCAGCAAGGAGATGGGCCTGTACTTCCCTCTTCCTCATTCCTTCCTGGCAAAGGGAGGAGCTTCTCTTAGCACAGCACGGACAGGCACCAACATCGGCCCTTCCAGATGGCCTGACCCTCAGCACATCTGTCCTAAAACCAGGCCCTGGCAATCCCCTGAGCCACATGCCCTTCTCAAGGGTTGTGATCCTCCCTCCTGAGCCCAGGGTTGGCTGAGCGACTCAGCTTGGGACTATGTTAATGTGCCGGGAAAACTGTCAGGACTGTGATAGGAAGAGTGGGTTTTCTGGGCACCTAGACTTCTAAGCTATTGCAGGCAGACTGACACGGATTTGCATCCTGGCTCTTCTAGTGGATCCACTGTGTCACACTGGACAAGTCACTCAACTCCTCTGAACCTCTGTAAAGTGGTGATAGGACTCCCTATCTAGGTGTTACTACAAAGATTAGCGACATCAAATGCTACCACAGCAGCTTCCTTCCCCTCCAAGTTGCTGAACTCCAGCACTCCCCAAATCCACTTGCAGAGGCCCTTAGAGCCCAGGGACCATGTGACGTTCTCTTTCCAATGTACTCCTGCTGGCCAGGGCCACTGGCTTGCCCACACCCACACATTACCCAGAACCTGAGTCTAGGAACACGCGGCCCCAGCAAGTCTCTGTTTTCACAGGCCTCCTGGACCACCAGCAGCCAGAGCAGGGTCTGGATGCCCCCCCTGCCCTGCACCTGCTGAGAGCTGTGGGGGACCTGCTAGGTGCTTTAGTTACACAGAACAGAAAGCCTTCTGAATAGCTGCCGAGCTCTAAATTCAGGATGCAGGGATGGCGCCCAGCAGAAAGAAACAAAGAGGGCTTCAGAGAACCTGAGCACAGGTTAGTCAGGGGGCTGCTCCCAGTGTATGAGTCAGGGCGGCAGGCCCTCAATCCCTTGGATACACACTGCCTGTCTCCAGCTACGTGTGCCTTATCGTGAATTAGAAAAACTAGGTTCAGGCCAGGCATGGTGGCTCACACCTGTAATCCCAGCACTTTGGGAGGCTGAGGCAGAAGGATCACTTGAGGCCAGGAGTTTGAGACCAGCCTGGCCCACATAGCAAGACGCTATCTCTACAAAAAATAAAACACACAGCTGGGTGTGGTGGCACATGCTTGTAATCCCAGCTACATGGGAGGCTGAGGTGGGAGGATCACTTGAGCTGGGAATTTGAGGTTACAGTGAGCTATGATTAGACAGCTCTACTCCAGCCTTGGTAACAGAATGAGACCCTTTCTCAAAAAATAAAAAATAAAAAAAATTTAAAAACTAAGTTCAAACCTCACCCACCCTCTCAACCAGGCACTCTTGGGCAGTCAACAACCTGTACCACTGAACAGGTGGTCCATTAGCAATTCAGCCCAATGCACAAATTTTCTCAAAATGTATCCAAGCTTTCGTGTCACATTTACTGAAGGTTCCTGTAGGACTGATCCTGTGCTGCAGATTCACAGATGAATCAGACCCAGGCAGGCCCTTGAGGAGCTCAGGGTAAAGGGAAGACTCCCAAGAGAGGTGGGAAGGAAGGGTTTAATTCTCAAGACTGCCTTATCCTTGCCAAGGCCACTTTCAAGGGCATTTGCCTACAGGCTAGGAGTTCAAAGAACAAAATGAGACCCTAGCAATGAGATGTACCTTCTGGCCTGTAAAGTTGTGCAGATGTAGCCATTACTAGGCACCTGTGGGCTTACAGTTCACTTACCATTGGAAATGGGCTGGGCTGGGAACTGTGTGACAGAGTCACTGAGCTGTCCCCCTGATGCCAAAGGTCTTAGCCTGCAGCGATTTCCAGGTAACTGCCGGTGCAAATGTCCCTCCAGGGGCCAGTGTTGGCTAGGACCCAAGGAACCCGTCAAGGAGGAGTCTAGAAGAGTCCCAGCCCACGCTGGTGTTCTCCTGGGCCACTACTGTCCTGGTGTCTACAGACCAGCTCCTCTCACTTTCCTGCAGCATCCCAAGAAACTATAATAGTGAACACAACCCCAACTCAAGCTGTTTACAGCGTGTGCTCCAACTTGCGAATGGCCGGGAATATTCCCTCCACTCCCAAAGCCAGAGAAGCTTCATGGGCATGGCCGTGGGGCCCCGCCTTTCCAGGGTGGGCAGCTGCCTCACCACAGGGTCTTGGGGCCCCACTGCAGCCACACACAGGTCTTCCCTCCACACTGCAGCTTGGCTGTTCTTGGCATCTGTTCCCTTCCTCTCCTGACCTCACCTGTGCCTGCTTCACCTGTTCAGCCATGTTGGCACTGCTGTGGCCTCATTTCCTCATAGGGCCTGGGGCACAATCCTCTCATGGCCTGGAGGCTTAAGCATACCTCTCCACCAGTGCATTTCCCCTTGGAAAATTAGTGTTTTTTACTTCCTGCTCTTAACTACTCAAGTTAAACCTCATGGGCAGGGGGCCAGTAGGAAAAATAAATAAACCTTACACTCTAGACATAAAACTTGCATTCCTCTATCTGAGAAGTCATCTGTTTCAAAAGAATTTGGATAGGGACACGCCCAGGGTGGTGAGAAGAAATACTAAAATGAGCTAATATTTATTGAGCACTTACTATGTACCAGTCTCTGTTATAAGTAATTTGTGTTTATCAACTTTTCATCTTTACAGCAACTCAGTGAGGAAGATCACAGCAGAAGAGGAATCTGAGGCACAGAGAGGTTAAGTCATTTATCCAGGATCACAGAGCTAGGATGTGTGTGATGGAGCCAGGCACTGATGTGATAATAAACATTTACCAACTAACTGGGCAAGGAGGAGAGATTTGCAGCATTTGCCAATTTCTATGGTGTAAATACTCCCGTCCTGGCCAGTTTTAAGCTACCGGCACGTCATTACTGAATGCAGAGTTGGGAAGAAACAGATAGCAGCACACTATCACATGTAAATTAGATATAAACTGACTGCAAAATTGCACATGTAACTACAATGTAGTTAAATATTAGGAAGTGATGAGTTTTGAGTATTTGAGTATTGTATTTGCTTTTAAAACAAGGTATTTAATAAGTTTATATAATTTAATTTTTAATAATAGTTGTATTTAATAATCAGCTGACAAAACTACTGAAAATTTAACAATGGGCTCTTTGGAGTCTGTTTGAGCTGGTTCCAGCACACCACTGGGGCCAGGATTCAGACTCAGTCAACCTGGAGCTAGAGTTTTTCCTCCTAACCATGATACTCTCCTGCCTCCCAGAGGGCACGATGCACCCCCAGCCAGCCAGAGCTGCCCCCTGCTCAACAAAGGCAACAGATGCTGCAGAACCAGCACTCTCCAGGCTACTTTCCTTCTTCCTCCCTCTTCTGTCCCATTAGCCCCTTCCAATCTCCCCAGGTGAGCGCAAACAATATTTATTAGGCACCTATTCTGTGCCAGGTGCTGGTCTAGACACAGAAATAAGCTTGGACTCACGATCTAGTGGGAAAAGACAAGCATTGCAATGCAGTCAGCGGCATGAGACAGAGAACAAGTGCAAGGAGAGAGAGACTAATCCCCCCTGGGAGGGGTGCAGGATGGCTTCACCCAGAGGGGGATACCTGAGCAGGGTTTTAAAGGATAAATAGAAGTCTGCCAAGCAGACCAGGGTGAGAGGAAGCAAAATGGGAAGGAACAGATCTGAAGGGTACATTTAGGTAAAAGTTTTCCAGAGGTAGCAGGGGGCTGGACAGAGAGGAGAGGGAGGGAAGAACTGAAGACTTGCCCCGTGTCTTGGCTGGGGTCCCTGTGCTGAGGGAGAGCGATGGGAGACGCGGGGAGAAGCAGCTTTGGAGTGTGGTGCTGCATTTGATTTTGCACGTGCTGCCGTGAGGTGCCCACGGGAATCCAAGTGGGACGCTGAGACTGAGACTTGGGAGAGGCTGGAGAATGGGCGATAGGACAATGACAAGAGGGCATGGGGCAAGAAAAATACAGGCTGAGAGGAGGGGCTCTGGCTCCAAACTTCATTTGTGACAGACTCCGAGAGAGGAACGGAGAGGGTCAGACCAGCGGGCGCCCTCAGGAGGCTGGCTGTGGCCCGGGAGGATGGGGTCAGGAAGACCAAGGTTCCTTCCTGCGGCCTTCCCCTGTGCCAGTGGCAGGTGTGGAGGCTGAGGTGGGGGAGGAGAGCTCTAACTCACTGCCGCAATCCTCCCATCTTTTTTAGGACCAACGCATGGGGCCCAATTTTCCCCTTCCACTTCCGCCTTAAACTTCACCCATGTGTCGGACCCACACAACTAAGAAGGGGTGTTCTGAAGGCTGGGGTTAGAAAGCTGGAATTCCAGATGCAACGGATGCCATGTAAGGTGGTGGGTGGGAGCGCAGGCACAGATCGCCTCTGTGCAAATCCCAACTTCGTCAGCGGAGTGACCTTGGGCAAGTGACTTAACATCTCTGTACCTCAGTTTCTTTACCTGTGAACTAGGGATGGAAATAGTACCTACTTCGCAGGATTGTTGTGAGGACATGATGAGTTAATACATAAAATATCCCTAGGACAATGCCTGGCATAGTAAATGCTCAATAAATGTCAATTACTGCAGCTATTACTGCTATTATTACAATAGCCCATCTCTGGCCCTACAGTTGATTTTTAGCTCTCCTACCCCCACCAGTAACTTTTCTTACAGCAAATCCTAAAATGACCCCCAGGGGGTTAGGTGGCTTGGAGAAGAGAATTTGAACACCAGCATCAGGCTCTGAAAACGCTGCCGCCTGTGCTGGGTCTGCACACTCAGCAGCTGGAGGGAATTTCTCAGACTGAATGAGGCCTGGGCACTTTCCAGCCTGTCTGGAGGTCAGACAAGCCACGGAGGCAGTGAGTGTGTCGTGTGCAGGCATGTGCATATGTGTTGGGGGAGGGGGCATGCCACGCAAGGCAGCTGCAGTGCTCAACTGCATGGAGCATGGCTCAGAAAGGCCGCTTTCTGAAGGCAGAGTGGTGAGCTCCCTCCTCCCGGGGTCCTGCGTTTCTGAAGGCTCAGCCCCTGGCATTCTCTGCACTCCTTCCCACCAAGGGACAGCTCCGCCGCAGGAGTCACCCACGGGTGCAGTACCAGAGAGGGCCTGTAGGGGGCTCTAGAGCTCTTCCATTCCCCATACCCTGGGCTCTGAGGGCACCACGCTTAAAACAATGGTTGTGTTTACCAGGGCTGTGTGAAGATGCTGCCCCAAGAGGTGAGGAGAAGCTGGGGTTCACTGGTACCCTGTTGACGAGCCCCAGTCCATCCATGCTCTCACCTGGCTGTTTCAGCTTTGGGTCCCTGGTCCCCTCGGCTCTGTGGCAGTCCAGCCCTCCGACCTGTTTGTCAGGGAAACGTCATGCAGAGACAGGTTCCCCAAAAAGACTTGGCTTACCCTGTTTCTCCCTACGGCAAAATTCAATAGCTCTGGGTGCTGTGTTAGGAGACCTCATTCAGCAGATTATTTACTTAATTGCCACTCTATCAATATATCTCTGGATGATGGCAATCACTTCTACCCACTAACTTCTAGGGATGTGGCCAGCTTAACAAGTTCATATTGGCAAAAAGTTAAAGATGGTCATTTAAAAAACGATTTGGAAAAAGTAAACACATAATCATTCTTTTGGGCTTTGTCAAAAGCAGAAAAAATAAGGGAAATGTGTTTCCTAATCCGACCAATTTAAGAAAACCAGTCATGGGTAGGTAGGGTTGCCAGATTTAGCAAATATTGCATGGGATTTACTTATACTAAAAAAAAAAATTCGTTGTTTATCTAAAATCCAAATTTCATTGGGTATCCTGTATTTTATTGGGCAACTCTACCTACGGGTCTGAGAATATAGGGATTCATTCAGAGGAAAGTTTCTTATTCATCATCCCCACCCCAAATTGTAATTCCTTCTCTAATCCCCTTGTGTTACATATGGAAACCCAAACCACACTGATCGCATTAAACAAAGTAATCAGTTCAAGCACCTCAATCTCACTGCTGGAGCAGACTGTTGTTGTGAGGTTATGTCAATGGAATAAAAAAGTAACTTCCAAAAGATAACACCAAAAAAATCAATAACACTGAACATTTAGTGCACACCTACTATGTGCCTTACACTTGTGAATTAGCTCATTAAATCTTTACAACAACTCTGAAGTAGATACTATTAGTGGAAACTAAAAAGAGAACCTACTTATCTAATTTCTGTAGTTCTTACAAAGGCATGTAAATTTCTGGCCAGTTACTTCCAGAACTGGAAGGAAGTTCCAGTTCTGGAAAGAAAGAGGAGGGCAACCAAGAAGGACTGCCTCCCGTCAACAAATGGATTTATTCATAATGCAATGCCAGGGCTATTGCTATTTGGTTATTTGCCATTTACAGGAAACTGTCTCGATTTCAGTGAATTATCACTGGCGTGGAGTATGGGATTGTGGCAGAGAAGGGGGTGGGACCTCCTTAACAGTCATCAGTAAGTTGGCCTTACAACTGAGGAACACACGTTACACCTCGGGATAGTAACAGCTCATTTGCTGTGAATAAAGGCACGCTCAAGCCATCCCCGCACACTCGGTGACAATGACACAGATTCCAAATGTTCTCTGTAAGAAAAAACACCCTTTCTCCTAATCCTTCTTAAACTCAACAAGACTGATTGGTTTTTATTATTCATGAATTAATTTTTTACTCAGGGTCCAACAAGGGAATTGAAGCTATAAAATTTCTCACCGATTGAGGGGGAAAGCAGATCTCAACCTGGGCAGCACAGCCAAAGTCTTGCTTGCATTCCTCGGGGGTGGAATGTTTTGTTTGTTAAATCAGTTAATAATCAATTAATAATCCAAAGCTTTGGGTTTGTTTTTTCTGAGGAAAAAAAAAATTGAGTAAGAACATGAATAAGAATATTAAGGTGGAAATAAAATACAGACAGCCTTGGGACCCTGGTATATTAGGTAAAGCAGCGCTGCCTCCTATTTCCAAGCTCCCTATACAAAAAACAGAAATGAGACAGGAGATAAGAAACGCATTGTCGGATTCGAAAGCAATGCACAGATGAGCACAGCCTGCAGGTGAGCAGGCTTCGGGTCTGGGAGTCGGCATGCGAGTCACAAGAGCGGCCACGGGAATTCAGAAGGGTCAGCTCCCCGATGACCTCTCTCTAATCTCTGCCTCCAGAGCGCAGGCTGAGGTGCCCACGAGCAGGGACAACGGCCTTGTAGAAGCCGAAGGGCCAAGAAGGCGATCAAGGGTGGAGAGGTGACTTTGCCTCTCTCTTCACATGGTTCTTTTCCCAGATCCTCCTACGCGCCAAGTCCTAACCCTCCTTGTCCTCTGTGTGCCTTTGCTCTGCTAACCTCTCCTGAGAACACAGCCGGAGGAACGAAGGAGCAAGGAGCAACTCAGAGGCAGAGATTGCACGGGCCACAGAGGCTGGTGGCAGTGGGGTCAAACTTAATACAGCATCCTTCACAAGGAACACTTCTCCCTTCTTCATCCAAAGGCAAAACCGCCAGGATTTCTCAGGGGAGCTGTGGTATAAGCGCCGTATTCTCCTCTGCCGGTCTGTTCATATTCAGAAACCAGGCGGGTTTTGCTCCTGGATTAATTCAGACATGCAAACCTGAAGCCCTTGCATGTTTACGTCTGCACGAAGATATTTATGTTTAGGGGTAAGACACGGCCACTCTCATCCGGTTACTATGAGAAAAATGCTTTTGAGAATGGCTTTGCGATTTGGGGGAAGGAAAAGGTGCAAGCTGCAATACTTGTATCATAATTATTATAACCATCACATGATTGCTATTATTTCTGTAAAAGCAGTGTTCTTTCTGCCAAAGCTTGTTAGCTTGACTGCTTAGGTAGACAGTGTCAACACACCCAAGAGACAAATGACAAAGAGTGGAGCTAAAAGGAAAAGGATAAAGACTGCACTCTGTATGCTGAAGGGATGCTTCCCCATCAAAGGGAAATGTTTTCTGCTGATCGATTAGAAAGGCAAAAAACAAAAGCATGTAACAGTTCATTTACTGTGCGTCTCCAAGATCCCAAACTAGGGTTCCAAACAGAGGCAGTAAGATGAGGGGAGAGATTTAAAAATTGGTTTTGAATAAAGTTTAGTGCATCTGGGTACCCCCACTCACACCTCCAGCCCCCATCACCTTGTTCCCCAGGTAACAGACACAGCCAACCTGGAATTTGCCTGGAAACAGCAGGTCTTTACCATCCTTGTTTCTACCATGTGAGCAGGACAGTGACAGTAGATAAAGGTATTGATGGCTGAATCACAACAGGGGGGCCCATAGCAGGCATCCTTCTTTGGGACTTCACCCGAGTAATTGTGCTCAGCACCTCTGAACAGCCCAAACACACCTACATGCTCATACACACACACACACACTTACACACACTCAGACCCACACACCTTCACGCCTTCCTCCAAAACATAAAATTAAAGAGGGATAAAAGGACAAAAGCAAACTACAGCAAGTTGGAGCGAAAATAGAGGGAAAAAATAAGTGAGGACAAAGGAAAATGCTAAATTGTAAGACATGAGAGAGAAAACTCATCTAAAACAGCACCCTTCTTCACCCACTCCAGCCTCCTCTATTGCATTTTCTTACGACTTTATTTCCTTGTTCTTTGCCCTTCAGAAAACAAGAACACAACAGTGATGCTCAAAACCCTTTTGCAGGTATCATTTTTAAAGCACAAGCCAGGTGAAAATATCAAAAACCTAAATGTAAGTAAATACTATAAAATTTTTAAATGAATTAACAAAAAGAATAAAACCAAAAAAACCCCCTAATTTATGAACTCTAGTTAATTCAAGCAATTAAAAATTTAAAAAAGCCAGGTTAAAAATAACACTTAATATTTGGGGATTCTGAAATTCATACTTTCCTCGATAGAAAGACTTGACTCTAACTGGACACTTCGCATTAGTACAAGGTCCTGTTAAGATCCTTTCTGATTTTAAATGCAGGGTTTGGGTAAACACTGATGGTCAGGCATGAGGCTTGCTGCAGCTGTAATTGCCAGGACAGGACTCTGATATAGTTTTAAATAAAAATTGATCACATTTGAAACCAGAAGATAAAAACAAAACCTTGTCGGAGTTTGTTTAAACTGCCTTTTGACCTCTGAATGAAATGACATTGAGAAATAAAATAACATTTTCTAGCAAACCATTCCCAGAAAAGGCTCAATCTGGGGACGCTGAATGACAATACTGAATAGAATATTTTAAAGTCCTAAGGAACAAAGGAGAGAAATTAAAAAAAAAAAAAAGAAAAGACAAAACTTCTTTCAGAACAAAATGTGTATAAAGTTAAAAAGCACTGCAAAATGAAGATAAAAAAATTCTCTCTCTACCCCCCAGGAAAACTTTCGTTTTAGGTTCATACAATTTTAACTCAAGCTCAGAAAATTCTGAATTTAAGACATCTAGCCGATAATTTTTTCTCCACCTTGTCCGATTCCATACTGAAAGCCCCATGGGCAGATTAACCAGTAGGATTTTCCTTGATTTAAGAAAAAAGTCGACCCTTTAAGCTACAGCCATCAATGGCTATTTCCAGGGAGAGAAGGGGAAGTCGGGAGCCTGGAAGAGAATGGCCCAAATGCTCTTCTGAGTGTGGCCATCTGTTATCCGGGAGAAGGGCAGGACTCCCTTCTCTCCCTCTCTGGGGTCTGCCCCAGCCCTACCCGGGCCAGAAAACTGAAGAGAGGCCCTTAGGAAGGACTGATATATTCCGGGCTGCAGGTACAACCAGCGGCAGGTCCCTCTGCGACCCCTTTCACACCGTGGAGAAATCAATCCCAAGGCACAGCAGCCCCTACTGGAATGTGGCCACAGCCAGACCTCAGCCCAGGGTGCAGCAGGCAGCAGGGACTATGTTCAAAGCAGAGCCCCCTGCCCACTGCCACCTCATCTTAAAGGGGAACACCTACTGTAACACACTCACACACTTGCACACACACTCCTCCCATGGCAGAAACTCCCTGGGGGATGGACGTGGCTTTTGATGTTTCGGGGTTCAGAAACATCCTCTACAACAGGGGTTTTAATGGCATCATGAAAGGGCTTGAAACTCTCTTTAGCCATGACTTGTAAATAAAGGTCCTGTTAAGATCCTTTCTGATTTTAATCCTGATGAGTACAGAAAGGCACCCTAGAGAGGCAAACACATTCATAGGGTGTGGAGGGAAAAATGACCATGCAGCTCCATGTTTCCCTACTTGTCTGGTGTTTTGGTGTCCTGTTGGGCGGTTAGTCTAGGGGTCTCTGTTCCCAGAAACAAATTGAGCCCCTTCTCTCCTATGACGGCCTCCCTACCCGTCTTCAAGTGGGACCACCCGAAGCTGCCCAGCTCTGCGGAACACCTGCTCAGAGCCCAGGAGCCAGCAAGCAGTCACTTCCCACAAGCTGACTCTGGGAAGAAGCTGATATGATGGGTGAATACTAGCCACTTCCATGAGATGGAAGTCACCCTGAGTCCCTCCAGAGCCACAGAACTGACCAGCTTGCAGCCAGCATCTTCCCATCATGTCCTTCCAGTGTGGCCGGGAAAGCGAGGGAAGAAATGCCCCAGCACGGCCCGCCACACAGAGGGTCACACTGTCACAAGAGGTGAGGGTCACCAGCCCAGTGCCCTAGGGAAGGAAAAAAACCCAGCTACTGATCTCTCCCAGTTACTGCACTGACAACCCCCACTCCCCCGACCCCAGGAAGATGTCTGTACCCCGGACAGCACTGCTATTATCAGTGGAAGGTCAGTGGCCTCACCAGCAGCAGGAGGCAGACTGGTCCGGTGAGGGTTAATCTGCTGGGCCAGCCATCACAGGGGTCACTGTGATGTGCAGGGAAGTTGAGCATCCCAGTCCCCCAGAGCTGGTCTGCTAATTACATTTGCAATTATAAACACCACAACCTCCCTGAGCAGGGAGAGGCCACACCAACTGATGGGGCAAGCAGGATGTAATCCTGCCCCAGGCCACCCTGCCACGCCAGGGGACACCAGGGCCGCCAAAGCCTATGGGCCCCTCCTCCAAGGAACGACCACGTCTGTGACCATGCCCCAGACGTCTGAGGCTGCTGGGACTGAGAAAGGTGAAACTCGCCAGGGACGAAGCCTGATCAAGGGTCACCAGCACACACATGCCAAAAAGGTCTTTGATTTATCCCTAGAAATCAGCAGGCGGCTTCAAGGGCAAATAGGAGGGACGTTCAGGAAGCCTCTGAGCTCAGATCTGTCTGGTGCCAGCCTATCTTCAACTTGTGCCCTCTTGGCTTTCTGGGCCCTGCACTGGCAGCTCATGCATCCTCTGGGGACTATAGTGTCTCTGGAGGACACCAGAGGTTGGACATTCAAGCTGAGCAGGGGTCCCCCACGGTAACATTCAGTCAAGAGCCAGCAGACTCCAAGACAGAAGCTCCCAGGGCAGCTGTGATTAGTCTTGGCTAATTGTGGGCAGAGCTCCTCCTCAAGCAGGAAGAGCACTTTAAGGGTCTTGCTTCGGAGAGGGATGGACAGAGATCCGACGAGGGCCGGTAGGTAGGGGAGGACAACAGAATGGAGGTGTTCAGGGTGTGGACTGGGCTTCACTTTGAAGCAGTGAATTTTGGTCTAAATCGCTGCTATTCCCTCCCTTAAGTTTGGAACCACAAAGAATTTTAATCATTTTGAGGAAGTCACTTAAAGTACCTGGGAAGACAAGTTCGAGGCAGGAGCGCTACAGAGCCAGGTCAAAAGCATCCTTTCTCTTATCTGTTTGCTGTCTTGCAATTCTCTCTCCTTCTGAATCCTACTCGTTCATGGCCAATTCCATGGCCCACCCTGATGCACACACTCCCTCAATGTCTCTCCCTCACACACATCCTTCTACTGGCCACTAGAGACCTTTGCTCAAAAGAAACAAGGTATTCTGCAGAGGACCAAGGACAGAGACAAACTTTTTCAATGAGTTTAAATTATCTTTAAAACCATTTGCCAAAATATCTGATTATCAGGAACATGAATGGTGTATGCAGGACAAAGTTACAAGGGCCCCCGTGAGCGAGGGCTGGGGTAATCTGAGAAGGCAGGGTGTGACATGAAATCTCTCTCACAGCCACCTCCCTCGAAGTGCTTTCCCCGAAAGTCCCCTCTGCCCCTCCTCTCCCGGACTAAATGGAATATTTATTGATTGCTCCAGATCAATAGAATGAAAAGGTTCCTGTTTGGTGGGCCAGGTTGTTGCTTCATTTTTTTAATTTAAGGAACAGATCTTTTCATATGTCCTAATTATTGGTAAAATAGAGGATGGTTTCTAAAATGAAAGGGGTTAGGGAAATAGTAAGCTCCAAGAGGAAATTTCCAGCAATGTCAGGATCTCACTGAGCTGGAAACGGCCTTAGCTGGCACGGGGGCCCTCCAACGTTTACCTAATGCTTCCTCCCACTTTATTACCTCCAGGCCCAAACAACTCCTGCAAAGACCCCTCTTCTTCCACGGCAGCCCACGTCTCCAAAAGGGTGGCAGGTACATAAAGGTTTATTTCCTAGAGCCCCTCCCTTGGAAAACCAAGACTAATGTCCTCACTCTGATTTATTTTTAAATGTACCATTAAAAATTAATTTCCCCTTTTGTTTTTCTCTGGGTCACTGATTCTGAATTACCATGTGGCATTTTTCCTACGTGTGAACCCACATATTTTACCTTCAGGACAGTTTGTTCTTTGTTTCTTTAACAAGAGCAAAGTGTTCATCGGATGGTGGGTCAAGCAACCCCCCCCCCAGCACACACTCACTGTCTGGGTTGTGTGCCGTGGGCCTCCAGCTGCTCTGGTCATGGACCCATTTGTACACAGGCACACGCAGGAGAGCACACTGACTCCCACTCCAGCTGATTATATATGTACATAAAATATTGATTAGAAAGGGTAATGGAGTCACCTACAGGATTGGCTACAGGAAAATGAAAATGAAGGAGAGCAAGGTACGAAGGTTCGTACGTATCTGTGTGTGTGTTCATTTCTCACCTGGGAACGTGAGAATGACACTAAAGCATTGAAAAATGCTCTCTGTGTGTTAGAAGCAAGAGGGAGGGCTGGAGAGTCCTTTCTCCCTGAACTCTGGTTCCTGTGCCCTTGGGTTTTCTCAAGTCCAGGAATGTCAACTAATCCACATGGGTAAAAACCGTGTATACAGAGAACACAAACCCACTCACATACACATTCCCCGAGAAACATCGGCACCTTAATGAACAGGTTCCTCCTACTATCTATCCTTCCACCAAACCAAGGAATACAGTCCTCCATTTTGTTACTTGGCAACCCATGGCTCTAAAGCTATGTCACAAAGCCCTGGGGGTAAAGGTCAGAAAGATGCCTCTCCAGACACAAGCTCGTCCTTGGAAATGACACACCTCTGCACCAGAGCAAATGCAAACCCTCACCAAGAGGCACACATCTGTACATGGGGCCAGCTCACCAATGCCTGAGGCTGCCGCCCAGCAGATCCTGGGCTTGGAGAAATGACATCTCCCAGGGATGTTCAGTTCCTTGGTAGAGACAGCAGGTATATTTTTGGCTTTTCCTGTGCCCCATGGAGTGAGAAGCTAATTCTTTGCAAAGACTCCAGGAAGGGTTGGGAACCCAAACACTGTCAAGCTTAGTTTATAAGTGATTTCCACTTCAAACCTTCGCCAGACCTCTGGGACCCCGGCTGCCTCCTTCCCCTTTGCTGCTTCCCTGACATTGCCTCTCTGCCCATATTTCTCCTCAAACTCAAGCCAGGGTTGCCGTCAACTCGATGAATTGCCCAGCTGTTAAACCCTCCATCTCTCTCCTTGCTTTCCTGGTCAACACAATCAAAGAATGTACTTCCTTCATATGAATTTTCATATTTATTGACTATGACTTGTGCCAGGGACAAATACATAGATATTTCAAGCTCAACTAAAGAAGTCACCTCTGGAGAGAGGGAACCTAAATAATTTAAATATCCAATATTTGTCGTACTTGGTAATTTTATGTGAGGAAATGCCCCACAAGCACCAAACGTGGTCCACAGCCTCACTAACACTCCCCTGCCACGGAAGCTGGGATCAGTGTAACCTTTAAAGGGAATGAAATCCAAATCTGCTATAATTAAGGATTCCCCTCATCTCCCAGGCCACCGCCTTCCACCTTCTCCTGACATTACTGCACATCTAAAGGGCCCTCTGCCCGGGGGGGACTGGGTGGGAGGAATCCTAAAACCAGAACGGTGGAGGCCAGGACAGTCTGGTCCACGACACAAGCCGCTGCTGGGAAGCTGCCTCCTCTCTCCCGCGTGGCCACCACGGGTGGAAATAGTCCTCCACGGGTGCGGGGGGGTACTTCCTGGGACCCCACATTATCCAGCGTATTTATTTTAGAGATGGCATCGTGGTTCTTGTGGGGGGTGGGGGAAGCGAGTGGTACAAAAATAAAAGGATGTTGGAACGAGAGAAACGCTGACTTGGATAGTTTAGTTTGCTTCAGAAAAAAAAGAGGAAGAAGAGCACAAAGTTAAGCAGGAAAGCTGCCGGCGAGAACCTAGAGGTTTATTATTATTGTTATTCAGCCTGCTGAGGGACCACTCCGCATGAGCACACACCCAAACGCTGGGACACCCGCGGGGGGCGGGGTGGGACGCGGAGCGCCCAAGAGGAGACCCGGGCAGGTGGCGCGGCAACCGCGGAGGGCGCTGGGAGGGAAACTGTGGGTGGCCAGAGGGGACCCCGGAGAGCACGAACTGGAGGCGCGGGGCAGCCACCCGCTGCTCCGGGCATCAGTTCTCCACGTTCCCATTCTGCGCGCTCGGCCCGCTGCCCCGTGGTTGGGGACCCGCGGTTCCTGGGAGTCCGGTCTCGCAGCCCCAGCCGCCGCCCACGCCCCTCGGACAACCCTAGGTTCTGACTCTGGGAGCGCAAAGCTGCCCCGGGGCGGGGAAATGGTGCGGGTCCGTTCCCCTGGGCGAAGCCTCCCCCAAAGCCGCGAACGAACTTTGCCTAGGACGCAGTGCCCGGCTGGCTGCCCCGGCTCAAGGCGGGATGCGCGCTCCCTTCGCAGCGCGTGCCGAGCTCGGCGCGCCGGGAGCCACGCCGCCCGCATCCCTGGGGCGCTTTGGGTCAGCCGCGCCACGTGCGCACCCTCGGGGCGCCCCACTGCCACCGCGGGGCGAGACCAGCACTGGTCGCCTGCAGTTTCCAAACCGCCGCGGCACGTTCGATTTTCTCCCCCTTGCTGGGATCATTTTTGGTCCCCAAGATGAAAATAATAAATCAAAGCGCCCGCGGGGTGGCTTTATCGGACGGGACAAGTCACCCTTGCAACCACATTCCTGCACCTGTTCTGGGCTCTGCTGCCTCCGCGCTTGCTCCATTCCACAGAAACTCAAATATTTTCTCACCGCGGAGCAAGATCAGAGAGGATAGCAAACGGAAGAAAGAGTGTATGAGAAAGTGCTCCTCTTGCCCAAAAGTGAGGGTTTGTAAAAGGGGGTGCAGGAAAAGTTAGACGCAGCTTTACTCCCGAGAAGGAAACCCAGGAAGTGTGTGGCTTTTCCCCTCCCTCGTCCCCCAGGTGCCCCCGGAGGTCCCTGCCACTTTTACACAAGAATGTGTAGAAGAGGAAGTGTGATCCCCAGGAGAGAGACAACTGGACCGGCAGAAGGACAGACAGACCGAAAAGCAGGGCACCTACTGGTTGTGGTAGCCGAGGGGGTCCGGGATGCAGAGTTCGGACACGTCCATCAGTCCCGTTTTAGCATTCCCAGTTGGTAGAGAAAGGCGGCGGGGAAATCACGCGGAAGAGCGAGTGAAGGGCACGGGCGAGGTGCGAGTCCGGGCAGGGGCACAGTGCGCGCGAGAAGGCAGAGTGGGAGGACGCGGCCGCGGCGCGGAGAGCGAGGCAGAGAGCCTTGCGCGCACAGCCCGCGCTCCCACTCATCCGCGCGCTCCGGAGCGAGCGGGCAGAGGGGATGCGAGGCGGTGGAGGAGGCTGGGGCACCGACACTTGGAGCCCACTAACCCTACTGTAGCTTTAAGGCTGGGAGACTGATGTATGGTTTGGCTCCCATTGGCTATCTCTCAGGGGCTGGACTTAAAGTGACAGAATCAAGCTGGGGTGGGGGAAGGGGGGTGAGCCAGAGAGCAGGAGAGGAAGAGATTCCCTTCCTAGCTCTCACCACCTGGGCCAGTCAATTCTGAACTGTTCTCATATGGCTCTATGCAGGGCGTGCATCTATAAAGCACTCTCTGGATGTGTAAAGTGATGCTCTATTCATTGGCAGCTCTCAGAAGTGTACCCAGGACACAGGCATGAGCAAATAAATTCCTGTCTGCTTAGGAAAATACATTGTAGTTAAAACAACCAACTTACCTGCCACATCCACTCTGAGGCACAAGTAGATGCTTTCAAATACACACCTGAATCCCCAGCTATGAACACACCTGCATCCCCGTCCACTGCTCCCTCCATGAACCCAAATATTATGGGCTGCCACTGGACCAAAATGAGCTGGAAGTCATGCCCC
This sequence comes from Daubentonia madagascariensis, assembly GCA_023783475.1. Classification (NCBI taxonomy): domain Eukaryota; kingdom Metazoa; phylum Chordata; class Mammalia; order Primates; family Daubentoniidae; genus Daubentonia; species Daubentonia madagascariensis. The sequence continues at coordinate 36,342,845 of JAKFHU010000485.1, read as the reverse complement.
AAGCGCCTTCTGGGGCTTTTCATGTTTTGAGATGCGTCAGCCATAGGGGCAATAATCAATTTGATGACTCAAATGAGTGTGGGGAGTGGGGTGGGTATAGAATTACTTAAAAGGGGTGGGGAGAAACTCAGGAGAGACCACCACTTTATTCTCCTATATTCTGCAGAAGACAATGAGCAGTACGGGGAGACATAATTTCATCATCAAAATAATGTGTAAATGGAGTGTAACTGCGGGCAGTGTTCACGCACTTCAGGAATGAAGCAGGGCGGTTTCGGGAGACCCCAGGAGGGGCAGCCACACGGGGAGGGCCGGGGGAGTGGGCAGCGGATCGCAGATGATATTTGACTTGGATAAATGCATGCTCGAGCAGGCTGGGAAACAGAGCTGAGATTTTTCATATGTGCTGAAGTCGAGGAATGCGTGGGATTCTCCCCGCGCGAGGCTCAGGAAGGCATCTCACAGAGAGATGGATGAAGATGTCTCCTCTGTCAGCAGCCCCCAGCAGCCCCGGAATTATTTTCTAATCACATAGGTACTTGGTTAGAGACAGAAAGAGGGGTGCAGAGATGCTTTCCTTCAGCCTGGCTTCTGCACGGCCATTACCTCTTGGCAAGACCTCAGTGACTGGTTTCCTTGCATCCTTTCTGGCCTTCTGAAATCCATTCTCCAAGAGACAGCAGCCAGGGAGCACTTTGTAAAATGCACATCCAATATCCCCTTGTTGTAGTTAGGAAAGAGGCCCTAGTTTGTGGCCTACAAGCAAGGCCTCCCATGACAGGTTCCTGTGGTCCCCCTATACCCCTCCGCAGCCCATGCCACACTTGGGGCTTGGGCCCCAGTCTTTGCACCTGCCACCTAGAAGACCCCACCTTCCAGACTGTACCAGAACCTTCTGCTATTCACTTTGCTTCAGGTAGTTTATCACGGTTTGCAATTATCTGTGTATTGGTAAGAGTAATACTTCCCCCCTCCACCCTTACCTCACTAGACTGTAAGCTCCATGAAAGCATGTCAGTTTTTGTTCACCAGAGAATCCCCAGCACCTAACGGTGTGGTACATAACAGTTGCTTCTTAAAGGTTTTGTTGAATGAACTGTTCAACTGCAGCAGTTTGGAGTCGGGTGCCACACCTGCTCAGGGATAGGCCACTGCCCAGGAAAAGGATTAGGCCCTTTTCCTAAAAGGATTAGGACAACCCCACAGGTTGTGTGGGGTCAGTTGGCTTCGTACTTTGTGTGGGTGCATCATTTTTAACTGGAGACAAAGCACACTTGGTAGAGATAAAGGGCTCTTCATAGCATTAAAAGAAAGACCCCTTTACATCCCAGAGCAATGGATACAAAGCCACTGGGAGCAAATGAGGGAAAATAGAGGTCTGCATTGGTTTAAATACCAGGCTAAGGTCTGCACACAATTATTCTCTGCCTCCGAGGTCCCAGGATGAAGGTAACTGGGACCAGCCTTTCTCCCGCTCTGCCCTCAGCCAGCTCCCGGAGGGTAGGATTCCTTCCCAAAGCCAGGGGTGGGCACCATGCCTCTGTCTGGAGAAGTAGCAGTGTGGGGCAGTGCAGAGGACTCTGGGATCTGGTCTTGCCTCCTCTCTGTGACCTTGCCAAAGTCATCTCTTCTCCAGAAAACAAAGGCCGTGCGGGGGTGGAGTGGGGTGGGCAGAGTTCTTGGCTTCCTTCAAGCTTGAAATGCAGTTAACCAATCATGATTTCACACTTTTACTGCTCACCTAGAGCAGGTGCTATTTGTAATCTATCCCTAGTAGAAGCTCTAAGCCACCCCTTAACTACCCTATGCCCCAGTGCTGGTACCCCCAGGTGGGCAAGTCAGCCGAAAAGGGAACGGGACAAAGGCTATTAGACACAATACTGGTGGAGAGAGTAGGGGACAGCAGCTCACTTTGTTTTGGGGACAAATTCCTTTAAACAGATATTTATTACATTCACAGAACCTTTCAGCTAGGAGGGGCTCAGGGAATCATGTAGAGCAATCATCAGATTTGACAAAGAAGGAAATTTGTAAATTTCCCTGTGTGGTGAAATGACCTACCCAAGGTCACACAGTGAATCACCGGCAAAGCACACCATCTGTGGTCTCTGGATTTCCACATAGTCAACTCCTATATCTTAGTAGACAAGTCTCCTTGTTTTCCATACTCCTTCCTTCCCTGAGTTCAAGCTCTTCCCTAAGGAATATGAAGACAAACAAGAAGTGTCCCAGTACAATACCCTCCACACACCCTTCACCTGGTAGATAGTGGGGACATGGGCTTCTGTGTCCACACCCTTCCCCACATGGTTTCCTTTGGGGGGAAAAGAAAGCACTTGCTGGTGGATGCCAACTTCATGACCTGCTATCCTGCCGAGAGCAATGCTCCAGGTGGCAGATAATTAGGAAACATATTCACACACAGCCCAGCCCACTCAGTTCCCCATGCCTGTATTCCCCTAGGTACAAAAATTACAGGGTATGTCAGGGATCTAGTCAAACACCAGTACACACTAACCACCCACTATTTCCCATCCCAGCCTGCCTAAGTGCTCAGAGTGGGCTGTCCTACTCAAGGACCTGGATCTCAGGGGTCACTCCAGCAGTCCTGCCATGATCTATGCAGCTGACCCTAGCACAGCACCCCTTTCCAGAGGTCTGGTGAAAATCTCTACCCTTAGCAGAGACCCTAGTCTTTGCAGTACCTTCCCTCTCTAGAGGCAGCCTCCCCTGACACCAGTCAGTTTTGCACAAATAAGGCCCAGCAAGTAGTGTCTCTCAGGTTCTCAAATTCCTTCCCTGTCATGTGCTACTCTAGGACCAAAAATAAGAGGGAGCTTTTGGCATCTTTCAAGCCAGGCAACTTAGCAGAAGCTGGTGGACCCAGCTTGGTCCCCAGGAGAGCAGAGGACTTGATGGTTTCATCACTAAAAGATAAGATCCAACAGGCATTTCTAGAGAGTCTGCCACATGCTAAGTCCAGTGAGTGTGGGACACTAATTGTTTGGTTATGCCATCCCCATCCCTCACCCATTCCCATGTTCCTTGAAGTCAAGTTTCCAGGTGAGAATGAGGCCTTGGGAAACACCCAAGGTGTGTGGCCATTTCTTACCACCAGCCTCGGAAGGGGAAGATGCTTCCGTGGAATTGTGTGAATCCCAAGCCAAGCTTGCTCCCGTTCCAGCCCAGGGAGAGGGCTGTGGCTGTCGAGTCCAGGAGGGGCATCCATTGACTTTCCACAATGGCTAAGGTGGGCCTGGCTTATGCAGAGAGCCTAACCTGCCCATCTCTGGGGACAGTGCTCCTTGGGCTCCAGGCCAAGGGAAATGTCCCTGACCACACACCTCTGTGGACCTGCTGTCCTCTCACATGCTTGTATTTGGGGTGTGGAGTTATATCCCTGAGTGGTGGTCAGCAGACTGCTAGCCCATTGGCTGGCACTCGTCCCAAGGATCATAATTAACTGATAACGCTAATACAATGTGAGTTTGTGCTCCCATAATAGTCTCCTGCTGACAGATAAATGCTGCGGAAACATGATGGCTTTTCCTGAAGCTGTAATGGGCCATTATTGGGGCAAGAAGGCTCATGTACTATTAGCACTGCTGCCATGACACCAAAGATAAAATATGAAGGGGACATCTTGAGTGGATAAATGCTTGGGTTCTCTTCTACCACCACTATCATCCATTTTATTATCTGAAATCCCTACGAGGGGTCTTGGAATAACTTCCAGATATTTCAAAGCTCCATTATTTCTTTTTCCTGACTCTCCAGATCCTATTCTCACCAACACAGCTGAGGAGTCTATTAAAGTTCTCTCTTTACCTTAGATTCCTTCTTTCTGCACGCCCTTTGCAAGATGGCAACTGCAGTGAGCAGGCAGATCTTTTTTCCTCCTAGCTACCAGGAGAATAAGAGCACATTATGGCTGTAATAGCTTTGTCCCCTGCCAAATTTCTGGGGGAAAAGCAAGAGGAGTAAGAGCAGCACAAAGAGAAAAAGGAGAAGGAGGAGGAGGGGACGAGAGGACTGTGTCTTGATGGTACCTGTAGCTGAGGGACATTGAGCAACTAGCTATTGACTGAATGAATGATCTGTCTAATTAAACATTTTCCATTACAGTGGATCATGGAGTTTTTTCTTATAACAAAGAAACTTGACCTTATTCTTGTCTGTGTGACATATTACTTTATAATCTAATTTCTTGTGATTTTGGCATCAATTTAAGCATAAAACATAGTTGATTTTAAATAGTAGTACAAGCAATTTGTTCCTAGGGTTTCCTCATTGGTAAAAGAAAAACTTCTCTTTGGTTGATGATAGTTTTAACTGCAAAAATCCCATGGGCAACAATGGCCACAGAAAGAATGGACAATTTGCTTTGCAAAATCACAGATTATGCCTCTATTTACATTTCTATTTTCAGGGATAACTATCTTAGAGAAATCATAAAATACATGACACTTTTAGAAAATTAATTCTAAAGCACCACACACACATAAAGTGTTGTTATTAAGTGGAAGCAAAGAAACATGTTGACCGAGGCTGTCTCCCTAGCATGAATGATATAAAATTCAAAACTGGGGACATTCAAACGTGTTTTTACTTCCTAATGGCTTGATTAAGGTAGAACTTTGTATTTAATTATTTTTCAGAATAAAATGCATTTTATTTTTGCTCTATTAAAATGTTTATGGAGAGGAAAAAAATAGCAGTGTTTCTAGGTTTTAGTAAAAATCAAATGTAACTGTTTTATAAAGTGTGAAGCACTATACCTAAATAAAACATAATTAAGATGATAGCTTTTAATGTGTTCTTACATGAGAAAAGTACTGGCCAACCACTATTTTTTTCCTTCACAGATGTATATTATAATTAAACCAGTCCCATTGGTGAACTCCCCACTGCTCTGAATTATGTAATTATGAATGGGTCAGTACCAATTCCAGATGAAGGCTCGAGCTTTGTAGCAGGGCCATCCATAACATCTTTATTCTTCATAAACAACTGGAAACATGAAGCTGCTATAGAATTCCTGACTTAGGAGGGTTTGCCTTTCCAAGAAGGACAAGACAAGGCAGGAAGGGAAACTGCAGAAGAACCAAAGAGAGTTTAGAAAAATGGGTAAAAGGCAGTCACTGATACAAGATTTAATATGGATAAACACTGGTAATACACTTGTCAGCAATGACCCTCGGCTGAGCCACGGACTGTAGGATCGCTGGTTGCAGAGCAGTGATGCAGAGAGACACCTGGGGTCAGAACAGATAGCACATTAAACATGGGCATCCGCTCAATGGCATGATAAACACTGCTTTGGGGTAATTCTACCAAGCCCAGCAGAGCAGGGAGCAGCAATATTTCCTCTTTACTCTCCTTGCTGAAGGCACAGATGGAGTTTTACACTCAGCCCTAAGAGACTTGCTTTGAAGGCAAACTGGAAGGGTGATGTGGACAGGACTTGAAGAAATGTGGAAAAGGTGTCAAAGGCCTTCTGTGGGGTGTCTGAGCCCCATCGGGAGAGGGACAAACATGAGAAAAGGAGGGATGGGTTGTCCCTGCCCGCTGAAGAAGAAATATTTAGGTGCAGACACTGCATCTCACACAAACTGTATGTGTCGCCTTGGGTTCTCTGGATGTCTTTTTTCTCTCTCCAGTAGCTCCCCCTCAGGTGGAGTCACCTCTACCTCCAGTGCATGGGATCTGGCTTACGGAGGGGCCAGATGACACAACCCAGAAGTATAGGAGGGTAGCTCCCAAATTCCTCCCTTTTACTCCCTGCTGTGCACTGCTTTGTGATGTGATATTTACTTATTTATTTATTTATTTTTGATACAGGGTCTTGCTCTGTCTCCCGGGCTAGAGTGCAGTGGTGTCATCATAGCTCGCTGCAACCTCCAACTCCTGGGCTCAAGCGATCCTCCTGCCTCAGCCTCCTGAGTAGCTGGGACCACAGGCAGGAACCACCATGCCTGGCTAATTTTTCTATTTTTAGTAGAGACTGGTCTTGAACTCCTGGCCTCAAGCAATCCTCCCACCTTGGCCTCCCAAAGTGCTAGGATTATAGGCACGAGCCACCAGCCCGGTCCTTCCAGAAAAGATGTGCAACCTGCTAAATCTCTCCGAGGCTAGATAAAATATAGCAAACCCCGCAGCAGCACATCACGTGTCACTGCGTGGAGTCTCTCCTTGCCTCACTTCCCCTTTGTCACCACCCTCCACACCCTGGGTTTGCACCTCCCAAAGGAAGTACCAGAGTTTTGATGCTTGCTTCAAGGCTCTGTTTTCTAAAGGACTAGGGCTAAGACAAAGACTGAATCAGCAAACTGCTTAGGGCCACTGACTTTCTTTCAATTTGAACTATTTTATAATTACTGCCCTCCTCCTTGGTTGGGGCGGAGGCACCATAAGTACAGTGATGGGTGGGAAACTATCTGTAGCCACTACCCAGTTACAGACTCATGTTTGACAAAGGCCCACTTGGACCCTGCCCTGTACCACCCACCCACTCACTCACCTACTCCAACACTCTGGCTCTGGTTCAGTTGCCAGGATGTTCAGGTCAATGGTGTCATGTTAAGCCAACCAATAGAACCAACTGGCCCAATGGCTCTGCTTTCTTTCTTCTCCTACCAAATCTGGGAGGCCAAGTACATACTCTGCTCTTTCTTTTCCCTGGTTTTCTCCAGACTGAGTGAGCTACTTCCCTGGGTGACTATCTTTTCCCCAGGTGAACACACATCCAACAATAACCCTAAGTTGCTTTTGGCTTCTAGCAACAGGACAGTTGAGTAACAGTGGTTTAAAGGGTAAGAGTCTACTTTCTCACGAAACAAACATTCCAGGGTCAGGTAGTTTCATTTTTTTGTTCTGCCATCCTGAACGTATCAGCTTCACCTTCAGCTTGTTCTCCCACGGCTGGACGATGGTTCTTGTGGCCCTAGGCATTACTTCCTCACCCAGCTGCGGCCAAATCCAGGAAGGGGTGAATGCATTTGTGTGTTTATGTCAAGGGAAATGTCTTATTTCTTTAGTTTGTTTTTTATTTTTTTGTTTGGTTTGATTTCAATTTAGTCTGGAGGAAAATCCTTTCCAGGAGCTCCCTGTCCCCATCCCAGCAAACCTATCCTCACTTCTTATTGGCTGGAATCCAGTCACATGCTCACCCCCAGCCAATCACCGTCAAGGGAGAATGGCCCGCCAGGATTGGTATAGAGTATGTTTACTCCCTGAAGGTAGGGGAGAAGGTTTGCCTTTGCTGAGGACACTGATGTTTAGTGACAAACAAATCCACCTCCGTTAGGAGAGGGAGCGGGAATAGCTCTTGGGTTGTCAACCAACAATGTCTGCCACACCTGGTTGTGTACCACGGGCAGGGCGGTGGAAGGAGACCACCATATCGGCAAGCAATCAGAGGGGCATTGCCGTATAGGAAAAATAATAATAATAATAAAACTGACTAAAAGTCAAATTGTTGTTTATTAGCGTCTTGCTCCATCTAGTCAAAACCATATCAATGATAAACTATTTCTCCCCAAGAAAATCTTTTCTTGGTCTAAGTTCTAAACAATTGTTGCAGTTGCTGTTGAGTTTTAATAATAGATGTAAGCTTCAAATTAGCATGTTTTTATTATCTATTTTTAATATAAATTGCATGCCACATGGAAGTTGTAAAGTCAGACACACACACACACACATGCACACTACATGAGTAAATTCATAATGGCTCAGGATGTGTTCAGTGGATTTAGAATCACAATGACAGCACAGTGATTTTAAAAACAAAGAACTTGAGTTACTTCAATCTTGTTATTCCATGTGATCACCTGGAATTTTTATTTGCATTTAAAACTGAAAACAGTGAAGCAGCAGGAACTATGAGATGTAATAATGGGTAAGTTCAAATATTAGTTCATATATGACAAATTTTACTGAATTTGAACAATACCTTTAAAATAGAAATTTATTCTTCATTTTGAATTGTTTATGGTTTGTTTTTAAATTAATCAACAAAGTGGGAAAATAAAGATTATTGTTAATTATTATGTGATTGTTAATATTACCAAGAATAATTTTGTTGTATGGGGGAAAGCAATTGTTAAAAATGACCCAACAGAGGCTGGCTACAGTGGCTCATGCTTCTAATCCTAGCACTTTGGGAGGCCTATGTGGGAGGATTGCTTGAGGCCAGTAGTTCAAAACCAGACTGAGCAACATAGTGAGACCCCCATCTCCACAAAAAATAGAAGAATTAGCTGGGTGTGGTGGCACACCTGTATTCCCTGCTACTCAGGAGGCTGAGGTGGGAGAATCACTTGAGCCCAGGAGTTCGAGATCACAGTGAGCTATGATGATGCCACTGCATTCCAGCCTGGGTGACAGAGCAAGACCTTGTCTCAAAAAAGTAAATAAATAAATTTTTAAAATAAATGAATAAATAAAAATGATCCAACAGGGCTGGGCACAGTGGCTTATGCCTGTAATCCCAGCACTTTCGGAGGCTGAGATGGGAGGATCCCTTGAGTCCAAGAGTTTGAGACCAGCCTGGACCGAGGTAGGAGGATTGCTTGAGCCCAGGAATTTAAGCAGGATTTCGAGGTTGCAGTGAGTTATGATCGTGCCACTGCACTCCAGCCTGGGTAAGAGAGCAAGACCCTGTCTCTAAAAAAAAAAAAAAAAAAGATCCAGGTGTCAAACTCTCAAGGTCCATGGCAGCCATCCCCACCACTCTTCCTTTTGCCTAGTTCCTCTGTCTCTTCCTACCCCCAGCTGGGCTGGTGGTGCTGAGAAACAGAAGAAGGCAAGTGCCCACATTTCCTTAGGACATTTTTAAGAGAATCATCCCCAGACAGATCAATGGTAAACATCCCTGAGTCCCTGAAAGTGTCCAGAAACCCCCTCAGCATCTTCACCACTTGTCCATCCACTCCATCTCTCTTTAATTGAATAATTCTGCCTTTTATCAAATTCCAGCAATAAAGACAGAACTCTGTTTCTTATTCAATCATATGGTTGTTTTCTCTGTTTTGGTCAATCACTAAAATTGTAGCATTTTCATTTTCTACCCTTTATTCATTGTGCACGTGGAGGACACCAACTCTAGCATGTCTTCAGACTCAGTGACCAGGATAGAGAGGGATGGTACGGAAGTTGGCACTTCTGAGCTCCCACGGCGTGCTGGGCACTTGGCATTGTTCTGCATTTAGTCCTAACCCAGGGTAATCAAGCCCACCTCACCTCTGAGCTGGGTGTCATCACTCCCATGTTACTTATTGAGGAGAAAAATGAAGCTCTGAGGGTAAGTGGCTCAAGGCCAGAAAACAATCTGGGCTTAGAACCCAAGTCTAACTCACCCCAAACTGTACTTTCTGTCCATATGACCACATCACCTCAACAGAGTCCACGTCAGTGCTGCATCCGAGGAGTAAGGGAGAGGCTTTTGTGGGCAGGCCTGGAAACCCAAGCACAATGGATAACTGGGAAAATATGTGCTTAGGTCCAACCAGCCAATTTATAAGAGGACTTTAGCAATGAAACCTTTTGGGAGGCCAGTGTGGGCCAGACCTCTCCCCACTGAACATGTATTTATCAAGACATTTCCATTCCTAATAGAAAAATTCTTTCAAATCAGAATGAGGTGTGCTGTCAGCACTGAATGGAGAAAATGGGAGAAGGAATATAACATTGGGGAAGAAACCAACTGATTTTATGGAATGATGCCAAATGGTGAATTTTAACTTTCTATGACTTGGAGAAGGTGAAGGGCAGCCGGAAGAAGAAGGAGGAAGGAAGACCATCCATGCCAAGCAGAATTTCCCCATTAGGGCCAATTTGCTTGGTTGGAGCAGGTTCAAATGGGCAGCAATTCTGAAGCCAGCTGGATCCGCTTGAAGGGTTTCTGCAAACACACCCAAGAAATCAGGAGGTCCCCTCTGGAGGTAGAATAAATTCCTTAATAAAATAAGGAGGGCTTATTACCTCTTAGTCCTTCCCCTTCCAGTTTGAAAGTCCACAATGAGAACAAATAGGTGGCTTTATTTTCCTGTTTCTTCCAATATCAACCAATGCACATTTCCTTTTATTCCTTGGATCCTCGCTAACCTAGCCATTCAATCAAGGAGAGTCACTTCTTGCTCCCAGCATCAAAGGATGGGCCAGAGGATGGTTCTCTACCGAGACTTAGTTCCTTAACAATTCTGCAATGACCAGCCATTTGGCTGATCCTCAGGAGAGAGACTCACACACAAGCAGAAATGTTTTTGCCTATGGGGTCGCAAAAGCATCATTTTAAAGCAATGGCTTCCAAACTTTAAGAAAAAGCCCCAAACAGTCATTCTTCAGATGGAACCATACATAGGAACCTGCTACAGAAAGCAGCAAAAAAGTAGCTGTTCTGGCGTAGGCAAGTGGGAAGAGAGGCCCATCCCACTTCTACTCTGTCCTTCGTGCCCGCCCCAGGAAGCCCGTAAACCACCTCTACGGGACCCCTAGGCCTCCCTGGAGCTTGCTTTGGAAATCAAAACGGTGTCTGTAAAATCAGTTGTTCTCTAAACAGCATCCAATAAATAAACAATAGAAGTATCGCTACTACAAATCAGACCTATGCCTGGAACAATATCCCCTCTGGAAGTGCCGGAGCCATTTAGAGGAGCCCATGGTTAAAAGTTAGCAACTTCCCAAACACCCTTGCTTCTCATGTCAATGTCCACTGCCATTCAGGATGAAGCCAACCCCATTTCAGTGGCTGGCCTTGTAACGCACTTGTGAACCAGGACCAAACTCATGAGTAGTGTGGCTTGGTGGTGCTCAAACATCGTCAAGAAGTACAGGTGGATTTCAAATCAGGCAAGTAGTCGGTTACTAGGAATGCTGATATTGGTAAAGAAGATCACTAGCTTTACCAATCCTGAGCCCAAATCCTCGCTCTGTCCTTCATTAGCAATATGACCCTGGGACAATTTGTAACGTCTCTGTCCATGTTTCCTTGATCTTTAACATGGTTCGCTGTAGGGTAGTGTGTATGAAGCACTTTGCACAGTGCCTGGAACATAGTTGGTGGCCAACAGACATTGGTTCCACACCTTCTTTTCCTGAAAGGAGGTCCTGACTTCAGCTCTGGGGAGGGGGATCCTGCTTCGCACAGTGGTCTCCCCCCATAACATACCCAGTGTCCACATTGCACTCAAAGTGAGACTCAGACCCTCAGAGCAGAGCACAACAGAGGCATTAGCCAGTGGCTGACCTTGTTAGAGTGACAGCTCATATAGGTCCTATTCCCATGCTGCCCTCTCTGTCTCATCCCATCTCCAGACCCTGGAGGACTGAGCGTATCTTCCCAGATGTGATAGGGCTCCTGAGAGCCCAGCCATGCTGTGCCCACCTTGCCCAGAGCTCCCCAACCGTATAACCCAATGCTTGGTCCATCACAGTGAGCCATAGAGTCCCATACAATGTCAGGGCTAAGGCCACATAGTCAGGACCATCCATGAGAGATGCCCATGGGTCTGTTTTGAGTCTTCATTGTGATTCAGACATGGAGTTTCATGGCGAACTAACACCCCATTGGTACCTGAGTCCTTCAACAGGTGTAAAAAGAACAGCTATTCCTGCAGCCTCTGAGACTTACTCCAACCTTGGAGATCCTCCCTTCTCCTACACACCTTTTAATAACACCAGGTGCTATCCAGACAACCTTCAGAAGTGTGTATATTATTTATATCTCTTAATCTTAGAGGAAGAGTCATTAATATGTAACAATCCAAACGCTAGCCATTTCTCCTGCAAAGGACCTTTTAGAGGTAATGAAGAGACAAAGGCTATTTAATCCCCCACAGCTGAGCTCACCTCGCCTCACTGCTGTTCCCTTCACATCCCAGCCTCCCATCTTAATGCAGACACCTTGAATGGTATCGGCAACAGCCTGGGCAGAGAAGTGTAACCCACTGACCCCACCTGCCAGGCCACTGGGCAGCCAAGTCATCTGGGATGTGTTGGGACCATGTCCCATGTAGGATGGTCTCAATGTAATGAGCACAGGGACAGCTTCTCAAACGTGTTCTTTCATGATTCTACCACCAACAATGTGAGAGCGCTCCCTGCTCAACATCTGCAGGAGGTGCCAGGCGGAAGCACGTCCAAGCAGGGTGGAAGCTATGTACAAGGTACATGGATATGAGACGTTTGCTGTTTCTAAGCCCTTCCTAGGCATTGTCTCATGGATGTCATTAGCTCATAGTCCCTTTCCACTGTTTGGCAAGGGGGAAGTGACTAAAGTCAATCCACCCTCTGTGTGACACTCCAGGGTCCTTTCTTGGTGGAAGGGTTTGCAGAATGAAAAGATATTGAAGATTAGTAGCATGTCCTTGGAGCTCAGGATGGAACAACCCAGAAAGGTAGACAGCTGTTTACAGACTCAGAGCAGTGGTGCAGAGCAACAGGCCTCTTTATCTATCATCTGCTAAGTCTTGTTAAATTCAATGCTAGCTAATGCAATAGAACCCCATGATAAAGCAGTCTTCAAGGAAGCAGACTTGGGATTATATGTGTCCCAACAAATATAACAGTGTATGCTAAAGAGAAAGAGGGACTTTCTACCCCTCTCCCACACTGCCACCTCTACCCACAGGAAAGGGAGGAGGAATTATTAATCTGATTGGTGAGCGCCCAGCATATTCTCAGGGTCACATTCTACTAGTGGTAGGGCCACAGTGTGTTGAAGGTTTGCACACGTGCCCAGTGTGCTCTCTTGCCCACTTGATCTTCAGGGCTTCTAGCCTCCTACAGCAAAGTTAGCTTCATCCCCCCTCCCCTGCCCTGTCTTTTCTTCTAGTTCCTCTGTCTGCAACTAAGCAGGCCAGGGTCTGCTCCAGAGACCCAGGTATCTTGGAGTCCATGGGGAGGCAGCAGGGAGCAGGAATAAAGATCAAGTACCTCCAGGGGGAAATTCAGGGGTACCAATAAGAACCTTAGAGAGGTACATGACTGGGGGGATGTGCCACACGGGACAGGGTTGCCTCCCACCAGGCTGGACCCCGAGCAGAACAGTGACACAGACTGCCTGCACAGCACAATCCACCTGCCAGGCTCACCCAGCCAGGGAGGCAGAGAAGCCCCGGCATGGGCATCCCACTCGGAGGCCTCAGAGCTATTCACAGTGCTCTCAGGCAATTGAAAACTAGACCCTGGCAACCTGACTTTAGCTTTATTTCCCAATTTTTTCCTTCTTTTTCTATTATATTCCTTTAGAGAAGTCAGAAAATAAGGAGAGGTGGAGTCCTGATGGCCCTGGATCCAGCCATACCTGAAGACCAGAGCTGCCCCAGACATGCAGATATGAGAGCCTTTGGGGCTTCTGCTCTGTGAGTTGCATTGCTTTCACTCCCAAGAGTCCCAGCCAAGTACAGGCCATGTCGCCTTGCTTCCTGGGTCTTTTCCTGCACATTGTTTCCTCTTCCTCCCTTCTCATGCCTACCTTCTCCAAAGCCTACCTTTTACACCAATCCCTCCCACGAGCCCTGTGCTTTTCCGAGCCCTGGATCCCCTCTCCTCCCTGTTGGCTACTTTTTCAGGTGGTTCCAAGCGTTGGTGACTGTGTGTCCAACAGGCTCTGTCTGGGCAAGGGCACAGGCTCTGGGCCCAGGCTTCAATGGGGATAATGGCAGGGCTGACCTCATAGGGTACTTGTGAGGAGGGAATGGGACAGGCATGTGAAGCTCCCAGCACAGTGCTGGGCAGAGGGTCATTGTTAAATACATGTTGTTTATTGTTTCTTCACCCCTAGAAAAGGCACTCTCTTGTGTTTAAAGATAAAACGCCAATAGTTTTAATTTGTGCATTTCCTTACCCTGGAATGAGTTTGTTTCTATGTCTCTTTCATACGTGGCAACACCAATACCAGCCCAGGCTAGAGTTTTTGGAAGTTAAATCAACAGATCGTAGTGCCAGATGATCATAGGCACTGACATCCTCTGGGATGACAGAATTATTATCATCAAGACCTAACACCAGCTTCAGTTTTGCATTCAAGTAAGAATATGCCTCGATATTCATCTGCAATGGTCTTCCCCTACCACCACGCTTGGGTTCTGGAAGGTTCCCAAGGTGAGTTCTCACAGTGGGTTCCACAGGCCAGCAGCATCAGCATCACCTGGGAACTTGTTAGAAATGCAAATTTTCAGGTCCCACCCAAGATCTGCAGGGTAGGGCCCAGCAGTCTGTGTTTTAACAAGCCCTCGAGTCATCCAGAAGATTCTCAAGTTTGGGAACTACTAATTTAGAGGTTTTGTAAATACTGAATATTTTAAGCTCTTAAGTCTATCTCCTTAAAATCCATGTCTTCAGCTTCAAACTATCCCAGAGAAAGGGGCTTTTAAAAGCAGTCATTACCAATTTTTAATAACAGGGCATTTTAGGGGGAAAAACCTGCTAGCCACTGACTGTGCACACTGCCATTCATAGTGTCTTATTGAATGCCAGGTGATCACCGTTTCTTTTTAAATTTCATTTTCTTTGATTTTTCAACTTTTTATTGAAGTACAACACACTTACAGAAGTGTCCACATACCCTAAGTGTACAGTTAATGTTTGCAAAATGAACACATCTATGTACCCAGCACCCAGACCAAGAAATCAAACATCGCCAGCACCCCAGACATCCTCCTCATGCCTCCTTCTAATCACTCTCCCGCCCCATTCATTTCATTTTGTAAAACTGCAGGAATATTTAAAACAAGAAAAAATTATTTTAAAGAAGGAAAGTTACCATCCTAATCACCGCACTTACACCGAAATTACTTCAGTGTTGCTCGTTCCCTTTTGCACATATATTTTGTGTAGTTTTGTATTTTATCTTGTTATAATGTCCCTACTCTGTGTTGTTACATCCCCTTCCTAAGCATCATTCAAAATGACGTCACACTGAAGTGTGCTTTTGCCATCCCCCGTTATTTCAGCTGTCCCTGTTCCGTAACAGGCTTCCTCGTGCCTCAGACTCCCTTTTCCTTCTCTGGAGTTATTTCCTGAGAATCAGCTCTCAGAAGCGAAATTACGGAGTCAGAGGTCCTGAACATTTCATTAGGGCTTTTTATTATTTGCACTGTTTTTTAAAAATGTAAATCCCATTTTGGGTAATACTTTTGTGCATTTCTAAGCTCCTCCCTACATCTTGGGATTCTGGATATAGACTCTTCTCTCCCATGCCCTGTGAACTCAGAAAAATACTTTTGGTAGCATTGGGTAGGCGCCGCAGATGCGAGACTGCCCCCTATCAGGTGGGCTGCCCAGGGACCCCAGGCAGGAGCCCAGACGACCCTCCTCTGGGGGGCGCGGGTGGAGCGGGGTGTTCAAGGAGACAGTAAACCTTCCCTGGATCCCCACAGGAAGCGCTCAGTGGCCATCAGAGGTCCAACAAAGCCACTTTCTCTCCTCAGGAGAGACGGAAATCACGGGGCAGGCAGTGAGGGAGCGTAAAGTTGGACGAGAGGGTAAGATTGAGTTAAAACCCACAGACGGAGTCTAGCTGCCCAGGGCAGTCACAGGGCCACACTCCAATGGGGCTGGATGGGAGGGATTATTGATTCACGTGCTGCTGGTTCTTCTTTTCCCAGGGGACTTGCCTCTTCCCCTTGAAAGGTGGGCAGCGCCAAGAAGGTAGGATGAGGCTGGAATGAGCTCTAAGGAGAGATTGCCCACGTGGGGCCACGTGAGGTAGGCAGGCTACGCATGGGCCAGAAAGGCAGGCTGGGACTAGAAGAAACCAGGCTGCGGGTTTAAATTACATGTTCATTCTGTCATCCCGGCGACAGTATAACATAGTGGTAGCGAGCACTGCAGGGCAGGTGTATAATCTGAGCAAGTCTCTGTGTCTCAATTTCCTTATCTGTAAAAATGTGGGAAATACAGTACCTGTCTCCTAGGGTTATTGTGAGGATTAAATGAGTTACTATGAGAAAACACTTAGACAAGCGCATTCCGTAAACCTACCCCTGTACACACCGCAGGAGCCAGTGCTTTGCTGAAGACACAACCAGGCAGAGAAAGGGCAAGAAGGGTCAGCTCAAGCCCTCTGTGCCATCACTCGTGAAGCCAGCCGGTGCCCAGCTAGACCCCTAGCCCCTTCCCTGACTCTTCCGCCTGTTCGTGCACCGATCCACTGTGGTAAAGGCGGGAAAGGCTCTGAGCAGCTCGTGGCAATAGAGCTGCTCCTTCAACTTCCACCTCGAGCGCTCAGGGTTCCAGCCGGGCCTGGTGAGGAACAAGAAGACCCGACCTCCACTTGGCTGGAGCCCAGTGAGTCCCCTGCCCTTCCCCCTAAAGCCCCCGGGGGCGGGGGGAGGAAGAGACTGCAGAGGGAGGGGCATCTGAGCCTCTGAATACCAGTCACCTAGGCCCAGAGTGGAGCGAGAGAGAACACTGTTCGCCACGGCTCATTCTTCCATTGGAGCAGGAAGTGGGGGGCTCGGCAGGAGCATGTTGACAGGGAAAATGGAGAACTAACACTGAGCGATTGCCTCCTATGTGCTGGGCCCTGTGCTGGGTGCTCTGATGTGCACAGTCTCACGCATAAATACAATATCCCCATTTTACAGAGGAGGAAACTGAGGCTGAGAAGTTAAGCAACTTGCCTACCCTTAGGCTTCTATTAGTGCCTAGCATTGTACTGGCCACTGAGGGGGATGCAGACAGGACAGAAGACCTGATCTTTCTTTTTAAGCAGCGTCCACTAGCGTAGGAGAAGCAAGACTGGCCTGGAAAATCCCCATGAATGATCTTCATTGACACAAGCTTCAGTGCTCAGTGATGTGGCCTGGATGGAGTGCAGTGGGGGTGGGGCAGAGGAAACAAGTGACTTGGGCCCAAGGGGGAGTGGTGAGGCTTGGGCTGGGTCTTGAAAGTTTGGAACCACATGGGTGGGCAGTGGGGAGTGTGGCAAGCATTAGTCATTGATGGGGAAAGTGCCAGGGCCCTTAACAGACACAAACACTGCATCCTGGGCCCGAGCTGCCCTGAGAGCAGCGCCCCCAGCCCTGGTAGCGAGTCCCGTCTTTGTCCTCAGCTCCTCCAACTCTGTCACTCATTGGGTCTCCACTCTGGCTACCTGGCCCTACTTCAGACTGCAAAGAAGGCTGCCTGGAAAGGAGATCCATCCAGGGAGGAAGGGGCACCCAAAGGATGAGACCTTTCAAGGAAAGACCTTGGAGCATAAAACAAATGTGGATTTCAACCAGGGCCTGTGCAGACAAAGCCCAGGACCTCCCTACACGAACAAGTCATACTCTTCCACCCCCGAAACCCCACGGGTTCTTTTGGATCAGTCCCTCACCTTATCCTTGTCTCTCACAAGTCTCAAACAAGGGACTGTAGGAAGAATATCTCCTGTTTGGGTTACTGTGTGGAGCTGGATGAATCCCTCACTCCCTATGACCTTAGCATTTCCATCTCTAAAATGTGACTAATGTCCCCTTCAGAGTGAAATATGTCCCTGGGAAAAGGCTGCTGCTATTCGAGCCTGGCTTCATCCCATGAGCACCTGCTATGTGCCTGGTGCTGTACTAGGCAGTGGGCAGAGCAAACACACATGGCAAACAGCCTCTGCTGTCAGCAACACCACAGCCAAGCAGCAGAGGAAAACAAGTAACACAGGTGACAGGCACATGGAGAGATGGGGGTGGAGGTAGGGGGCCTGAGGGCCACACAGGGCAGGGAATAGCTCACAGAAGAGTTTGCCAAGCAGATGTCCTGGGGGTGAGGAAGGGCATTCTAGATGAAGTCAGGGTATACATAGGCAAGTGCAAGGGAGCAGGACCAACTACACAGAATTCAGCAGGGAGGCAGCAGGACACTGGTGGTGACATCAGCTTGGAGCCAGACTTCCGGGATTCGAATCCCTGCAATGTGTGGTCTTGGGCAAGTCACTAACCTTCCTGTGCCTCAGTTTCCTCGTGGGTGCTACTGTACCTCTAGGTCCTCCTGCTGTCAGGATAAAATGGTACACACAAGACATTTAGAACAGCGTTCGGCAAGTGCTTCGTGCTTAATAAGTGTTAGAGATGATGATGACGAAATGATGGGCTGGAATGCCTAAATAAATCCACACAGCACAGGGCAGGTGGCAGCAACTCTAACCCCACAGTCTTCGGGGATGGAAATGGATGGCAAGCCCAAGGCATACGGGGCAAAACTTAAGTCAGGCAGATTTGCAAACATTAGGCCCTTTGAGCTGCCCTGTGGGTTTCAACATCACACCAGAGAAACAAGTGGTGGGGTTGGGGACTGTAAAAGAGACGCCCCCAGCTGTGCTCCCTCCTTCCAGGCTGGAACCTGGGGTAAGGCCAGGAAACCCGCCCGGGGATGAGGGGGTGCTGCCATCTGCCCTCCCTCTCCCCAGCTTTGTCCGAAGCCCGGTTCAGCTCCGGGGCTCTTCGGGACAGTGGCACGCGCGCGCGGACGGCCGCAGAGCGAGACAGCTTTCCCCACAGACACGGCGGAGGCGGGAAAGCCAAGATCACAGGCGCCTCAGCAAGCGAAGCGTGGGAGCCGCGGGACGTGCCCACTGGGTGACCCTCCGCGCGGCGGCCGCTTCGCACCGATTCCGGGCCGTGCGCCACCAGAGGGCGCGCGGGATCTCGGAGAGCGCGGGGCGCGGCGGGCAGGAGCGCGGTGGGCACAGGTGCGGCGGGCAGAAGCGCGGTGGGCAGGGGCGCGGAGGGCGCGGGAGCGGGCGGGCCAGCGCCGAAGCAGAGGGAAAGAAGAGCGAGAGCCCACATACCCAGAAGTCAGCCGTGAGTTCCAGGGTTGGGCTTTCCAGTGATTTAGCTCCGAGCAATGGGGCAGAGAACGTAGAAAAGTGATCTAATAATACTAAACTCACACGATCCTTACTGCGTGCCAGACGCTGCCATTCAGTTCTTACCACGACCCCGTAAGACAGATGTTATTATTGTTCCTACTTTACATTTGGAAAAACTGAGCCTCCGTGTGCCAGAGGTCCCACATCTGGCCAGGGCCAAAGCTGGAATTGAACCCCCAGCATCTGGCCCCAGGACCTGTGCCCTTAACCGGTGCCCTATAATAGTATCTCTCTAGTAATCTATTCTCCTACATCCCTCTGAGAATCAATCACTTCCTCACTACAGATCACTGGTTAAATTTAGCAACTCAAGCCTTCCCTGCAGAAAGAAGTTGAGCAGCTACATTCACACCTGCTCTTCTGGCATCTCAACCCCAGCTGCTCAAAACCTCAGACTGCTCAATGGCCTCCAACAGATTCTGATTTAATTATCATTTATTGAACACTTACTATGTGCCAGGAACTGAGTTAATGCATTTACATAGGTTCTCATGGAATACTCCTAATGATGCATAAATTATGTGTGCTCATTCTTATTCCCATTTCACATATGAGGAAACAAAGTAACGAGGGTTAGTGGTTTTCCTTGGGTCACACAGTTAAAACCTGACTCAGCCTCTGCAGCTTCAACCACCATATTCATTTATTTGACAAACCTACTGCGTGCCAGGCACTATAAAGGTGCTGGGGACTCAACAGTGAACAAGACAGATAAAAACCCTTGCTTTCTTGGAGTTTACATTCTTTATCAGCTACAGGGTGTCCCCTGCTGACATTCACCCAGTCCTTGTTCCTTGATGGTTTATGAGAAGAGGCCACGTGCACTGAACAGAAAGGAAGACAAGCTTTTTGCATATGGTGACATATGTGAGCTAATATACCTGACCTCTACCTGGAAGGTAGGATATTGGTGGATGTTACGGGTTGACTTGTGTTCCCCAAAAAGATAATGTTGGAGTCCTAAACCCCAGTACCTGAGAATGTGACCTTATTTAGGAATACAGAGGAATACAGTTGTTGCACATGTAATAAAGCTATGATGAGGTCATATGGAGCAGGGTGAGCCCTAATCCTGTACAACTAGTGTCCTTATAAGAAGAGGAAACACAGAGCCACACACACATGTGACAATGGAGGTAGAAACTGACGTGCTGCAGCTAAAGCCAAGGAATGCCAACGATTGCCATCACCCACCGGAAGTGAGGAAGGGGCGAGAAGAATCCTCCCCTACAGGTATTATAGGGAGCATGGTCCTGCCAAAATCTTGATCTTGGACTTCTGGCCTCCAAAACTGTGAGACAATAAATTTTTGTGTTTTTTAAGCTACTCCATGCGTGGAACTTCGTTACAACAGATGTAGGAAGCAACTTTAATGGTATTAACTTTAATGTTTTTCCATTCATGGGGATGCATGAGCTCATCCACCCATGTTCTTTTTCTCACTCCACCCCACAGTGGTCAGGGGACAGGGTAGTACTGTGGCCATGCACTGGTGCAAAGCTCACTGGCCATGATGGCATCTGTCCCAAGACTGTGGTCTCAGCATCACCATCCTCTACCTGACTGAACCAACCCATGGTTACCAGTCAAGATGACAAAGGTGTATTCAATTGTCAGAGGCAGGGCAGACAGCAGGCAGGTGTGCCCAGGGCACCTGCATCTCACTTGCCAGGCCCAACTCTGCCAGCCTCTCTCAGCATTGCCAAAGCCTCATGTCACTGATGTACTGCCTGTTGATTCCTGGAGAGGGGGGGGGCAGAGGCAGAGGCTGTGTCATGCTAGTCCATCCAGCTGTGTCCAGGTGGTCCTTGACGGTGGCAGGCAGAGGCCATCAGCCTCATGGGGAGTCATGCATGGCCTGGTCTCTTTCACTCAACAGTCACCCACAATGTGCCTTGATACAGCTGTCATTGTACCTGGCTCACCGGAGGGCTCTGGGTTCTGGGAGACAGAATATTGTTTTGCTTGGCTTAGGATACTCTGGTTTGGAAATGAACAAAGTGCCAAATCTGAAAATTGTGGAATGACTCAGTCCCTCATTGTGAAGCTGCAGGTACATATGGACCTCATGGCTTCTGCCATCCTTGGAGGTTGGGGCCTCTGCAATAGTCACTTTGAGTCTCCCTGGGCAGCTCTGCAAGCATTTCTACAATCCCTTCAGCTCACTGAGATTTTCCTGGGCATAAAGACGTTCATAGGCATATGCCCTATCTCTCTAGGAAGACAGCAAGGGGGCAGGGGCTGTTTCGAATTGTTCTGTGTCTAGCACAGTGTCTTCCACAATCAAAGGAAGCTGAGCACGTAGCCAGCCTGACCCACAGCCCTGGCTGGCTTGAAAGAGGACATGCTTTAGGGAGAAGTAGCGGTTCCTTCTGGATTGTCTAGTCCAGTTTACATGGGAGAGAAGGGAGCAGAGATTCAGGGCAGATGCCCCATCTAAAAGTGGAGAGAGCTCTTAGCTGGAACTTCCCCGGGATGGATATTTCAGATGTCAGAGCAAGTTGGTGGGTGGCAGGCAGCAAGGGAGTGGAGGAAGAAAAGAAACCTCCAACATCATTCAGTAAGAGAACACTTGTCTCCCACAGGAACAGGTGCCTGGGAAGTGGGGTGAGAAGAGGTATAGAGAATACTATTGCTCTCATCAAGGCTACCTGGTTTTCATTAGACCACCCCAGTCTTGTGGACCCTACTTCCCCAGCTGTGCAGCAGCATTTTCCTAGCTGCAAAGATTCCTCTCTCTTCCTGAGTCTTCCCTCCCTCCCTCCCTTCCTTCCTTCCCTCCCTCCCTTCCTTCCTTCCCTCCCTCCTTCCTTTCTTCCTTCCTTTTTTCCTTCTCTATCCATGCATCATTAAACAAACATTTAATGAGCACCCGCTCTAAGCCAGGTATTATTCTAGGTGCTAGGGACCCAGCAGTGAGAAAACAGACAAAATGACTTGCCTTTGCAGAATTTACATTCTAGAGGATCCATCCCTCTCCTTCCTTATCAACAACTGGTTTCTTTCCACCTTCCCTTACCACCTGCCAAGCTACTGGTAGCTCAGATAAACCCCAATTGGAGGATCTAAACCTCATTCATTCGCTCATTCATTCTAGAGCTGTCAATCAAATGCCTATCATGTGCCAGGCACCATTCTAGGCTTGGAGGTCTTGGGCATGTCTCATGAAGCCATGCTTTTCTGGGTTAATGGCAATCTAAGAGAATTGCCCCTCCCTTCCCAGACCAGTCCATCCCTCTGGACACAGAGAGGTCACAGGAAACTCTTGATTATTTGTTGATATTGCATGCCGAATTCAAAGGAAAGTAGAAACAGCCAATATTAAGCTACAGCATTGAGCTAGTTCGGAGAGCCACCAAGACCTTAACTTTTCTCTTTGTTTCCTCCTTTTGTGACCTGGGGGCCCCCTTTGCACCCTTGGGAGCCCCACAGACCACAGAGGGAGCCCCAGCACGCACCAGGCCCTGTTCCAGATGGGAGTCACCCCCTGCCGTAGCAGCTCAGCCACCCGGACTCCAGCTGCCCCAGCCAGCCCTCACTGCTTTAATTAACTCTGCCCGGATGCGCTGACTCACTCACTGGCTCTGTGACCCGCCTGGTCGCAGAGGACACCTCCTCAGACACAATTACATTTGAGAATGAAGCATTTCCTCTGGGCACAGAACAAGCCAGTGAAAGCTTTTCTGGGAGGGAGCAGGAGGGGGGCCTGCTTGGAGATGACTCACAAACAGGCCTTGAGGTTGGTGGTGTCCCACGGGCAGTGTGCCTCATTCCAATGGTATATGCCCTGCAGGCCTCATTACTCTGTGGAAGCTTCTCTTCTTGGGGGAAGAAAGAAAAGGTGTCCACCTTTCTAGGTAAAAAAGGCCTAATACATGCATCAAGACAACTACACTAGATCAGTAACTACACTGTGCACAGAATCGCTAAAGCCCCAGGTGGCAGCCCAAAACTCTGCAATCCTTCACCTATGTTTACTTAACACAGTCTATGTGCACTTAACACAGTCTATGTGCCGGTCAAGACACAGAAGAAATAAAAGTGATCCTTCATCCTAGATTTGGGGAGACTCTAAGCTCCACAGCACCTCTATGAGACAAGTATTCTCAGTGCCATTCTATGGATCAGGAAATTGAGGCTGGAAGAGACTAAGTCACCTGCTTTCCCAGGAATTGAGTTGGCTTTAAGAATGGCATTGACCAAGGATGATTCTGAGGTCTTACACAGGTGACTAGGAGAATAGCCCAGAAAAACTGAAAACTGGTCCTCCTTCCTGACTTATATTTTAAAGAAACAAAGAAGGAAAGGTATAAAATCAGCCCGTGTGGCTATGATTGGAATAGTACTCAAGTTGGAGAAAGTTCTGTTGTCCTCTAAGTGCAGCCTATTGCAAGTGTATGGGGCCCAACAGTGGCAAGCCCCAGACACCTACCATCGAACTGGGTTTTGCCCTGAGCTGGGGAAAAGTTTATCAATGTTTTCTTTGCCAGGATCCAGCATCTCTATATTGAAGCAGAGGAATTTGCATTTTAGTGATGATTTTCCCAGGTTTGTGTTACCTTGAAGTTGCTGTTATTAAAGGATACTGAACAAGAGAAATTCATTGGGAAATGTGACAGGTATTTAGTTTAAAACACACTCAGACAATATTCTTATAAAGTTTGTAGGGACATATCCATCCATCCATCCACCCATCCGTCCATCTGAATACTTCCTGACCAGTTATCAGATCTAGGGAGAACAGTGAGTTAGATGCAAATGGTCCCTACTCTCAGGGAGCCCACAGTCTAGTGTACATGCCATAAGTGATAAAGATGTCTATACAAAAAGGCAAAAGTCTAATAAGCCACAAGATCAGGGTTTATGCTCCAAAAGGAGGATAAAAATCCATCCTCACAGAGAGGAAGGAAGGAACTGCCGCCCCTGGGTGACTGGACTGGTTGGTGGCTCAGTGGGGCAAGGAGGCACCTTCAGAACTGTTTGCTCAACGTCCTTGACCTCAAGGTGAGCTTGGTGGAGACATCCTAGACCTTAGGATCAGGCACAGCTGCATTCCAGCCTAGTTCCATCACTTACTAGCTGTACAACTTTGGACAAATTACGTAACCCCTTTGAGCTTTGAGTCCTTTATATGCAAAATGGAGCAATACCCACCTGGAAGAGTTGTTGGGCAAATTAAGCGAGCTATCTCAGTGTCTATGATATGCTCTGTGCAGGCAGTGGCTTTAGCATTCATAATAATAGCTAATAGTATTGGGCCCCGCACACTGTGCTAAGTGCTACACATGAATTCTCATTTAATTCTCTCTCTCTCTCTCTCACACACACACATACCCCTTCATGAACGAATACTGTCATTATCCCATTTTACAGATGTAGAAACCAAGACTCAGGGAATATGTAACCAGCCCAGGGTCGCACAGGTAGTAAGAGGCCTAGCTGGGACTTGAACCCATCTCTCTCTGCCTCTAGAGCCCACGCTGAGTATTAATCTTTTCCCGCTACCCGCATGCATGGGTGTAGACTGATAGCAGCTTGGTCTAGGGTCTGGACTCCTGCTTAAGCCCACAGAAACTAACCCTGAGTTGGAGGAGGAAAGATAAAGTGTGAATGGAGCGTTCTCCCTACCAGGTAAGGCTGCTGCCCAGGTGACCAGTCCCCTTGCTTGTTCCAAAGAGGGCAGGGCAGGGGATGAAGGCGGAGGGGAAGCCTTACATCCTGCTACAGCCCCCAAAGTGGTGTCTGGGACCCAGCCCAGGCCTGGCTCTGTGGGCAGTGTTTGCACAAGCACGTGCCTGTGAGCGTGTGTATTGGGGTGATGTTACTCACAGCCGCTGGCCGACAGTAAATAAGACAGTGGGGTTTGATTCATGAGCTCTGACAGGAAATCTATAGCATGTGGTGTCTATAATCCGCACGCTACGGCGTGGCAAAATGAAAGAACAACAGTCCAATTACGGGATCCTGGTTGATCTTAGGCATACTCCTCAGACCTTGCAGAGCTGTGGCTCAGCCCGGCTGGGGGCAGCCTGCCAGGGGCAGCCAGGACAGACACTCCTGTGGCCCGGTCACGTGGAGAACAGACCCCAGAAGCAGCAGCCTTGTGGGAGTTCCCCGGGCAGAGCGGGGCTGCCTGGGAGATGGGAAGGAGGGGCACGGCAGCTGGCATTGCCAGCCAGCTCTGCCAGGCTCAGGTCAGCTCACCCAGCACAAGCCCACTGGGCATCTCAAGGCCTATCCCCGGAGGAGTCCCTCTAGCAGACAATAGCAGCTCTCAGATCCCCATCCTTTCTGTCTCCTGCTTTCAAACTCCAGGGGTTGCCCTGGGTGAATCAGGGAGAGGCACCCCTGGTGAGGGGGTTGTTCAGGGTCTGGCCTGTAGGTATTTAGAGAAGGCTGGGTTCTAGTCAGCTAAGCTGGTCAGGGGTGCTAATATCTCCTGCTTAGGACACACAGCAGTTCCCTGCCAAGTATTACAGGAATCCGTAGAGCAGTTTTCCTTCACCTTAAGGGCGGGATCTGCAACTATTCTACCTTTTTTAGCCCTGACAACAGCCCTGACTACGTACTAGGTTGAATAGTATACCCCCAAAATTCATGTCCACCCTGTGAACGTGATCTTATTTAGAAACAGGTTCTTTGCAGATGTAATCAATTAAGATGAGGTCATGCTGGATTAGAGTGGGCCCCAATGATACATCTAAGGAGCACCAAGGATTTCCAGCAACCACCAGAAGCTGGGAGAGAGGCATGGGCCAGAATCTTCCTTAGAGATACTTCCTTAAACGGCCCTGCCAGACACCTTGATTTTGGACTTCTAGCCTCCAGAACTGTGAGAGAATAAATTTCTGTTGTTTCAAGCTACCCAGTGTGTGGTGTTTGTTACAGCAGCCATAGGAAACCAATATAGACAGTCTGGCACACAGTAAATACCTAATAAAACAAATGTGAACAGAGCATCTGGAAGGTCTGAATTCAAATTAGGCCTCCCTGATCTTATTCAAGCCCCTCTGCAATGCCTTCTATACACAGCAGCCAGAGCATGTGTTTAAAAGCACAACACTAATAACAATAGTGAACATTCTGAGCATATAATATGTGCCAGGCACTGTTTTTAGTCTTTTATAAGAGTCAAATTAATTTCATCCTCACAACCACCCTCTGAGGCAGGTACTGTTACTAATCTCATTTTACAGATGAGGAAACTGAGCCTAGAAAAGTCATGAAACAAATCCAAAGTCACACAGCTTGTAAGTAGTACAGGCACCATTCAAATCTAGGCAGTCTAATTCCAGAATCCAGCCTCTGTCTCATTACATTTGCCACCAGCCAGTACTTAACATCATCCAAGGATGTCACATTGTGCTTAAAGTAAAACAAAAACTCGCCATCACCTGCAAGGTTTTGCCTAATCTCTCTCTGACCTAACCTACCTCTCCAAACTCCTGTAGTTCATGGCTGCAAATTCTTTACCACTCCTCCTGTTACAAAATCGAGTGTAATTCCTGTCCCCTTGAATTTGAACTGGCCCTAGTGACTAGCTTAATCAACAGGATGAAGTGGAAGTGATGATGCATGATTTCCAAGGTTAGGTCAAAAGAAGTTATGCAGCTTGGAACATTTGCTCTTGGAACCCAATCGCCATGCTGTGAGGAAGACCAAGCAGCCCGGTGGAGAGGCTCATGTGGAGAGGGACTGAGGCCTCTGGCTAACAGTCCCCTCGATGGAGCTCCCAGTCAACAGCCAGCACCACCTGCTAGACATGTGAGTGAGCATCGACCACAGCTCCAACCAAGCCATTACAGCTTGATACTATGAGGAGTGGCAAGAAACCACCCTCACCAAGCCCTGCCCACATTTCAGGTTTGTGAGCGAGACAATGGTGGTGGTTGTTTTAAGACACTAAGTTTCCGGGGAGGTGGTTACATTTGTTGTGTTCAAATCTAGGCAGTCTGACTTCAGGGTCCAAGTTCTCAACCACTGCATGATGCCATCACTCACCTACTTAAAACCATTCGCACCACACTCAGAAAAAACTGCCCACTCCTTACCATGACGTACAAGGGCCTGCCTAATCTGTCTCTCCAACTTCCTCTTGGACCCCCCTGCCCCTCACTGAGCTCAACGCATTTCTGTTCCTCTAATATTCTAAAGACCACAGACCTTTGCACTTGCTGTTCCTCCTGCCTGTGCTGCTCTTGGCATGACTGGGTCTTCCTCACCCCTCAGGCCTGAGCTCAGAAGTTCTGAGAGGCCTTCCCTGAACATCCTGTCTAGGAGATCCCTTCATCTCCCACCCCCTCTCCATCACCCTGTTCGTTTCCTTCACCATGGCTCAGTCCATTTTGGAATGATCTCATCCTTGCTTACTCATGCCTGCACATCTCCCTGCTGAAACATAAGTGTCTTGAGAGCAGGAACTTGGCTGTTGAGTCTATTGCTGTGATCCAGGACCTGGCACAACATGAATTTTCTAAACAAACAAACAAGGCAGTAATTTATGCTAAGGAGTCGACATCCAACAACCCCATGGCATGAACGTTACTACTTCAATTTTACAGTGGGAAAATCAAAGCCCAGGTGGACTAAATTCCAACCAGAACTCTTTGGCTCCGTAGCCTATGATCTTAACCAGCCGGCTACGCCTGCTCGTCCCTTCACCTTTTGGAGCTTCAGTTTCCCCATCTGGATTAAAGGGGATGATCATGGCGCCTGCGAGTGGAAGCATTTGTATCATGGTAAGATTCAGGGGAAAGAGTGCCCTCTCTGGAGTCAGGAGTATGCCCCCTGGAGTACCTGGGGGCTCAGCAGGACTTTCCTGCAGGCTTGCCTGAGGCTCTCACCAAGTTCCCTGTGACCCCCACTTTTGCCCATGCTGTTCCTTCTTCCCTGCTAGAATGCCACCTCTTCTGAAAGGTGTATCTGATTTAGAGAGCCAGAGGGAGGAGGGTGGCTCACAACTGGGAAGGCCTCCTGGCCCTGGGGCCCATTGTGCCCACTCCTTCCTGTGAACTCTTTATGCTGCCCAGTTGAGCCCTTCATAATTCTCTAGCAGGACCCATGTGTTAGCGCCATCTCCCCATATCCACACTGGTGTCTCTGAGGTGGGGCTGCTCCTTAACCTTCTCTGTATGTCCCCATCACCACCCCCACCACCTGCCCTCCTGTGTCCCAACCAGCCTGGCATTCTGAAATGCCACCCTGGGGTCCCCATCAGCCTAAGAGTTGATGGACTCATTGGGCAATCTCAGGGATGCAGTAACTCTTGCCTCCCAGAGAACCACCTCCAACCCCTCACCATTCTCCAACACAGATTTTATGCTTCCAGTTTAGAGGAAGACACATCTGAGCTTGTCAAAGCTTCTTATAAGAGCTCTCATCCAGAGACATTCTCATATATTCCTGAGCCTGTGGTGCCCAGTCGTGTTCACTTCCCTGGCTGGGTAGTTTAAAGAATACCAACTGGACCCCCAGAACTAGGCTCAAATTCTGGCTGCGAGAGACAGTGGGTGGGCTTATTAATTTATTAACCTCTCTGAGTAGGGATTAAGTATCCATCTGGCAAGACAGCCTTGATAAATGAAATTATTCATAAAGAACTAGCACTTAGTCTTTGCTTCCCCACTCCACCCCCTGGGGACCTCAGGGTCCATCCTCCCTGGGACTTGGCCTGAGGCCCTGGAGGCCAGGAGCATTTTAGGCTTTCAAGCCAAGTCTCAAGAGAAATGTCAGCCCCCAGGGCCTTGGGACAAGGGCTCTGATAGTGGCAGGAGAGCCAGGTGGGACCAGACAGGCCTCGGGACAGGAGGCCACAAGGAACGGATTGCAGGAACTGTTTGTTGGAGGCCTGGACAGAGAGATGTGAATTTTGAAATATCTCTGAAAGTGGTGGCAATGTGGTGGCTGGAGAGGGGAGGGGGACAACAGGACACAAGCTCCCTGGGCTGAGAACCGGCTGACGAAGAGCTAGGGGGTATCTAGACAGGGTGGCCAGGCACCCAGCAAGGACCATGCAGGCTTCTCTTCTGAGGAACACCAGGTCTCAGGACTGGGGAGAGGGACCCCAGAGCCAGGAGATCCAGCCACTAGAGAGAGGAAGGAGCAAGGGAGAGTCCCAGTTACAGGAGGCTGGAGCATGTAGATTAGAGTGGGGTCTGGAGCAACCCTGTCTTGACTAACCTGCTGGGTACAGGGCTGGGACACATCTGGGAACTTCACATGCCCTGAGAGGAGGGACAGTTACACTTATTCTGCTCATGGGGAAACTGAGGCTCAGAGAGATTCAGTGATTGAACTGAGTTTGTAACAGAGAGAGCAGGCGTTCCAGCCCAGGTCCACCGCAGAAGAACATGTTATTCCATCACCAGGTGAGCCAGGGGACCTCACCTCAGACAGAGTTTGCCAACCCGCTATACTGTGCCTCACCTACCACCCCAGATTCCTCACCCCAATGGTTTGTCAACACTGCTAAGCAGAAAACTTACCCCAGAAAGTCGGGAGGCTTGTCTTTAGCTTTTGATGATCTGAACTGCTCCCCACTCCCTAAATAAAGCTGTTCACCTGATGGACAAGGAAGGGAGAAACATACATTCCTGCACATACCTCGTTTCATTTCAGGCCACCGCAATCCTACCTGTAGGTAGGACTATCCCCACTTGTGGTGAAGTCAACTGAGCCCAGAGAGGTTAAGCCACTTGTCTAAGGTCCCATAAGCTGGTTGACACAGAGCCAAGGAACCAAACCATAGGATTCCAGCCCAGGTCCTCCTGGCTCTTTCTACCATGCCATTAAAAACACCAAACGACAATGACACTCAGATGTAAAGAAAAGAAAGAAGTGGTGTCAGGAGCATGGGCCATGGGCAGGGGTCACAGGGGTCCTTATATCCGTCCACCTCCTGGCCTGGCCATTCTCCACGCCTCACCCCAGCGATCACTCCAAGGGGTGCCATCCCCTGCCCCTGGGTGCAGAGTTCGAGCGATTCCTTCCAGGTTGTCTAGGAAGGACACTCTTCTTGGGTGAATGGCCACTCTCTGGGCCCTGCTGTCCTTTCCCTGCCTCCTGGGCTCTCCACCCTGGCCCCCAATTGTTATCTGTCAGTACACAGTAATTAGAGATGTGGCGTGCTTGATAAAGATTGCCGCCTGCCCTGAGATGGAACTGCCCGCTCGGACGTGTCTAATTAAAGTCCTGATTGATAAGATGAAGAAATCCCACCCGGATGGATGTGTGCCGGCCTCTCCCTCCTCTGTGCGCTCAGCCTCTTCATTATGGGTGACGAGGGAGAGAGATATAAAGGACCCCAGGAAATGCTTCTACAAACCAATCAATATGTCCTTTTGTGTGATGTGACGGGGGCACGCGGCATAGCCTTTTGAACTGTTCCTGGGGCCGTGGAGGCAGCTGCGAAGCTGGGAGAGCCCAGCTTCTCTGGGGTCTGCTCAGGGGAGGCCAGGCCAAGGCACGAGACTGGCCTGTTCTCTCACCCAGCCCACCTCCCCTGTACAGCGAACTGTAGAATTCTGGGGCTCCTTGCAGAGCACACACACATGTCCACACAGAGGGGACCTGTCTGGACACTGTGTACATCACGCATACTTACGCAGCCTAAAGCTGGGTGGGCATGAACGTGCACATTTGAGGTAGAGCCAGGAAGCCACATGGGTGCCCACAAGGAGCAGGTGGGAGGGGATAGAGACGAGGGTAATGACAATGGCTAGCATTCATGAGCACTTACCAGATACCAGGCCCCTCACTAAGCTCATTAGTTAGCTCATTTCATCCTCACAACAAATCCTATAAGGTAAGCACTGCTATTATCCCCATTTTAGAGATGGGGAAAGTGAGGCATGGGGAAGCTAGGTCACAGAGCTACAAGCGTGGAGGGCCTGGTAATTTGATGCAGAGTCCCTGCTGACACCCGTGCATGTCACAGAGCAGAGGCGAGCAACTATATCCAATATACTGTACCATTCTTGGATACACATGTTATTTAAAAGATGTTTTTAAAGTCCTAGAAAGATACATAATAAATTCATGATACTCATCACTGGGGAGGGGGAAAAACAAGGCAACTGGAAGATAGAGCTCAAGGGAATCAAATGTTAATTCTGTTATTAAAACTTGAAACATATATAACAACATATTATCAATTGTCAATTTTGGATGCATGCATGCAATTGTTTTCTTTAAAAAAAAAAACTGTTCCCTAAAGAAAAACAAAATAAGCTATACCCTCTCTTTCAAAGGAGGGAAGAATACGTGTCTTCTTATAAATACACTACTGTTTCATACCCAGCTCTGCCAAGGACAGGCAAGCCAGGGCTGAGATGCGCCCTCTGGCTGAGAAGAACACGTAGCCAGCTGTGAGGAGCCATCTTTGATGAGTAACAGATAACTACGGTTTAGGTGTACCAGTAGCAGCCCTGGCTGGCAGGGCTGGCACAGAGGTGCCAGCTGGGGGCAGAGGCTGGGCAGTGGGCAGCCCGTCCGGCACCGCCTCCTCCAGCAGCCAGGGTGCCAGGGTGTTCCCTTCATGCCCATCCCGGCCGGAGCCAGGACCGGGGCTTGGTGGAATGACACACTACTGTACCAGCTAATAAATAGAAGTAATTTGATTAGCTTTCTCTAACTGGTGATAAGATCCTGACAAACCCTTTTTAATGCGTTTCTGGAGCAGGATGAAATTGTTTCATTCGGAGAGTAGGGCCCCCTGGGAGTCGCCTTGGAGCTCCTTTAGTGAGAGGTAAAAATATGCCAATCATTAACGAGGGGAGAATTGCGGAGACTTTAATGCAATCAGAAAGAGGAGCCCGGAGGCAGCTCGGGAATAAAACCTGCCCTTAAATCAGAGAGAGGCGCGGGAGGAAGGAAGGAGGAGACAACATAAGCTTGCCTGCAAAGCGGAAGCTTCAGGCCCCAAGGGGCAAAATGGCCTTAGGCCTGTGGCTTGCGTCCCCACAGGGTCCCACGTCTTGTTCGAGTCAGGGACTCCCACCCGGGGCCACAAGCAGGAGGGTGGGATGGGGTCAAAGGGGTTGGTGCTCATGGAGGTGGCCTCTCGGCAGAGTCCCCCTCAGAACAAGGACCAGGGTCTCAGAAGTTCCTAGAAGAGTCAGTGACTGACTGAGACCTCCTTCCTAGGACATCTGTGGGAACAAGAGTTTTGAGAAGTGCTTTGCTGGAGCAAAGAGAAAGATCGTTTCCAGAGGAAGGAGCTTCAGCCAGACAATCAAGCACACACCCATTGCCCGTTCTCCAGAAAGTTCCATGGATTCTACCCATAGCTCCATACAAGGTGGGAGGAGGACACGGGGTGCAAGGGGACCCATTTTTTCTGGAACTCCCTGGGTCCGGAGGCAGGGGATGGAAAGGAACACCCTCATCTGTGGGCCCTTCCTACCTTCCTACCTTCTGCAAAACCTCTAGTGTATCCTGAGCCAAACAGGGCAGCCCGAGGAGGCTGACTCCACGGTGAAAGTCCTCTGCCTCCACCCAGTTAGATGCCAAATCTGCCTTCCCCTCTCACTGGGACAGGATGCCTCATCCCCAGCAGAGACTGGGCCACTGCAAGTGACTTCTCTCTCTCACTGACCGCTTTGCTCAGTGGCATCTGAGGGCATCCATTCTTAGATTCACTGTCTCACTGCATCTCCTTCTACGCTTCTGTCATCCACTCCACACCAGCTACTGGCCTCCTTGCTGTGCCTTGAACACACCTGGCCAGTTCCTACCTCAGGGCCTTTGCACTTCCCATGTTCTTGCCCTCTGCTTGAAATACTCTGCTCTGGAATTTTGCAGGGCTCTCTCCCTCACCTCCCTCAAGGGTAGTGAAGTGTAGCCAGGGTCTCCCTGGCTCCCTTGCTTTTCTCTGTGGCACCTACTTGTGTAACACACTAAATGTACTTATTATCTTGGCTTTTTTGTCTGCCTCCCCCATCACCCTCCCCCATGAATGTAAGACATGTGAGGGTTGGGACTTTTGTCTTTGTTCACAGCTGTGTCCCTGCCCCCAGTACACATGAGCACATGTGCTAGAATGCGTGAGTGAGTAGAGCCCCCAACCCCGGGCGGGTGCACCCCGTGGAGCCCCCCTCCCCTGCCCCGGGGTTGACGCCCCTTGCAGACGAGCTGAACCAGGAGCAGCGGTGGCTGTCTTCTCACTCAGCTCCTGCCCTGGGGAACCTGGGGAGAAGCACAGGCCTCTGGGCTCTGTCACCCCAGGGGGAAAAACAATGGAGGGGAGGGGAGGTGCCAGCTGTGAGGAGGGTGGCAGGGAGCGGCAGGCCTGAGAGCCCAGGAATAAGGGTCCAGGGAGTTTCAAGGACTGCAGAGGGGCAGGTGCAGACTCAAGGTCGTGGGCCTCCCTGCCCCCTCCATGTCAGACCAGCCATCTGCCGCCTGATCTCTGTTACTCCTTATAAAACGGTTCTTGGGAAGTCAGCCCGGGGCCATGGACACACTGGGCCAGGAGAGCCACTCAGACAGCCACTCAGCCAAGGCTTGGTCTTGAGCCCTTGGGCCAGTCCTTTTCCATCCCTGAGCCTCAGCTCCCCTGGCCAAAACATGAGGGAGGTGCAGGAGAGGACCTCTAAGGATCCCCCAGCGCTGCCATTCCATGATTCCCAGAGGGTTTGGTGCACAGCCTGGACCTACTTGTCAACTTAAAAGCAGCAAGTTTCTGCCAACAGGGAGAAAAAGGGTCTTTCTGGCTTGCTTTCTACATGATAAGAGGCAGCCACAGCATGAAAGAGTATGTTTAGAGCACAGACTCTGGGGCCAGCTCTGCCCATTATTTGCTGGGCAATCTTGAACAAGTGACTTAACATTTCTGCACCTCATTTTCCTTTTTGGTAAAATGGGTTGAATAATAGTCCCTATCCTATGGGGTTGTTGTGAAGATTGAACAAGATTATGTTAACCATGTCAGCAAAGTGCTTAGCACCTGACACATAATGAGTGATAAATGCTGGTCGTGGTTGTTACTAACTTATGACACCTGAGGTCAGAACTAGCAGAATCAGGACAGAGGACTTCCTGGCAGGAAGCAGGTAAAGGTCCAACTTAGGAACCAACCTCACAAATTTAAGGCAAGGGGAAGAGAGTAGCACGGCCAGGGAATTAGCCAACTTAGCACCCACCAACCACAAGCATTTACTGAGCACCTGCTGTGCGCAAGGCACAAGGGATGATCTAAAAAGAAGCATGGGGCACCTGCTGGTTTGTTTGATCTTTGCCACCTTCTTCACAGAGTGTACAATCTGTACAATTGCTCACTCTGTGAAGGTGGAGACCATGTCTGCCTTCTTTACCACTATAGGCACAGCATCCAGTGCCTGCCAGATTGTCGGTCCTTCATAAATGTTGGTTAAATAAATAACATGTGCACATTAAAGTGTACTGGCCACTACGGCTTCTTTTGCAACCCCCACTACAGCACTTTCCATATAGTGAAATGGTGTCTGGTCTTCCTGTTTGCCTTGCCCACTAGACTGAGCCAGCCGAGCACAGTGCCTGGTATATACTGGGTGCTCAAAGATTGGGTGGAGGGACAGAGGGTTGGTTGGAGGGCAGCAGAGGTGCCAAGGGAATGGTGCAGACAATGGGTAATGTAGACAGAAAGGAGACACGGACAATGGTTAATGGAGATTCAAGGGTATCAGAAGAGTGCAGGAGAGCATTCCAGATTGACTCACTGCAAAGCTAGTTGCTAAACTGGATGGGCCAGGACCCAGTGGCAGGTGGGAAGTGAACCAATAAGGAACTAAGGTGAGGCCTCCGGCAGAGAAGGGCCAGCCAATCACCTGGTACCACCGAGGCGAGGCCAGCCCAGAAGGCTGGTTCATGTATACAGCCCCATGCCTGATAGAGGCTCAGAGAATGAAGAAGGACTTCAGGCCTTGGAAGATGGGCTGGTAGAATCCTGTGCAACCTCCATACCCACATGGCCCCTCTCACCCCCTGTGGTTCCCTGTCCCTGCTGTAGACCAGCTGGAACCCTAAGGAGATGGTCAAATTCCGCCCCCCTACCCCTGCCCCAGCCTCTATCAGCCCTAGCTGATGGACACCCAAGTGTTTCTGGTTCCCCCAACCCAGCAGCCCGGCTTTTGGAAATGATGCACAGCCCAGAAAGAATGACTTGTGCAGCATGGCAAGGCCAGAGGCTGGGCCCACAGCCACACCCTCTCTGAAGTTGGGGAGTTGTCTTTGCTCCAGAAACGGGACTATCTTGTGGGCCAGCCACCCTCCCCCAAGCAGTCCCTTCAGCGGGGCCAGCCAGCAGGGGCTGCCTGGATGCAAATGACTCCCTTTGTCATCCTGTTTTGTTATGATTAAAAATGCATGTCGCAGGCGAGGCCCTGGAGTGGAACCCAGTTGAAAATTGAATCATTAATATTCCCCCTCCAGCTGATGCCCCATGCTTCCCAGGCGGCTGCCAGCAGGAGACATGCAACAGTTTTGGAGTTTGGAGCAAGATGGGGAAGACTGAGGGACACCAGGCACCCGCCTAGGGCTTGCACCCCAGCCCTTGACACGAGAATAGGTGTCAGGCAAGGTCTCCGCCCTTAGAGTTTTCTCTCCAGAGCATGTTCTCCAGCTCTGTTCACGGAGCTGGAAAGGAAACCAAGCTCTTGGAGGCTGGATGTGATTGGCCCCCAGCCACTGGCCTCTGCTCCCCTCACCACCCCACCTGACCCCTCTGGCCTTCTGCTCCTCCTCTGCCCTGCTTTCTGCCTTGGTCGCTCTTCCTCCAGAGATTTGTTATTCTTGTTTTTCTAATTCTTCTCACTATTAAGAACAGCTAACATTTAGATAGCACTTCTGCCTGCAGGCACCCCTTTAGCCCTGTGTGTTTATGAGCTTATATCATTCTCATAACAACTCTAAGGGGCAGCTTCTATTCCTACCCTATTTTACAGAAAGAGAAACTGAGGCACAGAGCAGTTCAGCAACTTGGCCAAGGTCACACAGACAGCAAGCGGCTCCAGGGTTTGTGCTCGTAACTTCTAGACTTGCACCGTCAAACGTGGTGGCCACTAGCCACAGGTGGCTATTGAGCACTTGAAATGCGGCCAGTCTGAATTAAGAAGTACTGCAAGTATAAAACAAACACCAGATTTCCAAGACTTAATACAAGAAAAAGAATATAAAATATCTCAGTAACAGTTTTTCTATATTGATTACATGTTGAAATGATCATCTTTTTTTGATATATTTGGTTAAATAAAATATATTATTAAAATTAATTTCACCTGTTTGACTTTTTAAAAAATGTGCCTACTAGAAAATATAAAATTACACATGTGGCTCCCAACTGTGGCTTGCACTATACCCCACTAGACAGCCCTGCTCTAGCTCACACAGATCCCAACTTGGTCCTCTCCTTGTCCCTTAGGTGGAAGCTTATATGTCACCTCCTCAGAGAGGCCTTCTCTATCCCAGAAAGAGGCCACCCCAATAATCCTCTCTTTGTTTGTTTGTGTAGCATTGGATTCTCCCACTAGACACTAATAGATGCTTCATAAATATTTATTGAAAAGCTACTGTAGAACGTGTAAAGGAGGAGGGTGCAGAAAGCTGGCCTTTTGGGGTTCCTCACTCTTAAGCTAGGATGAGAATCGGACACCAAAGCCACAATGTCCCCAGGAAATGACCACTGAGAGGGCTGGGGGCTGGGCACCTGGCCTTCCAAACTCAGTTCTATGGGCCAGACAAAGTCCAGGGCTGGGGGACACCTGGTCAGCAAAGCCAGGGATGTAGCCACCCCTCCTGCACAGGTGCAGGGACCAGGAACCGACTACAGGGTCTCCCCACCCAAACCAAGCAGCACGAGGCAGGGCTGAGATGGAACAGGGCTTGCTGCTGCCAGAGTGATGCAGAGATCTCCAAGTCTGACCCCTGGACAAGAGAACAGGATGACTCCCAGTGTCATTCTTCAACTAGAGAACCTTGGAAGGTCCATGTCCAGCCTTCACAAACGGGAAAAAAAAATGTGTAACAAAAGGAGGAGGAGTGGAGCTCTGATACTCCCCCCCCATCTTTAAGGGCAGGAGCTGACATAGAAGGAGCCCTCACTGCACGAGCCAGCACTGTGCTGTGCACATCACAGCTGTTCGCTCACGTGACGCAGGTACTCTTGTCATCCCCATTTTACAGATGAGGAAACGAAGGAAACTGAATTCACAGATGGAGCCGGGATTTGACCCCAGGTCTTCTGATTCTAGAGCCCACAGTTGTAACCACTGTCTGGTCATCACCATGCACTAATGTCAGGGGAAATGCTCAGAACTCAGAGAAGGGCTGGGAAGTATCAGGCAAGGGCTAGTCAGAATCTATTGCAAATGTCCCGTGGCAAGTGCCACATGGTGGGGATTTGGGATTGTAGCTGTGAGGGAGAGGGAGAAGTCTGGGGACATCATCTGGCCATCTGCTACACCCCTGTTCTGGTCCAGGCCATTTCTCTCGAGTTGCAGTGTGAGCAAGGACTGGCCGACAGCCGGAACTAAGGCTTACACTATTACCCTGTTTCCAGGGCAGGGCTCTCTGGATGGGGCTGCTACTGCTATTGATTTGGGGGTACGAGAGATGACTGAGTCCTCAGACTGCCTTCAGTGTCCTCCATGGCTGACCTCACCCTGCATTCCCAGACTCTGCAGGGGTCCTCAGCACCCTCTCCCCCATCCCACAAGACCCAGACCCACCTCCTTCTGTCCCCAGTCCCAGGATTCACCTGGTACCTTTGCACATACTGTTTCCCCCACAGGGGATACCACCCTTCTTTCCTCTATACCTGTGTTTCATTTCCAATGGAAGCTCAGCTGGAGTCCCAAACCCTTCACAAAGCCACCAGGATCCAACACCCAACCATCCCCCCTCCCTTGGTTCTTAGTCTACTTGTCCTCCAACGGGGTGGGGGGGGTGGGGGGGGTGCAGGGGGGCCCTGCTCACTGTGGGAGCAACAGTCAGGGTGAGTACACTAGGACAGAGCAAGGGAGCAATCTGGGCCAGCAGCCACCGAGGCCTCTTTTTAGGGACACTCACAACCACCTCTGTAATTCCTGCTTTGTGTTGGTGGGGTCTTTGAGTTGTCACCCATACGGCTCTGCCAACAACAGTGTACAGCAGCTTTTGGGGGCATTCTAACTGAAAAGTGTCTGCCACCTGTGCAGGGTGGGATGAGGTGCTCATGGGATTTGAGCCCTGGGAAGACAGCGGGCTGGCTCCCAGGACCTCACTGCACAGCCCTGACCCTAATATTTCTTTGGGGTGTCAGCCTCTCTGGCCTTGGAGGGTAACTGGGCTGTGCTTCCTAGAGGCCAGAGTCTCCTCCAGAACCAGGGCCCTTGCCCGCACCACGGAAGTCTGCACTCCCCGCCAGCCAGCAAGTGGCCCTACACAGGGTGGGGAGTGGGTGCGAGGGAGGAAGCGCCCCTGCCAGGAGGCGAGAAGGGCAGAGAACAGGTGCGCTCTCCCTTGGTGTTGGTTCGCTTTCCTGTCTCCCCCCCCCACCCCCGCTTTGCCCCAGACCCTCACCCACCCCACCCTCAGCCACACTCCGTCCCTTCCCCCTTTCCCCCTCCCCCACCCGCACCTCCCCAAGGACAAGCAAAGTTATTACAATAATGAATTAGCCAGCCCGCTCACCGCCGCCACTGGCGAAGACAATTATCCCCCCCGCACATCCCTAGCCGCTGCTCCGCTCCCTCATAAAGACAGGCTTTTGGGGCCGCTTTGTGCTTTGATTGGAAATGAAGAGATTGCTAATTAGGGAACACCTGCTGGGACCCGGGCTGGCAGGAACAACAGCACGGCATGGACTGAGCGGCCACTGAAGGCGGGGCTGTGTGTGCAAGTGAGTGTGTGCCCCGGTCTGAGTGTGCCCACAGGGTGGGGGGAGATGACAGGAGGGAAGAGCCAGCGCCACATGGGCCCCTCGGTGATTTAATCCAGCTCCTTGCCACCCCACCTCACAGCCGGAGCCGTAAACAAGACCCAGACATTTTATGGAGCTTTTCACCTTTTAAAGGATGCTAATTTGTTTATGGGTGGCTATAATTCTGCCTATGTTTGCATAGGTCAGTGCCCGGCCTGTGCTGTGCATGTTTGTGCTGTGCACGGCTGTTTCCAGCTGGGCCAGCCAGTGTTGGGATGCACGGAGCCTCCTGACTCCCTGCAGAGGGATGGGGATGGAGAATTGGCACACAGAGGTGACCTGCTGGTACTGGGACTACCTGGTAGCAGTGACAGGGGCACAAGGTCAAAGGGGAATTAAACCTGAGACTGACTTGATTATTTATTCTCGGACTGGGAACCACACACTTCTCACTCTTTCCTGGATCCTGGGAGAACAAGATCAGTGGTGGTCCCTTTCCCAGAATGTAATCCAATTTGACACTGGAGTTAGTGGGGTGTGGTAGCCAAACAGGGACCCAGTGCTTTTTCCTAAGTACCATAAAATACTGGCTGATGAACCCTCCCCTCCTCTTACCCCCATAACCGTGCTGAGAGCTCAGTTCTCCTCACAACCTGATTTTCAGTCCTGGCTCCCTCTCTGAACGGGACTCCACAAAAATGTATTGAGTAACTATCCTGTGCACTGAGGCTCGAACACACGTGCGCGCACACGCAGAGCCCTTTGGAGCATTGCTTTGAATATTTGCAACATAGTTCCTGGCTTAAGAGATCTCAGTCCTGGAGGGAGACAGACACAGCTGCTCGTGGCTGCAGAAGGGGCACAGAGAACACTGTGGACCAGAGCAGAGGAGATGACTTCTGCAAGAGAAGGCCCGGGGGCAGGCATCTCTGAGAAGGGGAGAATCTAGCAGAGTGGTAAAGGAGTCTGAGTGAGCCAGGACGCAGGGATGCAACCCAGCCTGGCCCTCGTTCAGGAAAACAGGGTGTTTCAGCATAGCTGGCACAGGGGACTCAAGGGCAGTGGAAGGGCAGAGGGAGGTGGAGGTGGGTGTGGAGCTGGGGCAGGTGCCGGGGGCGGTGGTGGGGGGGAAGCCAGGCGGGGCTCTGGCCATGGAGGAACGTAGCATTTACACACGGGCACAAGGGCACACATATACACTTTGCAAGGCCGCCTATGGCACTTGTGCATGGGTTGGGGGTGTCACTAGGAGTCCCCCAGAAAGATGTGGTCCTGGATCCTGACTTGGGGTTTAAGTGGTCTCCCACCCAGCACACCTCACTTGTGGGCCAACTGTAGCTGCTTCCTCTCTCTCCTCTATCTTCCTACACTTGAGCTTTCTAAAACACATGAGTGCGCTTCCCCACCCCCCCAGAGTGGAGCATTTGCTAAAATACACACAGTGTCCCAGCAATTCTACAGCTCATCTCAGAGGTAAGACCCTTACAGAGGTCCTATATTGGCATGAGCACTGGACTGAGGGTGCTCTAACCACCGGCCTCAGTTTTTCCACCTACAAAATGGGGAAGTGCTCCTTACTTGTTTGGGGTCTCCTCTGTAGCTCTGAGTCTGTAATTCCACAAAGCATTGCACAGTGTTGAAGTGCAGTATAAGAAAGTGGTCAAAAGCATAGGTGTTAGAGTAGGACCTGGTTCAAATCCCAGTGCTGCCACTAAACAGCCACAGGCCCCAGGTTAGGCATTTAACTCCCCTGGGCCTCATCCTTCTCATCTGTAAAACAGGGAGAAATTACAGCATCAACCTCCTCAGGTTGTTGAACACGAGAAGGGACAGGAGTAGAGCACCAACCACAGTGCCTGATTCATGGTATGTGCTCAATAACGGGACCACCTTCTTCCTCCTCTTCATCATCGTCATCATCACAAACTGTATACTTTTCCAGGGAGTCAAGTTAGAAAACCCACTATCTCATTTAGTGTCAATATCCTTTCAGTAGAATTTAACAAGTGTCTCCGTTTTCTGAGACACTTGTCCAATTTTCCCTTGGACTCATGTAAGCATAGATACTTTTTGAGAAGTTTCCACACCTGTCAGAGAGAAATGGAGAAGCTGGCAAAGTCCCAGGAGGTGGAGGCCAACAGCTCAGCCCACCCCCACTTGGGGTCCAGGCCCCTGGTGGGGAACAAAGCAGCTACAGATGCAAGAGACACAGGGCCCGTTGGTTGAGAACCTTTGTCAGCTCCCAGCACAGGCTGGGCAATGTGAGCTGCTGGGAGTGAAGGACAGTGGCCCTCTGCCCGGCAGCCAGGAAGGCTCCCTGCAAGAGACAGAAACACAAGCCCTGAGGGGGAGGAAGGCACAGCTGTGAGGTCACTTGGCCCAGGCCTGGGCTCCCCCAGCCCAGGCAGCTGCCAAAAGCCAGGGATGGGGTCTTGGAGGCTGGGCTGGTGCTGGCTCCAGCAGATGGTGGCTTGTGTACCCTGGAGCCCTCCCTACGCCCAGGGGCACAAACATGCCAGGGATGGAAAAGGCAGCTGGCAGGAAGGGTGCTTTCTCCCCTGCTCTGTGCAAGGCACAGCCAGAGAAGAAAGCCACGTGGCCTTCAAAAGTGCCACTGGTTCCTGAAGGTAGAGGAGGGATCATGCGGCAACAGCGTCTTCTAAAGCAAACCCCATTCCTACCCTCCACGCACTTCCACAATCAAATTCTTGAGTTGGCCAAGTTTTAGATTAGACTGACATTGTCACCACCACAACTCCCGCCACCCGATGCTTTTGTGTCCACAGACACCTTACGGCACTCACTGCCCGAGAACTTTAGCCACAGAGCCGCAAGAGGAGCTGGTGCTTCCTCCTGCCTCATCTCAGGCAATCCTCACAATTCCATGAGACCGGATTTTACTACCCCCTTTACACAGATGAGAAAACTGAAGTGCAAAGAGGCAGATTAATTTGCCAGGAACCATAAAGCTAATAAGCAACAGAGCCAGAATTTAAACCTGGGTTTGTCCAAGTCCAACATCTGGGCTTTTACCATCCCTTACACTGGCCATCAGGTTCCTGTGTCCATGTGGCAGTTCCTTCAGCACAGGGATCACATTGTATCTTGAATCTCCGTTCTAGTTTTGGCAGTGCAGAACACAGAGTGGGTGTTGAAGACACACTTGGGAATGGCATTCTGGGTGGTGTACAAGGGACCGCTGAGTAGGTGCAGGTCTCCAGGCTGGCATGCAGTGAGCTCATGAGCATGGATGTGAACGGTGGTATGCTCTTGGTGCCTGTACACGTTGTGGGAGGCAGTGACAGATGCTGGACATGAGGAACAGGGGTGCTTTACTGTTGGCCTGTATATCACTAGGGTGGCTTCAGGGAGGGGGCATCTTAAAATAAACATAGAGAAAATATGGTTTGGCATAGGGCTGGAGGTAGGCCCTCCAGCCTGCGGAAATGCCAAAATGGGTGTGCATTCCATGTGGATGGCGAGAAGCAGGGATCGAGGAGGATAGAGGACTTCATGCAGGGAGAAGCTTCAAGCCCTTGGGGACTGGTATGAGCTGGTCAACCTAGAGTCACGGGCCAGCACGCACCCATGGACCTACCCACCCCTGCCTACCCCTACCCCGGTATTCCCAGAGTTAGGTATTCAAGCCCTAGCAGTTTAGTGATGAGATAACACGAGCTGTAGAGGCAACAGGCTCGAGTTTGAAACTTGTCTCTACCATTCTTCGGTCTGCAATGTCCTGAGGTAGGCTGATCTGGGAGCCTCTGTTGCCCAGCTATAAATTGAAGATGCCAACCACTTCGAGGGTGTGCTGTGAAGATCAGGTATAATAGTACACAAAGGACTTTGCCCAGGACTCTAGCTGTGGTCCTGCAGCAAGGCAAGTCCCCTTCCCCATGTACTTGCCCTTCCTTGCACACCCTGTCCTTGCCCTTGAGGCAGCCAGACAGGCTACACCAGTTAAAGCAATCAGGCAACCCCTCACTTTCTTCCTCCACCCCTGCCCTAGCTAACTTTATATTTTAAACTCCAAAAGAATAACAACTTATCTTCCTGCATTTTTGCCATGCAGAGCCAGGCATGGAACATTTATAATAAAAGCTGCTTGCTAACAGGTGATGCCTACACACCCTATCCTGGCCTTTTGCTGAAGGCAAATCAAAAGCCAAAAGACTCCCCTGCAGGAAGGCAATTGTAGCAAGCTCTTAATTCCATCAAAAGGACCTGGAGGGAAGCCGTCCCTCTTAGAAGACTAAGAGACTATTTCTTACTCTGTTTCCAGCTCCCCACAGAGTGAAAGTATGCAGTGGCAAGTGACTCTCTCTTCCTCTGCCTTTGGCGAGCCTAAACCAGCAGAGAGAGAGGTGTAACCCAAGCTCTAGACATTGATCATCTTCAGAATCCCTGTCTTTGTAGCCTGGAATCCCCAACACCCAGGGTCCTGGTGCTCTATGGTGGGCTCTACCCTGGGCTCAACCTGGAGAGTGATGGAAGCTCATAGTCAAATTCTAGCAGACCGAGATGGAAGTGGAGGGAATGTGGAAGCTAGGGTGAGTCTCATCTGATCTCTCCGCATTTGATGTTGTTGGTGCTCCACTCAGATGCCTTTACCCAATGACACTCCCCTCCCTAGCTGCTAATAGCTGCAGCCTTCTCCTGACAATCGCCCTTGACTCAAGCCCAGTTGCCTTGACCAATACCCCTTGGTCCAGAAGGGCCTGGGAGGTAATTCCCTCACCTCTGGGCAACTCTCAGCCAATGACGGATTGATTTTGGGGCAGAAATGGCCAATCTCTTTGCCACAGGGTGGGACAACTCCATGGCATCATTTATGCTCCTGAGCGCCCTGTGGATCAGGCTGAACCCACATCCTTGCTTAGCTTCCTCCCGCCCTACCTTTCTTTCCTCGCTCCCATACAGGTTTCCCCAGAGAGCACTCCCGCAATGCAGCTCTTGCCCAGAACGCCCATTCCAGCTTCTGCTTCTGGAGAAACTGACCTAAGATAGTCTCCTTCCCTACCTAACAGCCAGGGTGACAACAGAACTCACAAACAAGGGAATGCCAAGTACAGAAATGCTTATGCCCCAGTCAGATGAAGAGGCAACAGTTAGCAGCAGACTCACCCAGTCTGGGGAAATCCTGCCTCTGAACCTGTGATGGGCCCAGGAATCAGAGAGGACACCGTTGGCTCCCTTGGGTCACTCCAATCTGGAGAACCAGAGCCTGGGTCAAGGCCGCCACTCAGGAAGGCAACAGATCCTGCAGTTCAGCCTAATAGCATATCACCCTGCAGCTGGGGAGCCATTGGACTCCACCAACAGCAACCATAGTCACATCCAACACGCCTCCACTCTCAACAGGAGAATTGGAGTAGTCTCCCTATGAAAAGAGAGACCAAAGACCGGGGACTGTAAGAATGCCAGACAAGTAGGAAAAAAAGTCCCTGAGGAAAGCAGAAGTACTCCAGAGACAGAACAGCTCTCCACAGGATTGTCTCAGTGACGCCAATGATCTTGGGTTTTCCACATGACACCATGGCTTAGGGAAAAGGCGGAAGTACTAAACATTGGAAATCATATCAGTGACCACTAAACATTAGCATCCCAGGTGCCCCCACCCACTGTATGCAGGAGGGAGATTGCAGGCTGTGGGGGCCCCTTGAGAGAAAGTAAAGCCAGAGGAAAGGCAGAAACCTGATGAACCTGTGTCCACGGAAGGTCACGGACAGAAAGAGGATGAACGCTTTGTCCCAAGCAGTGAGCGCATGTTGGACTCCATCCAAGGTGGGGAGATATTATTACTCTCCTCGGGAATGTGATTAGCATCCCAAGAGCCAAGGTGGGCGGATTAAGAGGAGATAAAGGTCACAGGAGAGTGGGCAAGGAGGCTAGCTGCCCAAGGCTGTGGCATTGGCAAGAGACCCCTCCTCCCTCACTTGCTCCTTCAATAAGAAAACCTGGTAGTGGACTGAGGTTGAGACAGCCCACACGGAGGGACAGACACATACGTGTCCCCAAGGAGTCAGGATGATATTGGTGGCAGGAGAGGTGAGGGACCACCAGTTTCGAGTCTCCAGGAAGATGTCACACGGAAAGAGTATGGAGGAGA
Source organism: Daubentonia madagascariensis (assembly GCA_023783475.1). NCBI lineage: Eukaryota > Metazoa > Chordata > Mammalia > Primates > Daubentoniidae > Daubentonia > Daubentonia madagascariensis. Next base: position 36,298,013 of record JAKFHU010000485.1, on the reverse strand, counting down.
AAAACACAAAACGTGAAACGTAAAGGGATTGAAGGGAGGATAGGAGGTCAGAAGTGGGAAAGGAGATGGGGCCAGCAAGGTGCGGACGGAATAAAGCAGGAGAAAACGGGAATGTGCTTTCTGAAAGAGCTCCCCACAACGCGGGCGCGTTTAAAGTCTAAATCTGCAGATTCAGTCTACACTCTACCAACACGGTTACCGGCTCTTCCGTGGAGATTTTTAAAAAATGATTTATGGAAAAGCAATTGCAAAGGAGAGCTAACAGAGGGCTCACCTGACGGATGCATCTGTTGTAATATTTACAAGGATGGAAAGAGTTGGGGAATCAAAGCTAGAGTTTCAGGGTCTCTCTTTTCTATGGGTCTGTGAAGGGAGACACTCAACACTTTGCAAAGAAAATAAATAAAAAGACTAAAACTTTGAAAATGTTGGACCAAGTTCAATGTATATGTAAACGATCCAAAAGGGTATTCTTGTGGTTTTTGTTGGTTGCCTGTTTGCACCCAGCCCTGTAGTATATTGTGGAAGGTGACGTTAGATGGTGCTGCTTGCTACCTGGGTAACCTCAAGCAAATCCTTAACCTCAGTGCCTCAGTTTCCTCTTCTGTAAAATGGGAATAATCCTAATATCTACATCTTTCAGTCATTGTAAGTATGATAAACTACAGAAAGTTTCTAGCATATAGCGGACCCTCACAATATGGCTCTTTCCTTCTCTCACACTCAGAAAAGTAATTGCAGAGGTGAGACACGTGAAAAAGTCAAGAAACCAGGCAAGCACTACACAACAATGTAAGGAAACAGTAGAGAAATGTCTCAAGGAAATGTGATTAGGTATCAGGCAATGGTACAGTTAACATGAGGAGAGATTCTTGTCATGGAAAAAAAAAAAGGTAGAATCTTTCACAACATGGAGCAAAAAAGAGATACTGAAGAATTTATAAAGCTTTAAATTCATAATGTGGTTCACCCCCCATGTGAAAACTGCTGGTTAAAGAAAATATGAGGTTTTAGGGGACAGAGAACAAAGCATGTCTCCAGGCTCCATAGGGAAATGACAGAGACCCAAGACCACCTGAACTGTGAAAGTCCAATTGCAAGAGCCATTCTTCTGGCAAATGTGGGTGGAAGATGAGGGAAGATCTGAGATCAAGGGTCCGACATATAAAGGAATCACTTTATAAGTTTTATAAAGTGGCAAAGGAATGAACAGGGGCACAGAGACCAACAGAGTTAAGGACTTGTGGGAGACTATTTGAGAAATAAGTTAGACACAGTAAAAAGAACTGTCGCACAGCGATTAATGATAAAAATCAAGGCCATTTAGTAAAAAAATAAGAAAAAAATCTTTACAAGGAAGCACATAGGGACCCAGAAAATGGATAAGGGATACTTTGTGCTCTGAGCTCTCTTTATTTAGCAAGTCTCCAAATGTAATATTTTAAAATTAACAGAGTGTGACAGAGAGAGGGGGAAAAACCAGAAACAGACAGAACAGCCATGGAGAAAAGCGGCACGGTAGTCGGAAATCTCACGCCTAAAAGGAGTTTTCAAGGGGTTTGTTTCAGGCAGCTCAATTTGAATATTATCACTAGGAGATTCTCCAGCTCACACCATGAAGGCATGAACGGCCGCCCCCAGTGAAGGAGGGCTTAGAGGGAAGAAACCAGAGCCATCGGGCACAAGCAGCCAGGCCTGCGGCATTTCTGGAAACAGCCAAGTCGATACCGGGTTGGAGGGGTTGGCATCTGTTTGTGTCATTTATTTCATTAGTACATTCAGAGCGTGTTGGGAGCCTGTCATGTCCAGGCACTGTGCTGGGAGATGGGACCACCACTCCCTGCCCACAGAGCACTTAATTCTGGGGGGAAACAGACACGCACACAGCTGTGATACAAGATGGTCACTGCCCAGGAGGGGCACAGGAGAGGTGCAGGGCTGGACCCGGAAGAGTCCTTGGAGATCATCTGATCTGCCCATTCCTTTTATAGCCAAAGGAACAGAGGCAGAAAGAGATGAAGTGTTTTGTGCAAAGCCATCAGGCAGTGGCTTCTGGAAGCTAATCTAAATGCTTGCTCAATATGCTAATACAAAATCAGTTTTATTTCCATAAAGAGTTTGACAGCCTCCACAACAGTGTCCAACTACATCAATAGAGTTTCATATTGCAAGGTAATATTTCTGGTATTTTTAGCAAATAGAGTCCAGGTTTAATAAGAATGCTGCTACTTGCCCTCTCTCTGCCCTCATTCTCCACCTTAAATGATTAGGCAAATTCATCCCAAAAATAAGTGGGGAGAGAGAGCAAGGGAGGAGCCTGAGGAAGCCAAAGCAAACGTGTGCTTGGCAGATGGGTATAGAGAATACTCTAATAAGCACACACCCCTCCTCTCCTGAAGTTGGTGTTTCTCATTCCCATGCATGTCTTATGTCCAATCCCTAGGCAATGTGTGGCATCTTTTGCGTGTTTTAAAACTTTAAATAAAAAATGATATCATCCTGTCTCTAGAAATTTTCTTAATACCCTTCCCTTATCCATGCTGCTGACTGCCCAAATCCACCAAGACTGTTCATTAGGTTGACAGCGGGCTCTGTTTTGAAGCTTCTATCTCAAGGGCAGGGATCTGAGTGAAGATCCCACACCAGAAAGACACCACCACCATGGTTCTGTTACCCAAGAGTAAAGCCAGAACTTGCAGGGACTAATATCCATCCTGTGGTCTTTACCCCTGGGCTAAATGCGGTGCTTGATCCCCACTGGTTTCCAAAGGAGCAACAGCATATGGGCTTCTGAAGTCAGAATTAACTGGAGTCATTACATGAGGGTGTTCTCAATTGAGTGCCCTAGAGTAAATAGTAATTACATGTTCCTTCAAGATTACTCTCAGCCTGAGATGGGGAAAGAAGAGAGTCATGGATGGCTGACCACAATACCCCTGACGTGCACACGTGCACACAAACACTCAGGCTGGTCACAAGTCTGGATTTGGAATTTTCCCCTAAGAGTGTGATCTCGGTTTTATAAGTCCCTTGATATATACAAATCAGGCCCCTCAGAGGTATAGAAATTGCCCTTACCTTATTCCCATCCTCTCTCCTTGCCAAGCACTTCCTAAAGATACTCCATCAAGTCTGTGGAAAAGAAGCACTCCCCCCTTAGTCACATTGTGCGAGGAGGAGGAACGGCCCCATGCAGAAGCTACACTCCAGTGGCTCTGAATGCCCATGGACACAAGACAACCCATGTAAACGGTTTCCTGCCTCCACATCTAGACTGCAGCAGCCACAAACGTTAGGCTACGAGAGCAGATTTCCATGTGAGGTATAAGGCTTTGCCAGATCACCCCAAACCCCAGGCTGGCAATGGGAGGATGCTCACTCGGTTGCTGGATGTGGAAGTGGAGCCCCCTCAGCAGGGAATTGTGGAGGACGAGGGTATATTTTAAACCACCTCTAGAGTAGCACTTTCTGCTATAGTTGCAAGCTGTCCAGGGGGACTTTGGGAGGAATGTAAGGGCTTTGAAAGTTTCCTCCCTCTTGTCCTCTTTGGGATGGGGCCCTGAAAAATGATTTCAACAGCCAAAATGTCATCATCATCATCCACAACAATGGCTTTGAGAGTTTATGATCTAGCAGGGACTGTTCAAGGGACTTTACATGGGTCTCCTTTAATCCTCACAACAACTTGATGAGGAAGGTGTTCTCAACATGCCCACTTTACAGATAAGGAAACTGTGTGAAGTGGAGAGGCTAGGAAATTTGCCCAAGGTCACAGTTGGTGTGAGATGGATAAGGGTCCAATTGCTTGGCTCTAAAGCCTGTTTCTCACGCAAACTGCTTCATGGAGGTCACCATGCAGGGGAATAATTTAATCTAACATTGGTAAGTATTTCCATTTTTAAAGGAATGTTTATCCTCTGATTTTTATTTTAGCTTCACGACAATCCTGTAAGGTACTCAGAGCAGGTATCTGCCCCATTCAGCAGGTGAAGAAATGAAGCTACAGGGAAGTTAAGGATTTGTGGAGGTCATTCCATCTGGTAGCTCCCCTCCCAAATCCAAACTGTGCTCCTCTATTCTGATGCTGCCAAAGGACCTTCAGCAAACCTGGAGGCTCAGGTGCCCTAGAGTTGGGCTTCTCCAGACATGAAGAAGCCTAGATGACACTGCCGGGGGCAGGATTGGAACGGGAGGAGTATTAAGACCACAGAGGCACAAAACTAGGGTTTCTACAAACTAAAACCAAAATTCAAAACACAGAGTTCAGATATTTGTTTTTGAGCAAGTAGTCATGACCAGTTTTCCATTAACCCCCTAGATGTGCTTATAGACAGGGAAGGTGAGGACAGAGAATAAACCATGGAAAATGATGATAAAGCCACAAAACCCAAGAAAAGCCACGTCTGGGCCTAAGGCCTTGGATGAAAGGGACACAGGCTACTGATCTACCTTATTGGTTGTATTAGGAACACAATGCCCTGGGTTCACCATGACCGACAGTTCTAAAAATGTAAACTTTTAGAGCTGGAGGGAGATCTTTTGCAAGGTCTCATTTTGTGACCAAGGGAACTGAGGCCAGGAGAACATGAGCATCCTAATTACCAGTGATCTTGGGGTTGGAACTGGGCTGGACAACCTGGTGCCTGCGTCCTTCCATGGCACATCAGACTGTCCCTCTGACCACCAAAGTCTGTGGATGGAAGCAGCCCTCAACACTGGGCCTCTTTCCAGTTGACTTTATTTAACTTTTTATTTCAAAATAATTATAGATTCACAGGGAGTAGCAAAGAAAACGTACAGGGAAGCCCCATGTACCCTTAATTCTGCCTCCCCCCAGCTGATTTGTGTGCATACAAAGTCTATAGTTTTAATAGAAACTCAGATATACATGGGGTGATAGGTCCCTTTCTGAGACTGACTTAGGAGCAAACAACCCAGACATTTCTTTCTCATATCTTACCCTACCCCCTCATTGCCATAAACCCTAAACATGCGTGTGTGTGCACACACACACACAGCCTAATCAGCAATAATTTCACTCCTGAATATTGCTAGAAAGACCACTAAGCCAAGCTAATCAATTGTCTCAGCCAGCCACTAGTCCCCAAGAGATGCCCAGACTTTTCACTGCTATCATTTAACCCTCAGCAGCCTGAGTTTTTATCCTCTGTCTTCCAAATGAAGGCAGAAATACCGTTCTGGGAAGAATCCAGTACCTAAAATGATGTTCATAACTTGACACCTTTCAAAAGCCTTGTCTGTGCTAATGGAAGCAGACACTTTGGAAAACTTCAGAAGGAAGGTCTCCCTCTCATGTGTACCACCCGGGACCAGGGTGGTTAAAGCAAGAGGAGCTCTACAGAGTTTGAACAGCCAGATGAGGCAGGTACAGCTCGAAAGGGGAGAGGAGAGAGCGTGACAAATGAGGGGAATATTCACAGGAGAGATACCAGTTTAGCAATTAAATTTGACATCGACTTAGACAAAGCTTCTTTACTGAACAGAATAAAATTCCCGGGAAGATTTGTGCACATATGAATAAAAGACAATTTTCTTTTCTTTTTTTTTCTGGACAGCAGAACGTGAAAGCAGGAGGGAGGGACAAGGAAGGGAGAAGGACCAGGGCAAGAACAGTGATCCACAGGTCAAGAGCTAACGTAGTGGTTGAGGCCGGTGGACATTCATAGCTTCGATCTCTCCTCCCGTGATTAAGGGATTAGCAGTGCCCCCTTGAGAGAAGAGCTTATCTACTCTGCACACATTTACTGAGCATATACTATGTGCCAGGCACTGCACTAGGCACTGGGGAATTCAAAGGTGAATAGTAAGGAGGCAAAAAGGGAGACAGTGATGCTACAATTGGCAACAGTACCTACCAACTGCTAGGAGCAGAGAGTAGGGAGTGAGCCTATGGGACACTTTGTAAGGGTGGGTGGCACTGTGATACACATTCCGGATTCACTGCTTCAGTCAGGAAGCAAATGACTTATCAGCGGGGAGAGAAAAGGAGGAAGGCTCGCAGCCTTGCAGCATAGTGAATCTCTGCATAGAGACACATGAGGAATGTTGTGGATGTCAGGACTCGGGGCATCCCATGAGAGGGCACCTCTTTCAGGAACTCCAGCGATGCCCACTTGGCTCTTGGATTCATTTGTCAAGTGATTGTGTCGAGAGGGAGGGGAAAGAGCAGTCACCGGCTTCCCTATACACTCAACCCTATCTTGGCCTTCACAGCCAGGACTAGCGTGGACTGCTCTGCGGGGAGAGTCCAAACTGCCCTCTGAGGATGCGGGGTAGAGAGGGGTGCAGGAGGACGGGGAGACCCAAGAACAAAACTGCTCACTGCAATTTGAGCCAGGGCCGAGGGAGCAAAAAGAGTCAGGCCTTCCCCTGACTGAGGGAATGCTGCCCAAAGCCCCATTCACATCCTCTGCTCTCCCACAGTGGTTTAAGAGCCCTGACTTCCTTTCAGGTTAGAGGGTTTCCTAATGGAACAGCCGGCTGGAGATGAAGCTGGAAGTCTTGCTGACACAGAACTCTGCTCGGTCAACATTTGGGGAAAATAGCCCCTGAGAAGGAGCGTGCGTGGGAGCCTGTCTTTAGTGGCATGAAGTGACATGTGCAGAAGAGAGTGCTCGTGCTGAGCCAACGAAAGCATCAACACTGGGGCTAAGCACCTTGCATGCATTTCATCTTCCCAACAACCCTATGAGGTTGGTTCTATTGTTATCCCCATTTTGCAGATGGGAAAAGTGAGACCTCAAGGCATTCAATAGCTCAAGTCTGGCAGCTGAGAAAGGGTGGTGCCAGGATTTGAACCCTTGCTGTCTGACTCAGAAGGTGTGCTCGTAACCACAGCTCTGTACTGTCCACAGAGGCACCGTGTTGGGGAAGAGGGCAGGAATGACAGACTAACAAAGGGTCATAAAGCATAGCACCTGCTTTTGTGCAGCTCCTGGTCTGCTGAGGGAACAAGCACACCACAGGGGGTGCAGGCAACAACGGAGGGAGACAAGTTGGGGGCCCTGAAAGCCTCAAGAAGAGGGAGAAGGGTTCACAGAAAAGCTGATGTCGATGTATTATAAATGTCACTTTGACAGGAAAGGGCAAATACAAGACTCCCAGGCCGGCGAGCAGGAAGCACTAAGAGAAAGGACAGTGCCCAGGTACAGGAGAAACAAAAAGCCAAAGATCCCATAGAAAGAAAGTCGGCTGCCTGGTGCCTCTGCTGACCTCATGAAGCAGGGAAAAAAGGCCCAAGTGAAAGAAATAGAAACCGCTCACTTGGTCGGTGGCAGGAAAAACAGGACAGGTGTTCACAGAGCATTCAGAATCCCCCGTGTCCAGGATTCCTGCCCTTCCTTTCCAAGCTGAAGAAGGAAGCCTCCCTCCCTGCTGTACGGCTCTGACTCTCCCCTCTCCTTTGCTGTACTCCAGAGCATGGGGGAGAGAGAGGCCAGACACTTGCCTGGACTTAGACTCCTGACCTCAGCGTGGCTTTGACAGTGCTTGACCTTGGCCAAGTTGCCCCTCAAGTTCTCTGGCTGGTTCACCTGGGCACAGTGAACTGGATGGGCTTTGAGGTCCTCATGTGGAGAAAACCAGCAGGAGGACTGAGGGACAGGGACCCAATCACAGATCAAAGGGGGAGCAGGGTCCTGTGGAGATGTTAATTGACTTGCAAAGGGGAAGGCTGAGCCCTTGGCATTTCAGGGGCAGGACCAGAGCGGGGGAGATTCTGTTCCTCCAGCTTCACCAGGCAGCAAGGGGAACTCTCCAGCCACTGGCAAATTGAGCCATACTCCCTTCTCTCAGTGCTGGTGTTCTCACCTCCAGACTGGGGGGGAAGTGATCTGGGGAGTTGAAGGCACAGAGCCCCTCCAGGCCCTTGGTGAACCGGGACCGAGTCTGCTGCTACAGGCTGGGGGAGACTTATTTCTGAACCCATCAGCTGAGTCCACCTTCAGAGCTTCCACCAGTTTTCATTTTTGCTTTGCGAGATGAGCTCTCTCTCCTCAGCTCCGCGCTGCCTTCCACTGTACGGAGCACAGAAGTTGTACAGCAGCCTGAAAATGCTGATGGCTTAACTGGTTTAATTTTTTTTTTCCCCAGCAGCCCTGAGGGGTTTTAACTCTTTCCTCCTGCAGAAACTCTGCTTTTGGAGTTGAATGTTTAAACTCTCACTGGGAGACTCATAAATATTCGGAGTCACTCTCTCCTTCTCTGTTTGATTAGGAAATGAGCCTTTAACTCAATGTAATCCCCAAGCCATTAACAAAAAAGCCCTCAACAGCTCCACTATTAGAATTTCACTCTTAACCCGCTGAGGATTGAATTAGATTAACATAACTACCCACAATCTGAGTTTATTTTCTGTGCCAGATAGAAATGTGTTTTCAAGAAAGGCGAGAAGGGGGAGGGAAAGAAAGAGGGAGGATAATGAAATGTAAAAATAGAGATGAGAGAAAGATGGACAGATACACTGCAGAAGAGAAGTGATAGGGAGAGAGCTGCGCAAGGTCTTTGGTTTAAAAATCCTGCCAGCTGCCATTTTTTATTTATGGGGTATTTGGAGAGACCTCAACTATGTAAAATGGTTTGAATTAGGGGAGCACTTTCCAGGTACCTGCAATTCCGTCCTCCTGGAGATTGATGGTCCTGCACCTGAGCCTGCTGTCTTCCAAAGCACCTGTTCGTTGGCCCTTCTGTCCCCAATTTGGGAGGAGGTCAGGACTAGATTCCTATGTGCTCCAGGGAAGGGGGGACACATAAAACCACAGTGCATGCACACAGGCAACTGCTTGTTTACATTCAGAGAAATAAACAATGACAAGGATGGAATGGGTTGGATTTTGCAGACATGAAGTCACACACAGCCCCGTGACCAATTGCATTTAAGAAATCAGTTTGGAAAAAAATGAGTTTGATGGGAGCTTGAACCACATAAAATTAGTCGTTATTGAAGCAGAAACTAAGTAATCAGAGGCTGCCTTATGCAAATGCACTGAAGTTTCCCCCAACTGCATCTCTAGAAGTAAGCCTGATGGCAACAAACCACATCCCAAACTTGAGAATGAAAGCCAGGCCCCTCTATCACACTGCTAAACAAGCCCCCATCCAACCCAAAAGCATCTAACAGGTAGCCTAAGGAAAGGGTAGTTCTTCCTTAAATGTTCCAACAAATATTCTTCTCTCTCAGCCATTAAGGCTAATGAGAACACAGGACTTGTTCAGGAATGCAGGGCTCTCTCCCACTGCATTTAATCATGAGTGTGGGCCAGGCAGGCTCCAGTGTGCATGTTAGGAAAGGCAGGGAAGGATTTGCTCTTGTACTAAAAGGTTAAAAAAGTGCCACACTTTCTCTTAAAAGCCAGTGAGATCTGAAAGTCCTACAAGTTCAGCTTTGCCAGCAGCGGACTGCTCTGACTTCTGAATGCAATGTCTCAATCACTTGATTCACTTGAGCTGTAATTAACAACAACCTACCAAATCCCACTTCGGCCTTATTGTGAAAAACCTTAACGGGATGTGTATGTTGAAATAGAGTCCCTTGGAATAAGAAAAATAAAATAATGCTACATGTGTAAGATACTTTAATTCCTGGCTGTTGTTGGTTTTTTCCCTTGCATTCCTTAGACTTTACCTTCCATACTAGGTCTTAAACAGTGACATTTACCCCTGTTTACAAGAAATTCCTTATTCTGAGTTTCTCCACTGATGAATGTGGTCTCACTACCTGAACATGGGAAGTGTACCTTCTAATATCTTATTGCTTCCTTATCCCCAGGACCCCTTCCAAAATAATGAATTAATGGATTTAAGACATTAATAACCCTAAATAGAATGCAGGTGAAAATAAGGAACCAAGCAAAGTTAAGGTTTCACAAAAGCCAGAAAAAAAATGAGATCAAATAGCCCCTCTAAACAAATGTGTGTACATCCATATTATTTAACTTTCACCAAGTTAGATTTGCTGATAAAACTATTTTGTTCCTAGTAAAAAAACAATTCAGACTTCTTTGTTTAGTGCTTTTAAATTGTTGAAAAGATTGTTTCTTTGTTAGGATATTGTTTTCCCAAACAAACCAAGAAGTAGTCCTCATACCACAGCCTATGGTAACCATTGTACAAGTAAATGGAAACCCACGGTAAAAAGGAGGTACATGTAAAAAGTTGTACGTAGTATACACTAAGCATCATCACGTAATTTTTTCCTAAAATTTAGGGCTACTATTCCTTTGTAAACACTATAAAGCAAATCTCCCCAAGTGCAGGATTTGGCGTAACTACTATCCACTATCCAGAAACTAAAGTCCCAAATGTTCCATAGGAAGCTCGTGGCAGGTAAGCCCTCTGGGCACAAGACAGTGGCTGGGGAGTGCCATCTCCGGAGCCAACGATGGGCACCCAGAGCCCACACACTGTTTGGATTGTCTGAAACAAGCACGGCTTTGACAAGAACCATGATATTAAGTTTCTTCCTTCATGAAGGATGCAGAGCCATGCACTCAACAGCCCTCCACACCTGGCTTCATCCTCTCTGAGACTTGTCCTCCCCCATTCCCCCACCCGTGTTCCCCTTTCAGGATTAAGAAAACACACCAAATGAGGGAGCCCAGGACAGCCTGTGAGGCAAGACAAATCGCCAGCTCTCCACTCGACTTCTCAAAACAAACTCACTCTGCAGAGGGGGAAAAAATGTCATTTTCTCTGGGGCTGTGGCGACTCTCCCTGAACCTAGAAGCTCCCAGGGTAAGCCCAGGTCTGCCTGGGGCCCTCCATCGTCACCTGTTCCCTGGGAACTGGGTCTTCCCCCTCCGCAACCTTCCCCAGCTCACCAAACACTGGAGCTGCCAGCAAATAAAACTTTTCATGCTGGGAGACATAAGCACCCCGCTGAGCCGCCTGTAAACTTTCCCTTGCCCTTTTGATGTACTTACTTTTCCTCAGTGAAAACAAATACAAATAAAAGGGAACCTACTGATTCCAAGTGAGTTGGTGTCACCGTCCCACCCAGCCATTCCGAGACCCTCTGGCCTTCTGGAGACAGGCTGAGAAAGACAACATTTTCCTCTCGGCCACGCAGGGATGCTTTAGAGTGGGGAAAACCAGGATGAAAGAACATGCATGGGGAGATATTTTTATCCATTAAAAGAGAGAGAGAGAGAGAGGGAGAGAGAGAGAGAGAGAAGGGGGGTGTGTGGGGAAAAGGGCAGAAAGGTGCAGGGCAGAACTGGGGAGGGGAGAAGGGAGAAGTTCGGTTACTCACATGCTTGGCTGCGAGGAGGGCAGGACGGCTGGCGTGGAAGGTCTACCCCTCAGGTGTTCCCAGCCGCTGATGACTCGTTGCTCCGCTCCTCCGGCACCAGCTGACAGTCCCCTGTCTGTGTCTCTTTGTGACTAAGGACACAGTACTCCCAACCTATAAATAGATCCCGACTCCGTGATTGATATAACAGGCAGCTGACACACACACACACCAAAAAATCCCACAACCATAACCAGGTCTTAAACAAAACAGCAAAAAGCTCTGGACTTTCAATTCCACCGAGCCCCATGCAGACTCCACAGCCACTGACGGGCACAGGAAAGAGAGGAAGAAAAATATATAATAAAGGGGAGGAGGAACTGGGGGGAGGGCAAGAAAAAGGGGGGGTGTGAAAGACAATGACTTCTCTAGTGGTGCGGCTGTCACTGGGGTCACGGGAGAGCTGGTGATTGATGGTCGGCAGAGAGCGAGGGGCGGATCCGGGGTGGGAGGTCTTGACCTCCAGAGGGAGAGGCCCCCCCGGATCCTGAGCCCGTGGCCCTGTCAGAGCTGGAGTCAAAGTCCTGACTTGGGAGCATTCGTCAGCTCAAGTGCTTTCCACGAAAGTTTCCGTTCCTCCTGCCAAATCAGGAGGCAGGGAGGGAGCAGAGCCTCCCTAGCTCAGGGCTGGGCAGGCTTCTTGGGGGACGTGCAGAGGCTCCTGGAGGGTGAGGGAGAAAGCGCAGGTGCCCCGCGAGGCAGGGTCTTTCAGGAGGACAGGAGATGGCATTCCCAACAAAAGAACTGCCCAAAGTTGAAAGGCCTTGGGGGTGCTAGTGTCTCTGCTTTTTCCAGAAAGATTTCCTAGGCAATCAAGTCACCTGAAAAGGTTTCTTTTTCACAAAATGAGCCTCACTCTTTGGGACACTGAAGGGTCTCTAAAGAGACACTGCTTGCCCCAGTTTCGACAGAGTTGGGGCAGCCTCCCTGGGACAGGCCAGCCCGGCTTTGAAAGCTGAGCCAAGGTGCAAAGTTTCCAGAAGGTGGGAGAATCGAGGAGAAGTGACAAGTATGGGCTGTTGGACAGTTAACCAGGTGAGCACAGACTACCCCGGCGACTTCGGCTTGTCATCTCAAGACCCGCTTGTTTTGATCACACGGGGTTACCAGCCTTGATTTTCAGGGTTACTCATGCATATTAATATTGGCAGAATTTCAGGGGAGGTTCCCCTTCAAGAGGGGTCATGGGACCAGCCTCTTGCTGGTGCAGTAAGGGACAGGCACTTTATGATCCTTAAAGCTTCCTGATCCCCAATTTAAAAAAAAAAATCCTCCTCTTCATGTTAGATCTAATCCCTTACTCACCAGGTGAACAGAAACTATGAGGGTGGAATGGTACCTAAGCTGCTGAAGTCCAAAGCCTTCTAATACATAGAACCTCAAATATTTCCACCAGTAGCCTGGCATTGGAATAGAAGCTCCAAGAGGGTAAAGACCACGTGTTTGCCTTATTCACCACTGCATCCTCGGTGCCACCACGATACCTGACACATAGTAAGACCCTCCTGAGTATGGATTGATTGGCTGATTGAAGGAATGAGTGAATGCATGAGTGATACCTAAGATACTACTATTTGAGTCACTCCTTTGGACCGAGACACTCTCTAGAAATGTCTGTGTTATGAACGTGCCCCTAGGAAGGTTGAGAATTGGTAGTGGAACTTGAGGTAGACATAGTCTGACTAGCCATATCTTTACCCTTTTGTTTTGTCTGAAAACCATTATGCTTCTGGGTACCCGGTGAGTGTGGCCAGTGGTCAGCCACCCACCATTCCCCTCTAATCAGGCCTGGCCACACACGGGGTTCACTGTGAGCTCAGTTGCTGGAAAGGCAGATAACCCTGCAGAGACAGGGCTCGAGAGAGATTTCCATGCTGATGATTGGGGTTATAGCCAGTTAGGCACACATTCAGCAACAGGCTCCTTCCCAGGGGAAAGCCCTTCTCTCCTGATGCAGACCGAGGACTTCCCTTCATGATTTGCTTTCCCCTCAAATTCTCCAGCTGTGCCCACCTGGATTCTCACCAAGCCCTCACTGATCTCTGGCAGAAGCCACACTGCCTCTCCAACGGCCTCTATGTGGGGCGAGGGCTCGCGCCTGGGTTGAGCCCAGCCACTCCTCCTCAAGGCATCCCACTTGGGGAAGCCCTTGGTTCTGGCTTTATCTCATGGCCCACTTCCAACTCATCACAGTCTCAGGCTCCACTGTCCCAACTGAGCCAGGCCTTGGTGTCCGCCCCCTCAAGGCTGCCCCAGGCGGGTGTCCGCTGGGGCCAGCTGATAACCAGTGCATCTCTCTGCTCACACAGGGCTCTAGTGAAGGGCAGGCTGTCATCATAGGAGACCATAGGCCTTTGCTTTCAGGAGGCTCTTAATGGCTTTGCTTTCTCATCATAAAATCTCTCCCACTTCAAGGGCCAGGCCCTCAGCACCACCCAGACCAGGTGCATATACAGATACCGCCTGAGCCTATCTGACTTGGTGGTTAAGGCACAGACTCTGGACCAGGATGCCCTATTTATTGAGAAACTCTGATGAAATCCCTTAATTTTTCTGTGCTTCAGTTTTCTCATCTGCAGTGTAGAATTCCAAGTGTCTACCTCCTAAAACTGTCAGGAGGACAAAATGACTCAACACAAGGGGATGTGTAGAGCAGTGCCTGGCATAACCAGTGTCCTCCATAAACGCTCTGGGTGTCGTTATCAGCCCCATGCGCACCCCTATGTTCACTCTGGAAGTGGCCCTGCCCACCTTGGCCATGTCACTCAAGCTTGCTTTGGTTCTTCCCTAAAAGCTAGAGGTTGCACCAACAGGGCAATACCCAATGGCGACACATGCTGTGGCCTGCAGAACCTGGCCAGAGGTCAGAGGTCAGGAAGAGAAGACTGTGTGGGGACTTTTGGAGTTTTAGAGTATGCACCCAAAAGCAGGTATAGAGAATAGGAAGGCCCAGAGCATCCCGAATCTCTCTTCCTGCCTGTGCCTGCCACCCAAGAGCCAGGTTCATAACACACTCACCAATCCCTTCACTACCCCACCCCTCCTCCCCCCCAGAGATGCTCTGCCCACCTTGAGGACTGTGGTGTCCCAGGACAGTCGACCATTCTACCTTGAGCCTACCATTCAGCAGTTGGCCAGAACATGGCTTTTTACAAAAGCAACCCAAATATCACTGCAACCCTGATTACTTAGTCTATTACTCCACAAGATCATGTACTCTACCTCCTCCTTCAAAGGCGATTCCAACTCCTCTGGGATTTCTTGAGTTTTCCCTCCTAAACTTTTTTTTAGTGTCAATATGTATTTTTTCTTAACATTGTAAAATCCACATGACATAAAATTCATCATTTATTTAATTTTTTAATTAACTCAATAATTGTACATATTCATTTGATACATATTCATTTTTATACATATATACATTGTGTAATGATCAAATGACAGTATTTAGCATTTCCATTATCTCAGATATTCATCGTTTCTTTGTGATGAAACCATTCAAAATTCTCGCCTCTGGCTATTTTGAAATATACCATACAACATTGTTATATATAGCATAATCACCCCTCTGTGCATTAGCACAGCAGAACTCATTCCTCCTGTCTAGCTGTGGCCCTGTACCCGTTAACCAACCTTACCACATCCCCCTCTTCCCAGCCTCTGGTGACCACTATTCTACTCTCTGCTTCTGTGAGATCAACTTTTTTAGATTCCACACATGAGCAATGTCATCATTTTAAAGTATACAATTGAGTGGCGGTAAGTATGTTCACAATGTTGCACAACTATCTAGTTCCAGAACATTTTCATCACACCCAAAAGAGACCCTGTACATATCAAGCAACCACCTTCCATTCCCCCATATATATGTCTGCCAGGGCTGCCATAACAAAATGCAACAGACAGGGTGGCTTAAACACAAGAAATTTATCCTCTCTTTAACATAGGAATTTTGGGGACCCCAGCCTCTGCAACCACTAATCTGCTTTCTGTCTCTATGGATTTGCCTATTCTGGATATTTCATATAAACAGAGTCACACAGTAAGTGGCCCCCTCCAAAACTTTTAACCTGATGTGTCTGCACTGTAGAAACAAGGAGGCCGACTGTTTTACAGCACTTTTTATTGTGTGTGGTCTGCCTGGCCCTCTGCCTACCTCCACCCCAGTTCGTTCCCTCTGTGTCTGCAGGGGAGCCTCCCAGCCTTAGAATTCAATGACTATTTGTGAACACCTGCTAGGTACTAGCTGCTTCATGTGGGTTTCCTTGTCACATTCTCACCACACACCCACAGGAAGGATTATTATTCCCCTGTGGTAGTTTGCAAGGGCTGCGTAATAAAGGACCCAAACCTGGGTGGCTTAAAACAACAGAAATTTATTGGCTCACAGTTCTAGAAGCTAGAAGTCCGGGACCAAGGTGTCAGCACGGTTGGTTCCTTCTGAGAGCTGTGAGGGAGAACCTGTCCCAGGCCTCCCTCCTTGCTTGTAGTGGTTTGCTGGCAATCTCTGGCATTCCTTGGTGGGTAGATGCATCACCCCAATCTCTGCCTTAAGCTTCACAAGGCATCATCCCTGTGTGCCTGTCTCTGTGTCTAAATTTCCCCTTTTTATGAGGACACAAGTCATTGGATTAGGGCCCACACTAATGAATTTATCTTGACTTGGTCATCTGCAAAGACTCTGTTTCCAAATAAGATGACATTCATAGATACTGGGGCTTAGGACTTCAACATCATCTTGGGAGACACAGTTCAACCCCTAAAATCCCCTTTTACAGAGGAAGCAATTGAAAGCTCAGGAGGCCTTGCACCTGGTGTGAGACAGAGCTGAGTGTGCATCACCACACAGAAAAGACACAGGCAGAGGGAGGTGGCCCTTGACAGCTCTGTAGGGACACAGGCCCCTCCACTCGCTCAGCGCTGCTGGACTCCATTTGGCTTGCTCCAGTGTCATTAGTCCTGGCACATCAAGGTGACTTTACGCTGTTTACAAGGGCCACTGAAGGTACAGCCATCCCCTCCCCCACTGTCTTATCAATTCATTTACCTTTCAGAGTTCCCTAACACAGACTGCCAACCAGGAGGGGCAAGCAGGGACCCGCAGCCCAGGAAGGACCCGCATTCACCTTATCTGGAAAGAAAAATCTATCTGCTTGGGGATAGACCTAAATACAACACATTGGTGCGGGTAGGCCATTAATCATCTCCCGCTGGGACACAGGAGACCAGGGAGCGGCTGTCGTGGGCACACTGGCTTTAAACCCAAGGGCGAGGATGAGCTGGAGACACTACTGGGCTCAGTCTTTCCAGAGGGCATTCTGCAGGCATGGCAGGTGCAGGTAACACAGTTCAACCCTGGTGACATCTTGCACAGGAGGAGGAGGCAGGAAAGGCAGTCTGAACCCCTCCAAAGGATGCCCCTGAAAGGAGGTGCGCCCACTGAAGCAAAGACCCACTCCCTGTGGAGGCAGACTGCCTTTCAACTAGGAACCATTTGTGAGGATCTCACCAGGCCCAGCAGGTTGCCACATGCCTACAACCCCCTGGGGGGGGATGCTATATTCTTCTTAAAGGAAGGGGAGGTGCCAGAACAGGGACTCACAGAGTGACAGGAGACCTAAGTCAACAAATTAAAGGCCCCCAGGCCCAAACTCCTCTCCCCATTTCCTCCATTTTCTTACCCCAAGAGACCTGCCCTGCTGCCCAGCCAGTGTGCACGGCGCCCCATGAACAAGCTGTCCTTACTGGGTGTATTCCTGGCGCCACTGCCTTCCCTCTCTCTTAATTTCTATTCATTCTTCACGGTCCAGCTCAAGTGAGATATCCTACCTGTCCACTCCCTGCCCACAGGGGTCTGGACAGTGAATCTCCCCCTACCACCAACATACATCTTATCTCCTCATGTGTATTTATTTGTCTCATGCTACAAAAAAGCAGTAAGGATGGCACCAACTGCTCTCATTCATTGAGCACACACCTACTGTGTGCTAAGGTCTATGGAAAGCACCTGATCTATATTGCCCCATTCAACCCTTACAACTGCACTGATAGGCAGGGATTGTTTCCCCCAGTTCATCATCTTGGAAACTGGCAGTCAGAGTGGTCAAGTGACTTGCCCAAGGTCGCACAGTGGGTAAAGGGTAGAGTCAGGATTTGAACTCACCTCTGCCTGACTTGAAAGTCTGTGCTCCTACCCTTTCTGCTATGGCCCCCCACCCAAGTGAGGGCCACATAATGGCAATTCCTCACAGTGTTACTGAACTAAAGGAATAGGATTTCCACCAAGAACACAGATGGAAGGGAACGAGGGACGCAGAGGGATGGGCTTGTGCTGACTGGGTGTACTCTGTGGGCTTTTTCCAAAGCTCAGGGTATTTCTGCCATGGGTTTGTGTCTCTTCCCCTGGCTGAGTTAGAGAAGGACCTTAGAACCCAGTGACTTCTGGGAGACGCCCCAGTTGTTGGATGGAAACTACAGGGCATAGTTAGATCTCCTAGTCTTTCTTTCAGGATGGGAATTGAAAGGCAAAGAGAGGTGAGGAGCACGAGAAGGAGAAGGACAGAGAGTTTAGGACATCTCAGGGTTGGGGGTGGCCAGAGCTCATGCTGGCCATGGACTCTGGCATCTCTTCTCAGGCCTTGCATCTTGTTTTCTCATAAATTGGGGATAGAGATGCCTGGTCCCAAACCTGTTCTATAACATGGGAAGGATGAAGATACCTGTACAATCCTGGCCAGCAATGAATGTGCTGTTTATTATTGTACATTTTTTTCAGAGTTATCATTCATATGCTTTGGTCAAAAGCAACAGAAACTGACTATGGCCAACTTAAGCAGAAATAGAATTTATTGAAATGAGATCAGGTAACTCACAAAAACCAAAGGAAAGATTGAGGAAACTAGGGTGGCTCCGAGGGTCTGAGAATAGAAATTGGTGGGTGGATTCTTTGGGACACAGCCACCAGAATGCAGTGCGCTCCAAGCACCTGCCTAACTCTGTTTCACCCCACCCCAAGGCCAAAGGCCCCAGGAAAGACACCGATTGGCTCAGCCTGGGTCACATGACTCTCCAGGCACTGGGGTTAGGACCTGGGTGATGAGGAGGTGGGAGGGGTCGAGAGACCAGCAAGACTATACACAATGGGAGAAAAGTGATTCCTTGAAAGGAAATTAGGGTGCTGTTACCTCCCTAAAAGGAAATGGATACTGGTAGTCAAATTTTAAAGTAGAAATTGTCCAGGACTGTCAGGAGTATGGATTTGCCATATCAAAAGAAATCTCTGGGGATTGCCAGCCTTTTGGAGGATAAAGTGACTGATGGCAGCCACCCTACTTCAGATAAATTTCCATTCTTCCTCCTGCCCCAGGATAACAGCTCCATCTAGACCTTGCTGCTAGTCCTTCTCCAGGACTGTGTCCCATCAACTCTCCCCTCCTTCTCTCCCATCATCAATCCTTTCCAATGACTCCTTCCACAAAACTTGTCAAAATGCTTTAAAGGCTCCTCCATTCTAAAATCAAATGAAACAGAATCGCATCCTACTGGACTCTGCCTTCCCCCCAATCTATTTCCCTCCATTGTCAAAGGTCACTCCCTGGACCATGGCTCTTACCTTTAGATTCTTATTAAAGGTTTCCTTCTGCATGTGACCACACTGATAACTAAGTAATTGCATTAACCTCAGTGTGCTCAGAGCCAGACTTACCATCTTCTTCTAGAAACTATCTCTTCTGTCTGTGCTCCATCTTAACTCACAGCCCCACCATCCAGCCCACCCCCAAACTGGAAGCCCCCAAGTCATCCTTGACTCCTCCTCCTCCCTCCAGTTCTAAGTAACCACCACGTCTGGGCACCAGGATATGGTCAAACTTCAACTCATTCCCTCCTTCCTACCCCTTGGCCTTGCTTTATCTTAGGCGATCATCAACTCTTACCTGGGCCATAGGAAGAGCCTCCTGATTGGTTATTGTGGCCCCAGTCTCTTCCTCTCTCAAATCACTTCCACATAACCACCCAGGGCATTATATTCTTGTTTCTGTTTTATTGTGGTAAGAACACATAACATGATAGCTACCCTCTAAACAATGTTCAAGTGCACAATACAGTATCATTAACTATAGGTACAATGTAGTACAGCAGATCTCTAGAACTTATTTATCTTGCATAACTGCAGTTTTATACCTATTGAAACAGCAACTCCTCATTTCCCCCACCCTCCAGCCTCTGGCACTACCTTTCTACTTCCTGTTTCCATGAGTTTGACTATTTTAGATACATCTTGTAAGTGGAGTCACACTGTATTTGTCCTTCAGGGAATGGCTTATTTCATTTAGCATAATGTCCTCCAGGTTCAATCCATTTTGTTCCATATGGCAAGATTTCCTGCTTTTTTAAGGCTGAATAATATTTCACTGTATATACACAACACATTTTCTCTATCTATTCACCTATTGATGGACATTTAGGTTGTGTCCATAGCTTGGCTATTGTGAATAATGCTATAATAAACATGGGAGTGTGTATACTTCTTTGAGATTCTGATTTCAATTTTGGGGGATATATACCCCAAAGTAGTATTGCTGGATCACATTCTATTTTTAATTTCTGAGGAACTGTCATACTGTTTCCCACAGTGGTTGCACCATTTTACATTCCTATCAACAACGCACAAGGGGTCTAATTTCTCCACATCCTCTCCAACATTTGTTTGTTTGTTTTTTTAAAATAATATCCACCCTAACAGGTGTGAGGTGATATCTCATTGTGATTTTGATTCGCATTTCTTTGATGGTCGATGTTGGGCATCTTTTCATATGCCTGTTGGCTATCTTCTTTGGGGAAATATTTATTCAAGTACTTTGCCCGTTTTTTAATCAGGATTTTTTTGTTTGTTTTTGAGTTCCTTGCATATTTTGGATATTAATCTCTTATCAGATATATGGTTTGCAAATATTTTCTCCCACTCTATAGGTTGCCTTTCATTCTGTTGATTGTTTCCTTTGCTGTGCAGATTTTTAGTCTAATACAGTCCTACTTATCTACTTTTGCTTTTATTGCCTGTGCTTTTGGTATCATATCCAAGAAATCATTGTCAAGCTTTTTCCCTATGTTTTCTGCTAGTTTTATAGTTCCAAGTCTTAAGATTAAATCTTTAATACATTTTGAGTTGACTTTTTGTGTGCAGTGTAAGAAAAGAGTCCAATTTAATTCTTTTGCATGTGGATATTCACTTTTCCCAACACCACTTCACCATTGTATATTCTTGGCCCCTTTGTCAAAGATCAGTTGACCGTACACGTGTGGGTTTATTTCTGGGCTAGCTAATCTATACCATTGGTCTATATGTCTGTTTTTATGCCAGTGCCATACTGTTTTAATGACTACAGCTTTGTAGTACATTTTGAAATCAAGAAGTAGGGTACAGCTTTGTTCTTCTTGCTCAAGATTGCTTTGGCTATTTGGGGTCTTTTGCGGTTTCATATGCATTTTAGGATTGTTTTTTTCTATTTCTGTAAAAAATGCCATTGAAATTTTTGATAGGGATTGCATTGAGTCTGTAGACGGCTTTGGGTATATGCACATTTTAGCAATACTAAGTTTTCCAATCCATGAGCACAGAATGGCTCTCCATTTGTGTCTTTAATTTCTTTCATCAATGATTTGTAGTGTTCGAGTCTTTCACCTCCTTGGTTAAGTTTGTTGCTAAGTACTTTATTCTTTTTGAAGCTATTGTAGATGGGACTGCTTTCTGTTGTTAGTATATAGAAATGCAACTGATTTTTGTATGTTGATTTTGTATCCTGAAACTTTACTGTATTCATTAGTTCTAACAGATTTGGGGGGATTTTCTACATATAAGATCATGTCATCTGCAAACAGAGGTAATTTTATTTCTTCCTTTCTGATTTTGATTTCTTTTATTTCATTTACTTGCCAACTGCTCTGGCTAGGACTTCCAGTACTGTGGTGAATAGAAGTGTCGAGAGTGAGCATCCTTGCCTTGTTTCTGATCTTAGAGGAAAGGCTTTCAGTTTTTCACCTTTGACTTGACGTTAGCTGTGAGCTAAGTCATCGTTTTGAATCACAGATTTCATTGAACAAATTTGCTTGTTTAAAATCTCCAATGGCTCTCCATTTTCTATGGGATACAATCCAAGTCCTTTGCCTGGCTCTAACCTGTATTCTTGGTCACATCTCTCACCATGCCCTGCCACATGAATAGTTTCCTCTACATCATCACATTCTCTTTTATGCCTCTGCCTGGAACACAACATTGTCCTTCATAATCAGTTCTGGTGTCACCTCCTCTGGAGCTTTTCCCTACATCAGCCACTCCCTCCTCTGAACCCCTGAAGGATTGTGTGACACACTCCACTAGAACACTTACCACATTTGTTCACATGTCTGTCTCCAACCCTGGGCTGCAGCTCCTAGAGAAAGAAGACTTGGCTTTTTCTTGTTTATATCATCCTCCATCCCACTATCAACTAGTGCCTATCCCAGGTCCTGGCATTCACGAGGCGATCTATAAATGCTTGTTGAATGAATGAATGAAAGCCAACTAGTTAGGAAATACAGAGAAAGAGGGTGAAGAGCGAGGTAAGAGATCAATACAGGATGCATCAGAAATGGTCTGCAGGGTGCTGGACGAGAAGGTCATGCCCATCCATATGGTGGTTCATAGGAACTTCCTAGAATTGTGCAGATCACAACCTGGGCAGGTGTATGCTGCAGCCCCATAAAAAGAACTGACTTAGCAAGGTATAGACCCTCTTCCAGGAAAAAAGGAACCAGCCACTAGTTAATATTTGAGTTGGAAGAGACTTTTGGAAAAGGGAACATCAACGAAAATGATAGAAGACAAGCTTTAGCAAGTTCGGCAGATGTCAGGGGTTGTCTGCCCTGCAGTCCTCTCCTAGATGTTTCTGGCTGGCTGGGTCCATCACAGAGGCTGAACATGCCAGTTGTTTCCCCAGCCTCCCTTACAGTTAGACGTTCCCATGAATCCCCATCAGACAATGAGACTGAAGGCGGAGTCTGCTGGGAGAGAAGGGGAAGGTATTGGGGCAATATTTTCCTCCCTGATAAAAAGAGAGAGATGCGAAGGGAAGAGCCACAGAAGCCACTTTGCAACCATGAGAAAGAAACGTGGAGAGGAAAAGCCAACATGCAGAGGATGGCAGAGCACAGGAATGGAAAAGGTGTGGGCTCATGATGCATTCGTGACCCACTGAACCAGGAAGCCAGCCCTGGAACCACCTACTTCTTGTTATAGGAAATGAGAGATGTTTTCATTGCTTAAATAACTATTGCCTTTCTATTATCTTCCTGTTGGTTGCATCCCAAAGCATTCTAACTGATGTATGGGGGTGGTGCTAAATATGGCTGTGCAAGCTGGGAGCCATTAATGACAATTAATGTAAACTGGATGTAAATTACTAGAAAAGCCCTGAGACCTCACAGATTAAGAATCCCTAAAATGCAAACATTGGTAGAATAACGTCAGTAGTGTGAATCCCATTTCACACTTTCGCTTATTCCATTTCTTTCTGTAATAAGTTGGCACCATCTCCCCTTAGCCCCAAGCCCCACTTCCAAAATAAATTTTTAGTCTTTGGGCTAGAAAAAATCCTGCCTATTTTCATAGCACTCTACAAAATGGTTTCTCACTAGATAAGCCACAGTAGCCCAGGCAGGTCGGATAGGGGTGAGGAAACTGCCAAGGGACAGGTGACTGCACTGAAGACCGTCCTCTCTCTCTGAATCAGCTGGGCTGCAGGAGTGAGCTTCTTGGGGAGCTCCTTTTGCACCTGAGCACTTGTTATGTGCCAGGCACTGTTCTAAGCACTTTGCATGTGTTAACTCATCTGATCCTCACAGCGGCCCCACGAAGTGGAGATACAATTATCACTCCCACTTTACAGATGAGGAAACTGAGGCACCGGGAGGTCCTGTAATATTCCCACCTTGCAGGAGGCAAGCTGGGATATGAACCAAATTAATCCTGCTCCACACCCACATTTTGCCCCACAACCTTCTCAACGATGGTGGCAACTTTTTCCTGGAAGGAAAAGAAAGCAGCTTTGTGTTTATTAATCTGTGTCCCTTGGAGAAGAACCTTAGAGCTTTGGGAGAGGCTAGATGGCCCTCTGTCTTGGTTTGCTTTCATATAAGCACTCTGCTAGCCTTCTGTTGGCCAACTCGAAGATGCACGCATTTCTAACTGCACTTCCCTCCCAGCACTGACACGTGGGGGCGGGGGATGAGGGGGTCACTGTCATTGCCTCGAGGACCACACAAGGCTTACTTAATAAATAACCTGGAAGTCCATAACCTTTCCCCATAGATTGCTTGGTATTTGCCTTCAGTAGATTCAGAGGTAATTAAATTACTGCACAACCAGCTTGCAAGTGGCAAGAAAAGACCTGAACTAAAGTAAAGCCTTACTAATTCAGACAAATACGGGAGGGATGAGGGAAAACCAGAAGGAACTGTGGCTTTGCTTTTAAAAGAAACACATTTTTTACATTTCTAGTACTTACAGTAAATCACACTAAACATTAATAGCGGCCAAATGGAGTTCTTGCTGAGTTTGTGTGAATGAATAAATAAAACTAATTTTAATTAGCATATTCCTTGTATACAAATATCTTCTGTTAATACTCTTTTGAAAGCTTGTTGTTTGAAGGTTAAACATTCGTGCATGCATCCAACAGGCATCATGGAAGATCGTCACTGAGAATCTAGTATGTGCTCTGTGCTAGAAGCCGAGGACAGAAATGAACAAGATTCAGACGTTACCCTGGAAGAATCTACAGACTAAGAGAGGCGATATATACAAACAAACTATGACACAATATGCTAGAATTTATTAGGAATATGTAGACAATGTACTGAGTGATCACAATCATGGAATAACTGAACAACTGACTCTCTAAGAGGAGGTGAAGGAAGACTTCACTGATTTTTGAGCTGGGTTTTTTGTTGTTGGTTTTGGTTTTGTTTTTTTTTTTTTTTTTTTTTTTTTAGACAGGGTCTCACTACTTTATTGCCCAAGCTGGAGTGCAGTGGCCCAATCGTAGTTCACTGTAACCTCAAACTCCTGGGCTCAAGTGATCCTCCCACCTCAGCCTCCCAGGTAGCTGGAACTACAGAAGCACACCACCACGCCAGGTTAATTTTTAAATTTTTTGTACAGACAGGAATCTCACTATGTTGCCCAGGCTGGTCTTGAACCCTGGCCTCAAGTGATCCTCCTGTCTTAGCCTCTCAAAGTGCTGGGATTACAGGTGTGAGCCACTGCACCCAGCCTGAGCTAGGTTTTGAAGGGTGAATAAGAGTCTGTCAGGAAGAGAAAAGGAGAAAATCCAGTGTGGCCACAAGACAAGGACCAGAGAGTCATTCAGGGGCCCAGTGAAGATGCCCCAAGGTAGTTACTCATCATTCCTATGAGCTATGGCTCATGTGTCACAAACTGAATTGTTGGATAGTTTTCAATTAGATGATTTGATGCAGAGAATATTTTAAGTACAGAAATACTTTTAATACAGAGAAATGCAAAAGGTAATAAATACCCATGTACTTGCCACCAAAATGAACAAGTATCAACCTATTTCATTAGCTACAGGGTTTTTTTTAAGAAACAATTCTTTGCATCATGAGTACATTGACACTGCTCACCTGGTGTTCTGTCACCTTCTCTGGAGCCCCTTCCCTGACTGCCCTCTCCAGACCAGAGCCTCCTCCTCGCCCCTCTTTCACGAACCTCTGCTTCTTCCCCTTATAGCATCTCCCACTATAAGTGGAAGTCAAATCAAGGTGTGAGGTCACCTTGATTTGTTGATTTGTCTCCCACTGTCATCTCCATAAAAGAGATACCTGGAATGTCTTATTCACTGTGGGCCCATCCATGCCTAATGCATAGTAGGTGCTCATTAAATATTTGTAGAAAAAAGGAAGGAAAGGAGGGAGAGAAGGAGGGAGGGAGGAAGGGAGAGCTTATAGGTTAGTGTGAACTCTTCCAGGAGAAATGAACAGACCTTAGCAGAACAAGGAACAGCATTCGGTTTAATTCCACAAATACCTGCTGAGCACCGCCAATGTGCAAGGCTCTGTGCAAGCCTTCAGGACCTTACCCTCAAGGAATAGCTGATGCTCCTAGGAGCTTGGCCCACCAGCTGGCCCCAGGATGGGGGGTTCAGGGAGTGTCTGGAGGGTTTGAGAAGTCTGGATCAGGCTCCGAGGACCAGACACCAGGGTTCCAAAGCCTTTGTCAGTCAACATGGGGCAGAGGTGAGCAGATCTGTGGCAGGTCTGGCCTGGGCCTGGAACCGCACATTGTAACCAAGAAGACGAAGCAAGGTGAAAATGTTACAGGCAAATAAAAGAAATTGACATTCCGGAAAGGTGACAAGTTACACATTAAACCATGGAATGGGAGAGGTCAGAACCTCCCCCATACCATATCCCGAAAGACCTGCCTTTGTGCTCAGCAGGTAGAAGAAAGCCTCTCCCTTTCAGACATTAGCATTTGCCTTCCTTGTACTTCTAGGAGGAGGCTTTGGGCTGGGGGTGTGAGGACTTGGTAGAAAGTGATTCAAGAAGATGCGTTAACCATGACATGGCCCATTATCCTAACTCCCCTTCCTTGACCAGCCCACTGATAGCATTCATTGAACAAATGTTTATTGAGCACCTACTATGAGCCGGGCACTGGGCTAAGGACCAGGGATACAGAGATGAACAAACCACCATCACTGTTCTTAAGCAGGCAAACACATAAAAAGACAAAATATAATACAGCATCATAAATACTAAGGCAGAGGTGGTACCAAGTGCCTTGGATGATCAGAGGACCCGACTGGAATTGTTGAAAGAGGGTTTATGAGGAGGTGGGATCTTTGAGCTGGGCTTTGAAGGCTGAAGAGATTTGCCAGGCATAGAGGTAAGAAAGAATCATTTTCCAGGTAGATAAACACAAAGCATAAAAGGCCATGGGATGTCTAGAGGAGAAGTGGGGAGAGGGAGGAAGTGGCAGGAGCTGGTCCTTGTGCCTAAAATGCTCAACCTTGCCTGGACCTTGTCTGGTAGGTTCCTTCTTGTCATTCAGAGATCAGCTTATGGTCACCTCCTCAGAGCAGCCTTACCTAACAGCCCACTTGTTAGTGTGTCTGTAATTTACCTTAAAGTACCTAAGCACATAAGGGTGATACTCTGTGTGTGCCACTTAGGTTAAGCTATAATCCAGGGGCTGCTGCTAGTATTTCAACCAAGAATGCACAGGGCAAGGTTTGATGATTAGTCAGGAGGCCCATAGTCAGAGCATCTCCTTTTGTGTCTAGATTGATGAACAACACTTGCCTAAGTAGCAGGGTGAATGTCAGAAATGGATTTTTATTGGTAAATTAGTGGCCTGGGAACTCTTATTCTGATGTGAGGAATGAGTTCACGCGTGAAATTTTCAAGATCTATGTAAGAGGATGGTGTGGATGCCCCACCCAGAGCCCCTCACCTGCGTCTGGGCTCACCTGCATGTGAGGTAGACAGTGTCTGACAGCCTGACCATGTCCCCCCTCAAGCACCTGTGTCTTTCCTCTTTTCTGCCTGTTTTCCCTGCCACCTCTGGAGCTCGCTCTGCCCAAAGCAGGTACCACCAGGAAAGTTAATGTCCCCAGGGGCAATCCTCAACCAGTGGGGATGTGAGTCACTGGATAAACACCCCAGTCTCCCTAACCTTTGGTGGAAAGATTCTGAGGTTTGTTCTACATGGTGTCTCAGAGGGTCCCAGATGGGTTAAGGCCCAACTGCCAGCAGCAGGCGCCCCCTCCTTAGCACGCCCTTTGCTGTCTTTTCTCTCTTTCCTTTTTGACTTTCCCTACTTCCTCACCTGTGCTTCCTGAAACCATCTCCCAAATAAAATAGCTGCACCAAAGGTCTTGTCTCAGGGTCTGCTTATGGGGGAATCTAAATTAAGACAATATCTGGGCAGGCAAAATGTTTTGAAAACATTCTTTCTCTCTTCTATGCACAGAGTATGAGAATCCAGTGGGGGCTGTAGGCTTTACCTATGGGGGTAAGGCTTACAGCCATGTATTCTGGAAAACCCTGGTTGCTGGTCGGCTGTAAGGGTAATAAGAATCCTGACTCTGGAATCTAGATGTTTGCCTGAATGGACCCTCCAGGCACGGTATACTTGGAGCACCTAAAAGCACAGAGAGCTGCGACTTCCTTGAGCCTACAGAACGGGTTGTATGAACTGTTTTTGTGCTTGCCTACCAGTGGAAGGTTAGTTCATAAATGTCTTTATGAGGACATAATTTGGTCTGTGACTTGCTTCTCTTATTGCATGGTTGTAAGAGATTGTGAGCTAACCCTCACTCTCTTCAAACTCCTCCTACTTCTTACCTGTGACATTTCTGGCCTGGGACCCTGGTGGAGGGTGACAACCTCAACCGAGGT
The DNA here is from genome assembly GCA_023783475.1 of Daubentonia madagascariensis. Taxonomy (NCBI): domain Eukaryota; kingdom Metazoa; phylum Chordata; class Mammalia; order Primates; family Daubentoniidae; genus Daubentonia; species Daubentonia madagascariensis. The sequence goes on along the minus strand of JAKFHU010000485.1, from coordinate 36,270,247 downwards.
AGAGATGGGTGTGTCCCTCCCCATGGTGAGCTGAAGTACCTTCAGGGCTGAGTCAGAACCACAGACTTTAGTCTCCCCTCAAGCTGCCTGTAGTTCCCAGGAAACAGCCTGGACCAAGGGGCAAGGGGCAGGAGAGAAGGAAACTGCTTCCTCTGTTTCTAAAGGTGCCACCTTCTCTTGGCACCAGTTTTTCCCCTTTTGACTGAGTCTTTGTTAGAGGAGCCAACTCTCTAGCTGGAAAGTACAAGAACAATATAAAGTCACAGGATGAACAGGTCAGAAGCCTTAGTTTCTTCTTGGACACGCATGGTCTGAGGTAGACTTCGGTTCACACTGTGTGGCTATTGTTGAACTGTTCATGCTCCCAGTGAGGCGACCCCATGTGTGCACTGGACCCCAGTACCCTTCACCCACCCAAGGTCACTGCTCCCCTGCTCCTCCCCTCTCTGTCCCCCATCACTGATTTCCCCCCGCCCCGCCACATACAATCCAATCATCATAGCAAACACATTGTTATTTCTCCAATTTAAAAAAGTTCTGACCTCTTTCCAATGTAGCTTCTGCTCCTTTTCTTTGCCTGTTTATTGCAAAGCTTCTTGGAAGAACTGCCCACACTCCCTGTCTCCAATTTCCCTTCTGCCAACCTCTCTTGATTCCACACACAACAGGCTTTCCTTCCTACCACAACACCAAAGGGCTCTTCTCGGAATCACCATGGCCTCCACATCACTGGAGCCGGTTGGCCCATCCCTATCTAATTGGGCCTCTCTGCAACATGCTTGACACAGTTGGTCACTCCCTCCTGGACGTCACACCCTTCTCATTTTCCTGTCGCATCTCTGGATGTTCTTTCCCGGTCTCCTTTGCTGGTTTTTCCTGACCTCCTGGGCCTCTAAGTGTTGGAGAAGCCTGGGGATCGGTTCTGATCCTTACCTCTTCTCTACCCACATTTATTCTCTTGGAGATCACCTCAGGTGTCAGTGTTCAATACTAGCTGTACGCTGAGGCTCCTAAATTTATGTTTCCTGCCCAGTTCTCTTCCTTGAATTCCTATTTTTATATCCAATCATCTGATTCCACTTGAATGTCTGACAGGCATTTCAAATTATATCCTAAGTTGAGCTTCTGCTCTCCCCATTCCTGCCTCCTTGAAACCTCCTCTTCTCATCTTGGTACATGGTTTTTCCATTCTTCCAGTTGCTCGAGACTCCCCTCTTTCTCACCCTGTATCTGACTCAATCTTGGCACTTCCTCTTTTACATCCTGGTCCGAGATCTTTCCTACCTAGATTAGTGCTTCTAACAAGTCTCCTTGCTTCGGCCATTGCCCTTCCTCTGTCTGTTCACCACACGGTGACCAGAGTGAGCCTGCTAGATCAGAAGGCAGCCACGTCACTGATAGGCTTCAAACCCGCCAATGGCTCCAGCTCACTCAGAGTAAAAGCTGAAATCCTTGCAGTGAGCTCCAAGGTCCTCTGTAGACTGCCCCCATTTCCTCCCTGACCTCATCTTCTACCACTCTCTCATCACTCCCACCACACTGGCCCCCTTGCCATACCTTCAACACACTGGCTGTGCCCCTGCCTCGTGGCTTTTGCATGTACTATTCCACCTGCCCAGAATGCTCTTCCCCCAGACATCTGTATCACTTGCTCACTCACCTCCTTCTGGTTGTTATGGATATGAGACTTTACCTGGCTATTCTGTGTACAATTATAACTCACTCCCCTAAACATTTCCCATTCTCCTTTCTTGATTTATTTTCCCTAACAGTCTTCATTAACACACTATATATTTTACTTAATTATTTTGCTAATTGTCTATCTCTCCCACTAAAATATAAATACCATATGTATAGCAGTTTTTGCTTTTTGTTTATTGCCGTATCCCCAGCCTCTAAATAGTGCCTGAAACATAGTAGAAATTCAATAAATTTTATTCAGAAAATGTATGAATTCTAGTCCTGGGTCAGAGCCTAAATGACAGTTCTAGGGATTGTAAAAAAGAATATTGGCTATATTCTGCTTCTTACTATGATGGAATAGCTTGTATCAGACCAATGTTCTCACCAAGAATAAAGAGAAAAGCTGGATAAAACACAAAACTGTTGGAGGGCATCGGAGAATTTCCAAAACAGCTGCACATTGAAGAGGGAGCCTTGAAAACATCTCAAGCTCTCTGTTAGAACCTTTGGAAGGCTACACCCCAAGAGTGAGGGACATCAGTGGTAGATTAAGCCTTAAAAAGTCCAAACCGAGCTTTGAATCATCTTAGTCCCCGATTGAACTGAGGTGGTCTGCCCTACTCTAGCTGCCTTCCAGAAGATAGAACGAACTCTCTTTATGACTGTTCTTATGCAAATCTGGCATTCAATAAAATCTCCTGGCACACAAAAGAAAAGGACAAAGCCAATAGAAACAGAGCCGCTGATGACACATATATTAGCATAATTAGACATGGACTTTAAAATAAACGTGATGAAAATCTTCAAGAATATAATTGACAAAATGAAGAATTTAATCTCATTATTGGAATTGATTTATTCTACCACTGAAATATACAATAACAAAGTAAGAACTCAATACATGGATTTAACAGCATAGTAGACAAAAATAAAGAGAGGCTCATTTTACTGGAAGACATGTCAGTAGAAAAAAAATCAGCTTGTACCACAAAGAGAAAAAGAAAACACACAAAGTATTTTTAAAAAGAGCAAAGAGGCATCAGAAATGATTTTAAAAGTTCTCAAATATGTGTATTTGTAGTCCCAGAAATTAAGAAGAGAGATATTTAGCAGAAGCAATATTTGAAGAAATAAAGGCCTAGAATTTTCAAAATTGATGAATGATATCAAACCAAATATTCAAGAAGCACTACAAACCCCAAGCAAGATGAATACAAAAGAATTCACATCCAGGTACATCCTAGTAAAACTTCTGAAAATTAAAGACAAAGGAATCTTAAAAGCAATTATACTAAAAAGATACATCATGCTCAAAGGAGCAATAGTAAGTCTGACAGCTGATTCGGAACATAAATGATGGAAACCAGCAGACAAGGAACAGCATCTTTAAAGAGCTTAAGGAAAATAAAGCCACCCTAGAATACTCAGTGGAAAAATACTCCAAAAGTGAAAGTGACATAAAGACATTTTCAGACAAACAAAAATAAGTATTTCAATCTTGACCCATTTTACTCCTAATGTGTTTGATATCTTGTACTATGTTGATATCTATTATAGATATTATATTATCTATATAATATTATCTATTATATCTACTATAGAATTACTAATTATTCCTCCTGATATGCTACGCTAATATGTTTAAGTTGATGCTGTATTCATTCTAACACTGCTTATAAAAGGGAAGTTTTCCAAATTTGAACCTGTGAAAAGTTTTATATTATGCGTGCTTGAGTAAATTGAGAAGAAATGAATTTTATGTTTTATTGACGTTGCAGTAACAAAAAAAAAAGTATTTCATTGTGACTGGACCCATTAAAAGAAATACTCAAGATAGCTCTTCTCAGGCAGAAGGAAAATGATCCCACACATAACATGGAAATACAGGAAAGAATTATGAAAAATGGAAAGGGTATACACGGATAAATAAAAAAAGAATATAAAAACAATAGTAACTGATAGAACAAGCAGACTAAAAACCCAATAAGGATACAGAAGCTCTGACAACATGATTAACAAATTTGAACTAATTGGCATACATTGAACACTTCATTCAACAACTTCAGAATACACATTTTTTAAAAAGTACACATGAAATGTCTACCAAAATTGATCTTATGCTAAACTATAAAAGCAACTCTCAATAAATTTTAAAAGACTAAATTCAGATTTTTTTCTCTGATCATAGTATAATTAAGCTAGAAATCAATAACACAAGGACAACTAGACAATCCCCACGTTTAGGAATTAACTATAACACTGCTAACAAACAAAAGGTAAAAGAAAAAATTGCAATGTAAATTGAATGGTAAAAGAGAAAAGAATAACAACAAAAACAAAAAGTAAAAAAATAAATAAATACATAGAAATTGAATGGAATAATTCTATTCAATCAAATTCTATTGAATAAATAATGCTAGTTGAGTAATAATAAAAATATCATATCAAAAATTATGAGGTGAATTTAAAACTGTTTAGAGGGAAAGTTATATCCCTAATTGTATATATAATAAAACAAGAAAGGCTGAATGCCAATGAACTAAGAACGAATCTCAAAAGTTTAAAAATCAACAGTGAATTAAGTCCAAAGAAAGAAGAAGGAAGGAAGGAAATAATAGCTATTAGAGTAGAAATTATTTAAACACAAAATGAATATATTTAAGAGAAAAATAACAAAGCCAAAAATTGGTTCTCAGAAAAGACTAATAAGACTGATAAACCCTTAGCAAGATTCATCATAAAACAAACAAATAAAACAAACAAACAAGAAAACAGTATCAGGCATGAAAAGAAAAACATGGTTATATATCCTACAGACTTTAAAAAGATAAGGGAATATTATAACAACTTCATGCTGACATAGTTGAAAATTTAAATGAACTGGACAAATTCCTTTAAAATAAAATGTAAAACTGACATAAAAAAATAGAAAATCTGACATAAAAAAATAGAAAAAAATAGAAAATAGAAAATAGGTCTCTTTATATATTAAAGGATATAAATCTGTTAATTTGCAGCCCAGATGACTTCATTGGTGAATGCTTCCAGACATATAAGGAAAAAATAACACCAATCTTACCCAAACTTCCAAAGTATAGAGAAAGAGGGAATACTTCCCAACTTGTTATTTGCAGGGAGCATAATCTGGCTAGCCTAATCAGATACAAAATATGGTAAGGAAATTACAAGAAAGGAAAAGTACAGGCCCATATCCCTCACAAGTGTAAATGTGAGAAATCATAAATTAAATACTAGCCAATCAAACCCAGAGTTATATAAAAAGAAAAACACATCACAACTACTTAGGGTTAAGTAGACACACCACAACTACAGGAAAGCAAGGTTATTTTAACATTCAAAAGCCAATGCAATATACTATAATTTCAGAATAAGAGAAAACATATGGTCATTTTAACAGATGCAGAAAAATATTTTGATAAAATTCATCACCCATGATTTAAAAAAACTCTTAGCAAACTAAGAATAAATGAGAACTTCTTTATTTTAAAAATGAGTATTTACAGAAAACCTACAATAAACCTCACCTTTACAACAACCGCAAATTATTGAAAGCCTTCCTTTCCCGATGAAATTGGGAATGAAGCAAGGATGTCCACTACAATCACTTGTATTGAACATTGTACTGGGATACTAGTCAGAGCAGTAAGGCAGAGAAAAGAAATAAAAGGTGTAAAAATTGGAAATGAGGAAATAAAAGTGTCACTATTTGCAGGCAACATAATTGTCTATATAGGAAATTTTAAAAAATAAACACAAATGATTAGAATTAATAAGTGAACTTAGCAAGGATATAAGTTCAAAACACAAAACCAATTGTAACTTTATATATCAGAACCAAACAATCAGAAAATGTACTTTAAAGAAAGATATCATTTACAATAGCATTTTAAAAAATCACATACCTAAAAATAAATATAACAAAAGATGTGTAAAAATCTTTACATAGAAAATTACAAGAAGTTATTGAGAGAAAATAAAATGCAAATAAATGGAGGGGTATACAATGTTCATGAATTGTAAGACTCAATACTGTAAAGAAATCAATTGTGCATAAATAGATCTTTATAGTCAATGTAGTCCCAATCAGATCCCCAGCGGTTTTTTTGAATAAATTAATAAGTTGCTTCTAAAATTTATATGAAAATGCAAAGGTTCAATAAAAGCCAAGTAATCTTGAAGAAGAAAAACAAAACTTCAAGACTTATAAGCAGACACTAAGAATTTATAAAGTTCTACTAGTTCAAACAGTATGGTATTGGTACAAAGATAGAAAACTAGACCAGTGGAGCAGAACAGAGAAACAGACCCACACACATGTGGTTACTTGATTTGACAATGGTGTCCCTGCAGTCAAGTGGGAAATGGCTGCCTTTTCAATATATGGAACTGGGTCAATTGGATATCCATCCACAGATGCCATTTCCAGGTTGAATAACTAAATGTGAAAGTCAAAATAATAAAGCTCTTTCATGGAAACGTAGGGGAATATCTCAGTATCTTTGGGTAGGCAAAGATGTCTTCAATGTGTCATAGAAAGCACTAACCATAAAGGAAAACTAACAAATTGGCATTAAAATTAAGAGCTTCTAATTCATCAAAAGACACCAGTAAGAGAGTGAAAAGGCAACCATAGATTAGAAGAATATATTTGCAACACTCATATCTGACAAAGGAACTTATATCCAGAATATATAAAGAACTCACACAGACCAGTAAGAAAAAAATAAAACCAACCAACTTTTAAAATGGATAAAAGATTTAAATAGGCATTTCACAAAAAAAAAAAAAAATCCAAAAGGCCAATAAGCATATAAAAAGATGCTCAATATCAGTTGCCATCAGGGAAATATAAAATAACCACAATGAGATACAATTCCACACCTACCGGGATGCTAACATTAAAATTTGTCAAGCTATCTATATGTGATTTGTACATTTTCTGTATGCAGATTTCCAAAAAACTAACTTCAAAAATAACTACATATTATTTTTTATTTTTGTTATTTTTGCCAACTTTCTAAGAGTACAATGTGATGAGTCTAGATCAGGGATCAGCAAACTATGGCCTTGAGCCAAATCCAGCCATGCCCATTTGTTTACATATTGTTTATGGCTGCTTTCATGCTACAATGACAAAGTTGAGTAGCTGCAACAGAGACCATATGGTCCTCAAAGCCTAAAATATTAACTGTCTGGCTCTTTATAGAAAAAAAAGTTTGCTGACCTCTAACTGCCCCCACAACCAAGGTATTGAGTGTTTTCATCATCCCCAAAAAGATCCTTCCTGCCCCTTTGCCCACCCTACTCCTGGCCCCAGACAACTACTTTGTGATATTCTAAATTAGTTTTGCCTTTCCTAGAATTTTATATAAATGCAATCATAAAGTATGTAGTTTTCTGTGACAATTCATTTAGCATGTTTTTGAGATTCATTCATGTTGTAGTGTGTGTCTGTAGTTCAGTCCTTTTCATTGCTAAGTAGTATTCCACTATATTGCTATACCATAATGTACACATTAATTGGTTGGTGGACATTTGGGGTTGTTTCTAGTTTTTAGCTATAACAAATACAGTTGCTATAAACATTTATGCACAAATCTTTGCACATATGTTTTCATTTATCTTGGGTAAATAAAAGTGGAATTGCTGGGATGTATAGTAAATGTTTAACTTTATAACAAACTAGCAAACAATTTTCCAAAGCGGTCGACCATTTGCATTTACACCAGCAATGTATGCAAGTTTCAATTGGTCTGCATCCTCACTAATACTCGGTATTAGCAATCTTTCAATTTTAGCTGTTCTTATGGGCATGTGGTAGAATCCTGTTGTGGTTTTAATTTGCATTTTTCTGATAATTAGTGATATTATGTTTCTTTTTGTGTGTTTATCAGCCATTTGAATATCTTCTTTTGTCTGTTCAAATCTTTTGCCCATTTTTTAATTGGGTTGTTTGTTTTATTGAGCTATAAGACTACTTTATGTATTCTTGGCATAAGTCACGTGTGTGTGCAGGGTAAGAGGGGGTAGAACATCTTCTAGTCCATGGCTTGATTTTTCATTTTCTTAATGGCATCTGTATTTGTTTCCTATTGATGCTGTGACAAATCACCACAAATTTAGTAACTAAAAGCAACACAAAGTTACTATTTTATAGTTCTGGAGGTCAGAAGTCAATTTCACTGGGCTAAAATCAAGGTGTTAGCAAGACAGTGGTCTTTCTGGAAGCTCTAGGGGAAAACGTATTTCCTTGCCTTTTCTAGCTTCTAGAGGCTTTCTGGTTTCTTGGCTGGTGGCCCCACATCACTCCAACCTCTGCTTCTGTCATCACATCTCCTACTCTGACTCTGACCCTCCTGCCTCCCCCTTAAAAGGACTCTTATAATTACACTGGGCCCACTTGGATGACCCAGGAAAATATCCCTATCTCAAGAACCTAAATTTAATCACATCTGCAAAGTCTCTGTTGCCATGTAAGGTAATATAGTCACAGGATTAGGACATGGACATAGGGAGGCCATTATTCAATCTGCTTCAATGTCTTTCAGTGACACTGAAACTTTCAGTGTCACTGAAAGACATCGAAAAGTTTAGGTCTTTATTAGTGAGGGTTCTCCAGAGAAACAGAACCAACTAGATATAGATACAGGTATAGATAAATGGAAAGACATTTATTACAAGGAATTGGCTCACATGATTATGGAAGCTGACAAGTCCCAATATCTGCAGGATAAGTTGACAAGCTGGAGACCCAGGAGAGCTGATAGTGTAGTTCCAGCCATGTGTAAAGGCCTGAAAACGAGAGCCAATGGTATAGTTCCAGTCCAAAGCTGGCAGGCTCAAGACCCTGGAAGAGTCAGTTTTAATTCAAATCCAAAGGGCAGGAAAAAGGTGATGTCCCAGCTCAAAGGCTATTAGGCAGGAAGAATCCTTTCTTACTCAAGGGGTGTCAGCCTTTTTGTTTTATTCAGGCCTTTAACTGATTAGATGAGGCCCACCCATATTAAGGCATACAATCAGCTCTATTCAGTTTACCAAGTTAAATGTTAATTTCATCCAAATACACCCTCACAGAAACACGCAGAATAATGTTTCACAAACACATGGGCACCTGCGACCCAATCAAGGTGAGACATATTAACCATGACAAGGTCTACCATCCATTTTGAGTTAATTTCTATGTATGGTGTGAGGTAAGAAGAATTGAACGGATATGCAACCGTTCCAGGACCATTTGTTGAAAATACTATCCTTTGCTCGTTGAAAACCTGGGCACCGTTGTAGAAAATCAATTGACCATGTATGTCTATGGGTCTACATTTGAACTCTCCAGTCTATTCCACTCATCAATATGTCTATTCTTATGCCAATATTTTATTGCTGTAGCTTTACAGGAAGTCTTGAAATCTGGTAGTATAAATCCTCCAACTTTCTTCTTTTTCAAAATTGTTTTGGCTATTATGAAGCCTTTTCATCTCCTTATATATTTTAGAATATGTTTGTCCAATTTCTATTTCTAAACTGCCTACTGGTATTTTGATTGGGATTGCATTAAATATATACATAAATTTGGAGAAAATTGGTATCTTTGATTTGGGGCTTTTTTTAATTAAAAAAAATTTCCTGATCTTTATTGTGATAAAATACAGAGTTTACCATCTTAGCCATTTTTAAGTGTACACTTCAGGGGTGTTAAATACATTCACAATATTGTGTAACCATTACCACCATCCATCTCCATAATTCTTTTCATCGCATAAAACTAAAACTCTGCACCCATTAAACAATAAATCCTCATTTTCCTCTCCCCCAGGCCCTGGCAACCACCATTCTATTTTCTGTCTCGATGAGTCTGACCACTCTAAGTACCTCACATAAGTTGAATAATACAGCATGTGTCTTTTTGTGACTTTCTTATTTCACTTAACATAATGTCCTTGAGGTTCATTCATATTGTAGCATAATCAGAATTTCTTTCCTTTTTAAGGCTGAATAATATTCCAGTGTATGTATATACTACATTTCGCATATCCATTCATCCATCAATGGACACTTGAGTTACTTCCCAATTTGGCTATTGTGAAAAATGCTGCTATGAACACAGGTGTACAGACATCTCTTTGAGAGTCTGCTTTCAATTCTTTTGGGAACATACCCAGAAGTGGAATTTCTGGTATTCTATTATGGTAATTCTATTTTAAATTTTTTGAGAAGTAACCATACTGTTTTCCACAGTGACTGTGCCGTTTTACATTCTCATTGACAGTGGACAAGGGTTCCAATTTCCCCACAACCTCACTAATACTTATTTTCCATTTTTTTTTTAATAGTAGCCATCCTAATGGGTGTGAGGTGGTATCTCACCCTAATTTTGATTTGCATTTCCCTAATGATCAGTGATGTTGAACACCCTTTCACGCAGCCATCTGTAAATTTTCTTTGGAGAAATGTCTATTCAAGTCCTTTGCCCATTTTTAAATTGAAGGTTTTTTGTTGTTGTAGAGCGTTAGTTCTTCTCTATATATTCTGGATATTAATCCCTTACCAGATATATGATTGGCAAATATTTTCAATTTGGGTTCTTTTCTAAAGTAAGATTCTAACTATTAATAATCTGAGGATCCTCATTGTCTATGATATTCATAATAAATGATAATAAAAAGAAAAACAGCCATAATTTATTGAACATCACCCTGTGCAGGCACTCTACATATATTACTTAATAATCCCAGTAACTCTATGAGAGAGGTGTTATTATGCCCACTCTTAAAATTTGTAGATGAGGACTCTGATACTTTGAGAGGTTAAGTAACTTGCCTGAGGTTACAGTGTTAGCAAGTGGTCAAGCTGGGATGTGAACTGAGGGCTTCCTGACTCCAAAATCCACCCTTTTCTTCAAAAACACTATGGCTATTTTACACTATGTTCCCTTCTCCCTGCTTTCTCCTGCCCTGACCTCAACTTCCACCTACTTGACTCCCTAGTTACCTATGCACCTACTGTGCGTGCCTGGCTCCGGGCTAGGTGACTGAAGCACAGCACCTCTTCTAGTCCCTCAGAGAGACAGACAGTCGTACATACCCACGTGCACTCACATACGGACACACACCTGCCTCCCCCCAGCAGTCCGGCAGGCGGAGGGTAAGCGCCTGGGCATGCCCACCCCCGCCCCCAGCCCTAGGCCTCTGAGCCTTCAGGGACTTCTCTCTCCGCTCACCTGTCTGCTTGCTCATTGTGGAAGACGTTGCAGATTTCCATCTTTGGGTGAATGATTTGATCCTTTTCTTTGACTCTCGATAAATAAGCAAACTTGTGCAAAGCAACTGAGACGAACTGCAGAGGACCCATCTCTAACCGTGGGAAACCAGCACTGCTATTTTTAGGTAACCCACTTGCTCTATGATCTCACCCCTCTGTGGATAGATTTCTTCTGCTCACACAGGACTAGCTCCGAGGAAGCAGGCTTTCCGGGACACTCTTTCATTCCCAGCTATTCTGGTGTATCTCCTCTCCATCCCTTGGCATGCCCATCCCCAAGGCCTCAAGCTTGGCTCTGGCTTTCTAAGGTCTGGGATCAACAGCAGCAGTGCCTTAATTCCGATCTCCATCAGTAGCAGGAGTAACACCTGTGTGAAGTCTCTGCTCATTTAACATTCGGGGGAACCTGGATACACACAGGGTAAATAGCATCTTGGGGGCACTGTCATCTTTCCACCATACTTAGCATGGAATACTTAGACACCCCACTCCTTCAGTGGGGTGTCTAGTGTCAGCATTAAAAATTAGGGAAACATTTAGAGACAGGTTGAATGAGAACCATAAAGAGTCTTTCAGGCATTTACTTCTCCATTCAGCAAACATTCATGGGACACTCATTACTAGGTTCCCGGTACAATACTAAGTGCAGGGAACTTAAAGGTGCACAAGACACAGTCTTTGGCCTCAAGAACTCACAGGCTGGTGCACAGGCTACAAACAGCTACTTTAACAGCAGGAAGAGCACAAGAGAGAACTTAAAAAATAAACACCACGGAAGAACAGAACTCACCAGGAGGCAGGCTCTCCCCAGAGAGCCATGGGTCCAATTCTGCTTACAAGGAAAGGGCGGAGTGAGGAGGATGGACTGCCAGGAGAGGGGATGGCCAAGGGCCACTTTGCACACCAGCTGACCCACCTGCCTGGTGTCCACTGAAAACAGAATGTAAGGGAACAGGCAAACACCACACAGGCACAATGTAGACAACTTGGTGGTGGTGTCAGTGGAATGGGTTGTACAACTTTCCTTTGTGGGGTCTCTATAAATAAGATGGATGCTCATCAGTTTGATGTGGTTCAAATGCAGTTCTGGCTAAAGACCAGAACCAGATGATGGCCTCTCAGGGTCACTTCTAGACCCCAAAGTCTCCGACCTTGGGGAAAATGGTGGTGCCCCTCTTGCAATACAGCTAAGGTTCCTGCATATGACATACTGAAGAATTTGCTTTGATAACTTCAGGGAAGAATTAGGAAACAGGCAAAGGAACAAGAAAGAAGAGAATGTGTATCGTCAACTGTGCATTATGCACAGAGTAGGGGTTCAGAGCAGCAGAGCTGGAGTCAGGAAGACCTTGGTTCAAAACGCAGTGTTACCACTTCTCACTTGCTGTGTGCCCATGGGCTAGTTATTAAACTTCTCTGAGCCCCAATTTCCTTATCCAAAAAAGCTTTCCCTGTAGTTGTGAGAACAAATGAGGCAAATGCGTGTTAACCTCCTAAGCTCCTGTCTCAGACTTGTTGAATGGATGAATGCACGAAGAGCCTAGAAAGACAGAGCCTGGCAGACAGTAAACACTCAATAAATACCCACCATCACCATTAGCATCATCAAATTCCTACTCCATCAGCACCAGTCCCACCCAGGGCTCCCCCGTGACTGCATGCACCGGCCATGTTTTCAGATCATCTGTAGAAAACAACGAAATACAAGCACAAATGCAGGTCTTGGCTACGGGCTCTCCCCTCACCAGCAAGTGGCTTCTCTTCTATTCTCTCCCCTTTGGATCCATTTCTCCTTCCTAATCCCGGCCAACAATTTTCTAAAAGGAGCCGAGAGGATCCTGGTCTGTTCCTCTCTCTGTCTCTGTTCCTCTCCCCTCCTCCTCCTTTTATTTTGGCCCAGGAACATGTCCCCAGCATGTCAACAGCAGTGGGAAGTAACCTAATTAGTAGTTATTTGATAGACTGCCCACCCTCGCGTCCCACTGGCAATCCAGCAGCCTTGTTCTGCAGACAGGAAAATATTTCCTTGCTAATTAATCTGAGCACAGGGATTTGAGTTTGGACCAAGGCAGGGAAATCCATCTCCAGGAGTCTTGCTCAATTGCATCTGTTTCTCCCACAATCATTTCCTCCCCTCAGACTCCCCCGCTCCAACCCACCCCCTCGGATCTCATCTTCCACCTTTATTAAGGCTGCTTACCCCGATGGCTCTCCACATGCCCCCACGGCCCTGCTTCTGAAGAGGATGCTCTCCGGTGACTCTCCGCGGGTAGACCACCCTGCAGCCCAGGTGCGGCCTGAGGATAGGCAGGTTCATGCTCCTCGGCTTGTGGTGCTCGAGGCACCAGTGGCCTTGTCTGTTCTGCTCCCAGGCCCCATCAGAATGGCACACACCTCACTGCGGTGCCCCCTGCCCCCGCACGCCACACTCCCAAACAAATACAGACATCTCACTGTCATTTTTAAATAAGGTTCAGCTTCTGTCCCTGGGCCCTGCCCTGGTCCTCTGTAGAATCATCTATTTGCATCCAAAGAGGCTTCTAAGAAAGGGGCAACCATACACATGATTCCACATGAGTTTCCTTCCTAGTAGCTTCTCCCTGGGTCCCGCTTATGTCTCCAGGACACACACTGGACACAGGCCTTTGGAACAGGGACTTGGGTGTTGACAAGAGTCCGAGGAGGTAAAGACAGTTATCCATGATAAGGGAGTGATGATCTCATTTCTGCTGGATGAGCTTGGGATCAATGAAAAGAAAGCTGTCTTTGCCTGATATTAACCTATGAAAATTTCACAGAGAGAGAGAGATTAGCTGTGATGAAGTAGAAGATCGATTGTTTTTGTTTGCTCTGGTGCACCCTCCCATACCCATTCCTTGTAGCCTCAGTGGTGCTGCCAATCACAGGACTCATGCCAGGCCAATCACATACTCTCCCCCTGGGTGGTGAGTCTTGATCCAGGTGCCCCAAGGCTGACAGCAGCCAAGCATATCCAGATCTCCAGCTGCCCTGACTCCTGGACTCCATCACACTTGGCCCTTCCCGTGAGTTCCTCCGTCCTTCCAATACATCCCAGCTTTCCTTGAGTTAGCCCAGTCAGTTTCTACTGCTTGCAACCAGACAACCATGGAGCGGGTGATGCGATGCCCTGGATGGTCTGACCCTTCCCTTACCAGCCCCTGCCTTCCATCTCCTAAGACCAGGTTTGTGGGAATTTTTCTTATTCAGGGTTTGGGCAATTTTTAAATGAAATTGCAACATAAGAGGCTGAAGGCTAATGTTCTTTTCTTATTAGATCCCTGCGTCTCTACTTTCTCTACCTCCCTGGGAACAACCCCCAACATAAGAAGGGCTCTTTCTCTCTGGCTCCACCCTCCTGTCCCCACGTAATGGCCCCTGTCTGAGCCAATCATTCCAGAGTAGTAGACCAGGCCTTGACCAGATGGTCGGCGATGCTCAAATCCACCCACATTTTAAAGGACAGCTGGGAGGGGAAAGGGACTGGGCCCTGTGGTAGATGTGGGTCCTTCGGGATGAAGCTTCTGTCCAGTAGCTAATCGGTGTGAGGCGGCAGGGAGGCCAACTACTTTATTTACTGGCCCACTGAAGTAGGCACATGCATAGCTCCCCAGAAGACACTAATGGGAAGGATAACCCAGTATGAACCCAGTTTGAAAATGGTAATACTTTCTTAAGCACCAAGGTACCTTACCCTTCAGCCAAGATGGTGCTTTCTTTATTTGTATGTAGCATTTGTCTTCTGTCCTGCCCCATCTAGGTCCTACCTATACAATAAATGCATTACAATGGCCTAAATATTGGTTTCCTATGTTACTCAATGATGGGCTCTGGAGTCTACTAAATTCTACAGGTTCCACAGTCTCTCTCTGAGACAGATGGCCAATTATCCTAAGGTAAAGGAAGTCATTTATTAAAAAGAAGGAATAATGTCCTAATGAAAAATTGATGTTGTCCCTATATCCTGGAGAGCAAGAGCAGAATTCCACACCAGATGAGGCTTCCTCGCCTTGGAAGCATTTCTTGAGGACACTGTCTATCAGTGATTATTATCATCTGTTCTGGGCCCAAGATTCCCCTGATAATGCCACATTTCTTACAAAAGGAGAGCACTTTCCCCACCTACCAGCTACCTAAAGAGTAAAGCTCCTCTAGACCTAAAGAACATATATCTCTTATGTTTCTCTTGCACAGAGCTAAATTAATCCCAAGGGAGAAGAGACATTTTTCCAGATGGTATTTGCAAATCTCTCTTCACCAGGACATTACTTTCTTTAATCTCAGCCTCAGTCTGTCAGGTGACAACCTGAGAAAAACATCCAAGCCCACCTGCCTGTCTCAGATATGACTTAGGAACCTGTGTGGCTCAATCCCAAAGGGCTCTGCATCTGCCACATAGCAAAGTAGCCAAGAGCACAAGCTCTAGAGTCCAACCGTCTCAGTCCAACTCCTGGCTGGCTATCACTTGCCATATTGGTCATCTATTGCTGCATAACAAATTATCCCAAATTCAGCAGCTTAAAACACCACATGCATATTATCTCACAGTTTCTATGGGTCCAGGAATCTGGGACTATCTCAGCTGCGTGCTCTGGCTCAACACCTCTCACAAGGCTACAGTCAAGGTGTCTCAGGGCTGCAGTCATCTCAAACTCAAACCCACTCACGTGGTTGTTGGCAGAAGTCAGTTCCTCACAGGCTATTGAGGAGAGGCTGCCCCTCAGGTCCCTGGGGCCTTTGCAGAGCACATCTCACAACATGGCAGCTTCCATCCTCAGAGCAAGCAACCTAAGAAGAGTGCAGGACAGAGAGCATGAGCAAGACAAATGTCACCGTCTTTTGTAACCTAATCTCTGCAGTGACATTCCTTCACTTTGGTCTGTTCTATTCATTAGAAACAAGTCACTGGGCCCAGCCCACATCCAAGGGGAGGGAGTTACCCGTGGGTGTGAATACCAGAGGCCGGGATCTTAGAGATTTTGAGGGCATCCTAGAGGCTGCCTACACACTAGTCACGTGACTTTGGCAAGTTATCTAACCTCCCAGTGCCTCGGTTTCCCCATCTGTAAAATGAGAATGTTAATAATTAATAGCACTTAGCCTCTCAGGATATTGTGTGTATGAAATATATGAATGTAAAGAACTTAGAACATGCCCGGGAAGAGTATGTGTTCAATACACGTTAGCAATTACAAGTATTAGAGGACAAGAGAAATAGCAAAGGTGGTTTTGAGATCCTAGCACACACCCATTGAACGAGGACCCTGCCCATTTTGCTGCTGCAGAAGACATTCCAGTACCACAGAGCAGGAGGGGAAGAGGAGGGGAAGCGGCAGAGATGCAGGTTGACAGTTCATCAGGAAGCGTGATGCCCAGGGTGGGGAAGAATCTGGCAAGCCAGCACTGCTCCAGGAGCCCAGGTCTTCGTCTCCTAAAGGGGTCGGGGTTCAGGTTTATCTTATCTATAGCAGCTACATATATTAAGCCTTTCCTATTTACTAGGAATTGTGCAAGAAATCCTACATGTATTATCTCATTTAATCCACACAATATTTCTGTAAAGTGGGTACCTTTGCTACCCCCAATTTACAGATTGTACACCCTCCAACAGAAAGGACTGTAAATAGGGATTTACTGATTGAAAATTGAAGCTCAGCGAGGTTAAGAAACTTGCCTAGGGTCACACAGCTTTGAAGCGGCAGAATGGGGAGTCAAATTGAGGTCTGTGTGACTCAGAGCCCAACCTTGCATCCACTGGGCTAACAGGCAGGGCCCGGCAGGCAGCAGAGACCAGAGCACACTCAGAACCTCTGTTCACTGCTGCTTTGACTCCTACTCTCCAGCCTGCTCTGTAACAAGTAGGTTGTCCAGGCTCTCCAGATCTGCACATGCTGGTGCCCAGCCTCCCCTTCCCCACCCTTACAGCCCGAACATGGGCCTTGATGTGCTCCAGGTTCTGGACCACCTGACTTACCCACCCTGCTCCTTACACCACTCTGCCTGCTGTGGACTGAATGTTTGTGTCTCCCCTAAAGTTGTATGTTGAAACCCTAATCTCCAGTATGATGGTATTTGGAGATGGTGTCTTTGGTAGGTAATGAAGGCATGAGGGTGGAGCCCTCACGATGGGATTAGTGCCCTTAAAAGAAGAGACACAAGAGAGCCTGCTTCCACATGCTCTCGCGCTCTCTCTCTCTGCCACTCGAGGATACAACAAGATGGTGGCAATCAGCAAACCAGGAGGAGGGCCCTCACCAGAACCCACCCATGCTGGCACCTGATCTCTGACTTCCAGCCTCCAGAACCTCGAGAAATAAATGTCTGTGATTAAGCCCCCAGTCTATGGTATTTGTTACCACAGTCCGAGTTGACTAAGATGGTGTCTTAATAGAATCTCAACACATCATTCGAATCCTATCCTGCTCCTTCAGATTTCTTACAGTTATCATAATCTGACACCATGTGCTTTCCAAAGTCACCTTTCTTCCCCACCTTCCTATTAAACCTCTTTCTTCTGTTCATATTCATCTATCTTGAGCTCATGAGCTGGCCTGGCTGACCCCTAATTCTTATGACACCACTAAGATCCTCCCTCCCAGCAACGACGACTTCTAGATACCACACCGTGCACTCCCACACCACCCCAAAGGCATGTCCTGCCCTGGCAAGCAGCCCCCCTGGAGAAGAGAAGGATTTTCTCTGCCCCGTCACTGGGACACAAGAGGAGGCCAGAGGCCCAGAGGAGGAACAAGAGAAAGATGGAGACGGAGGTGTCGACGCAACGGGAGCGAGCGTGCTCCAGGGGGGCTATAAATTCCCTTCTAATTCCAAATAATTCCGATTACACGGATGAGTAGTTTTCAATCAGGAAGATAATCTCAGAGATAGATGGCAGGATAATTGTTCGTAGCGCCGGCGTAAATATTGCGTCGTTTCTATTAATCTCCGCGAATCGGCTGTCAGAGGTGTCACTCATTCATCACAACAAATTAAAAATAAAATTTTAAGAGAGAAAGGCACGCCTGGGGGTGGGGTGGGAGAGGCTGGGGTTGCTTCGGGAACTGTGAATAAGAGGGGGAGGTGTCGCCTGCAAGCTGTTGCCAGAAATAAATCTGGCTTACCGATTTAATATATTTACTTATGAAAGCAAATGGTAACGAGGGCTGTAGATCTCTATTAACATCCCTGTAAGAGTGTGCACACGTGTGAGCATGTGCATGCACATGCACTGATGCAGAATACGGTACTGAGTCAAAAGGCGGGGCTGTTGCCTAAGGCAAAACATCCTCAAGCTCATCTGGACCAGATCATGTACCTCCCCAGGGCAGGTCACCTGTGTTCTGCACACCCCAGGCTCTCCCAGCCAACGAGGGGGTGGGGGTGGGCATATCTGAGAGATACAAGAGAAGCAGTGACTGGACGCACACTGGTGTTCCTGAAACGGGCTGGTGATTTCTGCAATACCGTGGCCTTGTGGGGTTACTCAGGCACCGAGGAGCATAAATCCAGAGTGGAGACTCTTTAGAGAGACACGTGAGCGGTAAGAATAAAAGCTCATTCCTTTTTCTCTCTCTTGTTGTCCTCCATGAGAAAGCACACATTTCCCACAACTGTGCCCCCATCCCCCACAGTATCCCCTCCAGGCCTAACCACCCATGTGGCAGACACAGGAAGACACCACTGAAATCTTGCCACTGTGTAAGGCATACCCTGCAGCATCACAGAGGGATGATCAGCTCTATTCTTTGTGTAGGCAGTTATTTATACCAGTTGTGCACTCACACATACTTTTAAAACAGAATTGAGAATACTTACCAATGCCAGTGTGCAAGGTCCACGAGTTAGTCCCTGGTCTCCAACACTGTCCCTACCGTCTGGCACACAAAACACACTCAATCCACTCATGTTTGTTGAATGAGTGAGTGAGTGAGTGACCAATGGAAATTAGGGTGAAACTAAAATGAGGTGGCATACTGAAGTCAGGAATAAATTTAGTGCCCAGAAATACGTAACAGAATTCCCACACAACTGCTTGAGATGGGCATAAAAATTGGAGTTATATGTCCTAGAGACAAAGCAAAGAAGGAAATTCCCTTCCTTACAAGATTCACAATGATGCTAAGATTGCATTCCTCGGCTGTTTTGATAGAAGCCCAACTAAGGTCTGGGAGAAATTTCTCCTGAGGCCTCATCAGGAGGGTACCATGCAATAAAGCAAGTACCAAGTTCCTGAAGGTCTTTTCTCTTGGTGTCATTGGTTTCCTTGGAGAAGAATCTTCTGTTCTCCAAATCTGACTGCTAGAGCCCTGGGAGTCAAGCGTACTAATTTTCAGTGTAGAAACTTTCACTTAATGTTCCTGTTTTGATACGGGATCCCTTCCCTCAGCCATGTCTATGGTGTCGAGTCCAGAGTCTTTCTGGATCAGTTTCTCTAGGACATAAACCTCCCTCCTGTTGCTGGGATGGAGGGGGGGAATCAGTTGTCCCCCATGTGGGGCTTCGGGTGGGGGAGAGGGCGTGAGGTTGTCTAATGGCTACTTTTCCAAATTTCAACCAGTTTTGTTTTTAGTTCCATCTGTCCTCTCATTTTCAAGAGACCTGGTGCCTCTAATATCTCAGCCGTCCTATAATAACTATATACGTGTATTCCCTACACCGACGTGGCAGAGACAATGCTGTGTGTTCGCCATTGTGTCTTCTCTTCTGAGGCACTTAAGACTACCTTTCCCAGACTCCCTTGTAGTTAGCTTGGGATCATGTCACTGAATTCTCATGAATGAGGATGTAAGTCTCAGTGAATTCTACTCACTCGCTCTCCACTCCCCTCTCATGCTCCAGAATGAAAGGAAAAACTAAGAGACAGCTGAGGTGCCAGGTGGAAGCAGCCTGGATCCCTGAGTCCCTTTTGGAGGAGAACCACCTGACCCACACTGGACTGTAAGGTGAACACAAAATCAACCTTTAAAGTATTGATATTTAATGCCTATGAATTGAAGGCTTATTTGTTGTTGCATCATGGCCTGGAATATCCTGACTAATACAACTGCTTTTTATAGCATACCTCAGTAAAAGCCAAGGGCATATTCCCAAAAGTTAGTTGCATAGCAGGGCCAAAACCACACGGTCAAAGCACACTGCTCTCAGGTGGTTCTGGCTTGACCCAGGGGTGCATGTTGGAATATCCAGAGGAACCATCAGACTGTAAATGCCCCACACAGTCCCCTGTGGGAATTACTTTTTGAAATCAAAATTTTTATGAGCTAGCCAGTTAAATCTTTGGTGTCATATTCCTTAGCAAGAATTTGTAATACAGATATTGTGTTTTCATTAAGTGCTGAGATATATGCTTTGAAAATGAGCCAGATGAGAAATGTGATTAACGTTTTCTTACTAAAATGAAGTTGCTAACCACCACTCTGCTTGAATAGAAGCACAGCTTTGGGGCCTCTAGGAAACAGTTGACTAAGGGAGTCCATCAAGCAGGGCCAAGGTGCTCCTCAAATAACAGTTCTAGAATTCCTCTAAGACTAGCACAGGAAGGTGGAGGCCTCAAGATGGACAGTCGCAGTGGACTGGATTTATCTGCCCAGCAGTTATTCCCTCTTCCTCTGGTAGGAACCCCTACTTTTCCTTTGCGGGACCTCCCCTCCTTCTCTTTCTATAAGTGTTGGTTAAGTAGGGCTGACTTCCTCCCTGCTCCAGGACATGTGACCAGGTCTTGCCAATCAGCATGCTGTGTTCTGCAGGCCACAGTGATTGGTTCAGGAGGACCATGAGATGTGAGAATAAACCCTGGTGATTTTGCTGAAACTATTAGGAAAGTGTTTCCCCTGGGGTTGTTAAGCTGAATGAACATGAGCCTGGGGCTGCCGAAAACCCTGTTGTCATCACGAGGGGAGCAGTTTCCTGGGAATGAAGCTAATCCAGAGGAAAGCAGGGCCCAGAGGTAGAGGAGAAACTTTCAGCGCAGCTGTGGCTCACTGCAAATTTCAAAGACGTTTCTGGATTGGAAAATAGAAATGAAGAGCTGGAATAAGAAGGGAGAAACTAGGAGCACTAGACACCACTTGGACCCCAAAGGATTCCCTCACTTCCTCTTCAGCACCATCAACTCCTCTTGAGTGTGAATATCTACGGAAGACCAGAAGATGGCATCTCCATTATGCCTCTCGGTGGTGTGAGGTTTGTTTGTTTTAACTAGACTCCTTGGCATTCAGAGAGAACATTCAGGGATGTATTATGGAGGGAGACCATTAAAGACATTCACCTAGTACAGGGAGAGCAGGTGAAGTCTCAAAAGCCCTCAAATCCTGTAATTTCACTGCTACCCAAGATTCTTGGTCTCTCTCTCTCTTTTTTGTAAATCAAGTAACTTTAAACAAAAATTTTTTTTTCCTTAATTTGAGACAGGGTCTTGCTCTGTTGCCTGGGGTAGAGTGCAGTGGTGCGATCACAGCTCACAGCAACCTCAAATTCCTGGCCTCAAACACTCCTCCTGCCTCAGCCTCCCAAGTAGCTGGGACTACAGGTGCACCCACACCTGACTAATTTTTCTATTTTTTTTAGAAACGGGGTCTTGCTATGTTGCCCAGGCTGGTCTCGAACTCCTGGGCTCAAGCAATCCTCTTGCCTCAGCCTCCCAAAGTGCTAAGATTACAGATGTGAGCCACCATGCCCAGCCTCAAATAACTTCTGTTTTTAAAAAAATAGTAATAGTAGTAACAACTGCCTACTGCTGCCATTTGCATTTTCTGAGTGCTCGCTATGAATCAGGCCCATAATTCTCGCCATGAGCCTAGGAAATGGGTATCATTATCCTTATTTTATAGATAAAGACTCAGTAGCTAAATAACTTTAACTTTCCCAAGGTCTGTCAGGTCGTAAGTAATATAGTCAGAATTTTTATAACAGCTGTACTGAGGCATAATTTACATACCATAACATTTACCCATATTAAGTATATGATCTAATGATTTTTAATAAGTTTACAAAGT
Organism: Daubentonia madagascariensis; assembly: GCA_023783475.1. Classification (NCBI taxonomy): domain Eukaryota; kingdom Metazoa; phylum Chordata; class Mammalia; order Primates; family Daubentoniidae; genus Daubentonia; species Daubentonia madagascariensis. Next base: position 36,248,273 of record JAKFHU010000485.1, on the reverse strand, counting down.
TGGACAACGCTCACCACCATCCAGTTCCAGATCATTTCCATCCACTTAAAAAGATCATTCTCTGATCATTTTATAGTCACCCCCCGTCTTCCCTTCTCCAGCCCCAGGAAGCTACTAATCTACTTTCTGTATTATAGATTTGCTTTTTCTGAACCTTTCATCTAAGTGGAACCACACAATTGTGCTCTTTCGCCTCTGGCCCCTTTCACCTAGCACAGTGGTTTCAGAGTTCATTGCTGCTGTAGCATGCATTAGCACTTCCTTCTGATTATGGTAGACTAGTGGTCCACTGCGTGGGCATACCACACTTTATCCGTTCATCAGGTGATGGACAGCTGGATTGTTTCCACTTTTTGGCTATTATGATGCTATGAACATTTGTATATGTGTCTTTGTGTGGATAAATGTTTTCATTTCTATTGGGTATACACCTAGCAGTGGAATTGCTGGATCAGAGTTAGGATTTGAGTCTTAGTCTGTCTGACTCCAAAACCTTAACTCACTACCTCATGTTCACTCCCTTCCTCGTCTCTTAAAATAAGTCCCCAACAGCTCAAACCCTTAGCCAGGACATTCCCTTCCACTCATCACTCCACCCCTACCTAGAGAAATATGGTTTGCAGTGGCTGAGACACCGACAAGCCATACTCAATGATGGTCCATGGAAGGAAACCACGCTTTTCAAAGGCAGAGGGAGGAAGGGCTTCAGCATAGGGGCCTATGGCCCCAGCTCCCTCCATCAGCAACTCCATGCTCCTGGGATGTTTCCGCACAGATGCCACTTGTCCTCTGGCCATGCCTGACCTCCACCCTGGTCAATGGGCAGAGCAATGACTAGCTCCTCTCACCACCTCGCTTCCTCCATGCCTTCCAAATGGAAGTGACACTCTGAGACTGGCAAAAAACATTGGGGAGTGGGAGAAGGAAGAACGGGGTGCTGACAGACACCTGCTGTCAAAACACCACTGATAATAGCTGTGCCTCTCGGGTCAGGTTCAGGACCAACACTGCTGCTTTATATGCACGACAACAAGCTCTCAATGGAGCCTTTGATAGCAGCCCAGCATTTGTCATCATAGTGTCTGGCCTGCAGGGAGGACCCAGGTGGTGTAAGCACTGGGAGAGAACAGTGTGCTGGGGCAGGAGCGGAGAGGGGGCTATAGAAGAGAATTGTCTGCCTTTCCCACCAGACTGTAAGCTTCTTGAGGGCAGGGAATGCTTACCATACCTACAGGACCAGCATATAGCACAGTAGCTATAAGTAGTAAATATTGGTGGGGCAAACAAATGGCCGAGGGCATGAAGGAATATTTGGATAGCCTCAGCAGAGGCAGGTTCCAGGAAGCTCAACAGGGGACGTGGTTATTAACCACATAATCACAGCCATCTTCCAGATAGTTGGGGATGTCCCAGCCTCGAGGTTAGGTATTTATTCAGAGCACACAAGACATGGGAAGAGTAGGGCGAAAGAAAGTAGAGCTTCTGCTCACAGCCCCTAAGGTGAAAATAGGCATGCAGCCTGGGCCATCACTGCATGCAGCCTGGGAAATCCAGGCCTCTCTGCTCCTGGTGCTGCTGCTCTTTGCCTAGAGACTGGGTGTAGGTGGCTTGAGTACACACCAGCTCTCACCTTCCCTCCATCCTCCCTCCTCTGCCTCTTCTTGGCCTGCAGCAGCTGGACCATCTGTGCAGGAGCAGCCATCATGGAGGAGGAGACTCCACGCCCTCTCCTGCCATCAGGGGAGATCTACCTTGAGGACCTGCTTGAGGGCCACTGGAACATACCAATGACCATGAAAAGACATCCAAATATAGAGGGGATGAGAGTCAACTATCCTTTGTCTGCCATTGCATTTTAAAATATCCTTTCCTTCCACCGAGTCCAGATCTAAGATGTGGACACCCTCCATACAGCCTCCATCTGAATCGGACCAGAATATAACTGATGTGGCCTCTCTAAGCCTCAGTTTCTTCATATGAATAATGGGAATAATAATACCTCCTACATCCAGTTGTTGTGAAGGTTAAACGAGTTGCTATAGGTGACGTGCCAGGCATAATGCCTGACTATATGAACACCTGCCCCTCCCCTGCCCCATAAGGCTGCCCTTCTCTCTCCAGGATCTGAGACCATAATGTTCACTCGCCCTACACTCATCCTTCCACCCCACCACGTCCTCACTCTGCCACAGAACCCCCTCAGCATCTATTCCCTCCTAAAACTTAGTCATCTTGTGTCCATTGCATGGTGCTTTTGTTTTCTTTCTAGAACCCCACCCCTTCCCCATGGTTAGAATCAGGTGCCAGTGTGGCTTGCAACACCAATGCTTGCAAGTCCTCGATGCTGAAGCCATAAGTCCAAGCTTCAGCCCTCCCCAAGAGAATCCTCCAATCAGCCTTCACCACCACCATGGTCATTACTATTGCCACAGCTTCTCAGGCACATTTCGCTCTGCTAATGCTAATGTGAGGAATAAATCTTTGTGAAGTCGGCAGGCAGCTCTCCCAGAACTCAAATGGTATCTCTTCAGGTGATTCTGCATTTTTCAGAAATAACAGTGAATGAGTATTTTTCCAAATATCAAAGTGGAAAAGGCTGAGGCACTGTGCCCTGCTCTGTCTGAGAGTCTTTGTCCCTCCATCAGCTGGAGAGAAGACTTGGCTTACCAGGCTCCCGCATTTCTGAGGCTTGGTTTACAAAGTGATAAGGTCTCCTGGCAATAAGTTAGACATCTTCCACTTCTCAAAAATGACCCAAGTAGTGGATCTGTCACTCCCTCCAGCATGTGATGCCCTTCCTGTTTCCATCCCAACATGGGAAATCCCACTGTGTGCCTTCCTGGGGCTAGGGGGTGTCTACCCACTGTCAGGAGGAATCCCCCATGGGGAGATACCTTAGGGAAAGGGAGCACCTACCCAGCATTAAGGAAGTTAAAGAGCCCATTTCTGACTCTTTAGCACATTTTATCCATCACATTTTAACAGTGGGCAAGCACATGACTGTGAATGGGCCCATCAGAGGCCACTGGATGCCACCGAGGGTTATTATGTAAGACAGCAAGGCCATGTGCAGATATGGCTCCATCTCTCTGCTACTTCTCTTTCTGATATAAGCTATAGTAAAGGTAGATAAAACACAATTTCCCTATGACCCAACAATTCCACTCCTAGGTATTTACCCAAAAGAAATGAAAACAGATGTCTACAAAAAGACCTCGACACAAATGTTCATAGCAGCTCCAAACCATACTACTCAAATGTTCACCAACTGAAACTGGATAAGCAAATTGTGGTACGTCCATACAATGGAATTCTATTCGACAATAAAAAGGAACATACCACTGATACATGCAAATGGGGTGAATCTCATAATCATTAAGTGAGTGACAGAAGCCACTGTGTAAACAGTGTAAGATTCCATTCACATGAAATCCGAGACCAGACAAAGCCAACCTGTGGTGGCAGAAGGCAAAACACCAGTTGTCAAGGCACAGTGGGGGCAGGGGAATGACTGGAAAGGGGAACAAAAGAATTTTCTTCAGCCTGGACAAGAGCGAAACCCCATCTCTACAAAAAATAGAAAAATTAGCTGGGCGTGGTGATGCACACCTGTAGTCCCAGCTACTCGGGAAGGTGACGCAGGAGGATCGCTTGAGCCCAGGAGTTCGAGGTTGTAGTGAGCTATGATGATGTCACTGCACTCTAGCCTGGGCGACAGAGAGAGATCCAGTCTCAAAAAAAAAAAAAAAAAAACTTTCTGCAGCTATGGACATGTCCTATGTCTTGTTAGGGGTGGCAATTTCATAGGTGTATACATTGCCACAATCCATTGATCTGAACTTAAGATCTGTGCATTTTACTGTAAATAATTATACCTGGATTTTTTTTTAATGTCAGTTAAAAAGAAAAAAAGAATAAAGGCTGGAAGCTGCTCTTTGCTGGAGCTTAGAAGGTCACACTTCTCTCCCTTCCCGCACAGAAATGGCAGCCCAACAGGTGACGACTGGCACTCCCCAGACCTGCTCTCCGCCCTCAGGCAAGTCCATTTATCCTCAGCCTCCAGACTGATCACCCCTCCCTGCCTGGATACAAAATTATCTCTGCAGGCTTCTAGCAGAGTAGAAAGGAACTAAAGAAACCTCTCTACCTCCAAAGGAACTCCAGCTGCCCATCTGTCAGGAGCCTAAAGGTGAAGAAGGTAGCTCATGACTTCTGGTCCAGCGCATCCCTCTGGGAAAGAGGAAGACCCATTTGTTTTGGCCTAAACTGAGGAAGGCAGCTGAAATTCCAGCTCTTGCAGAGAAGGAGGAAGCATTTGGAATTCAAGTGGGGTGGGTGGGGGCGGGGGGAGCTCTTCCCTAAGAGGCCTGTAGTGTGGGAGGGAAAACACAAGCTTTGAAGCAGAGACCTGGGTTCAAATCCCAGCTGTGCCACTTAACCAGGTGTGTGCCTGGGAGCAGGTGACAGTCTCTCCGAGGCTTCCTCATCTACCAGCTGGCAGGTGTGGGGAGGAGGGATGTTGGAGAGAGAGTATATAAAGTAAGTGCCAAAAGTCCCTATACCCCCACCCTGAGCAAGCCCCTGGTACACTAAGGATCCTTGCAAATTTTGTGCTATTTTTGCACAGACATAGTGACAGACATGTAGAGTGATTTGGGAATGCGTGTGCGTTACCTTTGCATATAGGATGAGCAGGCAAAGTCCTCATGTTTCTTTGCATCTCAGGCTAAATGTCAGGCCCTCAGAGAGGCCTTTCCAGACCTCTCGAAAACGAAATTAAATGCCCCTCCCATATTCACCCTCAAGCACACTTATCCCAAATGATCATTATATATTTACTTAGGGTCACTCCCTAAGCTACTAATCCCGTGGAGACAGAGAATGTCTGCTCCCCTAACCCACTATTTTCAGTAAACATGCAACACAGTACATGGCACACAGTGACTGCTCAATAAACATTTGTGAGTGACCAAATTCATATCCATAGTAAAAATTGTTTGAAGCTTATTCTCCCTAGTAACAGGGCTTCCCCAGATTCCAGAAGCTGGGATGTGATGAAGCCTGGTAAGTAGCTCTATCTTGCTAAAGATATGAAATGTTTCTGCAGAAAGACATGTTTCATAGAGATTATCATTAAAGTGAAACCCACAGAACTTTATTCCCGGTTGGGATCCAGCAATAAACTAGCATACAAAAAAAGCATTATTTTTCTTTCAAATATCCTATATCTATAGGTGGCACATGCCCATAACAGAGCATATGCCTTTTTTTTGTTTAAAAACTCAATAAATCATTCCTGATATCTTTAATGGAGATTAAATTAAATTAATACTATCAGCTTTTATTTTTTATGCAGTTCACATTTTCAATATTTATTTTAAAGTAGTTCAAGGTCTGTAAAATCCAGTGCTTTGAAATGGTCTAGGGTTTCAGGGTTAATTTCCATATTAATTTAAGCTATAAACATGATTAGGAAGTAAATCTACTGCCAAAAAATATATATAAATGCATTCTGAAATCAAAGGTGCATTTGGGATTATCAGTGGATATAGATTTATATGCCAAAGGAGCCCTCAATTAATATGGGGGGATGTAAAATTACTTCATTTTTACTAGTTAAATTTTTATGGAGGTCAGCTTTTGAAGTTTCATGCCACCCTATTAATCAGCAACTTCCCTTTCTTAAAATCATTGTTTATGACTCATCTCTTCTGAGAAGCCTATTCTAAGCACTCTTCAAGGAAAGGAAACTCAGATGACACCCTTGACCTGATGGCCCCATGAACTCTCACCCCCAGGACACTGTAGCTCTGAGTCGAGGATGTGTAAAGTCCCTGAACGAAAAGCAAGCTCACCTCTACTCACCACAGTCTTTGTTCGGGGCTGGGCAGCTCCCGTCCAGCCAAGCCCCTCAGCCTTGCGTCACTAATGCCCAACAATTTTTATTTTTGAGCATATACAGTATGTAGGGCACTGTCCTGAGAACTTCTGATAGATTATCTCAGCTCTATGAGGTCAATCGCTTTTTAGCCCCATCTTGCACATAAAGAAACTGAAGCCCAGAAAGGTTAAATAACTTGCCCAAGGTCACACAGCAACTAAGAACCTCCAGGCTGTTCTCTTAATTACTCTACTACAATGAGCTGAGCAATCTCTGAATTTAATGTTCTGGTGTTTGGAAGTCTGGAAATGAATCCGCAAAGAAGAGGAACAAAGGGAAAGATCTGAAGGAGCCGGGCGGACCTGCCCTCACTTATACAGCAAAACTCAAGTCTTGGAGGGGAGAAATGGGAAATGGCAGGACAGTCCGCCAGGAGAGCCCCATGTGCCCCAGGCAAAGCCGTGGGAAGTAAACTGCACAGGCTATGTCTCCAGCACTGCTCTCTGCACATCCTTCCCAGTTGCTTCCTCCCGGACCCGAGAATTCTTGGTGACACCCTCTGTTCCCAGCCCCACCTGCCGCCCCCAGCATCTGAGTCTTAACACACCTTGCAGCATGTCCAAAGTGCAACCAACGCTACTCAGCCTCTACCCGCGATACCTGGTTGAGCTCCTACGATTTCCTAAAGTTGTGCCAGTTGTTGAAGAAGCTAGCAGCTAAATCCCCTCCAAATCCCCTCCCTGAAGCAGCCGAGGGACAGTACAGAGGAGGGAAGGAGTGGGTTTTGGAGTCAGGTCAGTACTTGAATCTAGATCTCAATTTACCTGCTACTTGACTTACCGTCCCCGAGCCTCCCTTTCCTTAATGTGAAAATAAGACCCACCTCTTGGGGCTAATTCGCAGATCAACATATGATGAAGGGGAAAGTGGCTGGAAGGGACACTGCTTGTTTTCCTTACGCCGCTTCCTCCCTCTACGACAGTCCCTTGGTTTTCCTTGGGAGCCGCTGCCTGCCCTTGGTCTGTGCGGTCAGGTTAGGCCGCCTCCACCTTCCCTCTGGGGCCGGAGCATGCGTGAGCCGAATCGCGCCCATTAGGACCTCAGCGATTGGCTCAGGGTTGGCACGTGACTGCGTCTGGACCAATGAGGATAGGCCCCAGGACCTTCCCAGGCACCACCGGGATAGATTCCAGTTCCCTGGGGCAGCCGAGCTGTGGGAATACAAGCCGAGAGCTGTGGCAGCCGTCTTGCCGCAATGGAAGGGGAGCTTTCTTAGGATCATGTCAACACAGAAGAAAATGGGCTGAGGGAGGGCGAGGGCAAGGTCCTAGACAACTTGGGATACCTGGATCCAGCCACAGTTTGATCAGCTCCCACTTTTCAGGTGCTGCAGGTGATAAATTCTGTCTTTGCCTTTATCCACCGTGAGCTGGCTACTGTTATGGGCTGAAATGTGTCCCCCAAAATTCATATGTGGAAGCCCTAACCTTCAGTACCACAGAATGTGACTGTATTTGGAGATAAGGCCATTAAAGAGGGGATGAGGCCTTTAGGGTGGGCGCTAATCCAGCCTGACTGGTGTCCTTATAAGCAGAGGACATTAGATACCCAGAGACAATGGGGAGTCACACAGAGGACAGATCATGTGAGCACATGTGAGAAGGTGGCTGTCTGCAAGCCAAGGAGGCCTTAGAAGAAACCAAACCTGCCAACACTATGATCTGGGACTTTGACCCTCCAGAACTGTGAGAAAATAAATTTCTGTTGCTTAAACCACCCAGTCTGTGGTATTTTATTATAGCAGCTAGTAAACTAACACAGCCACCAAAAGAATCTTGACTAATACAGCTTTCCTTTCTTGCAATCTATGGGAGAACCTTAAATGGCAACTTTTCAATACTGGATATGAATATATCAAGAGTTTCTGACATAGGAGAGAATAGGGTGCTGAAGTAGTCAGACAGGGCTTGGCAGGGGATAAAACCTGGGTTGGGCTTTAAAAAACCAGAAGAATAGAACAGAGGAGAGGATAAAGGCATCTAAGTAGAAGAGACAACTCAGCTGGGAATAAGCATGACACACATGGGAGAATGGTATTGCCACAAGGATAGGCAAATGGACCAACGGAACAAAACAGAGTCCAAAAACACACCCATACATATAAGATCACTTGATCTACAACAAAAGTGACATTGCAGAGCAATGAGGAAAGTATTGTCTTCTAAATAAATGGTGCTGGGTCAATTTCAATACCAACAGGAAAAATAAAAAGAAAGCAAGGTGACCCCTACCTCAATGCCATACACAAAAAGCAATTCCAAGTGGACTATAGGTCTATAAAGAAAAGCAAAACAATAAAGTTTCTAGAAGATAATAAGCCAGAAAACACTCCCTTAAAGGAAGAGGTCAGTAAATTTAACTTCATTAAAACTAAGAATTTCAATCCACCAAAAAACACCATCAAGAGAACAGCAAGCAACAGAGTAAGAGAAGACTGTTTGCCAAACATGTAACCAGCACAGGATTTGGATTCAGAATGCATAACTCCCAAAAATCAGTTTAGGAAAACAAGCAAATATACACACCACAAAAATGGACAAGAGACTTGAACTGGCACTTGAAAAAGAAAATTCCAAGCAGCCAATGGACACATGAAAATGTTGACTTAAGGTCAGAATGAATTACTTTAAAAACCTGACCATTGCCGGTGTTAGTAAGGTGTGAAGCAACAGGGCCTCTCATGCACTGCTGGTGCAAAGGTAAATTTGTAAAACCTAAGTTGAACATAGGAATGCACTTTGACCCAGGAAGTCCACTCCTAGTTCAAGATAACTAAATGTACAGGAACACCAAGAGACATGGCCAACAATGTTCATAGTAGTACTCTTCATAATATCCCCAAACTAGAAACTACTCAAATGCCCATCAACAATAGACTACATAAATAGACTTTGCAGTTTCTGCAATGGAGTCCTATGCCAAAATGAAAACAAATGAATTACAGTTCCATGTCACAACATGGATAAATCTCCCAAACATAAAGTTGAATGAAAGAGGCAAAATAGATGCAAATGAGAATCTATATTATTATCCCCTATAGCTCTAATTCAGAAATAGACAGAACTAACTGTAATGCTAGAGGTCAGGGGAGTCATTACTTGGAGGAAGAAGAGGAGTAAGGATTGAAAGGGGCCCTGGTGGGATTTTCTAGGGTGCTGGCAATGTCTGGGCAGTGAATACACAGGTGTTTGTTGTATAATAATTCATTGCACTTTATACTTTATGTTTTGTGCAGTTTTCCACATATATACTATGTTTTACAATATTAAAAAGTTAAAAAAAATTATGGTGCATGCCACCAACCAGCTCACAGTCAAGTAGGGAAAACAGAAAGGTAAACAGGTGCTCAGGACACAATGAAATCAATGCTATGATGAGCCAGACTGCCTGGCTTCCTCTCACAGCTCTGCCAGAGCCTAATCATGGGGTAGCAAGTGACTCCAACTCTTTTGGCCTTCTTTTCCTCTTGTATAAAATGGGAATGATGAACATACCTGCCTCATGGGGTTGTGAGAATTAAACGAGTAAATACAGGTAATACAGCTAGAATACACCTTGTATATAGAAATTGATCAATATTTTTGTTATCTATTACTATCATCATTACTAGTACCACCACTACTACTACCACTACTACTACCTCCATCACTACTAGTACCACCCCCACTACAACTACCACAAGAGCTCAGGGGGCACTTAACCCATACAAGAAGCAGTAGAGTTTCCAGCACCTGTTCCATCTGCTTTCTGCCACTCTCCAGCCAGCTGGTGCACCTGGGATGACCGAAGAGGAAGCCATTGAGTTACTGTCCCCTCTTCCCCCAGGGTCTTCAAATCAGCCATAGCAATCGATTCTCAACTACACTTTCTTCAGAATCAGACAAAGGAAACACGGGAGCCACTACTAACACCCAAGTTATCTCACCATGCCAGTGCCCTGTACACAGTAGGTGCTCAATACATGCCTATTGACTGAATGTACACTAAGGGGATGAGAATGAGTGAGGAAGTGAGTGAGTGAGCAGAGCAGACTGAAAAGCCAGGAGGAAAACGCTGTGTTACCGGTGACCATCAGTAGAAACTGAGGCACCTGCCGCCCTTTAGCCTTCTCCTTTTGTCTCCTGGGGCCCAGAACCTTGGTCCTCCCCTGCTCCTCCTCCTGCTCAAACCTGCTCACCCAAACTAGAGGCCACGCCGCAATCTGCCGAGCCACCTACTGCTCAGGTGGCAACATGAGGGGGTCGCTATTTATCTCTGTTACTGCTGCAAGTATCCAAGAAAAACCAGCTTCAAAGATCACGTCTGTTGGGATAACCTATTGATTTGTGTCACGTTTCTCCCGGTCCCCATTTTATTGTTGTTCAAGACGGGGTCAGGGTAGGTCAAAAATAGCTCTTTCCAACGGAGGCAACAGACTGAGAAATTCTAACAGGAATTCTAAACTCTCTAAAAGGAGCGGGCCAGGGAAGTCATAGAAGACAGAGGTGTCCCAAACCCAGATTGGAGACTGTGGGGAAGGAGGGTCTGAATGAGGTTCGTGATGGACAAGCTTAGGGAGAAAAGAAAAATAAACTAGGAGGATAGGATGGACTGCAACTTAGGATCCACACCCAGCACAAGCTTTTAGAAGATTTTTAAAAATTAGTTTTTCATACTGGCCAAACCAGTTTGCTGAATATGGCCTGAGTGTTAGCCAACTATTATTCTATGCTCAATGAAAGAGCGGGCACTTCATTAAGATTAAGAACTTCAGTCCCTTTAAGCTTTGTAGCTCTCTATGTTTGGAGCTATGAGTGTCCACTCATTTGCCAGGTACTTCATCTAAAGCAGGGGTAAGCAAACTGTGACCAAATCCAACCACTGGCTGTTTTGTAAGTAAAGTTTTTTGGAACATAGTTATGTCATACCCATTCATTTATACATTTATCTATAGCTATTTTGCTACAACGGTAGAGTTGAATTGTGGTGATAGACGCCTTCAAAGCCTTAAATATTTACTATCTGGGGGTCACAGAAAACGTTTGCTGACCCAAGGTCTATAGATCTTAGTTAATTCTCATATCCCCATTTTTCATAAGGAAGTTTACAACATACGTAAGGAAGGTTTAACTCATAAAGGTTAAACAACTTGGTCAGTATTGGATTCAAGCATGGTGCTGGGGTTTGAATGCAGGTCTGCTTGATGCAAAAAAATTTCCCTGAGATGTGTGCTACTGTGCATGCACAGGAGAAGATATTATGATCATTCTTCATAATATTATCTATACAAGTTAAATATCTATATAAATCATATCTATCCTAGTCAAATTTGGCCCAAGAACTGTTCAAACCCCACTGTTTTGCTAAATGTCATTCAGTGGAGTAGTTTTTGAGGTTAAGATATCATCTTAGATTTAGAAATCTTTTGGTTCTACTGAAGTTTCAGGGTAATGACATTTGTCATAGAGTTAACTTAGGGTCTGCTTCATCCTGATAGCTCCTGCCTCCTCCTTAGCCTTGACCAGCAATGACCAGTTGAATGGGGGACAAATATGAACTCTCTTATATAGGAGGCTAGGCAGAGGCATAAGAAAGCAATGTCAAGGCATCATCTATAGCTATTTTGTTTAAAATCCAAGTATTTTATGTCTTTGTCTTTCATCTTCACTCCCTTCCCTGGCAATAGAGTCATTCCCTAAGACGCTGGGCAAGACTAATGCAATATTCAGGGTGAGGGAGGTGGGAAGTTGTAGAAATATATTCAGAGTGCAACGCTTTCCAAAGAATCTCTGATTTTCTGTATAACTCAGGGGAAACACTTTCTGTAGACAGAACGAAAAGAGGAAATATGCCACTGCTTGATTTTAGGAGAAAATAGTTACTGCGTGGGCTAGGGTGAGTAGGCAAACAGAGGGACTCACAGGACATAACGTTGTATCAGCATCTCAAGAGAGGCTGTTTAAGGACAATTAGAGGGACAGTTCACAGCAATGTGATTTTTTAATAGCTGCTAGTTCCAAAGGACTCCAACGTAAGACCCTGGTCCCAGGTGTTTTGTCGCTCTATACTTTTGGAGCTATGTCGTACCACGTTGCAAGAGGCCTGTCGCAGCGTGGTCATGGAAAGAATGGTGCCTGGGAATTGTGAAAGGATCTCAAAAGGCAAAGAAAGAACAACCATGAAAGCATTCTACCTAAAGCCCACCTGAGCAAATGATGGCCGGCTCCCCTCCACCAGCAACCCCGGTTTGGAAATAAAATAGCTTCAGGAACTATTCAGAGTCAACCTAGGGACCTCAGGAGACACCAACCTTACCTGTCTTTGGACTAGGATGCCCCTGGTGAAACCTGAAACTCTCTTTCAGTTGTCCCAAATTCCTTGGCTCTCTTTCCACACTTCGACCCCTCCCTTGGATGATCCTAGAACAAGGCTTCTCTTCCTACCTGTTCTCGAGCTTGAGGGCACGGGCCCTAGGACCGCGTGCACACCCTACTCTTTCCATTCGGCCACCCCACACAGGCTCACTTGCTGGAGAGCAGCCCTGGCTGCAGACCAAGCCAGACCAGTCCCAGGCCCACCCCTGCCTCTGTCACAACCCCAGAGAAAGTTTAGTTTTTAGCAATGAGAAAGCCAGGAAGACCCAGGCAGGCAAGGCACATGACACTGACAAAAACACGCAAGGAAACTCAAAGGGGTGGGACAAGGCTGGGCGCGGCGGCTCATGCCTGTAATCCTAGCACTTTGGGAGGCTGAGGTGGGAAGATCACTTGAGGCCAGGAGTTCAAGATCCGCATAGGCAACATAGTGAGACCCTGTCTCTACTAAAAAAATTAAAACAAAGTAGGTGGGACGGTGAAACCACCACTGAAAAAAAATTTCAATTTACTTTGTTTCTTCAAACTTCCAACCTTACTACTAAAAGGGAAATGAGAAAAAACAAACCAAATACACGTTGAAGATAGAAAATGATCTGCATCTTTCATATCAAACCTAACCCTGTTTTTGCTCCCCCTTGAGACAACCCTTTCTAATGGAAGACATTAAACCCCATGCTGCCGGGGGTGTGCACGTTCAGGTCAGAAAGCTCTGGTTCCAGGCAGAGGCACCTCAGGAGTTAACTAGGGGTATTTATTTACAGGTTAAGGAGGCAAGCTCCGGAGTGGCGGCTGTGCTGAGGCAGTGCTGAGCGGGAGCTAACGATGCTCTCTCCAGTGGCCTTCTAGGCGATTACTCCCGAGCACCCAGCCATACCAAAATCAATAAACAATTTCAGCGCAGCCTAGGGAACTTTGCCACACTTAATAAAAGTCTCCAGCTGCAGTTATGGCTTCATTTCACCTTAACGTCTTCTTTAACTGTCCCTTCTTTTCAAGATCAATTAGAGTTACATGCAAAGAGAATAAAGAAATAAGCGCGTGCAGATGCACACACACAAACACTACACCATAAGCAAACAAGGTCAAAACTAGTTATGTGTGCCACTGGGCTCTCCCCTCCCTACTCATAATTTCCACTTTAAGATGACCAACAGGGAATAAGTCTGGGGATGGGGTGGGGGAGGTGCAACTGGGTTTAGGCGGGAAAGGAGAGGTAGGGGGGTGAGGGATTGGCCTCATATTGCCTAAGTCCAAATAGGTGAGACACCCTTCCTCTGTTTATAGATTTCCAAGGATCTCTTCCTCTCTGAAAATCGCCCATGATTTTTTGCTTTTCACTATTTCTTTACTCCCCAGAATTTCCACTTAAAACTGGATCCAAAAAGGCAGAGAAAATGACGCCAAAATGTGTTAATGTTATTGTGAGTGCCTTCAGTTCAAGAGTTGAGAGACATAGCCTGGGGTAGGGAAGAGAAACAATCTATTAGCTAAAATGATGTGTGTTGTTGGATTATTTGTGTGTTTAATTGTCTCCTAGTCCTCAGAAGCTAGGAGACCATAATGTTGGTTCTGGAACTGGGACTAGCACTTGCCTAACTGGCCAGTCTCATCAGCCATTTTCCAGGCTTGCTTGGATATGTGACAAAACTAAATGAAAATCTGTTTAATATTTTTAAAATGGTTCCAGTGTGTGTTACATTCTATACATTTGAAAGTTCATTATTTATGCACATCACTATGTGCACAAACCCTTCTTTCTCACTTTGGAAAATTACTGGACTCTGGGAGATGAACTGCTCACCCTTTTAGGAAGTCAATAACACTAATTAATTCATCATCTTTCTTGGATTCTTTACCACTAAAGTGCGATTAGAAACAAGTAGAAAGCTCCATCTGCAAGAAGCACAAAGATAAAGACCTTCTGCAAACATACTTTACAAAAATCAAAGAAGTCACTGGGATGACAGGAAGAGAGATGATATTAGGACATCCGGGGTACAGGATACGGAAATAGTGATACCCTCTCCCCTTCTTTCCCTTTTTTCCAACTGTAACCAACTCTAGAAACATTGAGCTGCAAGAGCAAGTCAAGTGAACTACCTCCCTTCAGGTGGAAAGGCCTTTTGGAGGAGAAGACAATGGCTCTGAGTGCTTAGGTGTGGATCTCTCCTTTCCCTGCACTGCAAAGGTACCCTGCCAGTGGGCATGTGGAATGTGCGCACGGAGGGTAAGGAGAAGGCTTTTACTAAAGGCCCTTAGTCCCAGAATCCTCTCTGCCTCCAAGTGTGTCAGTACATCACCGCTGGCTCTGAGACAGTCCTTCTCCAGTTTTCCAAGGACTTGACTCTGTCGTGGTAGCAGCTGCATCCTCCACTCAATTCTCCACCTTCTGTCTCTTCTTCTCTGTGAGTAGACTCTCACACCTCACCAAGTATCTCTTTCAATCAAGCTTTGGGAGACCCCAGGGCATTCGGAAAAAGAAATGACCTTAGAGTAGTAATTATAGCAAAGTTCACATTTTCTCCTGCCAGCCTAGAAAGTGGCTCTGTTTAAAAGTTCCATTTATATGGGGTAGAAAGAATAATTGTGAGGTATTTGGCAACTTCTAATGCCATTACAAGTTGGAATGCTAAAAGTTGGACTTTAGTAGGACACTCTTTAGCAGTTTAGAGTGAAGAATAAAAACATAGCAACCACAGAAATAAAGCAGACTTTCTAAATTTGTCCATTTTTGGTTCAAGACCAACCTAGATATGTCAACAAGTCAATCATAGAGCTGCCCATGCATTAGGCATGTCCTTAGGTTCTGGTGGCCTTCTATTGCTTACTCAGTGTGACAGGTTCATGACATCAAGTTAACACATTAGGCAGGAAATCCTAAACCTACTGGTAGCTAATATAGAAAACGCCACAGGTACACCCACCTTTCTAAATCTCAGTCAATAAACACATTTGTAAAAATATTCCACAAAACGAAGACTGATCTGCAGGTTCCAGCAGAAAAACACAACTACAAAGGTGTGTGTTCTTGTGCCTTCCTCATGCCTCTATCCTATTTAATATTTTCCTGGTGAGCACAGAGGGGGAGGCTCATGTCTAATTCTGTCTTTTGATATCCTGCAGGAGCTCAGGATGTAGCAACTATCTTTATAAGCAACCTTCACAAGCAGAGAAACACTCGTTTAAAAAATAATAAACTGGGAATCTGGTTAGAGTAACGCTAAGCTATTGAAGACTAAGAAAGGCAAAGTGGACATTAATACAAAATATATTAGGTAGCTGAGAATGAGAGGCAATTGGACACCCAGGTGTCTGAAGACCTCTTTTATTTTGAGAAAGACCTAAGACTTGTAGGACAACAAACCTTCAAGGGGCAATTCAAATGGTATAATTCAAATTCACAAATGACAAGATCTGTTCTTTGTATGTTTTCTGATCTCTCTACGGTTCTGTATATCACACAGAGCTTTGAAATATATATTTGGAACCAAGCAACATACATAGAAACTGACTCCAGCCATAAATCAATTCCTGGCTTACTGATTACTTTTTTAAGGAAATTACCTGAAAATTAAGTGAAAATAAGCCACAAGAGATGATTGAAAATCTTTCTGTAGTAAAAGAAAAGATTAGAAACAATCAGACAATGGGCTGGCCTAGCCTCTCCTAACCCATAACATATATCATATCTCATATATCAATTGATCACCTCACACCCTGGTTGGTCTCAACTGAACTCACTCAGCTGCTAATACTCCAGACTCTGCATTGTCATGGCTGGTACTTCACTCTGTGGTTGCTTCTTCAGGGCATGCCCTTGAACTCATCCCATATAACCCAAGTTCTGCAGGAAGATCTAAACATCTGCACAAAGAGCATTAGGACCTCTACTCCTATTTTGTTCTGTTAGCATAGGAGTCTGATTATCAGTGTGTTGCTGTTCAGTTGTGTAAGAACTGTGTAAGAGCATGAATCCTTTCTTGGTTCTGTAGGGCAATTGAAGAGCAACTACAAAGACTTTATTTTTTCTATATGACTAAGGGGTTCCTACTAGTAACCTCCTGAGAAGGTTAAGGATTACTGAAATTCCACATTCATAAGCTTATGGTAGCACATTCCCAGAGTTCACTGGGGACTTCTAGTCCAGGGTCGGAGAAGCCATCTGACATCTGCGCAGTCCTTGGCCACACGGCACAGCAACCCCTGAACAGGCTCGCACGGAGGGAGGACTCCCACAGTTTTCCAGAAGGACAAGTTATAATCAGTGTGCCGTCAGGCATCAGTGTTGTCTTGAGTCGTTCTGGGTTTTCAGTAGTTGTTATTGTTTCCTTTAAATTAATAATCCCTGTTGGTTTGGATTCAAAAATATCAACTTATTTTGTTATGAATCCTGTAGTGTTTTCTGATACCTATGTGCAGATCTACCTGGAGTTTGTAGTTCTTCCAATTACTTCACTTAAAAAGCTCTAATTTTGCCATTCAAATAGCAATCTTCTATATTCATGAACTCCCTCCACTCCACCCCCAAATTTCCCTGTACAGAGCCCCTGGATTGCAATCACTGAGTTCTTTTTTTCATTACAAACTGGGATCAGATAGGTGTTTATCCAAAGTCATGGATTCTGGACCTTTCCATAAGCACACGGAGTTCCTAGATATTAACAGTTTAATGTCAGAGATTCAACTTCTGTGGGAAATTATATATTTCTTAATGGTATCAAATTTTCCCATAAGGCCAATCAAGATTGGAGCAAATTACAGTACATACTTTAGGGTCCTCCTGTGATTAAAAAATATCCCTTAGGCCGGGCACGGTGGCTCACACCTGTAATCCTAGCACTTTGGGAGGCCGAGGTGGTAGGATCACTTGAGGTCAGGAGTTCAAGACCAGCCTGAGCAACATAGTGAGACCCTGTTTCTACAAAAAACAAAAAAATTAGCCGGGTGTGGTGGCGCGTGACTGTAGTTCCAGCTACTTGGGAGGCTAAGGCAGGAGGATCGCTTAAGCCCGGGAGTTTGAGGCTGCAATGAGCTAAGATGACACCACTGCACTCTAGCCTGGGCAACAGAGCAAGACCCTGTCTCAAAAAATAAGATAAATTTTTTTTAAATCCCCCAATATTATAATGTTTTCTTTTATAGAAATTCTGAAAGTTGTTCCTAGTTCTGTGAGACAGTTCAAAGAAGAGCTGTGTTAATATCACTGGGCAACTCAAGTTCTTTCTAAATGTTGGATGAGGAAAAAGCATGCAGGAAAAGGTGGTTTGTTGAAAACGAAATGATTCTAAGAAAATTAACCCCACATCTAAGAGCCTTGGCTCAGCAGCTTTAATGGACACTTCTCATTCCAAAAATCTTCTTCTCTGCTCTGAGCATACTAACGTGGCTTATCCTTCCCTCACTCCAGCACTGTGGAAGAAGGATAACCCATTTCTTCATTAACACCCCTTCCTTGCAAAGGCCTGTTTCCATTTTGTCAACTACCACAAGAAAAACATAAGGTGTGGCAACTCCCAGAATTCACACCAAAGGTAACAGAAATACACCTGTGGATGAATCCATTGCTGAGCCAAATTTCAGATGGGAATGGGGGCTCCCTGCCACCCCCTGGCCAACCTCACACCTTTTGTGACCCCAGCATAGCCTGTTTGATTGCTGACTTTCTAGGGTTGTTATATTTAATTTACTTTATACTGCATGGAGGTTTTATATATATATATATGTATAAACACATATGTGTGCATACATGCATGCATTTACATACACACGTGTGTGTATATATGTATACTCACATGTGTGTATATATATGCATGTATGTACATATAAAAACAGGTATATGTATATATAATACATACATATAATTACATAATGATTATTTGTTAAGTACCCATTATGTGCAAAGTAAGTTCTTTGAGGGGAGAGAGGGAGGAGGGTAAGGAATGTGAGTTTGTGGAGTAGGGATACAAAGACGAATAGATGAATAAAAAGACAATTCCTGAAAAACCACTTGGCAAGACACATACCAAAACTGAACATATGCCCACCTTATGACCCATCAATCTAGCCCCTAGGTATGTGTATATATACTCTTCAAAAGAATGTACAAGAATGTTCATAGCAACACTATTTGTAATAGTCCCAACCTGGAAACAACCAGCGCATCAACAGTAGACTGAATATATAAATTGTAGTATATTTACACAATGGAATATTCTATTTCAATGAGAATGAGAAAATTACTGACACAACAAATTGGATAAATCTCACAGACATAATAAACAAAAGAAGCCAGACCAAAATAGGACACGCCATGTGGTCCCATTTGCATGAAGTTTAAAAACAGGCAAAACTGATCCACATTCTTAGAAGTATGGAGAGTGGTTTCCCTTGGCAGAGGCTAGTGACAAAAGGGAGGCAGGTAGAGGAATGGCTTTTGGGTGCTGGTTATATAAATGTGCTGCTTTGTGAACATTCACCAAGCTAAAATTTGAACTTTATGTATTTTTCCACATGTACATCTTCCTTCAATAAAAATACAATCAGTGCTTTCAGATTTTAACAGAATACAAGGGAAAATAAGTACAAGGATAATTTTAATATTAGTCTAAAAACCAGGCCAGGTGTAGCGGCTCATGCCTGTAATCCTAGTACTTTCAGAGGCCAAAGCAACAGGATCGCTTGAGGCCAGGAGTTCAAGACCAGCCTGAGCAACATAGCAAGACCCCATCTCTACAAAAAATAAAAAACTTAGCTGGGCATGGTGATGCACACCTATAGCCCCAGCTGCTTGGGAGACTAAGGCAGGAGGATCGCTTGAGCCCAGGAGTTCAAGGCTGCAGTGAGCTATGATGGTGCCACTGCACTCTAGCCTGGGCAACAGTGCCAGATGAGACCCTGTCTCCAAAAAAAAAAAAAAAAAAAAACTATCACCAGAGGTTTTTGTGCTAATTAGGACATTTTCAGCTGCAAGTAACAACAGTCATTGCCAAGGGGATTGGGGCCACTAGGAATGACTTCAAGCAACGAGGTATTGCCCCGACTCAAAATGAGGGATGACCTCCCAAACTAACCAGGGCTCTTCCAGCAGGAGCAAGGGTGAAGAAGGCTACTGGGTAGGCAATAAGCAGGCACACAAAGCACAATGGGGGTTTGGATGAAGAGGGGAACATCTGGTTGAGAGATCCAAAAATAATTTCATAAGGAAAATGGCTTTAGAGATACAACCTAGAGGACTCAAGGATTTTAAAAGATGGAGATGGGCACTGGGGAATAATTTCAGGCTGGTGGGGTGAGGTGTGAAAGTCTGAGCGGTTTTCAGGGCATAGAAAACACTAGTCCCCCTGGATCTGTTTAGGGAAGTTATGGGATATGTGTAGAAGGTCTTGGCCTAACTGATCATTGAGGACTTAATCTGAGGTAATAAAGAGTCATTGAAAGTTTCTTAGAAGGAATGTCACATAATCAGAGACTTGGCAGTGGTGATGTAAAGGTATGTCTTATTGTAATTGACGAGTAGCTTACCTGGGCAATTCTGTCTCATGGTCTTTTGTGAAGTTGTAGTCAAGACATTGTCCAGGTGTGCAGTCATCTGGAGATGTGACTGAGCCTGAAGGGTCCACTTCTGAGGTGGCCCACACTCACAGGGCTGCTGGCAGGAGGCTTTAGCTCCTTGCCACATGGATCTCTCCACAGGGCTGCTTGGACTTCCTCACAACATGGCAGATAGTTTCCTCCAAAGTGAGAGATCCCAGGAAGTGGGAAAGGAGGAAACTGTAGTGCCTTTTATGACTTCCCTTCAGAAGTGATCAAGTCTTGGGTAAAATATAACTTCTGCCATATTCTATTCATTATAAGAGAGTCACTCAGTAGAATCTGCACTCAAGGGATAGGATTAAGCTCCACCTCCCAAAGAGAGGAGTACCAAAGAATTTGTAGACAAATTTTATTGATTTTTCTTCCTCAACTCCCCCCAGCCAATCACCCCAGCCCCTGGTAACCACCATTCTCTTCCCTACTTCTATGAAACCAACCCCCCTAGATTCTGCATATGAGTGAGATCATGCACTATTTGTCATTCTGTGTCTGGTTTATTTCACTTAACATAATGTCCTCCAGGTTCATCCATACTGTCACAAATGACAAGATTTCCCTCTTTTTCATGACTGAATGGTATTCCATTGTTTTTATATACCACATTTTCTTTATTCATTAATCCTTCGATGGACACTTAGGTTGATTCCATATCTTAGCTATTGCGAATAGTGCTGCAATAAACATGAGAGTGCAGATATCTCTTCAACACACTGATTTAATTTTCTTTGAACATATATATAACCAGTAGTGGGATTACTGGATCATATGGTAGTTCTTTTTCTAATTTTTTGAGAAACCTCCATACTGTTTTCCATAATGGCTGTACTAATTTACATTCCCACCAACAGTGTGCAAGGGTTCCCTTTTCTCCACACCCTTGCCAACACTTGTTATCTTTTGTCTTTTTGACAATAGTCATTCTAACTGGTGCGAGGTGATATGTCATGGTTTTAATTTATATGGACATATTTTAAAACTATGAGAAGTGGATCTGATTTTCTGCTCTCAACTTACCTGGCACCTGCAGTAGAGCCACAGAAGACATATCAGAAAAAGTGGCAAAGCAGTCCTGAGAAAGCCAGGTGTTACGCAGCTATGAAATCTCATCCCTACTTGTTCCTCTGTGGTTGGTGAAAGTTGTCAGACTCGGGCCCAAATGGATGCTCACTGGCAAGAACTTTTAGTTTGAGGCAACAGTGTTGGGAAAGCAGGCTTTTCCCAGCAAATTAAATCTTTAGCCAGCCTGCATTGACATACCTACATTTGCCACACATGGATAATGTTTATCTCTTTAATTTTCAGAACATTATCAAGCATCTGGGAGGCACCACCTGGTTGATTGTAACACATAGTATTTTGCCCAAATAAGAATTGTGAAAAAAATCCAATACTAGTCAGTTCAGAATGTGCATGTTTACAAAGTCTAAATATTTGCTTCCTTGTGACTTCAATGTGAGTTGCCCTAAACCTTGCCTGGTAGATTTCTGGTTTGGGTTCAGAATAAAGTAAAAAAAAAAAGGCCATTTCTTCTGGCTCAGGATGAAAAAATAAGATGGGAACTTCCAAATGGATCACAACTGATTGTCCAACCTAGGATGGTTTAGGGGAAAGGAAAGGAAGCTTCTTTAGAATGGTGGTTCTCAAAGCGTGATCCCTAGACCAATAGCAACAGCACCGTCTAGAAACTTGTTAGAAATACAAATTCTTGGGCCCACCTCAGAACTACTGATTCAGAAACTCTGGGGTAAGGCCCAGCAACTGTGTTTTAACAAGGCTTTTTTTTTTTTAGACAGGGTCTCACTCTGTTGCCCAGGCTGGAGTGCAGTGGCATCATCATAGCTCACTGCAGCCTCAAACTCCTGGGCTCCATTCTCTGAAGTGAAGTGTCACAAGAATGGAAAAACAAGCACCACTGGTACTCACCATCAAACTGGTACTAACTGATCAACACTTACATCACACATGGAAATAATATTCATCAGGGGGCGGGCAGGTGGGAGGGGAGTGGAGGGGATGGGAAAACTCTCACCAAATGGGTGTGGGGCACACAGTTTGGGGGATGTCCACGATTATAGCTCTGACTTGGGCACTGCATAGGCGATATATATAACCAAAATGTTGTACCCCCATAATATTCTAAAATAAAAGAAAAATAAAATAAAATAAAATGAAATTTTAAATAATTAATTAAAAAAAAAAAAAAACTCTTGGGCTCAAGCAATCCTCCCGCCTCAGCCTCCCAAGTAGCTGGGACTAAAGGTATGCACCACCACGCCCAGCTAATTTTCCTATTTTTTGTAGAGATGGGGGTCTTGCTACATTGCTCAGGCTGGTCTCAAACTCTTGGCCTCAAGCAATCCTCCTTCCTTGGCCTCCCAAAGTGCCAGGATTACAGGTGTGAGCCACTGGCCCAGCCTTAGCAAGCATTAAGGAGATTCTGATACATGCTCAAATTTGAGAACCACTGCTTTAGAAAAAGCCTACCCCCGACTCACTGCATGTAATTTAATAATAACTGGGGAAAGTAGTGGGGCTGATACATTCACCCATTTCTTGTTCATGTACAAACACACCATTGCAGAAATTACACAGAGAGATCAGGACATAGGACACACATAGCACAATGAATAACACCGACAACTGCTTATAGAGTCAGCACCAGAGCCCAGATTCCCTGATTCCAGAAAGCAGAAAATGTCTAGTGTCATTTCAAGAACAGGGTGGGCAGGAGAAGGTGGCGGGGTAGAGGTGGTGGAGAAAAAGGAGCAGGAGGAGGAGGAGGAAAAAAGATAAAATATAGTGTATTTTCAAACTTGATTTCACACAACATTCTAAAGACAATCACAGAATTCAAACACCAGTGATCTGCACAGCAGCCTTTATAAGAAAGTTTAAAATTTTAAATAATTTTATGCCCCATAAAACTCATCATTATTGAGGGTGTTGCTCATATCCTGAAAAGAACAAACATCCCACCAGAGACACATCTGGTACTTCAGAACTTTCTCCCGAACAACTAGTTTGCTTTTATCTCATGGTCACCGTGAAGGGAATTGTTGATTATGTTTCCTTCTTCCAGAAAACTCAGAACCAAATTAGCAAGTGAACATCAATCAGCCTTTGGTATAAGAGCCTCACATGGCTTTGTCTCATTTTTCCTGCCTTTATTTCCCCGGCCTGGTTTTCCTCTCTTGCTATACTGTTTGTGTTTCTGTCAGACATTGCAAACCCTTTCGGGAATGAGGCTGGCAATAAGTACATTTAAAGGGGCGGGTGGGGGCAGAGAAAGGTTCTTCCCCCAAGCAAACTGGAAACCTAGGAGAGAGGCAGTCAAGAAGTGACAGCCATTGGTCCAGCAGGGCAGAGAGGGGTCCTCCCCTGACGCCAGGGGACCCGTGCGGGCAGGTGGGGCAGCCTTAAGGCAGGAGGGGAGAGAGGGGAAAGACAGCTGTTAGTGGCAGAAAAGTTCTTTGCACATGTTGTTTCCTGGGGTTAGGAAAAGGGAGTAGGGAGGAGAGATTGCAGTCTAGCTTCTGTCTTTTGAGATGGACTAATTTCTGTCCTCAGCCTTCTCACTTTGAGACTAAATCAGTATCCACACAGGATTGGCAAACCTGGGGCAGGCACCCCAGATCCAAGCACTCCTTCCTTTGATGTAATGCACCAGGCCCGGATCACCCTGATCTTACTTTGCTCAGAGCTCCCGGGGAGATGGGTCAGTGACAGCAGGACAGATGGTTAGAGCGCCTGCTCAGGCTTAGTGCAAAAACTGAGATAATACTTGTTTTGATTTCCTATCTATCTAGTTTGGAACAGGTAAAAGGGCATTTTCCTTGGGTAGCTACCTGGGAGGGACTTATTTCAGCTCCAAGGCAGTCAAAGCGGAAGGGACTCAGGAACCAGCCACAGGCAGGGGTTGTTTAGCGCCACCCTCTCCACCAGCCAGCAGTGCCCTCCCAGGACAATTTCCATAAATAGCTCCATCAGGACTGCGGTGTCAACCTTGACCAGTCACTTCTGAGCCCAGTTCCATCCATAATGACACTTCTCCACTGTCCCCTTCTCCCCCGAGCATGACAGATGAGGCGCTTCATGGAACAAGTCCCCGCGCTGTGATGGGAATCCGTCTCGCTCCACTGCAGAAAAAATATATATCCCTGAACAGCTGTGAGGAATTCTTTCATTATTCATCTGCAGTCTTACCATTGGTCCTCGCTTCCTCTTTTTACAATAAAAAATGAAAATAGGTTAAATGGCCTATTCTGACAATGATTGTTTTCAAACACGCGGGCTGGAATATGGAAGGTGGCAGGGAGAACCCCAGCGGGAGAGCGGAGGGCTTTGAAGCCCTGGGCGGTGGAGACAGAGGACTGTCCCTACGGGGCGGGAGGGTGAGGGAGCTTCCCAGGGTGGCCTCCTGTGCACGGCGACCGCACAGGCTCAGCTCAGGGCTGGACGGTTATACTCAAGAGCTTTTTGTTGGGAACAATTTACAACCATCCGGAAATCAGACAGGGGAAGCTATGCAGCGAGGAGAAGGTAAATCACACCACAAGCAGAAATAGTCACAGGGTAAAGAAAGTGCAGATAGACACCCAAAAATCACATGCTCAGTGTTGCCCTCATTCAAGAAGAAATGACTAGGTCTATTGAGAAGGTACACGGGGCTCTCACGAAGGGGCTGCAGCAACCCACCCTGAGGGCACTGTGCGCAGGCTGAGAGGAGGTCCTGGGGGAAGGGGCGGGGGTGAAGCAATTGTCAGGGGATGCCACGGTCAGCCTGGCTGGAGGAGGGCCTGACGGACTCAGTCAGTACTGATGTGGCCACAAAACCACCCCAGAGGCAATGGGGAGTGGAGTTCAACCCTCTGGCCAGTGGCTGGAAGACTCCTTCAGCTAAAAGCACAGTGTCGGTCCAGCTGTTAACTAGCCTTCTTGTTTATCCATTCAACCAATTTGACACAGGCTTAGTGAATATCTACTGTATTCATTTTCTATGCTGCTTAATTAACTACCACAAACTTAGCAGTTTTAAACAACGCATACTTATTACCTATAGTTTCTGTAGGTCAGACGTCTACACACAGCTTGGCTGGTTTCTCTGCTTGAGGGTCTTTAGGACTTTGGAATGTCCTGCCTGATAAGAGTGTCTTTGTTTGCCAGGGGCTGTGGCCACTGGACAGTATAACACTGTGACTTATGATCTTTGGGCCACGCAGTATCAGCTCAACCTGTGGAACTGAAGATTAAAGATCAGCCACCCAGACAGTCAACCACGGAGCCCCAATAGTAACTCTGGGCACCCAGGCTTGAGTGAGCTTCCCTGGTTGGCAACATTCTGTGTGTATTGTCACACATCAATGCCAGGGAAGTAACACTGCCCACGACTCCATGGGTAAAGGACAACTGGAAGCCCATGTCTAGAACTTTCCTGGACTCCGCCCATGCATCTTTTCCCTTGGCTGATTTGAATCTGTGTCCTTTAACTGTAATAAACCAAAACCGTGAGCTTAACAGCTCTCAGTGAGTTCTACGAGTCCTTCTAGTGAATTATCAAACCTCAGAGTAGTTTTTAGAACCCCCTTGGACTTGCAATTAGTGTCACAAGTGAGGGTGGTCTTGTGTATTGTGTTCCCTCTAATCTCACACAGGGTTACAAATGAAAAATAAAAGCCTGGGAACAACTTCAACGTCCAATAATGGGAGCATCATGTTTCATGCACTCAGTATTATGCAGCCATTAAATTTGGCACTTATAAAAATGTATATTAATATGGGAGGAGGGCTATGTAACATGTCAGACACAAAATATTTAAAACATAGTATGATTACTATGTACATGTAGATTTCAAAGTACACATAGAATAACATTCACATGAATTATATCAAAATGCTAATGAGTAGCTGTTTGAGGGTAGTAATATTATGTGATTTTATTTTTGCATTTTCCACTACTCAAAATTTTTAAAGTGGCCTATAATATGCTATTATTCATAATTTACTTTGATAACCAAAAGTGTGTGTGTAGTTTCCAATTCTAGCCATATTAGGAAATAGTTCCATAGCATAAGGAAATAGTTCATGACTAGGAACCCATCAAAAGCTCAAATATGACTGTCACTAAAAATGCCGCCAAAAGGAAAGAAAGGGAGATGGAGTGTAAGGAAATCTAAGGAGCTGCAGACAGAGCTCTGATGGGCACAACTACAAGGGGTGGAAGGACAAATATAAAGGGTGGAAAGAAGAAACGCAAAAGCAAGGACCTGCAGAGAAGGTGGCGTGGCGCCCCGAGGACAGTGCCAGGCGGTGCTGTAGAGTACAGGTCCATGACGACGGGGGATGCGAGTCTACGATGGGCGCTTTGGCCTGGGAAACCCTTTGAATCACCTCCTGGTTAGTACCAAGGGCGAGGCCTTCCTTCCTGAGTGAGGCCGAGGGGCCCTGAATTGACACTGGGCTCAAAGCACTTTTCTAAACCTCGCCTCTATTCTCCTGGCTTCTGTGATTTAGAACCTTGATAGACTGCACGCGAATAAAAACTTCAATAAACAAGCTGACTTTTGGTTAAAGAGCGTCAGAAGGCTGAAGCCAGTAATGAGTTGAGATTTGCAAAAAGAGCCCAGGGCACCAAAAACGGCTTCTGCTTTTTAAAGTTAAGTTTAGGGCAAGAGGAAAAGATGAGACAGGCCACTGGTTAGGAGAGGTAGTGATGTTTATCAGAAAAAAGGCAGAACCTCTGCACCCCTAATTTGCTTCCATCTTTTCTGTCAAATAAAATCTTTACCATGAAGTGGGTAACACAAATGTTGATAAGAAGGAATTAAAGCTCCAAGTGAAGAGATTTTATAAAACATGCACCTGTTCTCTAGCTACGCTAATGAATTGAAGTCACTTACCTCGATGAATTACTTTTCAGGATGCTGACAACCCTTGCAAACGGGATTACTGAATTGTTGTCAGGGATCTTGAAGGCAACCGGGAAAACAAAAGATTCTAGAAGATGAGTGTTGGTGCTTTTATAACAAATTACAGCCTAGATATAATGCATTATGTTTCACTAAGTATTTTCACACAAATTCTTATTTGTTCTTCCCAACAAACAAGTACAGTTGGACCAAATGAGAGAATAAATGCGACCATAAATGTTAAGGTCCCATACAAAGGCTTGCAAGGATGACCAGTGGGATGGATGTAATTATTCCACCCATCTTACAGTTAAGGAAGCTGAAACTCAAATAGACTCAGCCAAGGTCCCACTGGTGATTCATTCTGCAAATACAGGAGCTGCTAACGACCCCCAAGCGAGAGTCTCAGATTCTAAATAACCTCTGAGCACTTAGAAAACAAAATGGCGATCACTGTGCCATTGCACAAGTTCATTTACAACACACACACATCGCATCAGATTGACATCATTTCTGTCTTTGCCATATTAGACTCTTGGATATGGTATATCTGTATTTCAACCAAGGATTTCCTACTCCCCTTCCCTGTCAGGGACAAGTCTGGGCTGTCCCTTAATGCATGGTAGAAGCATGAGGTGCCAATCAGGAAATTTGGAAAGTTGTGTTAGCGGGGCTAGTGCTGAGTCAGTGTAGGCTGGGCTTAGAGCCTGGTTACTATCAAAACCTGCATTTCATCTTGCTTAGAGTTGTATTGCTTTAGGCAATAGACTGTAACTCTCACACATTTAAGGGACACAGTGGGATTTCCTGGGAAAATGTCAGAGAACTCACAGAACTGATCGGAAGGTTCTGAGAGGTAAGCCAAGGATGGCCAGGGGAACTGACCCATCGGGGCACAGTCCCTGGAAAGCACACCTCAGAATGTTGTCTGAGGGCAGGGGACTGTCCTTATCACCCAATCAAGATTGAAAGTTGGGGACAGTGAGTCCCAGTGCTTAGCTCTAGTATAATTATGCACCCTACCCCTTGAGAAAGGAAGGAGGAGAGATTTCATCTAAACCTCGTGACATGAGAGTGGAAGAGGGCGGAGGCCCAAAAGAAAATCAGGATTGCTGCTGGAAATAAGGCCAATGAACCACTTTATTGACCCCTCTGCAGGGGCCCAAACAGGGCAGGTTTGGGGGAGAACCTCTGTTTCCAGGGCCCATGTTAATGTGTGGAAGAACTTCAGCGAGAAAAATACTCCTCCCACAAAACAATTAAGGTAGGATTGAAGGAGAGAATGCAAGGGAACGTGCTTCATAAATGGTAAGGAACCCTAAGATGCTTACTGTTATTCTTGACAGGATGGGAGGAAGAACAACTTCTCTGACTGGTACATTTCAAGAAGAAACAGAGTGTGCTCCAGCCAGCCCCTTCTCGGCTCTCTTTTGAAGTCTACCTGCCCACAGCGATGTGCAGTCACTGCTCTCTGTTATGGAGCAGCTTGCCGGGGGTGGAGGATCTGGGCCTGTAACGAGGAGAATGCAGTTCAGCTATCTGAATGACAAGTCTAAAGCCCCACACTCCACTTAGTTACAAAGCCAACATGTGGGTCCCCTGGACCTCATCCTCTCATTTTTGCCAGTGATCGAGACCAAGATAGAAAAGGTGTGCTTATCAAATTTGCAGATTCACCAAAGGTGCAAATGAAAGGGAATGCTTTCAATGGCAGAATCTGCTTTAAAAAGAGGTCCAAAAGGTGGAGCAACAAACAAATCTAACAAGGTAAAATGTAATGCCATAGTTGTATGGTTCTTCACGTAGGACCAAATCAAATCAAATCATACAGGTATAGGATGTAAATATATGGCTTCAGCTGCAGCATGTATCCAAAATGCAAAGATTAGCCTGGCATGGTGGTGTGTGCCTGTAGTCCCAGCTACTCTGGAGGCTGAGGCGGGAGTGTTGCTTAAGCCCAAGAGTTCGAGGCTGCAGTATACTATGATCATGGATCTTGTCACGGCACTCCAGCCTGGGTGACAGAGCAGGATCTTGTCTCTTAAAAAAAAATTAAATATAAAAAACAAAAAATGCAAAGAGATTTTAGATTAGAGCTATCTTAAGACAAGTCCAAAGGATGTCTCCCAAAGCTAGCAAAGTGGGTCTTCAGCTAAGTGAACACAGTATGGAAAATGGAAGGGGTGCTTCCCATTTACCTCCGGGCTGAATGGTGGGGGTTAGGCAGGATCAGGGAGGATACCCAAGGAGTCTGAAAGGGGAAGAGCCCCTGGCATGTTTCCAAGCCAGAAGTTTTGATGAATGACCAGATATAAAGGCTAAATCCAAAGGGACTTAACAGGATTATGAATGGGAGAGAGTCAGGAGTTGGGACCCAAGTAGTGGATCTAAGTGAAAGAGGTGGGAGCATGTGGAGGGGTTACTACAAAGAACAGCCATGAGCACTGGCAAATAGATTTTGATAAAGCGTAAGAAAATACTTTCTAAGAGTTGAGCTTTTTGACAATAGAAGAACAACAACAGGAGGCAGTAGGCATGTTCTGACCACTACTGGGGCTACCAAGAAAACTGTAATGAACTCATATATCAGATGGGGAATGGGGCTGGACCACAGATTTAAGTCCCTCTCAATTCTGAATTTCTGTGATTCTATACCAAAATAGTGAGTGCATGGACTTGTTCTGAATGCAAGCACAGCATCCAGCATTATTAGGGAATGTTGATCCTTTATGCAACTCAGAAATCAAAGTTCACGAAAGCCTCTCCTAAGCTGCCATATTTGATAGTTAGCCAACCTCCTAACACGAAAGCTCAAAGAAATTGAAGTCTTGTTTTCCTCGCTGCCCGTGGAGAGTTTGCATTCACCTGGCTGTGGGCTGCAGCGCTCGGATGGAAAGCATGTCTGAGTCAGTGCCTCTGTCAGGAGACAGATGGAAGCGGCCACATGACCCCTGGTCCCACATCCATTCCACCAAATGGAGAGACATGACAAGCCTTTTATTTTCAGGACAGAGCATCATTGATTATTCCCTGTTAATGCTTCCCTGTCGATGGCAGGCAGGGACTAGAGGGAAATGGAAGGATGTGATATCCGGGCCCCCCAAAGGGAAAATCAATGTGATATGGTTTGATATTTCATCCTAGGATAACCTCTTTCTCCAAGCTCCAACCCCCAGGCCACTGTTTCTCTCTCCACCAGCTCCACCGGACATTGTCACACCCTCTCACACTCGCCAAAGGAGAGGGAGGGAGGACACAGGAGAGAAGGAATGGGTACCAGAAATGATTAAACTCTGCTTTCATTTTCTTTTAGGAATTTACAGCAACTAAACAGTCTACTGGCAACACTGAGACGTCCTCAGCAGTTTCAGATCAGAGGGGAAGAGCCTGTTAAGCCTGCTGGCCGAAGAAACCCTTGTCTGACTTATCACAGATGCATCCTGCAGTCAGCTACTCTCAAAGGATGACCTTGGAAAACCAACAGCCTAGAAACTGCATGCCCCCGGCACAATGCTGAAAGTTACAAGTTCAGAGCAAGAGGCAAAGACTTGTAACGCAGGAGGTGAGAGGGAAGAAGTAATCTCTTTCTTTGTGTACATACACACACCCCCCAACACCGAAAGTGTTATGTTCCTCCCTCCCCAAAAGGAACCCAACATTCAAAACAAAACTCTTGTGAATCTTGGATGTGACAGAAAGGGGAATATTTGCTCCTTCTGGGGTTTCAGGGTTAAGAGGAAGCGACACTATCATCTTTTAAAATGGGGTTGCAAAGCAGTAATATCCAGGTACCTTATGCTGTACTCAGGCTTTAGTTCAGACAAGGCTTCTTACTGGCATTTAACCTCATCAGTGCTGCAGCCGCATAGACCCATGAAGCAGTGCTGCTTCTGGAAAGCTCCAGGGTTGTCTACTGCTATTTCCCCTTTCTGTAAAAGTTGCCCCAGGAGAATGAGCAGATGGTTTCCCCCATTTTCCTTGCTCCCTGGGGCCAGGACTCATGGGCTGAGCTTGGTGACCAGGAGAGGCTGGACCAGGTGACCTCCAATGGGCTGTCCAACTCTCAGATTCTGCAGGGTTCCTGCAGTACTATCATATCATTGGACTCTACTTGTTAATATTTTCTTTAGGATATGTATGAGTATGTTCATGAGAGATACCGGCCAATAATTTTCCTTTCTGATAATAATGTACTAGTCGCCCTTTGGTATTAAAATTATGGTAGCCTCAAAATGAGGTGTGAATTATTTTTCTTCTATTATTTGGAAGAGTTTGTATAAGACTGATGTCATTTCTTTAAATGTTTAACAGAATTTGCTAGTGAAGAAATCTGGACCTGGAGAATTGTTTGTGGGAAATTTTATAGTTACAGCTTCAACTTCTTAAATAGATATAAACCAGTCAAATTTTCTACTTACTCTTGAGTTGATGAATTGTGTTTTCCTAGAAATTCCATTTCATGTGAATTTTTTAATTTATTGACATAAACTTCTTCATACTATCTTCTTATGGTACTGGTAATTTGTGCTTTTTCTTACTTTTTAAAAATAGGTTTTGTTTTTTAGAGTAGTTTTAGGTTTACAGCTAAATCAAGCAGAAAGTATAGCGTTCCCATATACCCACTCCCACAACACATGCGATCTCCCCACCAGAGAGACACAATTGTTACAGTCGACTTAAAGTTTACTATCGGTGTTGTACATTCTATGACTTTTGACAAATATATAATGACATGTATCCATCATTGTAGTATCATACAGAGTATTTTCATTGCCCTAAAAATCCTCTTTGCTCTGCCTATCCATCCCTCCCTTCCCACTAACCCTTAGCAATCACTGATTCTTTTACTGTCCCCATCATCTTGCCTTTTCATATAGTTGGAATTATACAGTATGTAGCATTTTCAGATAGGTTTCTTTCACTAGTAATATGCATTTAAATTTCTTCCATGTCTTTTCATGGCTTGAGATCATTACTTTTTAGCATTGAATATATTCCATTGTCTGGATGTACCGGTTTGTTTATCCATTTACCTACTGAAGGACATCTTGGTTGCTTCCAGGTTTTGGCAATTATGAATAAAGCTGCTATAAACATCCATGTGCAGGTTTTTGTGTGGACATAAGTTTTTAGCTCATTTGGGTAAATACCAAGAAGCATGATTGCTAGATTGTATGGTAAGAGAATGTTCAGCTTTGTAAGAAACTGCCAAACTGTCTTCCACAGTGGCTGTACTGTTTTCACTTCCACCAACAATGAAAGAGAGTTCCTGGTGGTCCACATCTTCACCAGCATTTGGTGGTGTCAGTGTTTTGGAAAACTGCCATTGTAATAGGTATGCAGTGGTATCTCATTATTTTTTAAATTGGAATTCCCTAATGAAATATGGTGAGCTTCTTTTCATATGCTTATTTCCATCTGTATATCTTCCTTGGTGAGGTGTCTGTTCAGACCTTTTGACCACTTTTTAATTTGGTGGTTTGTTTTCTTATTGTTGAGTTCTAAGAGTTCTTTTTGTAGTTTGGATAACAGCCCTTTATCAGATGTCTTCTGCAAATATTTTCTCCCAGTGTGTGTGGCTTGTGTTCTCATTTTCTTGACTTTCTTTTTTTTTTTTCTCCTTGAATCAGTCTTGCTAGTAGTTTATTGATTTTTTTAGACTTTTCAAAGAATCAACCTCTGGATTTGTTGCTGTCCTTTTTCTACTTTTTGAGATGTATACTTAGACTGATTTTTAGCTTTTTAAAAAAAATTCTTCGAGTTTTATATATCATTTGAAAATTGTCATTTAGTTCTAAATATTGTGTAACACTGTGGTCCCCAAACCCCAGTCGCAGACTGGTACTGTGTGGCCTGTTAGGAACCAGGCCCCACAGCAGGAAGTGAGCTGCAGGCAAGCAAGCGAAGGTTCATCTGTATTTACAGCTACTCCCCATTGCTCGAATCACTGCCTGAGCTCCGCCTGTCAAACCCTATCAGATCAGCGGGGGCATTAGATTCTCATAGGAGCATGAACCCTACTGTAAACTGAGCACGCCAGGGATCTAGGTTGCATGCTCCTTATGAGAATCCAATGCCTGATGATCTCAAGTGGAGCTGAGGAGGTGATGCTAGCACTGGGGAGCAGCTGCAAATACAGGTTAGCAGAGAGGTTTGGCTGCACAATAAATGTAATGCGCTTAAATCATCCTGAAACCATTCCCCTACTCCCCCAGTCCATGGAAAAATTGTCTTCCATGAAACTGGTCCCTGGTGCCAAAAAGGTTGGGGACCACTGGCTCTAACATCTATCATAATTTATTTCTGAACTGTCAGTTATTTAGAATGCTTCATTTCTAAATATTTGAGGATTTTCTGGTTACTTTTTAAAATTGATTCTAGAGTAATTTCATTTTGGTCAGAGAACATATTTCACATGATTTTACCCTTTGAAATTTGTTGAGACTTCCTTTAAGGACCAGCATATGGTAAATTTTGGTAAATGTTCCATGGGCACTTGGAAAGAATACATCTTCTGACATTGCTGGTTGTAGTGTTCTATATACATCAATTAGGTTAAATTTATTATTTATTTGGTTGTAATCTCCCATATTCTTCATGATTCCTTGTACTATCAGCTACTTATAGTTTTGTAATTTTGCTTTCTATATTTTGAAGCTATGTTATTAGGTGCACAAAAATACAAACTATATTTTCTTGGTAGATTTATCCTTTTATCTTTATGAAATGTTCCTCTGTATCCCTAGGAATGCTTCTTGACTTACATTTACCTCAACTGATATTTGTATAGCTATATCAGCCTTCTTTTGGTCAGTGTTTGCTTCGTGTATTTTTTCCATCCTTTTACTTCCAGTCTCTCTTTGTCTTTACACTTAAAGTATGCATCTTGAAGGCAACATACTTAGGTTTTTAAAATATTTATCCATGTGGTAGGCAGCCTCTTTAAGATGACCCCAAATGATCCCCACATTCTTGTAATAAAGCCTTGTGTGATACCCTCCCTTGTACAAGGACTGAATCTGACTAACCTCTAGTGAATTATAATGATTAGCCATGCTTATCTGAAAGTTGTCAGATTCAAAACGGAGTCACCTGTGTCAAACCCTGACAAAATGAAGCTAGGGAAGGCCATGAAGGGAAGGCTTTCATCCATGATTTGCCTGATAACAGGAACTAATAAAAATTTTTCCAAACTGAAGCTTACCACAAGTCACACAAAGACAGCTAGCAGCACAAGGACAGGTAACAAGAACACTTGCCTGACACACTGATTCACCTACAAGCCCAATTCAATGAAATATAACTTTAAGATCATAAATTGTAGAGGGGGGTGAGGTGAGGGAAAAAGAAAAAAAAAAGATTATACATTTTACCTAACCACTGCCACCACTCACCAATCAGAGCTTGCCAGCTCCCAAAAGACACCACCAACACCAATCGACTTCCTTTCAAAACAGCTTGTATAACCTCCTCTTTCCCTAACAAAACCCTAACCTTTTCTTTTGTTCTCTGGACATGCTGGAGGCCACTCTGGTCTGTATGTATGTCCCAGATTGCAATCCTACTTCTTGTGTATTATTCCCAAATCAAATCTTTTCACTGGCTGGGCGTGGTGGCTCATGTGTGTAATCCTAGCACTTTGGGAGGCTGAGGCGGGAGGATCACTTGAGGCCAGGAATTCAGGACCAGCCTGAGCAACATAGCGAGACTCCAACTCTAAAAAAGAAAAAATAGAAAAATTAGCTGGGTGTGGTGGTGCGCGCCTGTAGTGCCAGCTACTCAGGAGGCTGAGGCAGGAGGATCGCTTGAGCCCAGGAGTTTGAGGGTGCAGTGAGCTATGATGACACCACTGTACTCTAGCCAGAGCAACAAAGTGAGACTCTTGTCTCAAAAAAAAAAATCTTATTACTTGGAGATTTGTCTACATATTTTTTATGTTGACACTTATAAGTCATTTCACATGTACAGATACAAATCTATCTGTAGGACAAATTCCTAGGATTTCTGGGTTTAAAAATGTAATGTGCCTTTGCAATTTTGATAGATACTGCCAACCTCTATGCTTTGTACTAATTTATACAATGTGTGAGAGTGCCTACTTAACTACACACTTGCCATTACAGTGTGTTATCAAATTTTTATTTTTGATAGGTGAAAATTTTGTCTTATCATTGAACATTTTCATATGCTTAAAAGTCATTTGTATTTTCTGTTCTATGAAATTTCTCTGTTAATGTCCTTTGCCCATTTTTATGTTAGATTGCTGATTTATTTCTTTTTGATTTGTAAGGACTCTTTCTATTTTAGACAAATTAGCCCTCATCTTGGTAGAGTTACAAATATCTTATCCAGGTTCTCATTTCCATTTGGTGATGCTGCTATTGTCATGAAGAAATTTTTTATCTCTATGAAGTCTAATCTAGCAATCTTTTATGGCTTCTGGGTTTTGTGTCATACTTAGAAAGGCCTTCCCCACTCTTAGGTTATAAAATAACTTTTTTTCTAGTACTTTTAGAGTTTTGTTTTTTTAATGTTTAAATCTCTGGATTGTCTGCAATTTGTCCTGGTATAAGAGGCAAAGTATGGATTGAACTTAATTTTTTTCCAGAGCACTACACAATGGTCCCCACCCCATTTGCTGAATAATCTTTTTTCCACTGATTGGAAAGCCACCTTTATCATATCCTCAGTTCCCATATGTATTTAGATCTATTTCTGAACTGTTCTGTTTTACTCATCTGTATGACTACTCACAAACTGTTATCATACTGTTTTAATTGCTATGTGTAAAATGTATCAATTTTAATATCTATAGAGTTAGTCTCTATCACTAATCCTCTCTTTTCTGGCTATTCTTGCTTATTTATTTTTCCATGTGAACTTCAGAATCAGTTTATATAAATCTTTTTTTAAAATCCTATTGGTATTCTTATTGGAGATCCCATTAAATTTGTAGATTAACCAAGGAGAAGTGACATGTTTATGATGCTGATTATTCCTATGCAAGAACATGGTATGTCTTTCCACTTGTTCGGGTCTCATTTTGCGCCCCTCATTAGCGTTTTAAAGTTTTCTACAAATAATATTTCTTAAGTTTATCCCTAAGTATTTTATCTTTTGTGTTTTGTATTGCTATTTTACAATGGGTCTTTTCTTCCCTTATAGGTTGAAATTAGACATTGTGTATACAAAGGCTACTATTTCTGAAAATTAATTTATTAAATTCTTATTTTGTTTATGAGATTTTGGTCAGTCTTCTTTAGTTTCTAGGTAAACAATTCAATCATATCATCTGCACATTATTATTTTCTCCTCTCTTCCCTTCTAATTTCTGTATATTTAATTTCTTTCTCTTATCTAATTGTTTCATCTAAGTCCTGCAGAACAATTTTAAATAATAGTGATGATTAGACATCTTTGTCTTGTTCCTGACTTTAATGAAATTGCCTCTGGTATTCTCAGCTAAGCATGATGCAGGCTTTGAATTGAGATAAATATATTTTCTCATATTAAGGAAACACCCAGCTATTCCTAATATTAAATGATTCTTGCATTCCTCAAATAAGCCTTATTTAGTCATGGTAAATTACTCTTTTATCTGGAGCCAGCCTGACTTGGTTCAACTCCTAGCACCATTACTTACTAGTTTTTTGTGTTCAGGCATAATATTTTACATCTTTATGACTCAGCTTCCTTGTCTTTTAAATGGGGATGATAGGAATATCTACTCATTAGGTTGTTGTGAAAATCAACTGACTATATGGAAAGCTGAACATCTTTTCCTATGTTTGAGAGACATTTGCCTTTTTTTCAGTGAACTGTCCATATCTCTTCCACATTTTTCTATATTCTCTATTTTTATGTTCCCTATAAATTAGGGATAGTAGCCCTTAATCTGTGATGTAAGTTGTAAATATGTTTCTGGGTTATCACTTGTATTTTAGTTTGCTTACTGTATAATGCATGCAAAAGTTTTTTTAAAAAATGTAATCAAATATATCTCTTATATTATCCAGATTTTAAGTAGTATTTAATGTGGAAGATTACATTATTGGCCCAAATTCTTCACCTTTCCCTGATTTCCCACCCTTTGCCATGTGAATTTACACTCACTTCCTACAAAGGGGTGGAGTGTGTTTTCCTACTGGTCCAGGGAGGTGAGAGACACTGGAACAGAACTGCCCCAGCTGAGCTCGGTGGCATTATTATGCCATAGCTAACCAATACAGTTGGAAAAGCTTTCCCACCTCAAGGCTATAGAGCAGGGGTGAAAAATCTTTTTTTTTTTTTAATAAAAGGGCAGATAGTAAATATTTTAGGGTTTGCAACCACATAAAGTCTCTGTCTCATGTTCTCCTTTTTTATTGAACCCTTTAAAAGTGAATTAAAAAAACATTCTCAGCTTGTAGTAGCCCAAAAAATAGGCCTTGGGCCAGATTTGGCCCACAGGCCATAGCTTGCTGACCCCTGTTACAGAGGAATTCATCCTGATTTTTTTTTCTTTTCTAGTAATTGTGTGGTTAATATTATACAATTAAATCTCTCATCAGTCTGAAAATTACTCTGACATGTGGTGTGAGAAACAGATCTAATTTTCTTTTTCTATATGGCTATATATCTACATCCAGCTACATAACTATATCCAGTTATCCCAACACCATTTATATTTATAATCCATCTTTTCCTAATTGACTTAGGACACCACCTTTATTGTATCCTGAATTTTCATATGCAATTGGGCCTATGTCTGAACTTTCTATTTTGTTCCATTGATCTGTCTATTCACGTGCCTGTACCACACTTTCAGAGTTGAGGCTTTATGTTTTAATACTTAGTAGAACTAGCCCTCCCCCCTTCTAAGTGCTCTTTTTCAGGGTTGTCTTGGGCAGGTCTTGCTCGTTTGTTCTTCCAAATGGACTTTATAATCAACGTGTTTAGCTCCAGAAAAAGAACTGATGGCATTTTGGGGGATCACATAAAATCTTTCTACAATGAATACACACTCCCAGATTTTAAACTACTTATTAGATTTGTTTAATGTTACAGGACTAATCAATCTTTCTATTTCTCCTGATTGAGTTTTGGTAAATTATATTTCCCTAGGAATTTGTCCCTTTTGTCTAAGCTTTCAAGTGTATTGGCTGAAGTTTTTCATAGTATTATTTTTATAAACTTTTTCATCTCTGTTGTATCTGTTATTATTTCCTTCTTTGGTTTGTGGTTTTTAACTGTGAGCTACCCATATTTATATCTTTATCTGTGGGAGTTCTTTGATACCTGGATTGAAGTTTCATTTCTCCGGAGAGAATTTGTGGTTGCTTCTGGTAGTTTTCTAGGGTTACTACCGACCTTGGTCCACTGTAAATTAAATTCCTCTTTGCAGCATTTTGGACCATGCAAGTAGTATGAATTTGGGCCATAACTCTCTGTATAAGGGACAACTTGTTAAACAAGTTTTTTAGATGGAAAACTAAACAAAACAACTTTTCCTCCACTCAGGGCCAAGGTCAAGAAAGGCAGGTTTCCTCACTGTTATTTGCTTGGTGGTTTGGTTAGTGTCCACCCTTACACTGTGAAAGCAGCACTTTGAGGGTCCTCACTTCGTGGGAGATCTCAGATGAAATTCCCTACCTTGAGTGGCTCTGCTTTACCTCCTGCACCCATCCCGGTCATCACAACAGAAGCTCAGGGTAATCAGGGCAGGTATCTTCTTCACCTTCAGAAGTTCAAGGGTAAGGATGGCTTTAGTCTCACTTGCTTCCCAAGGTTTAAGCTTTACCGTCATTTTTGCTTCTAGAGATTCTTTTATTTCCCACCATTCCTCTGTGCATTTAGATTTTTTTCACTCTAGAGGATCAACAATAAAACTAACCCCAAAAGTAAAAAAATTCATTAAGGTGGCAGGATGCAAAATTAGCATAGAGAAGTCAATAGCTTTCATATATAGAGTAACAACCAGTTAGAAGACACAATGGCAAAGAAAACCTCATTTACTAGCAACAAAGAGATTAAATACTTAGGGATACACATAACAAGAAATGCACAAAACCTATACAAGGAAAATTTTAAAACACTCCTGAAAAGGTACAAAAATAGACTTGAACAAATGGAAACATACCCCTGTTCTTAGACAGGATGACTCCACGTTGTAAAGATGTCAGTTCTCCCTAAATTAGTTAATAAATGTAACACAATATCAATAAAATACCAATATACCTTTTAAAAAAATGGATTTAGACAAGTTGATATTAAAGTTCATATAGAAAAGCAAACATGTAAGAATAGCATGGAACACATCGAAAAAGAAAAATTACAAGAGGGACTAGCCCTACCAGTCATTAAAACATACTCTAAAGTCTCTATAACTAAAACAGTGTGATACTGAGCACAAGTAGACAAATAGACCAGTACAACAGAATAGAAAGCCCAGAAAGACCCAAGTACATACGGATCTTGAATACTGAACCAGAAAAAAGAACATTACTGAGAAAACTGGTATACTTCAAATAAAGAATGTTGTTTAGTTAATAGGATTGTATCAGTGTTAATTTCCTGGTTTTGATAATTGTACCATGGGTCTGAAAGCTGTTAACATTAGAAGCTGGGAGAAGAACTCCGGAAGGCCGAGGCGGGAGGATTGGGAAATCTACTTTTCCAGCTTTTCTGTAAGTCTTGGAGAAGAGGCTCTGTGTCACACTAAAGTGGAACACCAGAAGGAAGGGACCATAAATCACCACTGCTCACATCCCCTGAGCTATCCTCACTTCATTTCTGGTTGGTCAGCTTTTGCTTAGATTCTATAAAATACGTATCTTTACATGAAATTCCATTTCATGCTAAAAAAATAAAAATAAAAATAAAAAATTAATACCACAACAAAGGTTTTTGTTAATCCCTGAAATATATTTGGTTGTTTTCATCAGTAGGGTCTTTTGAGGCATTTAGTCTGTAATGTTAATTGAAATAATACTTTCTTCATTTCTTCTATGATATTTGGCATATTAGATTTTTCTCTTTTGAAGTCATTTTTTGGCAAATTATACTTTCCTAGAAAATTGTCCATTTAGTCCAAGTTTTTAAATTGTTTGCATAGAGTTGAGCAAAGTATATTTTATGACTCTATTTATACAGTATCTGATAATTCTACCTTATTTTGTGTCTGTTTTCTGTTGTCATTATGTTAGCTAAAATATTACATACTTTACTACATATTTTTAAAATCAGCTCTTATTAATTCCATTTTCCCATTTTTCTAATTAATCAATTTCTATCTCTTCTAGTCTGCTTTTTAAAGATTTATTTTGCTGTCCTTTATTTATTTATTTTTTTGAGACAGAGTCTTGCTCTGTCGCCCTGGCTAGAGTGTAGTAGCATCATCATAGCTCACTGTAACCTCAAACTCCTGGGCTCAAAGTGATCCTCCTGCCTCAGTCTCCCAAGTCTTCCGAGCTTGTAGCTCAGACTACAAGCGCGCACCACCACGCCCGGCAAAGTTTCCTATTTTTTGTAGAGACGGGGTCTTGCTCTTGCTCAGGCTGGTCTCAAACTCCTAACCTCAAGCAATCCTCCTGCCTCAGCCTTCCAGAGTGCTAGAATTACAGGCATGAGCCACTGTGCCTGGCCTTAAGTTGTATGTTTAACATTTGTTTTTCTTATTTTTCAATGTACAAATTTTCCTCTGAGCACTGCTTTATGTGTATCTCATAGGAACAAGTTTATTTTAACAAGTTTATTTTTTAGATATAAAATAATGCTTTTGTATGCTTTGCATTTCCTGTTCAATCCAAGAATAGTTGAAGAGCATAAAAACATTTTAGATTGCAATAGGCATTGTCTTCTGGCTTTATTTTATTGCATTTTTATCTGCAAATGCCATCTGTACTACTTCTCCATTCTGGAATTTATGAATGTTTTCTGTATGCACTAATATAGAGTCAACTAGGGGAATGCTTCATGGATGCTTGAAAACAAAGTGTAGTTACCAGTTTCAAGGTAAAGTCTAATACTTATCAACTAGATCTTCCTTATCTTATTTAAATCTTCCCATGTTCTTATTTTTTATTCACTTGATCTGTCATGAACTGACAAGGTTGCATTAAAATCTCCAACTAACACTATATTTCTGTTTCTTCCTGTGTCTACTACAGTTTCCAGTATATAAATGGCTCTTCCATTATTTGGGGTATCCACGTATGTTCTACCTTCGTTGTGAGCCGCACCCTTTGGCATCATATACTCCGCTTCCTTTTCCTTCACTTCTTTTTCCTTACGTTCAACCTTGCCTGATACTAAGACTACAACTCGTTTTCTTATTTGCGTTTGCTTGGTTCATCTTTGCTCAACCTTTCTGAATCTTAGA
Organism: Daubentonia madagascariensis; assembly: GCA_023783475.1. Taxonomy (NCBI): domain Eukaryota; kingdom Metazoa; phylum Chordata; class Mammalia; order Primates; family Daubentoniidae; genus Daubentonia; species Daubentonia madagascariensis. The sequence goes on along the minus strand of JAKFHU010000485.1, from coordinate 36,207,119 downwards.
ACATGGAATTAGCACTTGCTTGACATTTTTGTCTTTTACTTGTAGGTAAGTTTACTTTTATTAATATGACAGGTACATTTGGTCTTATTCTATGGTTTTAAAAATCTTTCACTTTTGTGGTTTGGTTGTGTGTACATGTGTTTTGTCTCAGAATTGGCAGTCTGACTTTTTCTTCTAGTGACCATCTCTTTAACTTTATTTTCATATAATCTCTGTAATCCTCTATTTCTTCAGTCAATATATCTTAATTTCCTACTATGAGCAATGGTAAAATTAGTATATTTACTTGTCCTCCCTAATATTTTAATAATGGAACATAAAAGTCAGTTTCTTATCTCTATGTACAAAAGCTACACTACATCTCCTAATTCAAAATGCTGGTCAGTCAGAAGCTGTTCAGGAACAATGTTGGCCAAAAACATACAATCCATTCACTTTTACACAGTTTCAAAAGGTTTAGCTAATTGCATTTGTAGCATGGTATTAATGAGACCAAAATCATGGGATCAGAGCTTACTTAGTGTGAGCCAGCTGGATTGTTTTTCTTCTATGGGCACTTTCTACAGACTTAAAATACCAAAGACTGCAAAGGTGCTCGGTCTAACAGGTATGAATGGATCAACACAAATTTATTGTCACTACTGAGAAACAAAGCCCAAAATGCTTAACCGGTAGTTGATAGTAACAACTTTGTTACTGAAGAACAATACTAGGAACTAGGACCATCATATTGTGTATTAAATTCTACCAACATAAGTTAATGGTTCAAAGGAAATACCTTCACACTGGTTTCATACAGAACATGTAAGGGAATCAGTCAGCCATGATATAAAGTTATTTCCAATTCAGTTTAATCTACTCTTAAGTGTGTCAGTAGCTCCTACAAATAGGTGGCTCTGGTTATACTTCCCAGGGTGATCAAGGCAATGCAAACCTCTTCTCATCTCAGTCCCAGCTTTGTTTGCACAGTGGGCCAGTTGTAGCAGTGTTTCCGCTAATGCACCCTGAGCTCAGCAGGGGAATAATACCATAGCTCCCCAAGTCAACAAGCAAGCCAGTGTACCCAGGACCTTCACTTCTTGTCTCCTGCCTACCTCTCCCTACTCCTTTGTAAGCTTTATATGTCGGCCATCACAAAATACTTGCAGTGCTCTGAACAAACCTTGCTCTTTACCCTTGGAGGCCTTCATCTTCTCTTCGTCACTAACTCCTGCTTACCCGTCAGGATTTGGCTTAGTGGTTTGTTTTTTTGTTTACTCCTTTCTCTGCTCAGTTTAAGTGTCATCCACCTTGCTGCCAAAATACCCTTATATTCTTATCTCAAAATTCATCACTCTAAATTGTAATACTTGCTTTTCTTGTCTCTTCCTCAGAAGACCATAAACTTCATGGAAGCAGGAATGCCCTTCCTCTCTGTATACTCAGCTCCTAGCAGAGTGCTTGGCATAAAATGTGTTCTATACATGTCTACTGAATGAAGGGACATTGCTAAAAGCCAAGAGTGTTAAGACAGCTTTTGCTAGCAGTCAAAGAAATGTTTAACAAGATGCGAAACCATTCCATCACTACCATTAACTCAAAAACACATGTCCTCCTGGCTTAGGAATCAGTTGTGCCCTGGTACACAAAGGACAATACCTTTTTATTGCTATAAGTTTGGAAGATTTTATTGACTTATCTTTTGCTCTGATCACTTTCAAAAACAAAAATAGGTTGTAATAAGAGGATGTCACAGAAATTGGCTATTTCCTTTGAATGATGTAGGCACAAAGAAGGGATGAGCCCATTCCCAGTTGCCTGTATAGAAAAACAGCCCATCAGGAGCAACAGGCCAATGTAGTAAAGGGGTCTCATCAGACACATGGCCCTGGGCTCAGTGGCACACAGTTCATTTCATATGTACATGGCCTCCAACAGTTCATTTCTATTGTGAAAAGAGGCAGCAGAGGTATTGGCTGGGAATAGACATTCTAACATCAGAAAGACTTGAGTTTGAATCCTGGCTTACACTTAATAGCTATGTGACTTGAGCAAGTTAATCTATAACTATAAGCATTATTTCATTGCTTTAAAATGGATATAAAAGTACCTGCCTTACAGTTGAGGAATAAATGAGATGCTGTTTACAAATGGAATATAATAGTCACTCACTAACTATTCACCATTATTATTACTAGGGACTCTGGATGGGATCCTAATGGTTTCAAGAATATTCTATCTAAAGGACTCAGAAATATCCTACTTTAGGGCAGCTATCCTCTTCCCTAAGAGGTCCCTGAGGAGGACTAGTTTAGTATTCAGTGAAATGTGTGCTGAATCAGTGGCTAGGGCAGTGGCTGTAGTGGACCTTTGCTATTCTTATTGGCTGTCTAGCATCTGAAGTACCTTCCTATGTTTGAGGAATTCATCCATTCCCAATAGAAGCTAAACAATCCAGACAACCTCATTCTCACTTTCTACAGTTAGGACATAGGCATATGACTACTAATCAGATCCACCTACCTCAGATTTGGAATCAGAAACTAGTGATTGAAAGAAGCCAACAACACACAGGGCCCATTCTGGTAAGAGTGGAACCCCTACATCCAGTTCCAGGGGCAGCATGCACTGATGCACTAACTTAAAAGCACAGACTTAGAATGAAGCATTTACATCAATTATTGTAAGTGTCTAGGAAAGGACACTGAAGGTCTGTGCTCCTCTCACCTCCTTTGTTCCTTCTCCAAGCCTACAGTGACGTGGGCAATCAAGTTCCACTTCATTAGTAGTAAGGCTAGTGCCTGAAACCCCAACGGTAAGTTCTCTGATAAAGATCCAACATGGAGCCCAAGGTCAAAAAAGAGTGAGGAAGCCGGTCTGTCTCACCACCTAATCCCAAACTAAAATCTTAACAGCAGCAGGAAGTCAAAGACTGAAGACAGCATTAGATGGAAGAGCCTTTTGGGCACAGGCCCCCTTACCAGTCCAAGACCCTGGAAAGGAGAAAGCAGAATAGGGACCATAGTCCCAGCCTTACTCTTCATGAACAGCAGCTCCACCCACTAGTAAACAGGGGTGACCCATCTTAGAATCTAACTAATCTCATTAGCAATTTCTCCTACCAAGGTAGGCTTGGAGGAGGAACAAAGGAGGTGAGAGGAGCAGAGACCTTCAGGATCCTTTCCTGGACGCTTACCATAATTCATGTAAATGCTTCACTCTAAGTCTGTGCTTTAAGTTAGCGCATTAGGTGGTATGGCAAAGGAACTCGTTAGCATATAGGTGTTCAATGAAGTAATGGAGGTGGTGGCAGAGACAGACAGCCACAGTCTGTGCTGGACTGACCTACCAACCAATCTGCCCCTCTGTGGGAACCGAGAAAGAGCAAAGTAGTAGCTCTTAAACAGCATCAGTATCATAAAGATCAAACTAAGGGCTAATTTTTGGCAGCTAAAAGTCACTGGTGAACCCAGAAAGAACAATTTTAATGGTGGCAAATGTAGCAGCCAGTTTAGTAGGTCTCAGCCCCAGCTGCACATTTTTTAAAAGACTGAAGCCTGTCCTCACCTCCCCATTCTCATATAATTGGTCTGTAGTCCAGTCGGGGAATTAGGATTTTTTTAAAGCTCCCCAGGTGACTCTAGTGTGCAGCCAATGTTAGAAGCCACTGCTTCTGCGCACTGCGGCATTAACAGACAGCATGCGCGGTGAGGGCAGTATACTTCATCGGTACTCAGGGCTTTGAAGGGTTGAGGAAGGGTATTTTTGTTCAAAGGAAGAGGCTTTGAACATGTTTAAATGCAAAGCTATATGCGCTTTTATGTGAGAGGCTGTAGCTAGATTGAGCAAGGCATCTGATCCAGGCAGAGGGCCTAGGGCACAGAAGGGATTCGTCTTGGGCAGGGCAGGAACTAGCGAGAAGGAAAAGAGGAGAGGAAGGGTGTGTGCCAGGGTGTGTGTAAGTGGGAAGTTCTGCCTGAGGCTGTTACCTGGTGGGAGAGGACTGAGATCAGCTGCTGAGGTTGAGAGAAGGTGGGGGTAGAAAGGGTTTATTAGGTCATTAAATATGAAATGTCCAACTTCGAATCAAAAATGTAGTTTATTATATCTCAAAGAAGAAGCAGTACAACTACTCAAAGTATGCACCTAAACTATCCACTCAGTTCTGCCATCTTAATGGCAGCTTGCTTATGCCAGCAGTGAAGAAGCCTGGAGAGTGAGTGGTGATGAAATCTCGAAAGGTGTTTTCCACAGCTTGTTGACAACTGAATATTTTTCCTTGCAAGAAGTGGTCCAAAGCCTGGAAGAAGTGGTAGTCAGTTGGTGCAAGGTCTGGTGAGTACGGTGGATGACAGAGTTTCCAAGTCCAGCCTCTATAGTTTGAGCAGCGTTGTTTGTGTGACATGTGGTCGAGCATTGTCTTGCAAGAGGATTGGCCTGTCTCAGTTGACCAATCTCAGCTGCTTAATTACAAGCATCCTCATCATTTCGTCCAGCTGGTTGCAGTAGACATCGCTGTCATGGACTGACCAGGTTTCATGAAGCTGTAGTGGATAATACCAGCACTGGACCACCAGACACCATTAGCTTTTTCTGATGAATATTCGGTTTTGGACTATGTTTTGGCACTTCATCTTTATCCAACCATTTTGCCAAACACTTGTGATTGTCAAAAAGAATCCATTTTTTGTCACATGTAATAATAAAGCGTAGAAATGGTTCACCTTTATGTTGCAACAGCAAAGAAAGGCGAGCTTCAAGACAACTTCTCTTCTGACACTCATTTAATTCATGCGGTACCCATCTCTCCAGCTTCTTTACCTTGCCAATTTGTTTCAAATTGTCCAATATTGTTGGAATAGTAATGCCAAACCTTGCTGCAGATTCATGTGTAGGTTGAGATCGATTCGCTTCCGAACAGCTTTCAGCTCATCATTATCCACCTTGATCTCAGGTCGCGCAACTGGCTCATTTTCAAGGCTAAAATCACCAGGATGGAACTTCTCAAACTATCGATGTACTGTACATTCATTAGCCACATCCTCCCCAAATATTTCGTTGCTATTTCGAGCTGTCTGTGCTGCATTGTTTCCATGATGGAACTTGTATTTGAAAATAACACAAATTTTTTCTTATCCATGGTTTCACAAAAATTGCTCTAAAAAAAAAATTTGAAAGATAATCACAAGCCAAAACGTGTGTTTGAATGACTGAGGATGTACTTTCACAATAAATATAAAACAAGAAGTGTCAAAGCGACATGTCAGAGATATCAACTATGAAACTTAGTACTTAAGGAAATCGGACATTTCATACTTAATAACCTAACAGAATGGCCAGTTTGCAATAGCTGCTGACAACAGGGGGAAGGGCTGAGATCAATATTGACAGCAATTCAAATCGGTGCCATGACTTTGGGGTGGCATCAGTTGGCATGGTCATGAGATTTTTTTTCATGGCCCACTGGGAGGAACAAGATGTAGAATATATACATAGTGAAATGGGATGGTTTTAAGTCAAAGCCCCTTACAGCTGTTTTTAAGTTTTATGATATTTGCTTTCCTTTTTCAATTAAAAACATTTGAATGAGGGGTCTGCAAGGGTCAAACTAACATTGAGAGAAAGAAAACATTAATTTACATAATTTACATCTTAAAAGGCTTCTAACTGTCTGTATTTCCACACTTGATAATAATCTAGTAACACTAACATTTTTGGCCAGAGGTAGTTTTAACTGGTCTCCAAGATGGAAAAGAAAAATTGCATGGTGTTTTAAAAGACTGTAAAAAATGACACGGGAGCTAATCAGTCTACACACATGAGCATCCAAGGAAAGGATACTAGAGAACTAGGATACCTTTGCAAACCCAATGAACTCTTTAGTCACGTATATTCCTGAAAGTCACAATTTGGTTGCCTAGGCTTCAGCAACAAGTTAGGGCCCAGCCCAATTAATACAAATAAAATACAAAGAAAAAATGGTCATGGTTTCTTTTCAAAGCTTTAAGATTAGATACTATATTCAAAACGCTGAACCCATGAGTCAGACAACAACAAAAAATAGCATGGTATTGCTATTATTGGTCCACATCTTCTGCAGAATCACTAGCTGAAATCTAAAACAAAGACAATAGGGGGTGGCTACGCGGGATCATGGGAAAATCATGCGAAATTGATTTTTACATGCTCTTAAGTACTGAGATTAAGTCATAGCAAAAGATTACCAGTAACTCAACAGGTATTTATTACACACCTATGTACCCAAAGTGGTTTTTCTTCCAATTATTTTTTCATTTTTATAAACCACACTTTAAATGATTCATCATTATCATGCTGGAAAATACATGATACTTTCCCTTGAAACTAAGATCTAACAAACAAATACGGTAAACTCACAGGTGGCAATGCTTTGCACAAATAACATTTTTACTGTCTATTGTGAAAAATGACTATCCTTCATAAACTAAAAATTCATTCTTATATTTTTATCCATTTTTAAAAGGTTATTTCCATCCATTTAAACATGGCCTTGATAGTATTTTCCTCCACATCATCCTTCCTCAGTATTTCCAGGGGATCTTTCAGGAGCTTGTGGGGTAAAAAGAAATATGGGAAATAAAGACATTAACAGTTCCTGCAAAGAATCATACACAAAACTTCTCTTTACTTATGGAGGGAATATAAAAGCCCCTCAGAGCTTAGGAGGATATAGTACATTAAGACATTTCTTTTTAACAGTGGCAAAGCCTATGGTTCTCAACCTTTAACATGCACCAGGGCCCCCTGGATGGCTTGTTAAAAGCTTGCTGGGCCTCATCCTTGGAGTTTCTGATTCAGCAGGTCTGGAGAGGGTGAAAATGTGCTGATGCTACTGGCCCAGGGACCACACTTTGAGAAGCCCTGCTCTAAGCATCTCCCCATCTCCTCCCCTTGCTTTCCACTTCTCCACCTTGCCAAGATTCCTTTCCTTACTGACAGTCTCCAGGATCTGTTCCACTCTTCAATACTGTACTTGAAAATTTTTTATTTCCCAAATCTGGCAATTTTGCCAAGTATTTATGATGTCTATTTACAGCAGCAGGAAAATTTCTTTTTTTGGCCATAAGTTTGTTTTGCTGGGCCTGTTAAAAACTTTGTAATCTACACTTTCAGCAATACTGCTCATCTTCATTATTTCTTTTTGATGTTGCTATTTCCGGGCATTTAACATTCATCTTTTTGTGATCTTAACACAGGAGAAAGCATCTCTGTGCCACTTGCATTTAGTGCTTGGTGGTGGAACCCATCATTTTCCACACCTTTTCCCTCTGTACCAGTTTTCTGATGAGGCAGAAGCCCATCCTGATTATTGCCAGTGACAGTAACTCCACTAACTATTGTGACAGGAGTGGGTGATAAGGAAATACTGACAAGTTAAACTGGCAGCTCAAGCATTAGCAAAGGAAGCAACTGACAACAAGTGCAAACTGCTTCTACCATCCCTCCCACCATCCCATGAACCATGACACGTTCCTCAAGCTATGTCTCCAACTAGACTGCATCCACAGCTGCTAGAGTAAGCCACTCTGCTCTCATCCCAACTCAGATAAGGTTCACAAGACATATAGGACACTGAATACAGCCTCTAATGCTGCGATTTTTACATAGCCTTCTCCCCAGGAAAACAAAAGCATGTGGCTCAGAACCACAGTAATGAAGCCAAAATAAAACAAAGACCTGAAATGAATCATGCATCACCAGGAGCCTTTACCTGGAGCCAAAGTGTAGAACCCATCACATCAGCAGTGACTGTACCAGCCTAGCTCCTTTGTCTCAACACTAACTTTTTCAATTTCAAGTGACTTAGGTAATAACTCTGCCCCTTTACTCTGCAGCATGAGAACTTCCCAGGCTGTGGGACAGATATATAGATATAGGTATAGTGTCCCAAGTTCCAAAATGCAAAGCTATATCAGATTAACGTATTTGGGATTCATGACTAGTTTAATTACTTGTCCTAGGTGTTGCACTTTACTTAACAAAGGATGCTATAAGCATCACAGATTAAGATGCTTTATTTAGCTTTTGGTCATTTTGCTACAAAAATGGCCTTGTTTGTAGCCTATTTCATAGACCAGCAAAGCAGTGTCCTCTGAAATTTTCAACTGCATTTGACTTGTAAAGAATTCAAGGCTAAATGTGGCCTATTTTCCAACCACATACCACTTAGTAAAAATTATACTCTGCCCCTTCCAAATTTGGTACCAAGTAAGCAGCTACTAATTTCCTCTTCTCGTCAGTTCTTATCAAAAAGCAACACAAGAGTTTTGACACAAATGAAGTTGTTCCTTTAAAATACTACATCTGAAAAATAATTTCAAAGTCCCTTAAACTCATAAGTAAAACTTACATTTTATGAAAGATTCTCATATAAGTAGATAATGTCTTGACTTTTGCCCACTGGAGAAAACACACAAGATTAGGATTCAGACAGGCAACTTGTACAGCCAGCTAGGATAAATCAGAACCCCGAAATAAATAAAAACTGTGGAACTCAGCTTTAGTTATTACTTTTGAGCAGATCAAACCCATGAGCTCAAGGATCATCCTCAAAGTAAGTCATGCTATCAGAGTTTTTTCAACACATTACAAAAATCTGATTTTTTTAAACTATATCTTTCCTTGAATGTTAATAGATTTTTCTTAACTTATAACATATACACTGTGCCATATAAAAAGAAAATTTAAATTTTAAGATTCAAAATACACTCAATTCTAAGATTATCCCGTGGAATTGGTTAATACAGAAAGCAAGCAGAATAAGTTGGTTAATAATCCCTTAAGCATGCATACACGGAACCTTAAAATGAGAAGCACAATTTACAACCCTGTGTTGGAAAGTTATTTGTGTGCTTAATATTCTATTCTCTCAGGCAACTAATTTTCTTCCCATTTATTACAGGTAGATGTTGCATTCTTGGGTGATCCCTGTTGAAAGTATTCAAAATGTGTTGAAAAGCATGCCCAAGAAAGATGATAAACATTCATGGCATATTGTTTCACAAATATGGGTCTCAGACTGACTCAGGTCTATCACTGAAAAACAACAGATTATAACCCGGACCAGAGAAAATCTGAAAGTCTGGGATTTTAGTTCTGGCTTAGTTGTGTGATTTTGACCAAGTCACTCAATTCTGTGACTGTTTTCATCTCTCTAAAATGGTGTGACTTCCTAGAGATGTTTGAACTGTAAATTAAGTTGTATATATAAATTGTTTTTAATCATAGGCAGAAAGGAAGACTATTAGGCAACATCTTGGCCACCTGACCTGCAGAGGTTTTAATTAATAGCCCATGATCATAGGACCAATCTCTGCATGAGACACAGAGCTTGACACAAAGAAAAAAATTATGTCCATAGATTTCTCCCTTAAACCCAACCAAGTATGTTAGAAATATGTGCCACAGGTCACTATGGGGACTAGATAAGAATGCACATGCCAATAAAACATACCTTCATCACTAAAGTAATTCAGTGGTGCCATTTCATATTCAACAGACATTACATTTTCCATACTTCTATGGGTACAGCCCATAGGGAAGGGAAGCACAGCCTTGAAACTCCCTGTAAGTACATTCACTACTACATGAGAACCAGGACTGATTCTGGGAGATGCTGGGTTGACTTTAGCACTACCCACCTCCCATCCCATAATCTCTATTTGCCCTCTCCCTCCACCATATTCCTTATGAACTGACATGTTTTCAGTCTTACATAAAGTGCTATGTAAACTTAGCTTCAAGTTCCCCTTTCCAACTAGATTCACATCCACCCCCCTCCCCACCTCATCTGTAAAGAAATTCTAGAGTTTCCACTGATAAGGACTATAATTTTTAAAAGGAACATGATAAAGTAGCCCACCATTACATTCTGTGTGGGAAAAAGGGACAATCGCACTTTGGGGAAAGGAGGCGCTGCTGCCCCACTCAGCACCTATTTAAGACAGAAAATAACCAGGTGCAGGAGTGGGAGTTCCTCTAAAATGTGTCCAGAGCAGTGAGCACTTAGCAAACAGCTTCTGTGTATTTCAGAGTAAAAGCACTCAATACATACCAAAAAAGCGCCCTTCTATCAACCAGGCCCCTTAATGACAGACATTCTTGATAGTACTTTTTAGAAAGTGTGGCTTTTCTCCAGCAGCTCCCGGCAGTCACTTATTCCTCATTTTGACAAGGTAGCATCCAACTTCAGGCATGACTGTATATATAACTCTACATGCAGCTGAGCCATCATAAACACGCCAAGTATAAAGGCATGTCAAAGACATTTTTCCTCCCCAAAGCATGGCCCCAAGAAGCCATTATTATAATAGAGTATGAATTTCTGCTACACGTTATTGACCTATAATACTACTAATAAAGTCCTGCTTAGGACATAAAGGCTTACACTGGGACATGAAGTAGTAAGACACAATCCACTGACTATTTTAAGTTTGCTGTACACCTAAACCACTTTCTTCACTACACCAATCTGTGTGTGTGTGTATATGTATACGTATGTGTGTCCTCTTTTGGTAGAACACAAACTTTGGAGACGAGGTAAAATACAATGCAGCTGCTGATGATCCCATTAGACCATCTGCAGAAAAATGGAAGAAGTTCCCAAGGCCCAAGTTGCTGGTTTCTCTTTTGAGGCCCCAAATTGAGAACTTGGTTGATTTATCTCATTGGCACTCTGAGTGAATCAAGACTAGGCTGAAAGGCAAGCCTCATCTCCTGCAAACACAATTCCTTAACTCCGTATTTAAATTTGTTCAGAACTGGCTACAAATTTGGGACTTCCTCAAATGATATTAAAAGCTGTACACAAAAGGTATGCAAAAGCAGTTACTAGTTTTTCAAGAACAAAGACATGTAAGCAACAGCTCTGTGAATGGAGCTATAGGTAAATGTTGGGACAGCAATAATAATGTAACAGAGCAGATGACCTTTTTGTAAAAAAAAAAAAAAAAAAAAAAAAATGCTGCCTCAATACTTTACTAATTAAAAAAAAGATTCCCACAACATGATTTCCTAAGAGAAAGAGTCCACTGCTGTGTTTGAAGAGGAGTCGGTTCTGGTAGAAAGCACGGGGAATGTCAATTAAGATATGCAAGAATATATAATACAAAGTCTAACATTTGTTTCAACAACACCCAGTCAACTCCTGGAGGGTGAAATAGTGTTCTCTAGCTGTGTCCAGGGCTCTTTTCTTGTGGCATTTTAAAAAATGTAGCTGTAGTTGAGTCTGTGGCTTTCTCTGCTGCAGAGGTCCTGATCAACCACTCAGAGTTTGGAGATTTCGGGGCTTGTGATGCTGGTGTGGTTGGCTCCACTGCATCCATGTGAACTAGTAAGGTTGTTACAGAAGTAAGGAAGAAAAAGAGTCAAGGGAAAATAAATTAGAATAAGATAAATTAGAATGAGAGACACTTAGAAACAAAATTTTCTAAATCCTTATATTTTATGACCTATCAACCCAAGTGGCCACACAAGGTTTCTCTTTTTTTCTACGAAAAAAAATAAAGGCAAGATTTAAGTAAGGTAAGTATTTCTCCATCTGAGAAAATGGGTTTAACTGAACAAATGAATAAATTCAGTAATACAAATTCATAATGTAATAACCACTTATTAAGCACTTATGTGACAAGCACTGCACTACCATAATCTTATTTCTTAATGCAAACCCTTATTAGTATATATTGTCACCTCCATTACCCATATCAGGAAATTGAGGTATAGAAAGATCAGATAAATTGTTCAGGGATGAAATGAGCTGGTTAAGAAGCAAGATTCAAACTCAGATACTGGAGTCCAAGCCCTATGCTCTTTCTGTCACACCCCATGGCTCCACTAGGACAGTGCCACCAATAAACACATACCATACAACAAGGAAAATGGTAGAAACAGAACATAGTCAGGCCCAGTATTTTTCAGTAAGGTCACTAAAGACATTCTGGACAGGATAATCATTGCTTGTGCAGGGCTATCCTGCATATTGGAACAATTACCATTCTGGATGCCGTCTACTGAATGCCAGTAACATTCCCCAGTCATTCTGACAACCAAACATTTTCTTCACATTTCCAAATATCCCTGAGTAGAGCAGTACAAACCATCATCATCACTACCCACTCTGTTGAGAACAATTATACACTAAAATATGGTAAAATCTAGGAAAATTTACCCAATAATTCCACTCCCAGGAATGTAACCTACAACAGTAATTTTCAAATTGTGGGTCACAAAATCAATTCAGTAGGTTATGATCATTACTTTTTTTTCCTCAATGGGAAAAAATAGAAAATATCAGAGTGTATCCAGGCTTTATTTCAGATTTACACGTATACCCACACATATATCCAAACATGAATTTCTTACCATGGGTTAACGTAAAACTATCTTGAAAGCTATTACTCTATAGCATATATACAAGAGTTCTTAAGGGCAAAAAATGGCTTTCAAAGGTTTTGCAACTTCAACCACAGCAGCAAGAAATACAATCGACAACTCAAATTTCTCTCTCTTTCTCTCACATACACACACTCACAACAAACTCATACACACATAATTACTCATATTTAACTGATAATAAATCTCCCCAAACTATACCTATTCTTACGTGGTCACCAAATCACACTGAAAAAACCCCTTCCCTAGAAAAACTTCTTTTGCTATTTTTTATTATGATAAAATATACATAAAATTTACTATTTTAACCATTTTTAAGTGTACAGTTCAGTAGCATTAAGTTCATTCACACTATTGTACAACCACAATCACCACTGTCTATCACCAGAACTTTTCATCAGTCAAATGCCAACTCCATACTCATTAAATGAAAACTCCCTATTCCCCTCTTCCCCCAGCCCCAGGCAACTACCATTCTACTTTCTGTTTCTATCAATGTGAATATTTTAGGTAGCTCATAAAAGTGGAATCATACAATATTTGTTTGTCCTTTTGTGTCTGGCTTATTTCACTTAGCATAATGTCTTCATCCATGTTGTAGCATGCATCAGAATTTCATTCTGAATAATAAAGACTTTCAGGCTGAATAATATCCCATTGTATGTATATACCTACCACATTTTGTTTATCCATTCATCTGGCATGAACATTTGAGTTGTTTCTACCTTCTGGCTATTGTGAATAATGCTGCTGTGGACATGGGTGTACAAAAATCTATTTGAGTATCTGCTTTTAATTCTTTTGGCTATATACCCAGAAGTGAAATTACTAGATCATATGGTAGTTTTACGTTTAATTTTTTGAGGAAATGCCATACTGTTTTCCACAATGATGCACCATTTCACATTCTCACCAGCCATGCACAGGGTTCCAATTTCTCCACATCCTTGCCAACATGAGATGTTGTTTTTTTGACACACCACCCTAATGAGTGTGAAGTGGCTTTGAAGAACGTTTGCATGTGTTCTCTCAGAGAACAATGCAGTATTTTTCACAATAGCATAAAACAGGATGCAATCCACACGTCCATCAAGAATGTTTAATTGTAGTACATTCATCATACTCATATAATGGAATACTATATATATGGCAGTTAAAAATGAATGGATTCTGGCAGGACAAAACATGAATGAATCTCAAAAACAGAACTGGGTGAAAATTGTAACTTATAAAATATGACATACAGTTTGATTCCATTTATACAAGGTTCAAAAACATGCAAAACTAGACAATATATTGCTTAAAGATACATATATCTGTTAAAACTACTTGGAAAAAAAAAGAATGATAAACAATAAACAAAAAACTACCAGAATAACTTTTACTTCTGTGGAAAGTGGGAGGAAAATTTTAAAGGTAATGTTCTTTTTCAGAAAGTGGATGGTAGGTACATTGAGATTTGCTGTATTGTTTTTCTTTATACTTTATATATCTACCATAAATGTTCTTGCATAGTCATTCAATACTTACTAAAAAATATTTTTAACTTTAAAAAACATTTAAACTTCAAAAAGACATAGTAGGCAATAAGAATTTGTCCTATGACTCCTGAGACAAGGGACATTCTAAAATGGACCTACTGAATCCAACCATAGGGTTAGAATAATATTGAAAATAACCCTTTCAACTTTAAGAATCTATTAATTTATTCACACAACAAATATCTAGTGAGTTTGTTCTATGGGCTAGGTATTCTTTTAGATTCTAGGGGTATAGGAGTGAGCAAACAGATTAAAAATTCCTGCCCTGTGAATGCACCTCTAGCATCACTGGCCAGGTCCTCGAAACCTGATGTAACTAATTAACAGGTTAACTATTAGGTACCCTTCTTTCTGAATGATGCTCTACAGACATATATCCTATCCCAGGGAGAGAAAGGTCAGAAAAGGGAACAGCCAAAACAGTCCGGGCTCTGAATAGAATCTCTGATCACCTCAATTTCCCTTTCCCAAAAGCCATGTGTTTACTTTTTGAAGGACTGGAATTTGCATGCCAATGGCTCTGATCTACCATTCTGATGAAGAAAATCATTTCAAGAAAATGAAGTGTGGTTTTCATCTGGGTTCCTTATGTTTGGTTTGACCAGTACTTGGTCTCAAATTTTGGAGAAAATAGTCCATTTTTTCTTGTTCAAGTACATTCTTTAAGAGTATATACAGCTAGTTCACTTCAGCATGAGGTAGAGATTTGCTGGGAAATCCCTGTTCTGGTGTATTAGTCGTGGAAGCAGGTTTGCGTCCTTACTCACTAAGATCCCAGGTATGGCTCTGTGCACCAGACACCTGCATGCTATAAAGCCATAAAGGAGAAGGGAGTGAAGACAAAAAGAAGAAAATAAAGGTGCTACACTTTCAAGAGGTCTTCATTAACAACCCTGTGGTCGTTTACAGTCTTTTTCTCTGGCCTTTTGTTACCATTAGTACAAAAAGACAAGGAAGACATGCTGTTTCTCCCTGCTCTTCACCTCTCTAGCCTTATTAATACCTTTAAATTCAGTCAATTTCAACTCAAAACTTTCTACCAGTGGGGGAGGGGAAAAAGGGAAAAGATTTGTGGCTGCATGTTTAAGAAAGAAGCTGAATTCATCACAGTGACAGGGGAGAGTGTTGGCAGAGATCTGAGCTATTTATTCTTTTAGGAAAATCCTATAAAGAATGACACAAGGAAGCCTCTATCTGCAGTCTTGTTCATCACGCTGGTGAAGAATCCGATAACAGATGTATGCAGTAGCGTGATTTAGTGCCAGGAGCTGGCCCCTGATGTGTATTAATACAGCGGCAAAGCGGAACGCACCTCTCTTCATCACTCATTCCTATAAAAGAGGTGGAATCTGAGATGGCCCGATGTTAGGCAGAGCAAGCCCATTTGTTCTACTGACTGATGGCACAGGCTCAGGCTATGTCCTTCACCTCCACGGGGCACTCAGGTTGTGAGTAGAAAAAAAAAAAAATGCTCAGTGAAGCAGGGCTTAGTCAACAAGTGAGAGGAGAGGAGTTAGGCTCAGTAAGGAAACGTTTAATGCTTAAGTCTTGTTTAATTACCCCCGCATCCTGTACATTTCCCAACTTGAATATGGAATAAGGATTTAAAACTCTCCTTAATGGTTCGCCTAGAAAGAATTAAAAACTAAAGATAGAAGGTAGACATTAAGGAGAAAAAGACGGAACAAAAAGATGAAAGAGGAGAGGTTTTGTTTTAATGTTTCAAATACCATAGACTGGATGGAGTGTTGATGTAGGGTCACAGTTTGGTATCAATCCCACCATATATGAAAAGACAGAACACCTGCAGTGTTTAAGAGGGCAGCTCTAGAGTCACAAGGAAACTGGTTTGATCTTGGCTCTGCAATTTATCAACCATGTGACCTGGGGAAAGTGACTTAACCCTCAGTTTTCTCATGTGTAAACTGGAAATGAAAACAGCATCTACCTTGTAAAACTGTTGCAAACATTAAGTGAAATAATGCTTGCAAAGTGTTTGGCTCAAGGCCTGGTCATGTGAAAAGCACTAAAAAAATTGACTATGATCATCAGACCCGTGATTAAGATTCGTCCAGTATGAACCACCTTCAAGCAGACATCCCAAATAGAAGCTCAAAAACAACAATTTCAGAGTTTAGGGGTAGGGTTCCGTATCTATCTGAGGTTTACCCTTTACTCAGCTACCAGCTCCTCTGATCTATATATAATATATAGTATTTTCTGAGGAAAATAACCTATGATGTACTCAATATCCAATTTTCTCACTGATATAAATATATAACTATCCCTTTTTTTCATTTAAGGATAACATACATGCAATAAAGTACATAAATCTTAAGTGTACAGCTCAAGAGTCTTTACATATGTCAATAGCCATGTAACCCCCACCTGGAGTTCATAATATGGAGCATTTCCAGCACCCCAGAAGGTTTCTTTGTGCTCTCTCTTGGTCACTACCCCCCACCAAAGAGAACCACTATTTTGGCTTCTACCAATTAGTCTTAGTTTTACAAAGAAAACTGAAAAGTTTTAAACTGAAAATTTGTTTTTAATTAAAAATTTCTTGACTAGTAAAATATTACACTGTATATTTCATAAAAGCAGTAAGAATGCATTGTAGTATATATCAAGTAAGAAAGCAAATAAACCCATGGGACTCCCTGACTACTGACTGAACTGCCACCTCAACTGGATTTTCATTAATATGGACCTAATTTCCTGTCTGTGCTAGAACAAAAGCGCAGATGACTGAAGATTGTTGATAGTGGAATATAGAGTTTCAAATGCTAGAAAGCCATGTGATAGTGAAAAACACAGACTTCAAGGTCAGTGAGAACTGGGCAATTACTTCTCACAGTCTCAGTCTGCCCATGTAAAATGGGAGTAAAATGACCTATCTTACCACAAAGATTAGATGAAAAGGTATACAAAACACATAATTTAGGGCCTGACACACCGTAGGTGCTCAATAAATGATAACTTCATATAATCACCTGCACTGGGGCTAGAGAGAGATGCTGTGGCCACAGGTTTCCGTTTCCTCTTGATGTCACGTGAACATGGTGGTCCCCAATGTACATTTGCCTGTCTGCAGATATAAGAAGCGAACAAATGGTTTTACCTTTGTAATTCACATTGTATATAAGACATTATGCTCAGCCCAGATGAAATCCTTGACCCATTATAGACAAAACCAAATGGGTACCAACTTTTGCCATTAACCACTGGCACAAGATCATTCAGAATTAATCACAACTCACTCTTTACCCACAATACACGCCCATTCTAAACTTTTTACCTGATTTCAGTGTAGCAGACATTCAAGATTAATTTCAATAAATATGTGTTTCGTTACATGCATATTTTTGTACAATTATTTTTCATAGAAAATGTAACTGCAATTGTTCTAAATGTACCAATGAAATACCTACTCCCAAGTGGTAATATATTGAAAAGTTTAATGCTGCATGAACACAGATATTTGCATAGAATTTTAATAGGAAATTTAACACTTCTGCCACTATAAATCTGGGTTTTTAATACTGTCTATATCACAAGTTAAATAAGTTTGGTTTCTGTGGCTTTTAAAAGTATTAAGTGTATGTCAATAATATGTTTCCTCATCTGAATATTCAGCTTATATTAAAAACAAAACAGTGAGAGCTTCAAAACTAGAAAACAAAAGATTCTCTGAAAGACAATGGGCTTAACACTGAAATGGCTGGTATGCCATTTTATTAATAGTTCACACTGCTCCCATTCCTTGTTCCTCTCAAACTAGACAGATCCTGCCCCAATTAAGGGCCAAGTTAAGTCTCACCTTTATATTAATACAAAGCTTTCCTTAAACATTTGAGACCTCAACTACCATGAATCAATATTTAACTGGTGTACAGATATCTTGTTTCCCTAATGAAACAAAAAGGCTTAATCTCCTTGAGATTAAGAATAGGGATCCTGAGA
This sequence comes from Daubentonia madagascariensis, assembly GCA_023783475.1. Classification (NCBI taxonomy): domain Eukaryota; kingdom Metazoa; phylum Chordata; class Mammalia; order Primates; family Daubentoniidae; genus Daubentonia; species Daubentonia madagascariensis. The sequence continues at coordinate 36,189,207 of JAKFHU010000485.1, read as the reverse complement.
ACAGGAACCATATTTATACTTTCATCATTTCCAATGATCTGCTAACCACAGCACAAGACACATAGTTGATCCTCATTACCTACTGATTAAAACTGATATGAATGAATAAAAGTTCTAATCAAATGGCCAACTGAACACTTAAAAGTTAAATGGTACTGGTTTAAAATGGTAAATTTTATATTATGTATACTTTACCAATTTTTAAAAAAATAGCCAATGTACATAACATATAAAAAGGAATCTAGTAAAATCACACCAGATAAACTCCTAATTGGTAGTCCCAGCTGGGGATCAGGACTCTTAAGTCTTAAAACTGGAACCTCAGACCAATCTAAGAGAATCTAGATAGCAAGGCAACAAGACAACTGTTGAATTGACAATTTCCTATTCAGAGGTCCCCCAATCTGGCCACTTCCACAGTTTAAAACACATACACTCATTTCTCTAAATAGCAAAAGCTTAAGAATCAATTCAATTTATAAACAGGAAAATATAAGAATTTGACTGGAATCCTAAGAAATTTTTTCAGAATGCAAAGAGTGCTACAGGACAAGATTTACAATACAAAGGCCAGTGGTTTGGACAATTCCATCCAAAGTGCCTTTTATTGGTCACTCTCTCCTGTATTAAGTTAAATACCCCATGAATAGTTAATTCTGAATAAATGTGTAAAGTAGGGAAAACAGTTCATTTTTCATACCTTATGTGAATGTCTAATAGCATGCTGATTTAATAATAAATTAACAGAGATGACAACATCAACAGTAGACAGGACTTCAGTCTGAATGGAGAGCTAGTAATTTCCTTTGAAGCCAAGACACAGGCAGAAAAGAAAGTGACACTACAAAATTTTGTTCCTCATCAAAACAGAGAAATGTAGAGAATAGAGCTTCCATCTTTTCCACAAACGTGGGACTTGAGTACATATAGACCCAAACTCAAACTGCCCAAGCACTTTGACCTAATTCAATCATGCTTATCCTCAAGCATGATTCAGAAAGAGAAACAAATTCAAACAAAGGATAACCATTTATAGTCATGCTTCCTTCCTCTTTCCCTTAAGCTCATTAAAGGAATCTCCAAAATTTTTCAGAATAAATGTTAACACCACTGCTTCAAACTAAACCACACTGTTGGACATCAGAGTGGTGGCACCCTGGGGCAGTGGGGGTATGGGGGAGGACAGACAGAAACTAGAACAGGTGCAGGGAGCTTCTGGAGTTCTTTCTGGTAATGTTCTTTTTCTAGGTCTGGATGCTGGTTACTTGGCTTTGACTTTGTGACAATCCATCGAATGTCTATTTCTTTTTACACTTCTCTGTATATTATCCTTCAACAAAAAGTTTAATTAAGAAACACTGCCTCAAAATCAATGTTTACAAAAAGTTTAATTAAAAAACACTGCTTCAAGATCAATGTTTATAATATGCTGAGTTTTATGATATTAATTCTCGGAGTACCAACTTGGGCTGAACTACATAAATACTGCCTTTTATTTACACTTCATCCATCATTTTCACAGCTTTGCATGTTTGATATATGTCAGCAACTTGGTTAAGGGCCCATATTGTCAGCTCCTTTATGGATCTAGTCAGTAACACTTACTGCACACTTTTAAGGAATGACAGACATATTTTGGAGTAAAAAGATGAAACCATTTATGCACCAAAATGTTTAAATTTTAACCATTTTTAATGGAAATATGGTGGTTTTAAAAATGCTTCTTTTAGTAAAATAAAAATAAGTATACTTACCTATTATTATGCACATAGGTTATTATATGGCACTACACTCTGCAACGTCCTCAGGGGCTACTGAGGACTCAATGGCGCAGGGGGTCCTTATACCACCCGGCCCTCTAGGCGATGGTCCTTCGATTCCCATCCCTTCCCTGCTCAGTAACGTTACGCGCGGACCGGACCCGCAACTGCTAAGCCTCCAGCCGGGCACTTCTCTCTGCAGTGACTGGTCTACTCCTCCCACTCCACTCCTGCTTCTCATTGTTGTCCTCAACATTCTAAGTCCTTCAAATCTTGTAAATTCCTCTGGTTATAACTTAGGAAAGAACTAAAGGCTTTCTAAGGAAACCAAGTAATGAAACTTGTTAACCAAGTAATAAGCTTGTTATTTTGTTGTATAAGTATGTGTTTGTGTGTAGACTATTTCCTTTCTACTCAGCAGTGTTTTTATTTTTTCACTGTTCACAAAGTTTTTCCCGAGCACCTACTCTGTGCCAAGCATTGTACTAGACACCAAGGATGTAGTGATAAACAAAATAGACACTATCTGCCTTGAGTGATCTTATAACCTAGCCCTATTTGCAGCTGCACAGCTTTTCTGGCTACAGAATACAAACAACAGAGAAACTACGGCAGTGATAAAGAGAAGGAATGCTCATTTTTAAAACTCAGTTTAAATGCTCCTTTCCTCTTAAAATATTTCTCTTAAGACCTGTTTCGAGGTTGGAGAGCTATTTTGCAGAAGGCAGACTAATACCACATCTTATGACTGAGTACACAAGGTATATTTTTCTCTCTATATATCCCTTCCTAGTCAAGACTTGGGAAGGAAGAAGAGAACTAGTCAAACTGTTATAAAAAGACAGTAAGACATTCTCCTTTTTGGTTTTAAGTGAACACTAGTACTGGTAGAATTTACAGCTTAGGAAAATCTAGTTTTCCAAGTAAGGGCTCTATCTGCTTGGAAAGAACCTTAGAGGACAAAGAATGAAAAGAACCCAGAATAAGCCTGGGGCTAGTAAGAAGGAAGCCGGGTGCTCAAAGCAAGAGGATTTAAAGGAGATAGGAAATGGAAGCTGCCATGCTGTATAGCACATTCAGAACATTAGGAAAGCCCCATTCAAGAGTTAAAGAATAATACGTGTGGGCTGGAAAGGCCTCTTGTGTTATTCTGGGGACCTTAGCATGTGGGCAAGCAACGGCTGCAGCCTCTGCTTCCTATTCAAGAGGGAGTTCCAGTTTTTGGTTTATCCCAAAGTAATTCCATATCATCAATTATAGACATAAAAAATTAAGGAAGGGAAGGAAAAATAAAAAGGTTGACCTCCTTCCACCCCAATTTTCATTTAGAGGTATTCTTTTTAATGTGTTATTTATTTAACATGTGTCATTTTCCTTTGACGGTATCATTGTTTACTTGTACAAAAAGAAACTGAAAAGGGACAATGCACAAACGTGATAACAGAAAGGGCAAGGGAGAAGAGTGTGGGCTTCCCTTTCGTACCAACAAACAGAGCCCCTTCCTGTAGGTAGAAAGGGTAGAAGATTTCACCAGATATTTTAAAACTCTTTTTCAAGAGCAGTATATGGTTGTTCTTGGGTTGCAAACCATGTACTATATGTCTTGGGAAGAGATCTTTCAATTATTCAGAGTGCAAAAAAGGCTAAGTACAAGTTAAGCCAGTCTTCACCAAATTAAAACTTCATTCTTAACTGGAATAGCAAATAGTTATCAGAATCACATACGGAGCTTTTACAAAACACACATGCCCCCACCAAGATCCTAATTTAGTAGGTTGGGCTGGAGTAGGAACATAATCACTCTGTTTATTTTGAAATTTTTCCCCAGGTAATTCTGATAAGCACCTACCTACTGTAAAAATTGCTGAGTTAAAAAATCTACCAAACTCCCAAAGCCAACCTAGTCAATAATAGAGATATAAATATTTAATGTAAAGAATAATAAAATGATTAAATGAAAATAAATTTAGATAAAAATACTGTTCCCCAGTATCCAAGCAATTAACTTAGAGAAAAGACAGGCTATGCTTGTTCTGTTTCATCTGATCAGAGACAATCTTCACTCAGGCCAGTGAATACATGGGGCACATTCCTCTTTTGCAGCACATGTGCTGGGATCAGTACTTCCCCTAAGAGTGTCACATTCTCCCACTGTGGTGGCATTTGCCAAAAAGAATTTAAGGGAGGGGAGAAAGACGGTGGGGGGTAGAGGAGAGGAGGAGCAATAAAAGCAATAAATACACTCTTTTTTAAAAAATTCTCACTTCAAAAAAGTCACTAAATTCTTATCATAAGTGTGAAGGTGAATGCTGAAGATTAACAATTAATTGAAAGAGTATTCTTTATATCCACGCATAAACACGACATTTCTACTTTATTTTTTACTGCAGGTAACTGAAAGATCAGGTGAGTTGTTAAAACCGCAGTGTTACTTAGGAAACTGGGCAGATCACTATGTCCTTGGGGCAGGAATGTACTTTTAGGGGAAAAAAAAAAGTACTTTGAGAAATACATGCATGTTTAATAGAACCAATGTTGGCAAAAAAATTACTGAAGTGACTGCTTTAGATTTGGAACAAAGATGTTTAGAGTCACTCCTAAGGAGAGAAAACTGTCTTTATCTGCCAGTGGCAAGCTAATTTAAGGAAGAGTTCACCTTCAAAAATCACTCATTTTTAAAAGCCACTGAAAAGTTCATTTTTTTGTATGAAATAAAAATAAAAATCTAGGGTAAAAAAGGTATTTGTTTTCTGTACTTTCATACAAATAAGTAACATCAGAAAAAAATATGATGTATCTAGGGACCAAAGGTCATATATATCACATATTCCAATTATTCTCCTTAATTACTAATCTATTCACCTATTCATGGAAGCCTACCCTGTGTAAAACTCCATGCTGGATGTGGAAAGGTTAGATGTAAGATGACTGAGCTGAGGTCCCATCCCCAGGAGCTCACAACATAGTAGGAAGACCGACTCACAAATCAAGAACTAATAATCCAAGAAAATGAGCTGTAATCAGGGAACAAGTAAGGTGCTAGCATAAAATGAGGGAAAGGATTAAATTTAGGGAAGTAGAAAGACCCCTTCCTCACATGTGATTTTACCTTTAGGGTTAACTGACATTTATTAAACACCCAGGAAGGGAAATATTTTCACAGACTTACACGTGGAAAAAGATCTGGGCCCATGACACTAGGGGCAGCTAAGGAGACAAAAACAGTTCACAATTATCATAGAAAACAAAGAGGCTTATCTAACAGGAATAGAGCCTGGCAGTTCCAATAATGGTTTTCACTCAAATCTAACCCTCAGCAGTCTGTGACAAACTGCTCACTAGCACCTGAAGATCCTTCCCCCTAATCCACTTCCCTCAGTTAGGGTAAGGCAGGCATATCACAAAGCTGTTTCATGCCACCCACAGAAGCAGGATTGCTTCATATCAGTTGGAAAGACGGGCATATTACAATGGAAAAACACAGAGAGAAAATGCTTTCATCACTCCACTTAGGCAGTAAGACACCAGCCAGCTGAGAACTGCTGTAAACAAGACTCTCCAACAGAGGACAAAAGATTCAAGAATTGTGTACTAAATAATGGGCAGTTCCAATGGGCTTGGGCAGCTTTACAGGCAATATTATAGCAGAAATGTAGCCTCACACAGGCTGAAACTAAGGCACTAAAGAGGTGAGCAAGAGCTGCTGTACATCATAGCATCCTCAACAGTACAGGACTAATAAAAGGTTCTTTTCCCCCAAGCCCTGGGGTAAAACCTGAGGCTGTTTATTATGGCTCCAAAGGTCAAGATTAATAGCATGAATTGAGTCTTCTTCTTGCTCTTTGAAACTCCTTGTCAAGTGGCACAGCCAGCTGGGCACACAACACTGATATGCAGATCATAATGTTTGTGAACAGATAAAATGAATTACAAATGAGCTCAGCCTATCATATTTCAACTCTCTAATGGGCAGGAAGTTCTCTCTCTTTTTTACCCACTGTCCAAATGTCTCCTCTTACAGTCCATTTGAGGCCATTTAAGCACCTCAAGAATCCATATTACATCTTATTAGCAAATGACTCCAGAAGCCAACTCAAAGTTTTCAAAATTGCAATTATCCTAAGGACAGGTAGGGTAGTAACTATACAACAAAAATAATATTAGCTACCAAGATGTTAAATATTTACACATATTATTTCATTTTGATACTTACCCGTTCAATAAAAAAATACTGATATTTGCATTTTAAAGATGAGGAAATTGAGGTATGAGGAGGTTAAGTCATTTGCCCAGGTAAAGCCAAGATTCTTACCCAGGTCTGCCTCACACTAATACCCACACTCTGAATCTCATCCTGCCTACGTCAATGGACTATAAAGAAAATGGTGGAAGCTATGAGAGTTTTCAATCATTCATTAAGGGACATATAAAATATTTACATACCAGGTTATATCTGCCATCCTTACTAGAACTGAAAATAAGACTTCTCAAAAGAAAAAGAGTTTATTTACAAAGGAAGCTGACCTCTATGGAAAGAAGATATCAAACAGTGGTTTGCTGTTTCAGAACTTCAAGATAAAAAAGAATAAATAGAAATGGTAATGCACTACCAAATTATTACCCAAAATAGAAGAAAAGTCGCTAAAAGATGACCTTTCCTTTGAGTTGAAGAAAACCCAAAACTGCCATGAAACACTCAAAAACTACAACTGGTGACTTGTGCATCATACAGATGCAATTGACCTCTATGTAGCAGTTGATAAGTTCTAGTTATCACTTCCCATAGGTAATGATGGTAAGAAACGCTATCCTTCACAAGCAATAAATCTCTCATTTTGGGGAAAGACTAAGTGCCTGCAGCACTAGTCTCCTTATTACAAATTTGTGACTGTGCCCTTGACAACAATATCACTACCTCTACGAGAACACCAATCACACCATCTGCTATTTGAGTAGCAGCAATTCTTAACACCAGTACCAAGTATTACTATTTTATAATAGCAAATCCCAATATTAGCAACCAAAACAACCAACCAAAACAGGTGGTTTACGATTCCATCCACATACCCAGCTAACTAGCCATACATCCACCCAACAAAACTCTGTTCCCCCCATTTATTAATAACTATGTGATGGGCACTGTGCTAGATACTAACACTCTTCTTCACCTCCAGAGTCCAGAGGCCCATAAGGAAGGGTGCACACAATACCAAAGCACAGAGCTCATGCAATTATGAAATGGGAGTCCCTATTAAGCAAATTACAAAGCACCAGTCATAAAACCATATGCATTCAGGGTAATAGTTCCTAACCCTGGCTGCATATTAATCACCTGGGGAGCTTTAAAATAATGCCAATGCCTGGGCCTCATCCCAGACCAATTAAAACAGAATCTCTGGAAGTGGGACCCAGCATGGATCTATTTTTTAAAGCTTCTCAGGTGATTCCAAAGTGCAGGCAGGATTGAAAACCAGCAAAGTTAAGTATTTCTAGAGTGGTATTTCTGAAATCCACAAGTCTATTAGATGGAACAAAGACCACAAAACTCTCCCTCTCTTCCATTGCACCTGCCATCTGGGCTGTATTAAAATGATACATCAATAAAGTGTTATTTTAAAATTATGGTCCCATTATTTATTTGTTTATAGCAATGAAAAACTAAACAACAGAGTACCTGGAGGTCAACTGTCACCCCCAGGGTCCCCAGGCCTATCCTGAGAACCAGAGCTACACATGGCTCTAGCAGTGAGGAAGTGGTTGAAAAGTCCTGGCTCTTATGCAGTAGTTGAGTACTTGGACAGTACAATCAGCAATGTCCAGGCAAGAAGCAGCCTCAGCTCAGTAACCTGACAGGAGGGAGCCTTCATAGTTCAGGCATGATTATCAAACTCTTTGTGCTCTTAAAGGAGAGTAATTATAGGCATGTGAAAAAAGGGAAGCACTCCCTGAGGAACTCTTCCTCACATGCTTCCCAAGAGGCAGCAGGGCCATTAAAAATTCCATGATGAAGAGGAAAAACAGCCTGGGAACAGCCAGGAGGCAATACAGCAAATTAATACACCAGCCCTCCTCGGGGAAAGCTGTGATAAAACAGGAAACACTTCTCTCTTTGCAAAATAAAATTATACCACTAATGATAACATAGTCACCACACACACACACAAATCGTTCTAATGATGGGTGTGAAATTCCCAATGCTGCCCAGATGCTTTGAAAGAAATCTTTGCCTACTACAAATAAAATGGGACAAGAAAAAGATAAAATTTCCATTCGAAACAGTTTTCAGTTCAGTCATTCCACCTGCCTCTTCCCTATCTCCACTATTCCTTGACATTCCCTCCTTGGTGCCAGGCTTTTGCTAAACGGTCCACTCTTGGCAAAGCCTGCTGCAGAAAGAATCCAATCTCATCAGTACACCACACTGGAGCTAGACGGCTCCTTCTCCACTGACCCCTTGCTGGACAGGGGCCTCCACTATTTCCAAGGAGTGAGAGGTAGCCCTGAGAGCTCAGTGTTTCATCATTCACATTTTCAAATACTGTATAAAGGTCACTTGCACTGATCATTTCCCACAGAGCAGTGGTTGCCAAACTTAATTGATTGTGCACCCTCGTGAGTAAAAAACTCGAGGAAACATCATATATTTATATAATAATACATACACATAAAATATAAATATGTGCTACTAGACTAATATATGTACAATTTAAAACCAAAAATAATTTTCAAGCATAAGATAATAAATAAATGTATGTTTAAAATTTTTCTTCCCCTACCCACCCCAAAGAACCTTCATGCGTGCAACCATTTGGTATCTACTGCCATGGGAATGATGTCTAAACATAAGGACAAAGATGACATATAATTGTCCACATTCGCTCTCCTTTGCTTTTAGCAATGATCTAAAGCAACAAGCAATATTTCCCTAGAGCTGAGTGCACCAGAAGCACAGTTGAGACTTCCTTACGTTTCCAGCCACACTGTCAGGCAACAGAGTGAAGATAATGATGTGGATAATGAGATACACAAAGAAATAAGAAGCTGACACCCAGTCCAGCCACAGGATGAAGCTTTTAAAGGAAACAGAAAACCTGACAAAAGCACAGGTACTGATCTCAGCACAGCACAGCTCTAGGTGGCAGAGGTAAAGGGAAGAGGGCAAAGTAATCCATTTTCAGCATCTGGCATGATATGGTGCTACTCATGCAGTCTTCCCAAAAAGTAGACATGGCTATTATTGTATTTGGTATTAAGATAAAAAGCTGGAGGACTGCTTTCCTATGGGTTAAAATCTTGTGTCTTCCAAGATGGCTTGAGCACCACCACCTCTAAGAAAAGCTCCCTGACCTCTAAGTTAGGAGCCCCTCCTCTGTGCTTCGTATCATTCACATGCAAACTTCTACTGTAATTGTCAATTTCCACACTTGTGAGAATGTAAGCTTCTTGAGGGCAGTACCTAAACAAAGAGCATGGCACACAGTAGGGAGTCAGCAAATGCTGACTGAATGAATGATGAATAAACAGCACGCTACTGAAGAAAAGGCTTTACAGTAGTAGTTTGTATCATTCCACAATTTTCCACATTCTTAAGAACATCACTTGTGGTGGTCTCTCTTTTCAAAAGACTTTCCCCACAGAAATACTACTCTTCCAGTAGAAAGATCTGGCAGCAAGTTATGGTGCTGAGTTTATTATTACAGTCCATAGTAGAAGCTCTAACTGTATCCATGAAGGATTAACTTCTTTGTGCAGACTATGCCTCAAAATCTATGAACATATGCATTTAAAAATTTATGAGGAAGAAAAAAATCCTCAGAACCTTGGAGAGAAATTCTTTGTGCCACCAGAAATAATAAAAGTTTTTTGGTCCAGCCTATTAGCTGCTCTTTTTGTGGGATGTTATCACAAAACTATATTTACTTCCATTAAAACTATATTTACTTCCCATGTCACCTAACTTCAGAGAATTTATATTGAGAGGCATAGGAGTCATTCATTTGACAAACATACACTGAATGCTTATCAAGTGCCAGACACTGTGTTAGGTGATGGGGACATATCAGGGAATAAGACAAGGTCCTTGCACTTTGATGCTTATATTCTAGTGAGAGAGACTGTGAAAAATATGGGGGGAAAAAAAAAAAAACTACAACCCATCAAAATAAACTGGTAAGACTGTGACAAGAGTCATAAAGGAAACAGATAATGAGCAGGAAGTGCTGGAGGTGGCCCCTTAAGATAGGATGGTCCGAGTGTTCCTCTCTAAAGAGGTGGCACCTGAGTTCAGACAAGCACCAGCTCAAAGACGGATTTCCAGGCAAAAGGAGTAAGTGCACAGGTTCCAAGGCAGGAAAGGATTACTATTTTTGAAGAACAAAGGGAACTCCCTGGTACAGCTGGGTCTGTCCCTCAGAGAGGGGGGAAAGTGATATGGAAAGAAGCTGGACATGTAGGGACAAGTGAGAGTGCACGGGGCTTTTTGCAGGTCGCGGCAGGGGGCATTAATAATGTTCTTTGAAGATGGGGCTTTTAGCAGCAGAAACAATATGAAATATGAGCCAGAAGACGTAGGTCAGAGTTGAGATTTAATCACACACATGCCACGTGACCACAGGAAAGATACTCTACCACTCTGCCTCAGTTTCCGCATTTGTAAAATGTCTACTTACCTCAAAAGATTGTTATAAGGATCAAATTGGATACTACACACAAACATACTTTATAATTTGAAGTGTTACAAAAAGGAATATGGCATTGTCCATAACAGCCATAGAAGATGATTACCTGGCAGAGCAGTGTGCTGGTGAGCATCTTCGGTGAGAAGCATCCGCAAGAACATCCAAGGAGTAGAGGGGGGAGAGAGGATTAAACTGCAAGAATAAGTAAGATTATTTTAGTAATGTTTGTATGAAATGGACCTAATCCTAAAGGGTAACCTACTATTTGATCGCTTTTCCCCTTTGACTGCCCAACTCTTTTGCCATACCAAACTCAGACACCATTCAATAAAGTTGCACATATTTAATAGTGTGCCTATGAATGTGCCACACCTGACCTAGCACACCTCAAAAAGATGGTTCCATATTAAACAATTTTTCAAGAACTTCAGATACATAATAATCACTTAAAGGGCAGAAGACAGTACTTTCTAAGTGACACAACAGGAACTTACACCTATTGATTATCAGCTGTGGATTAGTCCTTGTTCCCAAGATGATTAGCATGAAATTTCCTTTTCATTTCCCTATCCTGGCAAATGTTTCCAAGAACAATGGGTTACCACATACCAGCAGCATAGTATAGTGGAAAGAGAACTATACTAAGAATTAGAATATCTTAACTTTTAGTCCCAATCTACCACTGAGTTGCTGTGTGTTAAAAATTTCATAATCTCTGAGCTTTACTATCCTCATCTGTAAAATGGATGTATCACTATGGGTCTTACCTATTTTACAGGGTTATTGTGAGGGCTAAATGAAATATTGCTTTCAGGTTATAAATTAATTTTAGTTTCTCATCTTGAAAATAAAACATCTATGAACCTCAAAGGGTGGCTATGAAGATCAAATGAAATATTATATATAAAAGCACCTCACTTCATGTTTGCTAGCTTTCTTTGGACTTTTCCACAACAAATAGTACTCTCCCGAAAGTTTAGAACTTAATACATTCTGATATACAAAGACTGAAATACAAATACTGGAAGAACTTTGAATGCTAACTTCAAAAGTACTTAAAAAGAATATAAATTACATATAGAGATTCCAGTCTCAGTTCTACCAGCTGTAGGACTTTGGATAAATAGTTTGAATCTTATGGACTTCTAGTTCATCATCTGTAAATAACAGATCTGGACCAGGTGATCACCACAGGTCCCCTTCTGCGTTTAGATCCTGTGATACAAACATGATTAGTGTCCTAGCTTAGAGTTCCCCAAACTGTAGTCTCTCACACACCACCTGCATGACTTTTTCCTTATCACCTGCACTACCATTTACTTAGTATTTTTCTTTATAACAATTATCTTTACTCAGCCTTGTCCTTACTATGTTTCCATGAAATAACAAGTTTGATGTAATGATTACATTTTTCTAATACACATTATAATGCACAACTCAAAACAAAAATTATGTGTCTACATGCCACCTTCCACTGCTCTAGTTCATTTTGAAACAACAAATTCACAATGAAGGTTTCAAGTCTAAAATGTGTATCAACTCAATAAACTAATATGTAGTCAAAAAACAAAACAAAACACTGAGCAACAGGAAGCCAGAGAATTTTTACCCATCAGTCTTCATCTACTTTACACCTAATCACCAAAATAAAGCAATTCTCAAAAAAAATCAAAAAGCTTCAAACATAAAGGAACATATCAATAGCCACTGTGAGTAATTTTTAACTTGTGACCCCTACACAAAGGCCTAAATATGCCAAGGGCCCCCTCAGGGGGTAGCTGGGAAAAGTCTAAGAGGGCAAGGTTCAAAGGCCTTGACCCCACATCACCAAAAGCAGCTCTATCTTCCTCTGCTTCGTGTGTTTAGGCTTCAACATAGTACTTCTCAACACAGCATTCGGATGTTGAACTAAACCATCAGCAGATGAGATTCATTCTGCTTTCTTACAGCAAAGTTCAAAATGAAAATAAAAACATAATTCCTATGAATATGTGTTACAAGAAATTGATGATCACAGTAGAACCTAAAAAAAGAACGAGTGAGTGTCAGATAGTCTTGGAAAACAGTTCCGCAAGGAAATCAGGACAACACAGGGAAGAGGGATCCTTACCTCATGTGCACAAGCAGAAATGTGAGGAAAATCAGAAGGCAACGCTTTATTCTTTCTAAAGGAAAGGAAATCAAATGATAAAATAAAGATGACAAAGAAAAGCGATCTTACCTGACTTCGTTCTCTTTTCCCAGCTGATGGTAACCAGAAACTAAAGAGGGGGAGAGAATAACAGGAAAGAAAACAATAAAAGAAGTGGTAGGGAAATTACAGATGGAAGGAGAAGATAAAAAGATGTTGGAATAATCAAGTGAAGACAAAGAAGGGAATGGGAAAAAGATGCGATTGGAGAAGAAAAGGAGAAAGATACTAAATGTGAACTATTTTGCTGAAAATAACTCCTCAAACGAAAAAGTCTCGTAATGGAAAGTAAAAGACTGGACAGGCTGCAAATAAACCCAAATAAACCAGTGTGACACCAATGCACTTTCAGCTGCGCAGTGGTAACAGGACCCCCTCAATGAGGGCAATAAACCACATGCACATCTCGCCTATTTTGTAAATTAAACATTAGGCTGGGCTGAACGTGTACAGGATGGTAAGTGGGTACTGACCACGATGTGTACAGGATACACGAAAGATCAACAGCATTAGGGGATGAGACTGCCACGAGAAAGGGCAGAATGATTCTCCTGTAGCTATATACAGGCTTTCCGTTGCATTTATCACAGTAATTAGGACAAAAAGATACTTCTCTATAAAGAGGTCTAAAAATTACAAGAGACCATAGGAGAATAGAGGCAATCACCCATTTTGAACAAAAAAAAATTTTAAGAGACAGAAAAAAAAGAACTTAAACTATAACATCTTATTGGAGGCTACCAGTACAGCACCAATAGATACAAAAAGCAAAAAAATAAAACGTAGTCTAGAAAGGAAAAGAAAATCACTGTCATGGGTTTAGGATGTTAGCCATGTTAACTGTTATAAAGCACAAATCTTTAAGATCTCCTTTTTCAGCTCTGAAGCCGAATTTCTAGGTTGCTTCATAAAACTCCCCTCTGCCTCCTTCTACAAGGAACAAGCTAGGACAGCCAGTAAATATATAAGCACTTACTCCTTCTGCCGAGGGTCGCTAATAATATGGCTTATTCTCTCAGAACCTAAAGTACTTATGCTGGTCTCCTAAAAATACAAGGAAGACAAGATTATCAGCCAACTACAGAAACAAGTATATGAAGTACATTCTGTCATCACACTCACACTTCCCCGTAACTGTGCCAGCCAAGGCAACCTCAAAGGCACATGTCACATGTGAATCTTAAAATCCAACAACTGTATTTCTTTTTACAGGAATCTATCTTAAAAGTATTTCATGTTATGCTACACTTATTTTTCTCTAGCGATCCAAAAAAGTCATTATAAACGTTGTTTGCTATATATCATATTTTAATATAATGAGTAATACCGCCTGGAGTTATTGAAGTACATAGGAGTAAAAATAGTTTTTAAAAAAATCCAACAGTGGCCAATTTTTAACAAGCCAGCATACCCAGCTCCCTCCAGTTATGTGATTGTAGCCTCAACAGCCTTCATCCTGGGATATTTCCCAAGTCCTCACTGGTAAAACCTAAGTATCTGCTGACTAAATATATACAAGTCAAAGGAATCTTGTGACTTCAAAAATTGTCACTCTCTTATTTTGTCCCTTAAATGTCATCTCTTGAAATAAAAATAGAAGTTTGAATAAGTTGATTCTTAAATTTAGGGTTCTTGAGATTGTTATGTGAAAGCTTACCCATAACACCCCAAGCAATTCAGAAACTAACATCTCCAAAAAATTGGAAAACAGCAGAAGGCACTCACCCTTCATTTAGCTCGAGTATATTTACAATGCATATCTACCACATACCTGGGAAGGCATACCAACATGTATACAGATAAGAGTTACACAGTGTTAAAATGAGTTAACACAAGTCATAGGCATGAATGCCAAGAATGTTAAGGCTGTTCCTCAAATACATTTGTGTCTAGACAAATGTTATTACCTGTGTTCATCTATGTGTGTGGATTAGCCTAAACAGTAGGCTATATGTTTTAGCAGAACAACTGGCTATAGAAAAATTAATTTGAGGTCAGATTCTGGGCAGGAGTTGAGCTAAATAAAACGGTTTCACGTACTGTATTCTTCACATTCTGCCTCCCTTATGGCTATGGCTCCTGGTCACAGACACAGACATGGTAGGGGGGCCAAGGGAAAAGATGGGTGAAAAATGAGCTATTTGTTACAGCAGAAAAATTATTAACTTAAAGTGCCGTAATGTTTAAATTTACAGTTTATTACTGTGTAAATTACAAGCAGTACTTTGTGTAATTAGCAGCTCGCTGGCAGGGAGCTGTGAATGAAACTCATTATTTATGATTACAATTTAGAAAGAGAGAAGAGATGGGGGAGGGAAGCTGGGGGGCAGAGCAGTGACCTCTGCTAGAAATGATAAATATCCCTTTAAGGTGATGAAGATGAATTTAACAAGTAAATATTATCCTATTCATTTGAAATCATTAGCTGCACATCCAATAATCCCTAGTTCCCTTCCA
The DNA here is from genome assembly GCA_023783475.1 of Daubentonia madagascariensis. Classification (NCBI taxonomy): domain Eukaryota; kingdom Metazoa; phylum Chordata; class Mammalia; order Primates; family Daubentoniidae; genus Daubentonia; species Daubentonia madagascariensis. Next base: position 36,174,121 of record JAKFHU010000485.1, on the reverse strand, counting down.
GGCAAGCTAACGGGAGCCTTCAAGATGAACTGACTTACTTCCATGGAGTATTTTTTATAAGAGCTGAAAGAATGTAAGGTAGGTGGCAGGGAGAACATTATCTGTCGAGCCTAACCAATAAAGAGAAAAAAATAAAACGATCTCTCTGTTCCCCACTCCCAACCTCCTGCCTCCCTCTACCCATGTACTCCTATTCTGCTAGTTGTTTTCTGTTAAGAATAGTCTCCCAGAACAGCAAAAAACCAAGCATTCTATTGTCTGTAAAATGAGCGATCTAAAAGGAACAAGGTATTAGTCTTCCAATAATCAAGTGTCTTTCCAATTAGAGATTTGAATTTGAATTTAAAAAGAACTAAGAACCTCAGTTCATCTGGAAATAAACAGCCTCTTTCTTTTGCATGCCTAAAACTTCAGAAAACAGTTGTTCCCTGATTAGACTATAAAACAGCAGCCCCTTAAGGACAGCCAGACTATGGCTCTGACCACTATATACCTGGCTTGGCATAGAGCCTGCCACATAGTAGGCATTCTAAATGCTTATTGAGTTAATGCTCTCAATGTCTCTCACTTCCTTACTCTTTCCCACCATCTTCTCTGATTGGGCATGAGCCCCCGTATTACCCTATTTCTCAATCTCAAAGCTAGAGTAAAAAATAAAACAAAATAATAAAATAAAATAAATAAAAGTTTAAAAAGATAAAAGTAGACCTGGGTTCTAATCTCTATTCTGCCATGCCTATCTGGGTAACATCAGACATTACTTAACTTCTTTGAACCTAAGTTTTCCTCATCTGCTAAAGGGGAATATAACTTTTTAACAAGGTTATTGGAAGGATTAAATGAGCTGAGTGCCTAGCACAGTCCCTGGCAAAGGCGGAACTGAATAAACAGTAGATGGTAGACAGTGCTCCCTCATGGCCAAAGACGGGCTATTGAAATTTGATAACAGAGATTTTTTTCTCCAGTTTTGGGGGGTTTTTCCAATGAATTTTAGGATGAAATACCAAAGTTAGGATAGAACAAAGACGCATCATGAATTCAGGAGGAGTCATAAAGAAGCCACGAATACTTTAACTTATACAATAATAATATAGAATTAATCAAAAGTTGCAGGAGAGACAGAGATCAAGCCTGTAGGTTTACAGACACTGTTATGACAATGTTTGCTTTGTCAGAACTTCTGAATGAATTAAGTTTCATCTTTTATGTGTGTATCCATTCATATCCTACATAATGTTCACTCTTGTAAACTCCCAAAACATCCGAGTTGGCTTCACTAACTCCGGGGAGTTCTGTAGCACCTTTGATTGTTAATAGCCTACGCAAATCCCACAGGGGATATTATCTTCCCACTGAGCCTAGTAAACCGTGAGAGCTGTCACCTTCCCAACCAGCCTTCTTCGCCCCTTTCTGAGGCATCGAGCTGCCGCTCCAGGCAGACGATTCAAGCGAGCATGGTACCCTAAAAAAGAAGAAAAGCCTCAGTTACTGAACACAGAAAATCCATACACAACCCTATGTTTTTAGTACACTGAAGGCCTTACTCCCAGGATCTTACTAGACTGAACTTTACACTAGTATCACAAGGCTATTTGCCAAGGATTTATTATTCCCATGTCTTTGTCACTCACAGCATGATCTTAGGCATGCCATTTACCTTTGACCTAGGCATTCTCATCTATAAAAGAGAAATAATCACTCACTCAGTCCTACCTTACAGGACTGTTTTGAAGACCCATGTTTCCTCCCACATGAATACATGTGGAAGGAACTCTATGCACTGTAAACACCACATAAATGTAAGGTAGTATTAATAATTGCTAATTTTAAATTAAATGCTAGTTACTATCTCAAAAACATTCTAATCCATGAAATAATGGGAAAAACAGCATACATAATATAACCCCATTTTTCTAACTGTTGTATCTATTCTACACATAGAAAGAACAAATGGAAGAATCCACACCAAAATATTACTGACATCGTCTCTGGATATGGGATTACAGGCCATTTTAAGTTTCCTCTTGCTATTCTTGCTTATTTGTGTATATTTTAAGTAGTCCATAAAGAACTTTTAGAAATATTCACGAAATGTTCAATGAAACAATGTGCCTCAGCCAGGCAGTAGTCTTTACTGAGAACCTACTGCTTTGAGAAGGCCTTCCAACCACACAAATTCGTCATAACAAAATCCTACATAAAAAGAGTTTCAGCTCTTAGTGTAATTCTGATCACCAAGAGATGCTCAACAAATATTTGATAACTGATTAATTGATTGATTATTGGTTACTGGGAATCCTAGAATCTTAAATTTATAGAGCTAAAAGAACCTCTGAAGCAGTTTCGTTCAATGTCATATATCTTAAGTGATGACCCTGACATCCCAAGGAAATGAAGTGACTTCGTCACAGCTCCAGAGCTAAGTAGTCAGTACCAGAGAGTATTAGCATCCTATTTCCTTCTCCCTGTCCTGGGCTCTTTCCACCCACTTTGCCACATTATAATTGAAGGAAAAGCAAAGGGAAAGGACATATATTTGTCTGCAATAATAGGATCATTAAAATAAAATTATTTAGACTGGCGCGGTAGCTCACGCCTGTAATCCTAGCACTGTGGGAAGCCAAGGTGGGAGGACTGCTTGAGGTTAGGAGTTCAAGACCAGCATGAGCAAGAGCGAGACCCCATCTCTACCAAAAATAGAAAAAATTAGTGAGGCATGGTGGTGTGCACCTATAGTCCAAGCTACTTAGGAGGCTGAGGCAGGAGGATTGCTTGAGCCCAGGAGTTTGAGGTTGCTGTGAGCTATAACGACGCCACTGCACTCTACCTGGGGTGATGGAGTGAGACTCTCTCAAAAAAATAAATAAATAAATAAAATAAATAGATAAAAATTATTTAAAGAAATTGTTTTTAAATCATCCATTTTTAAAATGCCATTATACCTTGTATATGAATATTCTTACTGAAATCTGTACTTTTCCAAGATCCAATACTTCAGGCTTCCATTGAGCATTCAATAATCTATCAGTTTCACGTCAGGATAAACAGCTGTGACATGATGCTAGGTTTCCTAAATCTGGCACAAATGCCAATGGCAAGCTGAAGGAATGCCCTGCAAATATATGTCCCCAGAGTCTCTGTGGACTGATTAAGGCAGGAATGGAGAGAACCTCAAGCCTTAAGGCTCATCCTTTCATCTTCTAGAAAATCCCTGGACTAGCTCCAAATACAGATAGTTAATACACGCTTAGAGGCATGAATATGTTTGCTACGGGATGACTCTTCTGCCCAAAGAGAACCATAAAAGCATGAAGTTCTTGGTCTCCTCAGAACTCACCTCTTTGAGCTGGCCGAGACGGTAAAAGGAACGTGGAATCTGAGAGTTTATCCAGTCCAGAATCCATTCTTTCTACTTCAGAGCAATGATCAGGAGCCCACTTGGGCAGAAGATTAGGGACAGTGAATCCTGGGACACATTCCCCTTCATAGAACCAATCACTCTGCTCATCATCTCCTAAAGTAAAGAGATCATATCATAAGCTGGAATTTTAACATGCCTAAGAAAAGTTAAATGGGAGGATGACTCCGATAGTTTCAATTATACTTTTAAATAAATCAAAATACAAAAAAATTGTTCTGGTCCTTCTTCTTAACCCATATTATGATGAAAACTGGGACATCAACCTAGTTTTACATAAATGTCATACTGTGTTAGACTGGACTGCTTCAATAGTAAAAACTAATAAAGCTACCACTTACCAAGCCCTTACAACCTACCAGGATGCATGCTAAAAATCTGTAAATGTGTAATCTCTTCCAAGCCCTACACTAACTTCAACTTACAAATGAGGCAACTAAAGCCCAGAGAAGTGAAGTTCAGTTTAGTAAATGATGAAGCCAGGATTTGAACCCAAAGCCTGACTAACTCCAAGTCTGAGATTATTGCTCCAAAAATCAACTTTCTCCCCTATGCCATCCTCAATGGTACAAATAACCTTGTGAGTTCAAAGCCCATAAATGTTTCTCAATTCAAAACTAGCTGTTCCTGAGTGACTTCTTGCTATTATCTGCATTTCTCATAATAGGTGAGTAAAGAACGTATGCCCACACTTCATTTTTTCCTTGGTACCTCATTAACGGGACAGAAAATCATCTTGACACTAGCAATCCAAGCTACCAGGAAAAAACTAACCACAGAAACAAATAATATGATTCTCTAAGGCTTTTCAAGAAGTGATACCATTTGCCCAGGGCCATATTGTTCATTAACAGCAAAGTCATAACTAGACCCACATATTTAGACTCTTGGTTCAAACTTCTATCAGCTACAATGACAGCATCTCAGTTTCCACTAGAGTTCATCCCTGCCAACAAAGAATAAGATAGAAAAATTCATGTCTGCCATCCCATCACCCTTCAAAATAGCAAAGATAAAGGAAATTATTACAAGAACATCTAAAGAGTTTATAAGGCATTCATTCCTAATGTACTCTGGATCCCAGAGAAGCTGCTCAGAACACGCCCATCACATATGAAGTATCAGATTTGTGGGCCACTAATACCCAGGACTGTAACTCTTAAATCACCGTGGAAATCTCCAAGAGAGGCAATGAAACCTGCATTCTGGTGAATAGTAGCAGATATTACCACTAAAGAAATTACTCAAAGTGTTCCCTAAAAAAACATATCACAAACAGCTGTCTCTCTAAAACAGTGGTTCTCAACCTTTAGTATGCATCAGAAGCACCACGAGGACTTGTTAAAACACAGACTGCAGGGCCCTACCCCCAAAGTTTCTGATTCCGGTCTGGACAGGACCAAAAATTTGTATTTCTAACAAGTTCCCTAGTGATGCTAAGCTGGTGTGGGGACCACATTTTGAGAACCACTACTCTAAAAGCATATCACCAAACCAGGTACACAGACGAATTAAAGACAGGCATTAATGTACAATGATTCGTTTCTCTGTACTTTCAATATGTTAATTCTTTTCTTACCCATAAGCATTCCTTAGGCCATTTATAAAAATAGTATATTAAGTTGGATCATGTTTTCTGATGACAAATGGCAGAATACAATGGAAATCTTTTGGTTCTCAAGCACTCACTCAAGATTTTTAATAATACAAAAAGGGACTCACTGAACTGGAAGGAACCTTGTGAGATCATCTAGACCAGTCGTCTTCAACCTGGGTTCACTAGGATGCCTAATGCAGGAGTTCCTTAACAGATGCTGCCAGGGAATAAGGAAGAGGCTGAATGGATCAGGCTCTTGGCCTTCAGTTCCTCTAGAATCTTGCTTTCACCAAAATAGGCTTACTTGTTTTATAATTTGAGATTCTATGTACAATTTTGTTTAGGGAGAAAAACGGGAGTTTTTCCCCTTAATTGGGTTTCTCAATAACTATTTATTAGGAGTTCACTATATGCCAGCAATGTGTTAGGTACTGTGGTTGCAAATAATAAAATAATTCCTGCCTTTGAAAAGCTTCAATGAAAAACACACATACCTACAAACAATAACATTACAGGGTAAGTGGTAAAAAGCAGTAAGTACAAGGAGCCCTAGAGCACAAAGAAAGAGCAAGGGCTGCCAGTCAGAATACATTCAGGAAAGACACCGTACATTTAAAGGGGATCATTGAGGACACTTTAATTTACAAAGGTGACTATTTACAAAGGTGTAGACAGTACTAACAAGGAAACCGACAAGGAATGGTGAAGCACCCTGCAGCCAGCACAGCATGAGGTCTTTACCAACCCTAGACCTGGATTGGCCCAGGGTTGGTAAAGGATTGGCAAGGGAAAGAATGTTATCAGAGCCCAGAGAAAGAATAATGGTTATAGAAGAAGGCTGCCAAACACGAGTAGTGGCCTTCAGCAGAGGAACACAACCACTGCCAACCAGCAATCCAACAGAAAGGGAGCTAGGGAAAGCTATAATTCAAAGTGGTAGACTGCATTATCGTTTCCAAGTCCTCACTACCTGTCTATAATAAAATGATTCATCCACACCCTTTGCCCTTTGCCACTGGATTCCACAGTGCCCTCCCCTTTAGGCAGAGTACACTTCCTCATCCTATTGACATTGGGTTGGTCATATGACTTGCTTTAGGTAGCAGAACATTAGCAGATATAATTCAAACAAAGGCTTTAAATATGCACACATGGTCTGGCTTGTTCACTTGCCATTTATGTTCTTTGCCATGAGAAGTATATGCTGCATATAGCCACTGTTCCCTTAGCCTAGGTCCCAAAATAAGATACACTGAGTAGATGTAAACCTAACTTGAAGCCTGAAGACCAGCTGGGTCCTGGCAAGATGAGATGAACCACACGCAACCCACAGCCCCATGGCAAGAAATAAACGTGGTAAACCACTGAAATTTGGGGGATATTAAGCAGCATTATCACAATAAAAATTTGACTAATATATCCAATCTCACTCACCTCCCTCCCTCCGATCTTCCACTGATGCTTCCTATTGGCCAACCCCAACAAGAAATTGAGGGCAAGAAAACCCACTGATAAAGTCCATAAATATGCCCTGGAAGGGCAAAAGGAGAACTGTGCCTTGGTGGATGACCAGCCATTCAAGGAAAAGTGAGGAGGAGATTTCAGGCAGAGAGACCAGCATGAACAAAGGAATGAAGCAGGAAATAACACAGCTTTATATTGAGAACTCTAAGCCTCTGAGTATCACCATAATATGTGAAGTTGAGAAAGAGAAAGAAAGGAGAGCTGGGCCTACAGAATATTCTATAATCTTTCATGATAAACCAAGGAATCCTTATTAGTGAAAAGGCTTTCCAAAGACACAAAAACTTAATCTGCTGTAATGGGTCCACACTTTCTCACATCTCTGTATGAATATGCATTATAACCTTTAAGAGGTGCATTCTGATACTTCCCAGCACTGTAGTAAAAGCAAAGAAAAAGAGCAAACAATACTAACTCTGAACAGTATATACCAACTCATTCATGGAAAGACAACCAGTCTTTCCTGGTATGAGATAATAAAACCAAGACCCTAGCTAGAGCCCACCTGTACACACACACACACACACACACAGTATCTAATGACACCTAATTCCCTCAGAGTCTTAAAGACAGAAATGTACTCACAACATCCATTATAATAGGAAGCTCAACAACTCGATGGGGAAAAAACTGTCTCCATGCCTACAAGTCTGAGGCATGGATGAGATACCTCCCCACAGTCCCTCTCCAAAATCAGGACTTGGATGCTGAGTCTCACAGTCCCAGGATCCCTTCAGATACTGGAGAGCCTACCTGCATCAGACATGTAGCCACTGTGCCTCTGTCCTTTAATCAGTTAACTTATGGAGAAAAACTATTGGATTTCAGATCTAGAAAAACTGGATTTTAGAGATTTACAAATCCCTTATTTAGATTAAGAAAACTACAGTCCAAAAAGGCTACATGAAATTCTTATTGGTGTATAAGTAGTGTGGCCGTACACAAGTCCAGAGGATAAGAATTTTGTAAAACGCCCTTACACCAAAGCAAAGTTTTAAATTAGTGTTTAGGTAGTAAAAATAAAGAACCAGTAATTAACAAATATACCAGCCTTATTCACAAAGTTCTATATTAAACTTCAGGAGTTTTAACTCAAGAAAGAAGAGTTTTATATAATATATTCACCTAGAACACTATAATCACTTATAAATAAGGTTAGAAAAATAACTAAATTCTAAATGGGAAAATAAGAATGTCTTAATATCCAAAAAAAAAGAGTAACACATGGGGATATTTCTTAGTTCTAATAAAAAAGAACTTCCCAAAGTTCCAGGCTCAATACTCTAACCCCCTGTACCAGTGACTCTCAATGTATGAAATACCTGCATAAGAATCGCTTCAGGTGCTTGTGAAAATTGCAGACTCCAGGGGCCAACTCTAGACCTATTTGATTTCTAGGAGCTCAGGAATTTGCACTTTTAAGTTCCTCAGGTGGCTCTTACATACCCTAAAGTTTGAGAACCACTGCCACAGACAACCATCATATTCTCAATGAGTCACGCCTATAATCATTACCATCTTCCCATAAACACTGAACCAATATCCCAAAGCTGGAATCGAGATTACCTTGTCGTCCTTCATCATTGGTGAAGAGCCCAGTGTCACTGCTGCTACACACACTGCTGGTTTCACTGAAAAAAGAGGAAAACATGACAGAACTCATCAGCTCCAGTCAAAAATGAAGCACTGTACATTCTTATTTTCATTTTCAAATGGAAAGATCCCAAGCTTCCCTAATTTTACTCTAGCCATTAGCCAATCAGATATGTAAATTTCATAGGGAAGCTATAACATTTATTTTCCCCCAAAGTAAAAGAAACATAAAAGGAGAATTCTAAACTTTTTACTTATATTTCAAAGTAGTTTTAAAACATCTAAAGTCATTTTGTTAATTTAGGATTAAAAAGGTATTTATGAAGGCTCATTGAGTAATTTCAACCTGGTTTGGAATATTAAACAACACATATTTACAAATTTACCAACAAATTTTGGGGGGAGGGGCAGGGGAAGTACATAACTTTTGTTATTCACATACTTCGGGGTTCACAAAAACAGGTTGGTTAGAATTAAAGTTAGCCTCAGGGGCTTATTTATGCTCTGAATAAAGGAAAAAAATAATTTTAATGTTAAATAATGTTTATGGGAGGCCATTGTTCAAAATAAACCAGAATGGATTTTCTGGAGCTAGGTGCCATGTAATCTTTTAGAGACGGGGTCTATGTTGCCCAGGCTGTAGTCCAGTGGATATTCATAGCTCACTGCAGCCTGAACTCAAAGGATCCTCCCAGCTAAGCCTCTTGAGTAACTGAGACTATAGGTACACTGCTGCACCTCGTGTAATCTATCTTTAAATTGGTTCACTTTCTAAACAACAGGAGATTCACTGCAACCAATCAGAAGGGGTACCTGAGCTACCGTAAGTCCCCTCTGTGTTATCCCTATAATGAAATTAACTTTAATTCTAGAAAAAGCCCAATTAGATGTTTATACTAATTTTTGTTAATTGTACGAGTCTACTTGGACATACTCATCTTGGTGGTAGTTGTCTTCAATAAGAACAGTAGTTCCTCTCTCCCTGGTAGGGCAACCTTCCTCAAAATTCACCCCATGCCTTATGTTAGGCAGATGAAGCCTAAAAGGTAGAACTCTTCCTACATCTGTTGAGTCTCAATTGCCTCTAGCTCAAAATAATCCTTATGCCAATATGGCATAATTTTGGGGTGGCATACTCTGATCCCTTTCAGAGCAAGCTCAGATGGGCAACAGAAACAATGAACCTTAAATAAATAGCCAACAATTTTACTAATATCACACATTTGATGATTTATAATATACTCTGGAAATTGCCAACATCAGCATCAACATCGAGGTTGCTTTCCTCAAACAGTGCCAATTTTATTTTTAAATATTGCTAACTCTCAGTTTCAAATGAAGCTATCCAACTTTAAGACATGTAGCATCTCCCAAGTTTTCCCCCTATTTTCAACGAAGCAAACAAAAACCCACGAATAGGAAAAAAAAAACCCAATATGGCAAAAGTTATATTTTCTAAATTTGTCTTCCTTCATATCAAGCAAATACACAAAATTCATTGTGAAAAAAGGAACTAAAGTTAAAAATAAAAATATAAAAACAAACTCCATTTGAACTCATTGAAATAAAATTTTGTCCCATGGAATACTGTCCAATCAGCTTTATTTTCTGAGCTATTGCTCACAATTGATTCTGCTTCTTCTGATGCTGCCTTTCTTCCAAGTTTGATTTACCTGGCTTAAGAAAAAATATTTCTCAGTCCTTTACAATATGAGCTATTTCCTTGATTGGGAGTATTTCCTTCCAAGGTAGCTAATTTCTTTTTTCATCTGCTCTAGAAGATGAAACAAACCAAAGCAAGAAAGAAGCATTTTCACCATGCCACAGAAGAAATAGGCTTGGCAAAATCCCAATCTACATTCCTGGATCAAAAATCTGAAAATATTTGTATTTTGCAACATTTCCAAATATCTTGTCAATACTAAATCCTAAAAATGTTCATTAAATTAAGTAGCAATGTCTTCCTCACTTAAGCTTGTCTCTGAATAACAGATGCAAGAGATCTGTTTCAGAAAGAGCCAATAAAATATAACCTATTTCTTCATAGGTTCTTTCATTTTATTTTTTATATACTTATAAGTGAAAACTTTCTCGGGGATCACTGGAAGAGATGTCTCACAAAACTATACTGCTGGATTCTGATAAATTTAGAATCTTTGAAGAGCTCTGCAGTTAAATCCAGAAAACATCCTCACTGAGTACTTCATTCTTCCTGAGTTTAAGGAACTGTGCCTGCAAAACTTAATGGTGTTATTTTTCTATTTTTAGCAATTTCTGAAGAACATTAGTGGTCTGACTCCATTGAGGCCTACTACACAGTCTCTCATATAACTACTTTATTTGTCTCATCTAGCCTCAAGGATAAAGCAAATTTTATATTTTTAAACTTTTCTTGATATGAGGGAGAGCTACAAAGCACAGTAGGCCATGGGACAGATTCTACTCCACCATCACGTTGTATGCTTTATTGATTAGCAGAATCACTACTGAAATTTAAGGGTCTGCAAGCAACGGCCCATCACCTGTTTTTGTACGACCCAGGAACTAGGAATAGTTTTTATAGTTTTAAATCATTGGGGGAAAAAATCAAAAGACCAATATTTTGTGACACATGGAAATATGAAATTTAAATTTCAGTGAAGTTTTATTGGAACACAGCCACAATAATTCATTTACCTATCCTCTATGGCTCCTTTTGCACTACAACTGCAAAGGTGAGTAGTTCCAATAGAGAATGTATAGCACAAAAAGCCCTAAATATCTATTACTTGGCTCTTTACAGACAAAGTTTGTTGATTCCTGCTCTACAGGTATTACAAGGTCTACTCTGCAATGTCTATGGTTCCCTGTTTGAATACTTCCAATTAAAAATTAAAACATTTACTTTGTAACAAAGGCTATCAATTCATTTCCAGCCACCAGTAAGCACTATAAGATACAGTGCTTCCTTGATCCTTTGTTGCATCATTCTCCCCTCATATTCTAAATAAAAGGGGCAAGCTCAAAAAATATCCACTAGATCAAGAAAGATGTTGGCAACCTGGCACTGTATATTTTCTACTGTTACCAACAGCATTTCAGGAAAATCAATGTTCTTGAAAAGGCTTGTATCGAACTTGTCTAAGAGAGTTCCTATAATATAGTTAATTGGAGTAATGGTAATGATATCATAAAAATATCACTAGGATTTTAAGACTATGATAAAGGGAGATATGTGTTTTCTTCATAAAAAGAAATTTATGTCTAGAGAACACTTATTACATAAAAGTATCATCATTCCACCCATATCTGGAAAGGAATATATCAGCTGATGGCATTTGCTAATTCTATTCATGCTCTCAGAATAACTTGCATTGTGAAAATGTAATCATATGTAAAAAATTGTTAGCAATGTTTTCTGAGGATGAAAAAACTGGGAGCATGCTTGCACATAAACACTATGATACAGCTTGCAAAAATGTAGTACTAGCTATAAAGCAGAAGCAAGTACTTCCCCTTCCAAGTTATAGGCCAAACTTCCAGTCCCACAGCCCTCACTTACTTCTGGCTCAGAGGTTATGATTAAAAAAAAAAAAATCATATCAGTAGGATTTTAATAATGACTTAATCAGCTGTGAAATGTTAATTTAGCTAATTCAATTTAATACTCTATTAAAAATAAACTCCTATCTTTCAATAAAGACAATTTTCTTTTAGCATCTTTGTAGAGCCAAACAAGTCTGAGAGTTAAAAGATACCAGGCTCCTACATATTTTTTTCTATTCCAAAACCTTCAGATCTGTTTATAACTTTTTTGCTATGAGCCTTTTTACTAGGCAACCGGGAAAAAAGGCTCTGGTTCCTCATTTTTATAAGAAAAAATTGTGATCCTACTTCTGTAGTGTCCACTCCACTTATGGTCCTCTGAAGCTTAGTCAGGAAGACAGAAACCCAGCCTTTATTAATCTTCAGACAAAAGTAACAAGACAAAGCCCAGAAAGACAGAAGGTAATGAAATCTCGTCTTCTCCTAAAATGGCAGCAACTCCTAGAAACATCAATGCCTCCTGTCTTTGCCTCAGGAGTTGTTCTATACTCCCTCTTCTCATATGATTTATGAGATTCTAATCTATACATAGTTTACATACAAAAATCTTACTAGGATATTTCTAAAATATTTTGGAGGAGTAGACATATATTAAACTTTACAAATAACTTAACACATCATTCAAAAAAATCCAATCCCAAATTGGGAGAATAAAAAGTCTCTAACAGAAAGAGGAAGCAGAAGGATTTCTCACCTCTATTTCTCCTAAACCTTCATTCATTCATTTAGTAAGCATTTATTAAGGATGATTGTCATGTACTAGACACTATGCTACAACTAGAACTAAAACTAACAAACACATGAATCACAACTTAAATGCAAGCATTTTATAAAGAACCATTAGTCTAGACTGCGGGAGAAGGGTGTGAAGAGGTAGGGAGAAGATGCTTTTCAATGAAGAACTTTCTGCAATTAATAAGGGGTGGAGCGAGCCTAGAATTTAACCTTATGACATGGAGGAAATCACCCCATTTTAGGAGCCAGAAAACGTCTCAAAAATATCCACAGGAGAGTAAAAATAGTAACAATACATCACACTTCTCTACATTGCCTTTTGCTAAAAAAAGGTCCCACACTTTATTTAGCAGCATAACTACCATTTTAAATAAGACATAAACAAAATTAAAGGCTGGCTTTTGGACCACTAATTGTATTACCTGATTATTATAATATCGTTAGAAAGGCAACTGAGCCACATTCAACTGAAACAAGAGACGTATAAAGAAAGTCAACTTAACCAGCAATTCCAAAGACTTTTCCTCCCAACAATTATGAAAATTTTCAAACACACAAAAAAGTTGAAAGAAGTTAGTTACAGTTAACACCCACGCTAATCGCTTAGATTCTGCAAGTAACATTTTGCTTTCTTTGTTTTATCACACTCCTATCCATTTAACCTTCCCACCAGGGTATCTGTAATCAGAGCACTCTCAGTAGCCCAGATGATTGGAAATGGCATCCACTTTCAGATAAGTATATTACCACAGGAATCAAGCCTAATAAAACACTATTGATAACTTGTCCACTGAAACAATTCCAGGACAAACGCCATTAGCTAAACATTGTACACTTTGGTACCGACTTGAAAATGTTTTCATCTCAACTGCTCTTCTTTCTAAGTTCTAAAAATGAACTGTCTGCCCTTTTGTAGAACAATTAAAGGGTATGGTTTCTAAATTAGCAAAAACTCTATTTTAAAACTATAGTATTTTTATTCTACAAAAGACATCAATGCTTTGGTTTTATTAAGTTCTCTAAATTTGAAACTCATACCTATTGGTAAAAGCAAAGGCAATGAAGTAAAAACCCAATCTTATTACCAGAAACATCCAGAACTGTGGTTCTCAACTGGAGGCAATTTTGCACCCCTACCCCCTGGGGTCATTTGGCAATATCAGTAAACATTTTTGGTAGTCATGACTTGAACAGCCGGAGGGGGAGTTGGTAAACTACTGGCATTTAGTAAGTAGAGGCCAGTGATGCCGCTAAACATCCTACAATGCACAGGACAGCCCCACAACAGAGAATTTTATGGTCCAAAATTTTATGGCCAGTAATGCCTAAGTTGAGAACCCTGATCTAGAGTGATAAATAAAGTGGAGGGCTGGAAGGGGTAGGGTACCCTGTTTAGGGAAACCCCTACAGAGGAGAAGGGGAGCTCTGTACTTTAGCTGGATAGAGCCAACCTTTGAGGGCAGAGGTCAACATCCCATAGAAGCAACAACACCACTTCCTTCCTAGGGCTGGACCAGGGCCTCAAACAGTCTGAAGCCTCTAGATCCAGGAACCATCAGAAAGTAGGAGCACCTTCAGGCACACTGGTAGAACTGAAACTACTCAAGAGTTGTAGAGTTCACCCTTCCCTGCCTAACCCAGGCAGAAAGAAAATCCTGCAACCATGGAAGAGAGTGATCCAGGCAGGGAAAGGAAATATCTTGCTCATCTCAATGTCCCCAATGCCTAGCATAGCACCTGGCACATAACAGACATTCAGTAAATGTTACATAAATGGAATGAACTCATTCTAGACTCACCTCTGTTGCTTGCCCTTATATGGCCTTTGTGGCATGTCACTTCACCTCTCTAGTCCTATTTCTCTACACGTAAAATGTAGATGGATTGTTCTGAGGATGTGATAGTATGAGGCATGTGAACCCACTTTGTGAACTCTAAAGCAACATACAAATGCAAAGCATGAAAGATTAGAAAGCTACTTCTAGGTTGCCAATTCTCGTATGTGTCTAAGTATTATTTTAGAGGTTAACAGTAGTAATTTCTTCACTGACATCATTCTACTCATTAAAACAGCAATCTAAATTCTATGGGATGCAAACCTATTTTCACTTTAAATGGAAAAACAAAATGGGGCCTATGAAATCTAGTATTTTTCCTGCACTAGGTTTCATCCAAAAGAGAGAGGGAGATACTGCTCTCAGCCAAGATCTACAAGTGTCTCAGGAAGGGGTTTGGTACTTGAACTGAGTTTATTAGGAAAATTAATATAGAAGACGACTGCTAATGATACCAATAACATTAATATTGAGTTCTACTACAGGCCAAGTAATATACTAAGAACTTTATATTCACTATTACATTTCTTCTACCCCCAAATTCTACAAGGTAAATACATCAACCTCATGTTATAGATGACAGAATGGGGTTTAGGGACAGGTTAAGCAACTTGCCCAACATCACACAGCAAATAAGCATCAGAGCCAGTGCTGTGTTATGTCTAAAGCCCATGCACTCACTGAATGGCCACTAAAACATGGATGGTGCAGATTCATCTAATTTCCTACAAATTAATCCCATGTTTCTCCATTCATAAGACACCTTTGAATTTCAGGACTTCTCATTTTCATTCTCCTGAAAATGCAAATAGATTAATTGAACTAGGGAAGGAATGTTCCTTTGCTTTTTACTACTTAAAACTTTCAGATGCAGCTGAAACTCTAGATGTGCTTTGACTACTACCCCTTATCAGCTAATAATACAACATACATGCTGAACCCTAAGAAAACTAATTATAAACTCACTTTGGAAAGGTTTCCCCCTTAACGATGTATGTTAAATTTAAAACAACAAACATCCATTTGCAGCATACTTACATAAAATACACCAAAATTTGGCTGGGCATGGTGGCTCACACCTGTAATCCTAGCACTTTGGGAGGCCGAGGCAGGAGGATCACTTGAGGCCAGGAGTTTAAGACAAGCCTGAGCAAAAGCAAGACCCCGCCTCTACAAAAAATAGAAAAATTAGCTGGGCATCATGGTGCACATGTAGTCCCAGATACTTGGGAGGCTGAGGCAGGAGGATTGCTTGAGTCCAGGAGTTTGAGGTTGCAGTGAGCTATGATGATGTCACTGCATTCTAGCCCAGGCAACAGAGCGAGACCCTGTCTTAAAAAAAAAAAAACAAAAAAAACACTAAAATTTATTGTCAGGGACCCATACCTCACTGGTACTTACGGTTTCCAAATGCCCTTCCTTTGAAATCAAAGTAAAGACATTCTCCTAGTAAGTTCTGGGAAATATCATAGTCTGAGAATACTATTGCTGACTTTAGCAACACACTAGGTTAGGAAAAAATTTCTGAAGGTCAGTAGCCATCTGTGGTAACCAGACTCCAAGATGACTCCCAGTGACCCAGCCTCCTCTTATTTCACACCTGGTATAGCCCTTCTCATGCTGTACCAGGGTCTGTGTAACCAACTGCATACTGCAGAAGTAATGGGATGTCACTTCTGAGATTAGGTTATAAAAGACTGCAGCTTCCATCTAGGGCTCTCTTTCTCTCTCTCCCCACCTCTCTCAGATCACTCGGTCAAGGGGAAGCCAACTACCATGTCTTGAGGATGCCGACAGCCCTGTGGAAGGGCCTATGTGAAAAGAAACTGCAACTCAGGTCGACAGCTTTATGAAGAAATGAGATCTGCCAACAGCCATACGAGTGAGCTTGGAAGCAGATCCTTCAGGCCCCACCAAGCCTTGAGAGAACTGCAGCCCCTGCCAACAGTTTGATTATAATCTCATGAGAAGACTCTCAACCAGAACCACCCAACTAAGTCACTCTCAGATTCCTGATCTCAGAGAACTGTAAGACAATAAATGTTTGTTGTTCACAGCTACGAAGTTTTAAGGCAGTTTTTTTCATCAGCAATAGATAATACAGAATCTTTATTAACTCTTTTGTGAAAATAATTCTTCTTCCTAGTCCTAAATGGTAGCTTCTAGTTTTAATAAGACAAATCTCTCCGAATTCCCACAATTGGGAGAAAAAAAGCACAGCTTGCCTTCTGACCTGAGAGCTTGCTAATTCTTTCACATTCCTAACCACAGAAGATTGTAAATTTAGAATTGAAAGAGTAGTTTATACCTGTCTCAATTACAATAAGGAGGTACAGAATTAGTTTATCACCTATAATCAAAAGCTGGTATTAATAAGTTACCAGCTGGGTTTGTTTCTCCCCCACTTAAGCTTTTATTAACCAAATAACTTAAGAGGCATCTTTTGCATATAATTAATATATATTTTTAAAATAAACAAATAGGATAAAGTTTATGGCTTATATCATCATTCTAAAAACTAAGCGTTTTTTATTTTAATTTTTTCATTAAATAATAATGCACTTAAGAAAAATTAAAAATTGCTTTAGAATTCAGAAAAACGGGGGGAAATAGTCATTCCTAGATCCATTGCCCAAAGACATCTTTGTCCTTACTATTTTTTTTCCATCTTTTTCCTGGGTAGAGGTGGTACATTTATAACCATATGTAATCAGACTTCTGAATCTAGTAGTAAACATGACTGAGGGAGACGTTATTCAGAGAAATATCTCATATCAATTCTGAAATTATTACTATAAGTAATCAGAATATATACTGAAAGAGTTTGTTTTCCAGTTTCATTCAGATGGTGCCATGAAAGAAGAAAGCAATCTCTCCAGTTTGACAGGTTCATTAATGTGACTAGTACAATCAGGTATACTTTGCAAAGAGATGATTTTCCTCAGGACTCTGCCGTTGAGCTGAGGGCTGTGCCTTAGAGAAGTTCACCCATTCTTTCTAGACTTACATGTTCTTAGCACTAATAGTGATTCATCTTCAGGTAGATAAAATGTCTTTTCAAAGTAAATTTTTAAAGAGCATATATCCTAAGACCTGCATATCTGAGAATTGGGTGGGGTGGGAGAGTAACCTTTTTCCCCTCAAAACTCTATGGGCAAATGTAGCCCCTCACCTTTAGTACTGTAGGGATGAATTTCAGCATTATCTTCATCCCTTTTAAGATTTTTCTTTATACCTGCTCCATCATCAATGCAGAATGCAAAAACATTACCAGGATATGTCTAGGTAGAGGTCTCTTTTCATAAGTTTTTCCTTTTAATCTTTAGACTTAATTTTTTCAACTCAGGAACATTTTTTCTCTTCAGTTGTGTCTTTTAAATTATTCTTTTCCAATGCTTTGGTTTCTTCCTTGGAAATATTTACATAGAGACTGGGCGTCTATCCTCTGTCCTCCAGATCTGATTTTCTCTGCTCCCTCTGCATTTTAGGAGGCCTTCCAAAGTTTTCCACATCTTCAACTCAGTTTTCTGCAGAGTGAATGGGCCTTCATTTTAATATTCCAAATATATTTTAAATTTCCCTACAGTTCTTCCTCCCAAACTATTGGGTTTACAAATAGCCATCTTTCTCTCCTATGACTTACACTGCTCTTATTTCAAAATTACTATATCTTCTTGTAGTCTTATGAAGATTTCTAAAATGTTCTGGTTCCCACTGGCAATCATCTTCAAAGATTTGTTCTTCTTCTGAACTTTCAGAATGATATTCCCTTTCCCTTATTCTGTAGAATTTGTTCAAAGGCCTCTTTTTGGTATTTGCCAACAGAAAGGGTGCATAGATTACCCTGGTCCCATTCTCTATTCCCATGGACATGGGTAACATGCTCTTCTTAGATCTACAACTGCCAAGAGGCTATGCAGAGCCCCTAGCCTAATTCCCAGTGTAACTGGTAGGCTTTTAACTCATATAGCTATGCTGGACTGAGACAGGGTCTTCTCCTAATCCTCGCTGCCTGATTCTGGCCCCATTCCAGGAGTCTGGAATAAATGGAGGTAGATCAAACACTATAATCTCCAGAATGTACTACAAAGAGGGCTTTTTTCTTTTCTGCCCATGTCAACAGAAATCTTTATTCTTGGAGACTACACTTTCCAGGACTCAATACCCTGTGACTGCCTCCTACCCTCAAACACAAATACACACAAAAAAAATACTAAGCTGCCCTATCCAAGCACACTCTGGGAGTTACAGCCTCCAAATAGAAACTGAAAGATACTGATTGGGAAGTGAAGGATGAAACAACACTCTGCCTCAAACTGCAGCTGTTCAACTTTCTGACTGAAACAGACCATGCACTTCTGAACCAAGGACTGACTATAGAGAAAGGATGCAGGGTCTTGCCATCTACCTTCAGGACAGGCTCAGCACTGCTAATGTGGGCCTGCAATTGCATTTTTCAATGCAGTTCCATCAGCTTTATACGGTCAAGAAATCTTGGCAATAGGCCAAATGTAAGTTTCTGGTGATGTGAGTCTGCAATGTTTTATGTTTGCAGAAGTTACAGCGGTGGGAGGTAGGTTGTGACTGAAAAGAATCAAGACAATCTCAGTGTTGTAAGGGGACCTTGGAAGTCTTTCAGTCCAACCTTCTCAACTGTACAGTAACTCAGTAAGCGGTCATGAGGCCCAAGCTTGAATCCCTCCAGTGATCCAGAACTCATTACCTGGTGAAACAATTCACTTCATTTTCACAGAGTTCTAACTTTTAGAATGTTGTATTTTATACTGAGGCAACATTTAATGCTCTGTACTTTCTATCCTTGAGTCCTAGTTCCTTCTTTGGAGCTACACAGAATCCTAACATTTCCTAACATTTCTTTCAAGAGGTAGACTCTTCAGAGACAGACATTTCTTTCAAGAGATACAACTTCAAATACAACAGTATCGTATCTACCTTCCAAGCTGTCTTTTTTAGTTGTTCCAAAGGATATACTAGTAGAAGTTTAAATAAAATTACATAAGCATACTATACTAGCTACTCAATACTCTCAAATGCAATACTACCAACTGCAACAATAGTAAATATATTCTTGGTCAGCATCCCTATTTATTAATACAAAATAGAAGACAGAACATTCCCACTCTACCAAATATATTCTTTTCCACAGCTTCAGTAATCCCTGATTAACGACCTCCACTTGCAAAGGAGGCTATTTACCTTAACCATGAAATAATGAATGCTATTGATCCAACAAGCTACTGCTATAGAGTGTTATTGATCACCCAATCTTTGGTTAAAATGGTCCTCATTTAGCAACTTCACTGTCACACACACCTGCAGCAAAGCATGCTTATAATTAAAGAGTTTGGGGAAGTTAAAGTGAGAGGTGATGGACAGAGATCTCGGCTTTCTCCCATTTATCCTTGTTTCTGAGCTATTGTTTGTGTCAGAAGGGATATTGATTTTCTATAAAAATAAGAAAACAAGAGGTACCAAGGGGCTGCAGAAGGTCAGCTTGGGCTAGAGAAGGAGGGGGAGGTTTAGCACTCTATCTCTGTCACTTGCCTTCCAAGAGAAGGGAATATTTTCTTTCCTGTGAGATTGGCTTCTAATACATCACCTTAGGAAGGCTCCTGAATGTGACTTCAGGCCATCACCAACCAATTCACTTATGAAAGAAAAAAAAGCTAAGCGATATTCAAGGGGAACAAACAAATGATATGTTAGTGAAGACAGAGCAAAATTAAGCTCTGGTCACATAAGAGCTAATAGCTATTAAGAGCTGCTATAAATTAGCCAGGCGTGGTAGCACGTGCCTGTAGTCCTAGCCACTCGGGAGACTGAGGCAGGAGGATCGCTTGAACCCAGGAGTTTGAGGCTACAGTGAGCTAAGATCATGCCAGGGCACTCCAGCCTGGGTGACAGAGTGAGACCGTGTCTCAAAAAAAAAAAAATAGCTGCTATAGACAATTTGAATAAAGATCAGTAGAAAGTAATTTTACAAGAGTTGTTCTATTTTAGAATATTCACAAACACAAATACACAGAAAAAAATTAAAATAACAGTTTGATCTTTATGCAGGCATAAAAAACTATTATATCATTACCACTTTCAGTTCCTCAGAACTCATGAGGGATTGGTTGGTATAGAATTGAAGAAAGGTCAGAAAGAGAAAAGCAAACAGAAATACTGGTGAAGCCTAAAACTATACCATGTTTAGTTAGCAAAATGTGAGCTTAAGTAAACTAGAAATAACACTGATCAAGACATACATTTTCAAATCTTAAACATCTAACACATGCTTTTTAAAAAACTCTATCCATTGACCAGGCTAAGCTCAGCTTAATGATCAACTTCATCTTAAAAATTTTACATGGTGGATCATTACTCTGCCAACCCTCAACACCACTGATAAAAAGTGAAGTTCTACACTTTGATCTGTACGTGAATAAACAGTGGCACATCCAAGCAGGTTTATGAAAGAGTAACCAAGAGGACTCTTGAAAGTATTTCTTTTAATGCAGAAAAAAAAGTAGGATAATGTTAACAGAATCAACTCACCGAGACAGTATAACATCCAAATCATAAACTACTATCTACTTATACTCTAACGCTAGCCCTGTTTATAAGGTGTGCTTAATAATCGAGGGCAGCTTGAAAATTATAAGATTTTTGTTCCACTTTATTGTTGAGGAGAGGCTGAACACAATGTGCAGTCAAAGAATAAGCAATAATTACCCGCTTTCCCCATAAAATGGATTTGGGGGAAAAAGTATGAAGCACTTCTGTTTGTGACTACGGATGAATTGAGACAAGCCAAGGGGAATTTAGAACTCCTAAATAATTAGAAGATTTTAAGAAAGAATTTTTCTCATTCCATGTGTGCTACTACTCCACCCATTATTCCTTTATAGCTATAAGGCCTTTGGCATCCACATTATTGAAAGAACTCGGAAATAATGTGCCAGGGTGATAGACAAAATGGGGGCATGAGGTCTCCTCAATTTGAAAAAACTAAGAATTTCATAAGAATTCCTGTCTACTTCAATTTATCCAGACTCTCAGATAACTAGAACTTATATTATCACAACCTGACTATAACGTGCAATAGATGTATCTGGGGTAAGAAGGAACAGGAAAGACTGAAGCACCTCACTGCTAGATTACAGGCTCTGCATTTGGAGCCACACTCAGGCTGTTATCTTAGAGCAGAGTTAACAATCTCCCACACACACAATTATGTCATAGTTTCACCAGAAATTCTGGGGAAGAAACATACATAAGCTATCATCCCAAAAAGCTATTTTTAAAATCACCATTCTCAACAGTAAGAAGATTTCTATGTGGTACATATGCTCAATATCAAAACAAATGTGAATGCCTCAATAGTGTGAAAGGCTAAAGTTGACTAAACTTTTCTTGTTTGATTAAAAATAGTATGATGAGGAAAAAATACCTTTATAATCCAAAAATAAACACATAAATGGGGTAAATAGGCCTTAGAAGGAATTAAGCACTAGAGGAAATTAGGAAAGCCAAATTAGGAGCCTACCTCAATATAGCTGAGCAGACTGGCAAATATAAAGTTAATAAGAAAATGCTTAAAAGCTGGATTAAAAATCATCCATGAAAGGTATAGGCATACAGACCTAAACACTTTTCCTGTTACTGACACAGCCTCACTTCAGAGTTCCTAAGATTTATGTCTTTGTTTTTAAGACAAACTTCAAAAAAGTCACATGTTCTACAGTTGTGAAAGTTAAGTTGAAACACAAAAGGGTCATGGAAAAGGCAAACTCAAAGGGCAGCAAAACATGACAGTTAAGAATGAGCTTTGGAATCAGCCTTGATTCCCAATGTTGGCACTGGGTGACCTTAGGAAAATTATCTAAACTGCCATAACCTCAGTTTCCTCTTCTACCAAATACAAACAGTGGTACCTACCATACAGTGGAACTGTGAGCATTAAGTATGAATATGTGTTAAATGTTTGCAGTACAGTGCTTGGCTTGGAACACAGTCAGTGCTTAATACATGCGAACTAATATTAACAATAATAGAATACAATGGTTCTCAACAGGGAGTACTCAACCTACCTAGAAAGCACCCCTGGAGGCATTTGGGTTGATAAAATGAAAAGGGGGTGGGAACAGTGCAGAGATGCTAAATATCCTGCAACGCACCACAAAGAATTTTCCCATCCAAAACACCATAACATCCTCATTAAGAAACAGATATCACAGATTAATATTAATAACATTAAATTATCAAGCTGGGGGGTATCAATGTTCCTAGGACGATCTGAGATGTAAAAAATTAAAAGTTACCAAAACTACACTGACATTTTAAACATGCACTCATCACAGATAAATTTTCTTGGTCGATCACATTTGGTATAAGACTAATGGGACTCAGTACTGTTAGTTTAAAAGCCTAACATGTGTTCGGACAACTTGAATGTCAGCCATAAAAAATAAACTCAATATAGTCAAATTGCAAGTAGTGCAGAACAGAATTATAGCCAAAAAGTACCTAAAGCCATGATTCTTAATGGAGACAGGCAGCTTACCAGTAACATTCACAAACTCCACATATGCATAAACACCAGCCTCTGCTAAGACCCTAGTTCTAAAGAACAATATCTATGTATGAAGCTATATGGCATAAACAGCAACAAAGTGTTTTTCAAAATCAAATTCTTGATTTTAGAAACAAGTGTGTTTCTATTACATCTAGCCTTCTTGACAGAGGGAAATAGATTCATGACAGCATTTTAAAAAGCTAGAGATAAACTACTGATTGATTAAAGGCTACAAAGTCAATACTAGAGCGGCTGGTGAAAGAAAGCAGAACTTATTAAGACTGTGGATTTGCACTTTGGGTAAAATTAACCAGAAAAATCTTTGAGTTAGTAAGGGAGATCTCACCATTCTGACATGTTCTCATCAGAGCCCTGTTTTTGTTCATCTGCTTCACACTCCATCCTTTCTTTCCTTCCTGTTTTGCCTAGGAAAGTCCTATTTTCTGCTGATTCACACAACCCATGGCCTGATGAGGTCCAGGGAGTATTCTCCTTCCAGCGCGACAGACGCTGCTTCTTAGCAGACTTGAACCTGCAGCCTCTCTCATAGCTCCAATCTGACACCTTCAGCTTCTGCTGAAGGCTGGCAGCCACCTCTGATGTCACTCGCTTCACCTTCCTCCGGCGCCTAAGTGGTCGACAAGGTGCGTTTTCAGTAAAGGAGTCAGATTCATGCCAAGAATGTTGCTTACTCTTAACAATGGCATTCAGAGCTGGGTGCCGTTTTGCTACCACTGTGTCATCAGAGTCACTAAAATTGGTGACCAGGGCCACTTCTCGACAGTCCTTAATGGCCTCATCGAGACTTGACTCAGAGGCCTCGCTGTAGCAGCAGGTATGCTCTGCCAGGTGAGTGAAGTCAGAACGACGCTTCCGGCCTCGGCGTTTCCGAAGCTGCCGCCTCTGTAGCCGAGGGCTCAGGGCCATCTCCTCCCACAGCTCACCAAGCTTATTCTGCTCAGATGTCTGCTCCAAGGCTGAGGCTAAGTCATGTACCAGCTCATCCATGAGGCCACATCTGCCAAAAGGAAGTTTGAAAAAAAAAAAAAACCAGAAAAGAAAAAGAAAGCCTGAATAGGATCTGTGGTTTTAGAATAAGTTTATCAAATAAATTATGGTACTCCAAAGTCTTGCCTGTCCATAGAAAATAAAGCTTTCATCTGGCTACACTTAGACTCCGTTCCTACCACCTATGCTTCCTTAAGCCACTTAAAATAGGTGTTTGGCCCTTGTTGAATGCCTGGAGTCAACATGTTCTTAAGTACAAAAACTCAGACACTCACCAGATGACAACTGAGATATTAGCAAAAACAAGCAAACTCAGGGGACTAGATCCTTCTCTCTTTTCCTCAATTAGCCTTGTCACTAAATTAACCTAATGATGAGATTCAAAAAGATTAGAGAATGTCTCATCAGACAGGAGCAGAAAAAACATAAAACTTCAAAATCACAGCAGAGTTGGGGAAACACAGGGTAGGACCCAGTCTCTCTAGTATTGAGAATGGATGAAAAACTGTTCTTTGGTCTGGGGACACTGCTGACAATGCCTATAGCAGAGAACAGAACAACTTAGTGACATACTTTAAGGAAGACTGCTTGCAGTCTTAGTGATTCAAGAATTTACAGTGACCCAGGTTTGTACTCAGAATGAAAAAAAGAGACTAAGTTTCCACCCATTCTGCTACCAACTACCACCTGGAAACTACCAGGTATAGAACCTTATAGAGTATATCATACAGTTTTTAATAATTAACAACTTTTAAGCTCCTCTCCCATCCTTCAGTAAATAAAGTGAGCATCCTAATTATGTGCTTTAGTGCCACAAAATCACAGAAAAATAGGATATAACAGCAGCTGAAATGAGAGATGGGGTAGAGTCTCTAAGATTTCCAGCCAACTGCTTTCCAAAATTTCCTATTTTTCTACTTACGTTCACCAAACCATCACACTTCACGGGCCACTTCAGAGGCCAATGTTCCAAGGGATGAGAATAGTAGGAGTAATTTTCAAAATTCTCTTTTAAAGGGAAATGTCTAATACAATTTGTACAATACCTAATTAAATTAGCACTTTTTCCCTTGGCCTTGTTAAACCCAAAGTATTTCAAGACCATAATTAGAGCTTAAAACTCTATGTGGCGCCACTCTCAGACCACATTTCCGTTCATGCAGTTTTCATTTTGCAGAGGGATTTCTAAAACCTATTTTCATGCCGTGCCTATGCCAATGAACTCAAAGGCAGGAAAACTCTTCTAGCTTATCTGCCACATCAGTGGAAGCAATGGTGACACCTACTTCCAAAACTGCCACCCAAAAAAAACTTCTCAAAGTGTCAAAAGGCACACACATAAAAAGACCAAATTCCTTTAAGTAATAAGAAGTAATTTAAAACACCATGATTGAGGTCTGGGAGACAACTGTCCCTAAGACCAAAATAGATAAAAGAAGTGGGAAGGGCACGTCTAAATCTACTTCCTTAACAAAGAACTACTGCTTTAAAAACTCAGGCAGAACAGCACAAATTTTAAAGTGGAATGAAGTTACCAAACAACTTGTAATCGAACGCCTGTGCAGAATCCTTTCCTGCCTCAAAGACTGCAACTCAAACAGTAGGTGACAGAAGAACCTCGGGACTCCCACACCTCCAGTTTTGGGTGCACACTCCTAGAGGACTCCGGGTCCAGGCACGCACCCGGGTAGAGGTAAGGCTGTCTGAGTCACGCACAGGAAGGAACGGATAGCTGGTGGGCAGCAAGTGAGAGGCAAGCTCAGGATTGAAGGAGGGGACGGAGTAGGAGGTGGTGGAGGCAGGAGGCAACTTCTCATCTGGGCTCACCAGGGGCAGGGAGTCAGCCTTTCCAGGGCAGAAACTGCCAAAAAGCAAGTTCTGGAGACTGAGCTCCCTCGACGATCAGCAGTCGCAACATGGCCAAATACGTGAGAAAAACCGTGTTTCAAAGGACTCTCCACCACTCCCCAGTCCGTCCCCCAGGGTTAGGGTGACCATGGCTCGGGACACCAAGCCCTCACGCTGTCTCCAGCCCAAGAGAGGCAGAAAGAAGAGAGAGAGGAGGGGGCTGTCGCCCCACAGACGGCCCGGCCCTCAACCCCCGGGATGGGGGCACGGGCCCTGAAAAGCAAGGCCCGGCCACCCTCGCCGCTCCCGCCGGCTGCCGCGGCCCCAAGACGCCCTTAGCCGCTCGGCCGCACCGAGAAGCCCCGATCTCCTCTGGCCCTGGCCCCCTCGATCCCAACCCTCTCAACCCGCTCCTCCCCCTCACCAGCTGCCGTAGCCACCTCCGACGGCCGCCGCTTTTTGGGCCGAGGCTCTCCACCCGGGTTTCCCTCTCTGACCTCATTTCCGGTCTGGGCCGGAGGGGTGGGGCGGTGGAGTGGGAGGGGCTGATGCGCAAGAGGGCCCGCCCCGACCCAGCGCTTCCGCCCCGCGGCCTCGCCCACTTCCGCCCACGGTGGGCGGGGCCGCGGAGAAGCCCGGAGATGGGGCAAGAGGCTAGGAAGCCTGGCGCTTAGGAGCGGGCGGGCGGGGCAGGGGGCGCCTCCGGAGCTGAGGTGCCCACGGGGGGGAAAGACCCCGCATGCTGGCCTCATCTTCCTTATGGGCGTCAAGAAATTGGGCCCTGCGGAGGGGCGTCAGTTCCACCCTTGCTTTCTGACCTACTTTTATAAAGGGTGTGTGAAGTTGAGGGGAAATGGATTTTAATGACATCTCATAACCGGGAAAGTTGGTACAACCTTTGGGAGGGGCCGTTTTACGTTGAGTTACTCTTGAGCAATAAAACAAGTAAAGTAGTATTGGAATATAACTCAGACTATGAAACAAATATTCGTGAGCCCATACTGATATAAATGATTGCATGAATTAATAAAGGGGGAAGAAGAAATAAATCTCCCACAGAAGAATCCCAAATAATGTATGTAGAATCTCCACCCTGGAGCATAACTCCCAAGTGTAGGCTGTGCACAGTGACTGTTTCAAAGAGTACAGTATGAGAAGGGGAGACAAATGAGTAACTTTGTAGTGGAGAAACCTGGCAAACACTACTTCAGCCAGGTGATCAAGGTTAACATCAGCAGTGATAAATTGTGTTGGTGTTATGTGGATTTGATATATGATAAGAATGGCACTTTATGGTACTTTCCTTCCAAATACATAACCCCAGTCTAACCATAAGGTAAAAATCAAACAAACCCCAATTGAGGGACATTCTACAGAATGTGTGCCAATATTCCTCAAAATTAATG
Source organism: Daubentonia madagascariensis (assembly GCA_023783475.1). Classification (NCBI taxonomy): domain Eukaryota; kingdom Metazoa; phylum Chordata; class Mammalia; order Primates; family Daubentoniidae; genus Daubentonia; species Daubentonia madagascariensis. Next base: position 36,146,991 of record JAKFHU010000485.1, on the reverse strand, counting down.
TCATCAAAGACCAGGAAAGTCTAAGAAACTGTCACAGCCAAGAGGAGCCCAAGGAGACGTGACAACTAGATGTAATGTGGTGGGATACTGGAAGAGAAAAAGGACATTAGATAAAAACTAAATAAATCTGGATAAAGTAAGAACTTTAGTTAGTAATGATGTGTCAATATTGGTTGATTAATTGTGACAAGTGTGCTGTACTAGCGTAAGATGTGAATAATAATCCACTGTATGTGGATTTTACAGAAACTGTACTATCTTCATAATTTTTCTCTAAACCTAAAACTATTCTAAAATTAAAAGTTTATTTAAAACGTACATACCTTTTGACCCAGAAATTCTGCTCCTAAGACTTTTATTCTAAGGAAAAATTGGAAATGGACACAAAAATGTTAAATACAGGTAAATTCATCTCTGCAGCATTTCTGAGAGAGAGATGAGATTAGAAAAAAAAGCCAGAAACCCTACAACAAGGGTTAGTTAACTAAATTATGGTACATCTATGGATGGAATACCTTGCAACCTTTTTAAATTGATGTTGTGAAAGAATATTTAATGACATGAAAATTCATTGATTTATGATTGTGTACATTTCTGCATGACTGCTATACTTCAATAAAAATGTTACTCTAAAAAATGTAGAGTATGATTCATGTATAAAGGAAATTAAATCAATACTTGCATAGGAATGTGACCAGAATGATAGACTACACGACATCCAAAGTAGTTTCATTATAAATGACTGTATCTCCTATCTGTTGTTTTTGTGGATTTTCAGAATGCTCTATAGGTGAAACTTATTGTGTAAAGATTCAAGGGAGGAGACAAAGATGGGTGAGGTTTTGAGCCAGGGTGACTAAGAGAATAGTCAGTGCCATCTGCACAGCTAGAGAAGTCAAGAAGAGAAACAGGTTTGGTGGGAAGATGATTAATTCCGTTTTGGACATGCTGAATTTGTGATTCTCACAGGACAGAAATATGGAAATGTTCAACAGGTGTCTACAGCCATCAACTCTCTCTTCTACTTAGGTGAAAATTCTCTCCCACGAATCACATCTGTTCCCATGGTGTTAGTTGCCTGCATCCGCAGTAAAAGCTCCCAAATTTCCTGAAATCCAGCTCAGATTTTCAGCTTTCTGTTGTGTCCACTCATTTACTTTACCAGCATCTCCAATTTAAGATGTCAAAATAAAGCTTAATTTCTTCCATAGTTCTATCAAATCTGTCCCTTCTCCACTGTTCTCTGTTTGGGAAATGTCACCACCACCATGCAGTCACCCAGGTAATAAGCTTCAAAACCATTTTTATTTCCTGCTTCTTCCTTATACCCCTTTATCTAGTTAAATGCTAAGTCTCATGGATTGGACTCCTGCAGTAGTGTTGCATCCATCCTCCCTCTTTTGTTTTCTCTCTGCCATTGGCCCCATCTGTGTAGACAACCACTCTTCGAATGATGCAGCAGCTGCCTTAATGGTCTTTTCACTTGCAGTCTCTGCCCCCTAAAAAAGTCATTCTCTACACGGGCACTAGAGTGAGGTTCCTAAAACACAATTTGGATCATGTCACTTCATCCATCTTCCACTACCTCCTGTATCACGCTTGAGCACACCATACCACTTGCTGGTTCTTGCACACCCTGGGATTTGGGGTGATTTAAAGGCTTAATGCCTGTATCACCTCAGTAAAGATTCAGAAAAGACTTCCCCTTGCTTGCGCACTCTTTTGGCTCTCTCTTGGCACTTTCCAGTGTCTTTATTGGAGCACTTCATTCAACCTGAGTTAGAGCCAATCCTGTGCGAGTTTGTCTCCCCAACTAATCATTCAAAAAAATATTTACCAAGCACCTACAACATGTATACACACACACACATGCACATATGTGTATAACTGTGTATATATAATATAATATACACAGTTATACATATATAATATGGTTTTTATGTGTGTGTATATTCGTATATGTTATATACACACACACATATAACTGTGTGAATAAAAACAAAGCCTGCTCCCTTGCCCTGAAGACCCTGTCCTATTCATTGTATCCTCATCAGTGTCTAGCCCAGTGCTTTGCACGTGGTAGGTGCTCAATAGTTATTGTTGATTAAAAATTAAATAAATACTTGTTTACTAAATGCTGGATCAGGAAATTAGAAGTGATTGTCTCAATCTTAAGAGAAAATTTTGACGAAACATCCACCTTCATGGGATGGTGGTGCCATGGGCAGAGCCACAAAATAAAAGAGAGTGTAAGAGAAGCAGCCTGCTGGGAATGAAGGGGACAGCTTCAAAGGAACAGAGCACATTTGAAGAGAATCCATGTATGAAAGCCAGAAGGGGGAGAGTTTTTAAAAAAGAAGATCAAAGGGAAAAGTGGGGATGAGCAGGTCTAAGGAAAGGCCATCACACTTGGTGTTTGAAGGAATCACTGATGGCAGCGAGATTCGAGCAGACTACAAGCAGGTAGCAGTGGGGGAGGGAGTGAAGGAAGTGAAGGGTGAAGCTCCATAACTGACCAGCCATGTCCAGAGCTGCTTAACTGCTTTGAGCCTTCACTTCCTCATCTGTAATATGGAGACAATATTTGTACATACCTATCTCTTGGATGGAGATGAAATGAAATAATGAATGTAAAGCATTTAGCACAGAGCCCAACACAAATTAACTGCTCCCAAAGTAGTAGTTATTGAGGAACAATCTAGTCAATAAAAGTTTCCCTCAGTTGACAATTAGTTAGTTGAATGAGGAAATCCCTAGCTGAAAAAGAATCTGCACATGGGAGGAAATAATAGGTTTCTCTCTCCTCTTTCCTTGCCACAAAAGTATTGTTTTAAAAAATAATTAATTGATTGATAATAAATAAAAACCTTCCACTGTTGATTCATTAGATTCCCTGCACTTACAATAAACCTAAAGTCCTCACCATGGCCTGTGCATCCAGGTGTGACATGGCCCCTGCCTACCTCTAATCTCAGCCCTCTTCCCTCTGCCCACAGCACCAGCCCACCAAGCTTTATATCTCCTCCCTCCCCAGGACCTTGGCATGTGCTGTCCTGAACCTGAGAGCATCCCTGGGGTCTTGACTAAACTGTTACCTCCACGGAGTGGTCTTTTCTAATATGATCAATCGCATCACTTTGTGTCTTCATCCATTTTGTGCTGCTATAACAAAATACCACAGACTGGGTGGATTTAAACAACATAAATTTATTCTCTCACAGTTCTGGAGGCTAGAAGTCCAAAATCAAGGTGTTAGCAGGGTTATGCTCCCTCCAAAGGCTCTAGGGAAGGGGCCTTCCTTGCCTCTCCATAGCTTCTGGTGGTTGCTAATCCTTCATGTTCCATGGCTCATAGTTGCATCATTCCAATCTCTGCCTCCATCTTCACGTGGCAGTCTCAGTCTTCCCTCTCTGTGTGGCTCTCTCTTTCTGTTCTCTTCTTCTTGTAAGGACACTAGTCATTGGATTAGGGCCCACTCTAATCCAGTATGACCTCACCATAACTTGATTGCATCTACAAAGAAAGATTCTATTTCCAAACAAGGTCACATTCACAGGTACCAGAGGTTAGGACTTAAACTTGTCTTTGTGGGGGTAACACATAAAATATTGGGGTCCTTAATGGCATCATCTTATCACAGTGCACCCATTCTGATCACAATTTTATTCATGTCCCTTCCACATGTAAAATATGCACACCCCATCCCAGAACACTGCATCAGGCTGCAAGTCTAGGATGTTGTGATCAACATCAGGACGAAATGCAGCTCGTTAAATGTGGTTCCTCTTGATCCAGAATTAAAGGGACAAGGCACCTGTGGTTTGGCTTGGCTGGTGGTAGTGATGGCAGGAACCCAGGTTGATTATAATATTTACATCCAATATGAATATTGATATGGTGAGTATATTGGTTTGCTCAGGTTACCAAACAAAGTACTTCAGACTGGGTGATTTAAACAACAGAAATTTATTTTCCCACCATTCTGGAGGCTAGAAGTCTGAGATCAAGGTGTTAGCAAGTTTGGTTTCTTCTGAGGTCTCTCTCCTTGGCTTGTGTCTTCACATGATTTTCCCTCTGTGGGTATCTATGTCTAAATTTCCTGCGACCAGTCATGTTGGATTAGGGCCCATCCTAATCTGTACTTAATGATATCTTCAAAGGCTCTATCTCCAAATACAATCACATTCTGAGATACTGGGAATTAGGATTCCAATATATTAATTTTGAGGGGATACAACTCTCCATAACAGTTAAGTTTAAATCTACCATCATGCTATTTATTTTCTATTTGTTCCATCTGTTCTTTGTTCCTTTTCATCTCTTTTTTTCCTTCTTATGGATTAATCATTTTTTATGATTTTATTTATATCCTTTATTAACTTACGAGGTATACCTCTGTTTTATACTGTTAGTGGTTGCTTTAGGGTTTATAATATACATTTTTAACTTAACTTAGTCTGCCTTTGAGTAATATCATACCTCTTCATGTTTAGTATAAAAGCTTACAACAGTATATTACCATTTCCTCTCTCCCAACCTTTGTGCTATTGTTGTGTAGGGGAGAAAATATTCCTCACCCATTGCAAAGTTCATGGTTAAGGGACCTGTAATAAAAGCCAGATTAACTAGAGAAAAGCATACAAATTTATTTAAAATAAGTTTTACATAGCACAGGAGCATTCATAAATGAAGACCCCCAAACACAGGGATATCTGTATTTTTATGGACAATGATGCAGAAGTGTGATTGGAGGACAAAAGTATATGACCTAATGGTAATAAACTGGGGGGAACTTAGCAAGGATTTATTCTTGAGGGTCTTATGACCTATTTTCTTTCCTTTTTTTTTTTTTTAGAGATAGGGTCTTGCTCTGTTGTCCAAGCTGGACTGCAGTGGCGTGATAATAACTCACTGCAGCCTCAAACTGGGCTCAAAAATCATCCCACCTCATCCTCCCAAGTAGATGGGACTACAGGCACATGCCACAACAACCTGCTAATTTTTCTTTCTTTCTTTTTTTCTTTATTAGAGATGGAGTCTTGATACATTGTCCAGGCTGGTCTTGAACTCCTGGCCTCAAGCAATTCTCCTGCCTCAACCTCCCAAAGTGCTGGGATTACAGGTGTGAACCACCATGCCTAGCCTTATGGCCTATTTTCAAGGGAAGGTCATCTGGGTTTTATGGCCCACTGCAGAGGAGAAAAAGTAAGAGGAATAATTTCCAGTTTCTATGGCCTGCTTCTGCTGTTTCCTCTATGGCAAAGGTGCTATATTTTGGGGTAGCGTGTCCTAAGTCCATCAGTTACCATACACTTTACTTTTATATATGACAGAAATCCTATAATACATTTTTATTGTTTTTAAACAGTCTATTATTACTTAAAGAGATTTTTTAAAAAGAAAAAGATGTTTTATAGTTTCACAAATCTACTTTTGATGTTTTTCATTCCTTTGGGTAACTCCAGATTACCATGTGGTATAATTTTCCTTCTGTCTGAAGTATTTTCTTTAACATTTCTTGTAGTTCTTGTATGTTTGTGATGATTCTTTCAGCTTCGGTTTCTCTGAAAAAGTCTTTATATTGTCTTCACTTTTCTTTTTTTTTTTTTTGAGACAGAGTCTCACTCTGTTGCCCTGGCTACAGTGCACTGGCATCATCATAGCTCACTGCAACCTCAAACTCCTGGGTTCAAGCAATCCTCCTGCCTCAGTCTCCTGGGTGGCTGGGACTACAGTCATGCACCATCATGCCTGGATAATTTCTCTATTTTTTTAGAGACTCTGGGCATGTGCCATCATGCCTGGCTAATTTTTCTATTTTTTGTAGAGATGGGCTCAGGCTGGTCTCAAACTCCTGACCTCAAGTGATCCTCCCACCTCGGCCTCCCAGAGTGCTAGAAATACAGGCATGAGCCACCACACCTGGCTTGTCTTCATTTTTGAAAGATGTCTTTGCTGGGCATAGAATTCTAGGTTGACAACATTTTTCTTTTAGTACAGTGACGTACTGCATAACAATGTTTCAGTCAACAGTGGACTGCATATATAATAGAGGTCCCATAACATTATAACACTGTATTTTTATTGTACCTTTTCTATTTACCATTTAGACAGAGTTAGATATACAAATACTTACCATTGTGTTACAATTGCCTACAGCATTCAGTATGGTAACATGCCATACAGGTTTGTAGCCCAGGAGCAATAGGCTGTCCCATATAGCCTAGGTATATAGTAGGCTATACCACAATAGTTTTCTGTAAGTACATTCTGTGATGTTCACACAATGACAAAATCACCTAATGACACATTTCTCAGAATGTATCCTCATTGTTAAGCAACTCATGATTGTACTTTTAAGATGTTGCTCCACTGACTTCTGGCTTCTTATCTTTTTTTCCTCTATGTACAATGTGTCTTTATGCTTTTGCTCCTGTTAAGATTTCCTCTTTATCACTAGCTTTAAGCAATTTGATTATGATGTGTCTTGGTGTCATTTTCATCATGTTTCTTGTCCTTGGGAATCATTGAGCTTTTTGAGTCTGTGTGTTTGTAGTTTTCATTGAATTTGGAAAACTTTTGGCTATTATTTCTTAAATTATTTTTCTCCTCGCACTTCCCACCTACAGGTATACCTTGTTTCATTGCACTTCATTGATTGTGCTTCACAGGTATTGCATTTTTTTTATGAATTGAAGGTTTGTGGCAACCCTGCATGGAGCAAGTCTATTGGCACCATTTTCCAACAGTATGTGCTCACTTTGTGTCTCTGTGTCACATTTTGGTAATTTTCACAATATTGCAAATATTTCATTATTATTATATCTGTCATGGCAATCTATGATCAGTGATCTTTGATGTTACCATTGTAATTGTTTTGGGGCACCATGAACTGTGCCCACATAAGTGAACTTAATCTATAAATGTTGTGTGTGTTCTGACTGCTCCTCCAACTGGCCTTTCCCCTGTCTCTCTCCCTCTCCTCAGGCCTCCCTATTCCCAGAGACACAACAATATTGAAATTAGGCCAATTAATAACCCTACAATGGCCTCTAAGTATTCAAGTGAAAGGAAGAGTCATGCATCTCTTACTTTAAATCAAAACCTAGAAATGATTTAAGTTTGGTGAGGAAGATATGTCAAAAGCCTAGATAGGCTAAAAGCGAGGCCTCTTTCATCAAATAGTTAGCCAACTTATGAATGCAAAGGAAAAGTTCTTGAAGGAAATTAAAAGTTCTACTCCAATGAACACATAAATGATAACAAAGCAAAACAGCCTTATTGCTGATATGGAGAAAGTTTGAGTGGTCCAGATAGAAGATCAAACCAGTCCCAACATTCCCTTAAGCCAAACCCTGATCCTGAACAAGGCTCTAACTCTATTCAATTCTGTGAAAGCTGAGAGAAGTGAGGAAGCTGCAGAAGAACACTTGGAAGCTAGCAGAGGTTTGTTTATGAAGTTTATGGAAAGAAGCCATCTCCAGAATATAAAAGTTCAAGGTGAAGTAGCAAATGCTGATATAGAAGCTGCAGCAAGTTATCCAAAAGATCTAGCTAGGATAATTGATGAAGGTGGCTACACTGAACAACAAATTTTCAATGTAGACAAAACAGTCTTATATTGGAAGAAGATGCCATTGAGGACTTTCATAGCTTGAGAAGAGAAGTCAATGCCTGGCATCAAAGCTTCAAAGGACCGGCAGACTCTTGTTAGGGTCTAATACAGCTGGTGACTTTAAGTTGAAGCCAATGCTCATTTACCATCCCCCAAATCCTACAACCCTTAAGAATTAAGGGTTCTTAATTGTGGCTAAATCAACTCTGCCTGTGCTCTATAAGTGGAACAACAAAGTCTGGATGACACAACATTTGTTTACAGCATGGTGTACTGAATATTTTAAGCCCACTGTTAACACCTACTGCTCAGAAAAAAAGATTCCTTTAAAAATATTACTGCTTACTGACGATGCATGCACTGGTCACCCAAGAGCTTTGATGGAGATACACAAGGAGATTAATGTTGTTTACATGCCTGCTAATATAACATCCATTCTGTAGCCCATGGATCAAGGAGTAATTTCAACTTTCAAGTCTTATTATTTAAGAAATACATTTCATAAGCCTATAGCTGCCATAGATAGTGATTCCACTGATGGATCTAGGCAAAGTAAACTGAAGATCTTCTGGAAAGGATTCACCATTCTAGATGCCACTAGGAACATTTGTAATTCATGGGAAGGGGGTCAAAATAGTAACATTGGGCTGGGCATGGTGGCTCACGCCTATAATCCTAGCACTCCCAAGGCGGGAGGATTGCTTGAGGCCAAGAGTTCGAAACCAGCTTGAGCAAAAGCAAGACCCCATCTCTACTAAAAACAGAAAAATTATTAATAGCCAGGTGTGGTGGCAGGTGCCTGTAGTGTGGCATCTGCAGTCAGCTGGGGGAGGGATGTTCTAGAATGTACTTGTGTAGGACAACTTGACCTCTTCCCCATGTTTCCCATTTGCCTCCAGCAGGCTGGCATAGTCATGTTCTCATGACCAGAACATGCCAGTCCTAGCATGTTCTCATACCCATGGTAGGATTCTGAAAGGAGGCAGAAACACACAGCACTTTTTCAAGCCTCTGCTTGAATCAAGCTTGTAACTGATGCCATTGGCTAAAGTAAGTCGTGTGGCCAAGCCCAGAGTCAGTATGGAAAGGCACTAACAAAGGTTGTAGATATAGGGAGGCATGAAAAACAGGGACAGTAATGCAGTCAGTAATGCACCCATGAAGCAGGTGTTGGTCTTATCATCATCCCCATTTACAGATAGGAAACTGAAGCGCAGAGAAGTCAAGTGTCTTGCCTAAGGTCTCAGCTAGGGTGTGGTAGAGTTTGGCTCCGAACCCAGATGATTGGGCTGTGCAGACCCTGTGCTCAAGCACAGCAGCTACTGCCCTCTGGGGGAAGGCCCAGGGCATTCTGGGACGGGCCAACCTGTCGGGAAGCTGGGTCAGCCGTCCAGCCTTCTCCCGGAGCCCCCAGGGAGGGCAAGCTCCTCACCTCCCCAGCTCAGCCACTGCCCTTGGAGATGACCGCCAAAGACCTCCACGGTCTGGCTGCCAGCGGTCACGGGAGGAGGCCCCCGCCAGTCCCCGTGTCCCAGCCCCAAGCGCCTGTGGCCGCACCGGGAAGCCTTTCAGGGGTTAAAGGCAAGGAAGACAGAAACAAAGGAAGGAATAAAGTCAAGAAATGTGCCGTGAAGCTTCTCGCAGCGCAGAGCGGAGAAAGTCATTTCCAACTTCTTTCATCTCGCAGATGAAGCCACTAAATAAAGGGGCAAAGCGGCGAACACAAGGGCTTTTAATCTGTCTCATCTCCTTCATAATAACTGCAAATTTTCCCGGGGCCCCTGGGAGCGCGCCTCTTCCCCGCGCTCGGCCTTATCTCCCCCTCCACATTTCGCGGGCGCCGCGCCGCCCCCGCGCGCTGCCGGGCCCGCCCGCCGAGGCCTGGGGGAGCCGGCGCCGCCCGCCTCGTCGCCCCGCGGCCGGCCCGGGGACGCGGGCTCCCGCCGCCTCGCGGACGCCGGCCTCTCAGCGGCGCGCCTATCAGAGCCCGGCCTTTCCAGAGCGCTAACGAGCCAGCGCCGCCTTCGCCCCTCCCGAGCGGCGCGTCGGTGTAACAAGTGGTCTCGGCGCCGCGCTCCCTTTTTCCCTCGCGCTTAATGTTTATTGTTTTCCGTTTTCTCCCTCGCCTTCTCCGCCCCCTCCCCACCCGCCGCATTGTCCAGCTCAGCGCCACCAGATAAGGCCTGGGGCCACTGGGGAGAGGAGGAGGGTGCGTCGTCAATCACTCTCTCAATTCTGGCTGGTGATAACTTTCTCTCCACTGCATATCTTTCTTGGACATTGAGCAAAAGGGGAGAGTGGGGACCGAGTGGGGGTGGGGTGAACACGGAAGGGTGGAGATGACAGAAGGGACTGCTCTAATCTTCCCTCTTCCACCCTGTTCTCCAACTTTCCCCCTGACCTGTTGGCATCCCCACTAGACAGGGGCAGGAAGACTACTCGTTCTTCCTGCCCTCTACCCAGTAGCAACCTTTCCCGACCTGTAAGAATTCAACATACTCCTCCATGCTCAGCTCAGATGCCACCTCCTCTGTGAAGCCAACCCTGATTGTCCTGGATGAATTTCTCCTCTTCCTCACTCTGAAATGCCACGGCACTTTTCACACACCATGATTGCAGTGAATTCTGCCTACCTTAGGGTTGTTTATTACTCAAGCGTGGAGACCACCAAATCTTTAAAACCTCTATATCCTCCGGAGGACTGGTGCACAGTGAATGTTTGTTGAATGAATGAATCAACCTTCCTGACCGCCACAGAAACACAGGAGTGTAAGCTTCTTTTTTAACTGCTTTACCAATCGTTTAAATAGTCCTTGCCCTTGCTACCTGCCAGTACTACTCTAAGCGCTTGCTAATGTTCACTCATCTAATCATCCTAACAACCCTAAGTGTGGTTTTACAGTCCCTATCCCCGTAAAAGCCTATCCCTGTTTTATAGATGAGGAAACCAAGGCACAGAGAGGGTAATTAACTAGCCTATGATCGCAGAGCTGGGATTCAAAGCCAGTCTGTCAGGCTTCAGAGTCAGTGTTCTTAAACCCACTTTGCTACTAGGATGTGATCTTGCCTTCCACGCAGGCTCCTGTCTCTGTACCTGGATGCAGGAATGGGATGGGGGGAAATCCAAGGGTACAGGCAGGTGCAGAAGGGGTGGGAAAGGTGGCAGACAAGCCAGGCCCTCACGTGGAAAGCTCACACAACAGTCAGACGTGACAGCTGGTGTTTGGCACTTAGCCACAGAGTGAGCCCTATTAACAGTGGCCTAAGCCCTGGGCCCCTGGGCCATGGCTGTGATCCCCCCAACCTGATCCCCCCTCCCACTGCAGGCCCACTCTACTCATTTTGAGGCAGCAGGAGCAAATTTCCCAACAAACTCCGAGTTCTGCTATACAGAAGTGAGTGGAGTCGAGTGCCCTGGAGAGGGAGGGAGGGCAGGAGAGCCCCTGAAAATCCCCTCCGAATTATAAACATATCCTCTTTAAGTACATTTCTAAGGATAACATTTGTATTACGCTGTCCTGTGCCTGCAGATAGAGCTGCCTATCTCCTCCATCTCGCTCCTTTCTCTCTGCTCTGCTGGGAGCCGTCCCTATCTAAAGCCACGCTGGCAATCCGCTTCCCTGCAATTGTTTCGATCCAGGAGAAAAATTAATTTCTGCCTATCGTTAATTGAGAGAATTGTGTGCAGGGCGCGGGAAGGGGAGGGGGGAGGCAAGGAAGGAAGGAGGTGGAGGGGAGCAATCGTGTTATTAACCGTGTCCCTTTCATAAGCAAATATTCTGATTGCCATCAGTGAGATGAGAGGCTCATTAATGCAGGAAGCAGAGAGGTGATTAGAGAACTTTCAAGAGCTATTGAGCTAAGCGGGAGGGAGGGTTGCAGGGATCTGGAGGCCTGGGGAATTTGGGAAGGACTGGGCTGGGGAAGAGCCACTGGCCTTGGAGATGGGCTACCCTGCCCCTCCTCAGCCCCTCTCCCCAGGACTCACTTCCAAACAGTCCCCAAAGGCAGCAGCTAGAGTTGGGAAGAATGCAAAAAAAGTGAGGGAAAACTTTGCAAAAGTTGTGTCTCCTCCAAAGAACCCGCTCTGGTGCTAAACTGGTAATCTATAGATTGAATTTTCTAGCCCCCAATATGTTTGTCTAACAGTGTATGTGTGTGTGTGTTTTATCATTATTATTATTATTTTTTTTTTTTTTTTTTAGAGACAGGATCTCACTATGTTGCCCAGGCTGGCCTTGAATTCCTGGGCTAAGTGACCCTCTCGCCTCAGCCTCCTGAGGAGCTGGGACTACCGGCATGAGCCATAGCTCAGTGTGTGTGTTTTAACTATGTGATCGTCTGTACTCCCTAACTTACCGTCCCCACCAGTTCCTGTTTATTGCTCCATCCTGCCTTACTTGTTTATGTCCCTGCTTGGTCGGTGACATCCTTTGTGTGTGCAGCCCCTGATCAGGCTGGGGCTGCAGAGGTCAGAACTGCTGGAGGTGTTGGGATGGAAAGGGATGGGATGGGGAGAGGAGGTGGGCATGAGGGATGGTGGCAGGGGTGGATGCTTTGGTGCCACCTCACATACTCCCAGCCCACTTCAGATCCAGCCGTAGCCGTGCTGGTCAGCGCATGTGAACCCATCCTGACCTGATCTGCCTAAAGCAGGAGCCTCATGTTTCTCTCAAGTTTTCTACCCTAGGAATTTCTCCAAGGAGAAGGTTCTCAGCAGCACACACACCCCGCACCCCCACCATATACCAAGCCCAGTGGAGAAGTCTGGGAGAGTTTATGCCCCCTTAGCCAGTGGGGGACAGGAGTCTGTGGGTAAATACCCCAGGCCCCTCAGAAGGATAATTCTGGGATCATCCTGCACCCAGTTCAGAGGGCCTGGTGGAGTCAAGCCCACTACCACGGCTCTCTTGGAAACACACTCTTTCACTGGCTTTTCTTCCTTATCGGCTTCACTTTCCCCACCCCTCACTGCTGCTTCCTGGTATCACCTCTCAAACTGTCTGTACCCAAGTCTGCTCAGCTCTGCTTTCAGGGGGGGGACACAAACTAAGACAGTGGCCATATGTGTCCCCAGGACAAAGAGTAGGATATGGTCACGAGGGAGAGTGGCAAGCCCTACATCAGAGAATGACGACATGTGACTCTGGATGGCAGTGGGTGCTAGACATGAGGGCACGTGCAAGGGCAGAAGAGCCAAGACCAGGAGCCATGCAGGATGTGGAAGCTACAGATCGAGCTCAGGTGCTGAGACGAAACCACACAGGGAGGCAGAGACGAGAACACCTAGAAACTGACACTGTCAGGGAGAGCTGTTTATGTGGCCCTGTGGTGGCACAGCCCAATGGCCAACTTCCCAGGCTGTGGCCAGAGGCTGCACCTGGGCTCAGGGTACTTCAGACACTGAATGGCCATCTCCACGTGTTTCCAAACTGCTCCTCACCTTCTCTCCCAACTGGGAGCATGATGGCTTCCCCATGACAGAATGGAACCCTGCCCAGTCCTTCCTCCCACCCAGCTCCTGTAGCTCCTAGCATCCATCCAATACCTGTTTTCAAAGCAAGATGCTCCCGGCTGGGGGCACAAAAGAGGCAGAGGCAGAGGAGTCTGAGGGAGAGACAGCCGATGCAGGGCTCAGGGGACGGGGGGCTGTGGTTATCCTGCCCCCAGACCTCCCACCCAAAGGACAACTGGATTCTCTTCCAGGAACCAAACATTCCCTCCCAACGTATTCCGACTCCAAAAACAGGAGAGTGACTGGCAAAGAGACCGAGACCAAAAAGCGTCCAAGGAAAGAATAGACTAGAGGGAAGGAAAGAAAGTAAAGAAGAAGAGAGCGAGGAAAGAGAGGGAGGGGCGCTTGGAGGCTTTCAGAACAATCTCCGTTCTCTATGGTGCTTTCTGTTTAAAAAAATATGAAAAAGGAATGATGGAGAAGGGGAGAGAGTCAGACAAGTTTAATGATGTGTGTTCAAAGCTCAGATTGGAAAAATGACAGAGAAAAGCAGCCTGTTTCGGCACTAATAAATTGTTCTCTGCCGTAAGAGGCGCCTGTCGCAGCATTAATACAGGCCCCTAATACACGGGTCAGGGTTAAGTAATTCTCTCCGGCAACTTAAGCGAATAATGAAGCTGGCAGCGGCTGGTGGTGCGGTGGGAGAGATGGTCTACGCTGCCGGCACTTTGTCTTCATTTATTATGCCAGCGGGGCACGGACGGGAAGCCTCCGCCGAGGAGATATCGCTTCATTTCGGCAAGGTAATGAAAGCCGGCTGGGGGGGAGGATAAACCAATTTGCCGGCTGACACTGGAAGGAGTGATTTGCGGACTCAAGAAGGGGAGAGGAGGACCCAAGACAAGGAGGCACAAAGCTGACCCAAAGTGGGCCAAGGCCCTTCCACGGGGCAGAGACCCACGGGGCCCCGCGTGAGGCCAGCTCGCTGAAGTTAGGGGAGGGAGGGGGCACAGCAGAAGACCCAGGCGAGTGGGACGGTGAGTGGAAGGACCGACTGGGGTGGGGGGGAAGCAGAGAACAGGGCAAGCGAAAGGAAGGTCACAGACAGATAGTGGCTGCAAGTAACGGAGGGCTGAGGCCAGGAAAAGGGGCATTGTGGGAAGAAAGGAAACTGAGGCAGAAGCTGGGGGTACAAGGCTAGTTGGGCTGAGAAAGTTGGATGGGGATTGCAGGGAGAAATTACGCATTGGCTGGTAACAAGCTTGAACTATTTGGAGCTATGCTGTTTTTGAACGGAGAGTCTGAATTTCCCCTAGAACACCCTGATGGTCATACAGTTTGGTGGTTACTTCCTCTGTGGAGAGCTCCGGCCAGTCGGCCATCAGAACCACTTTTGGCAGCTTCTGTCTTCCAGTGATGGCCTCAGGCAGCAACATGAATTTGGGGGCAGAGGGTCTGAACTGTGTTACTGGAGGAATAAGTTTGAAGTGCAATCCAAAACCAGGAGCATCTCTTCCTTCTGGATTGGTCCAAATCCCTTACACCAGGACCCCACCACCACCACCAATTCTGCCTTAAAAGCGGAGGGAAGCCCTCTCTCTGCTGGGTCAGCTGCCCAGGTGAGTCTCCCTTGCTGTTGAGTACCTCCCTCCAGCAGCCTGGCCCAATTACAAGTTGCCATTCTTCTTTGTCACATGGGAGGCCACAAGAAAGAAGGGCAGGACAGGTGAAGGGATCCACGCCTGCCAGTCCTCTCAGAATGCTGGTAACCATGTCTTTTCAAGGTCACATTTGAACCAGGTGACACACACATAGGAGCAGGCATAACCCCAGGGATCTAGGCTGAGTTATGTATGTAACTGCCTTGTTACTTGCCTGAACACTGGCACCTTTCTTTCTTCCCTTCAGCACCAAGACCTTTTGGACAGCTCCAGCCAGAGGTCCTGCAAACTAAACAGGCTTCCTTCCCTTATTATCACATTTTCAAGTTCCCCGAGACTCTTTCCTACTCTTTCCTCCTAAGATTAAGACGAGCAGATCTTCAGCAGTCGATAAATGGAGAAGAATCTCAACTTCTCCACCTTCCCCTTGCCAATGTGCATTTCTCTCTCTCTTACCCTACACCCAACCCTGCATGCATATGTTCGTGTACACACACGCTCAGTCCCAAGTAACACTGCCACTTTTCTCCCCTGATGTGGCTTAAGGATTTCCAATAAGGACCAAGTATTTGAAGCTTAGCACTGCAGTCTCTAGAGAAGCCAGGCCAATTTCACACTAATCTAACCCATGAAGGGAGAGAGCATCAGAAGCAAAAATTACATCAAAGAGAAGTTAATGCCGAGAAGCAGGCGACATAAAAAGGAGCTGCTTTCAGTTTCAAATGACTACACCAATCTGGATTAAGAGATCAGCCTCCCGAATGCCTGTATCACCATTTCTGTGCCCAGGCACCAGGCAGAATGAAGCCTTGTCCTCAGGGGCCACTCTGAATGGGGGTCAGAGGAGAAAATGAGGTTTCTACCCTAACCCCACATTCATTGACACAGGAGATGTCCTAGGCTAAGGGTTTTCAAGAAAAAAGCTAAAGAGTTGTAGGAAAAAAGACTAGAAGGAAGCACATCAAGATACTAACTTTGTATTTAGGGGATTTTTTTCCCCTCCCTCTTGCTCCAAATTTTCTGTAATGAAGTTTTATTACTTTCATGGTGACAAAAATAAAATAGATGTTCAAACAGCAATGGGAACTTAATGTTTTTCCCTACATCTGGAATTTATATCTCTAGGCATTTTCCTTGGCGCAGCACTTAGCACAGTTATGTTTATAGGTGAAAAAGCACTTTATAAATGACTCTGCCGAGTATTACGATGCTGTGGTCAGTGGTGGAGAATGATGGAGAGAGCTATAGGTTCATCCACTATTTCTAAGACAGTGGCAGATGGTGACCAGAGAAGTTCTTAATACTTTAAGTCTCCCCTTTTTTCGGGATGTAAGGGCTCTGTGCTGCTGAATCCTCAGCACTTTGCGTAGAGCCTGACTGAATACCATTTGTTGAATGAGCAAAGAAATGCATGAGACGAAAAACAAAGATCTTTTCCATTTCATGTGACCACAGATAGAATTGCTCCAAAATAGTCAGTTTAAATCCATCCCTCCTTTCACACAAAGCCCCACTGTTCCCTCCCAAACACAGGACTGTGCACCCAGGACAGAACTCTTGTTGCCCTCACATGCTCCCAGCGTGACAAAGGTTGCTTGGGCTACCAACATCCGTTGCCCCTAGACCACCAATCTGTCCCTGCCTGCCCATTGCTGGGCTTCTTCCCACTCCTTGAGCCTAAAGTCCATGCACTGGGGGAATGACCCACAGGATAGACACGTGGAGGGACAGCTCTGGCAAGTGGGCCCAGCCTGTGGTGTCCCTGGGGAGAAACCGCCAGTCATCCCGTTTTAAGTGCAGCTGAAGTGAGACCAGCCTTCTGCCCACTCCTCCTCCTGCCCACCCCCAGGCGGCAGCCTGACAAGTGTAAATCCCAGAATGAATGAAGGCGCAGGGCCTCGTGCAGCCGGTGTCTCTGCGCGCATCTCCGCGCTGATTGACTTGTCTCCTCTGCGAGGCTGACTCTATCAGCTCCTGGGCGCCTCCAATTCCAGGTGTGATTTAGTTTGGAGATGAGAGGTGACAGTTAACATTGGTACTCGTCACTGTAGATCGGACGCAGTCACGCTGTCTTCTACCTCCCTCCCTCCCCAGCCCGCCCCCGCCTTCAGCCGAAGCGCCACAGGCAGCGCGCTCCCGCCGCGCCCACCCACCGCCGGGACAGGCCGCTGGCGCGGTCCGGGGGCCACCTGCCCGGCTCCTTTCCACCCTCCGCATTCGCAAGGGCTTGCTCAACGCCCAGCGCCTTCCTCGGGCCTGACTTTCCCTCTCCCCCCAAAGTCCAAGCATCCTGATCTTCCCCGGGAAGGCTTGGAAGGTTTTCCTTCTCCATCCCCCGCGTCTTCGCTCCCTCCTGGGTAGCCCAGCCTTCTGAGCGCCCTGAGTCCCTGCGGCCCCCCTCGCTCGGGATCCCCTGCAGGGGCCAGAGGACTATTCACTGGGCTAGTGCCTTCCTCCCCAGGGTGAAGATTTTTGTTTCCGTTTGTTTCTTTTACTTTTTCACTGAGGTACAACTCTTACAAAATGCACGATTCTTATGTGCTCAATGACGTTTTCCATATACAACCACCCCGGAGGCCGGCACCCGGATCAAGATACAGAACATTTCTAGCACCTCCAATGGCCTCCCTCATGCTTCTTCCAGTCAAGGAGACGTTTGAGAGTAAGAATCCTTCTTGAAAGAAGACGTGGATGAGATGTGAATGAAATCCCTCAGGCCTGGAGGACCAAGAATCTAGAAGGTTGTGTATGGGAAAAGGAGTGTCTCTGTGCAGGACCCCAAGAAGCACACATCTCAGGCAAAGGGCAGCCAGCATGGCAGAGTGGCTTCTGACCTGGTGCTCAACATTCACAACTATCTCCTCTCCTTTAGAATAGTGGGGCCCCAGGAGTGGAGAAGAGCCCAAAAGACAGCTTGGTCAGCCCCCATTACAAAGCAGGTCCACATCCCAGAGCACACCGGCCTTTCCTGTCTCTGAAGAGTCACCCTTGTTTCATCAATATGTGATCTTGACAGTGGGCCAGTGTATTCTTCCTCCAAACCTGATCTTTCCTGCTACTCTTGAAGCCCATTCCACTCTTTCTATAGACCTCTGTTCAGGATCTGGTGGATATAAGCACCACAGCCTCATCTATGCAGATGTAAATAAAACATGGTACTTCTTAAACAATCTCTAGTCTTGCAGGGGAAACAGACATGATCCCTCCCATCTCTATTCAACAGGGCTAAGTAAGTGCTTTGTAGAGGAACAGGCAAAGAGTCAGAGGGCAAACAGTGGTAGATTCTACCTATGGGGGGTGGGAGAGGACTGAAAAGGAACTAGTGTTTTCCAAATATGGCAGGGTAGTGGGGATAAGAAGCTATGCCAATCTTACAGTTCTAGGCTGTGGAGGTGCCAACAGTGGGCACCCCCCATGGGCACCCCAGGCCCTCAGCAGCATAAGCCTAGGCAGGTCACACCCGTAGGATGGCCCAAACTTCATTAGCATCATGGAAATTCTTTTTTTCATGAAACCACTAATTATCAGGTGGTAAACAAGGCAGATGTGACTCCTGCCCTCACAGAACTTAGGGGAAGAAGGCAGACAGTAAATAATTTTAATGTTGCAATCATGGAACTGGGAGTCTGGAGATACCAGATCTTTTTACTGAGGTACAACATGAATGTAGAAAAGTACACAAATATTGGTGTACAGCTTGAAGAATATTTATATATGTATATGCCCAACAGTGTGCTGGTAAATGTCTATTAATAACCAGCTCTTCATGGGGAAAAAAAAGCCCTGAATGTAGCATTTGCCCATTTCTGTGGTGTGAATACGCCCACCATGGCCGATTGTGAGCCACCACCATGACCTCACTGAACACAGAGTGGGGGAGAGATGTGAGCAGACATGAGTCAGGGCAAGCTGGGTCCAGCTCCTCTCTACATTGTAGAATATATTCATGTAACTACCACTCAGACCAAGACATAGAACAGTTCTAACACCCCAGAAGCATCATCCTGCCCCCTCACCATCAAGGACACGCTTTTAAGAGTAGAAATCTTGTTAGAAGAAGACCTGGATGAGATACAAGCAGAGCTTCTCAGGCCATGGAGGACCCAGGAGAGTCTAGAAAGTTGGTGGGGAAGGGGGGAGTTCCTTGGATGAATAACTACCCCTTTCTAGGCTTCTAGAAAGTGGCATATTGAGTGAGATGAGGGATTTTAGCCATGCAACTCTCAGAGTTCTACGAGTGGGCAGGCCTCCCCATGCACCTCGCCTCTGACTCAGCTGCAGTTGTTCCACGTATGTCTATGTTGTGCACTGAGCTTCTGTGCAGGATTTCATTTGAAGAAAAGGCTTTGCAGTGAAATATAGTCTCTCCCCTGCCATGCCCCCATTGCTCCAGATGGCCTCTACAGCACTAACACACGTTGGTTCTATGACCACTCTTTTCCACTGCAGAACTTTTCCACTCCCTCCACCTTCACGGAGCCCCACACTGTGCTGGGAATAGGGTTCTCACCGCAACAGAGAACGTTCTCTATTTCTGCCCTCTCCTCCCCCCACCCCGGCCCCCCCGCACATACACTCCAATTCTGACTTCTGGCCTATTTGCCTTGGCAGCTGCTGAGAGTGCAAATTCCTGCCCTTTGGGTACCCTACCACCTTAAGGGACTGTTTGCGGGAGGGGCCCTTGGAGTTTTCCTGGGCAAAGCTAGAAGAACAGAGAAGGGAAGGAAACTTGGCTAATATCATCCTCTTTACTATGATTTGAATGTGTCCTCTTCAAAAATCAGGTGTTGCCAAGGTGATAGGCGTTAAGAGGTTGGGTCTTTAAAAGGTGATTAGGCCATGAGGGCTCCTCCCTTGTGAATGGGGTTAGGTACCCTTATAAAGGGACTTGCCGCAGGCAGCTGGTTTCTTTCTTGCCTTCTGCCTTCCACTACGTGAGGAGGAAGGCCCTTACCAGACCAGATGCCAACACCTTGATCTTGGACTTGGCTTCCAGACCTGTAAGAAATGAATGTCTGTTGTTTAAACCACCCAGTCTATGGCATTTTGTTATGGCAGCCTGAGCAGACCAAGACATCAGATTTGTCTAATTTCAAGATCTACACTGTAGAAAGCCACATTGCCTGATTGATTTTTCCCATTTTAATATCAAAACTTAATTATGAAAGCAATACTAAAATAAACTCTCACTATAAAAAAATAAAACATTATCAATAATGTTTGACCAGCCTTACATCTTTTCCTCTACCTGTTCTCCCAGAGGTTATCACTGTTAGCAATTTGATGTGTAACTTTCCAGTTCTTTTTCTATGTACTTACATACATACGTGTGTACCCTTTAAGAAAAGATATTATTATGCTGTGGTGTCCTTTTATTTTTTATAAATGGCTTTCTATGTGGTGTTCTGCAACTTACTTTTTTACTTAGCAGTGATTGGAAACCTCACGAGTGCAGGGATTTTCGTCCTTTTCACAGCTGTGTCCCCAGGACCTAGAACAGTGCCTGGCCCATAGTAGGTGCTCAGTAAATGTTTGTTGGTTGGGTGAATGAATGAATGAGAACACTGAATCTTAGGGAGCCCTTCATGTGAGTACCTATAGAGCTGCTCCATTCTTTCCACCACTGCATGGTGCTCGCTCAACAGTGGGTGGGGCAGGATGTGGCTCTGTACTTCGTGTAGCCATGCCCTATAGATGGCCACTTAGGCTATTCCCAGTTTATCACTATCACAATGGAGTAACAGATATTTGTGTCTGTGTCACATTGTCCACATATGCATGTGGTTCTTAGGATAGACACCAAGAAGTGGCATTGTTGAATCATAGGAATTCATGATTTTAATTTTAATTGTCCTTCTGAATAATCTCTTCAAAGAGGATTTATAATTTACACTCACACGAGCAGCATGTGAAAGTGCCCATGTCCCCAAACTCTTGACAAGACTTGACACAACCATACTTTTTAGTTTCTACTTATTTGATGAGTGGAAAATGGTACCTGCTTTAACTTTTCTGCTTTTTCTTTTCCTGTGATTATTTATACAAAAGCGTCCCTAGTATATAATTCCTGTGGAAGAAAGGGTGAGATGGTAACAGCTGGCATTTGCTGAGCACAGCCCTTTGCAGATGTTGAGCACGTGTCTGGGAGACAGGCATATTTGAATTTGAATCCTGGTCCTGCCATTTTCTAGCTGTGTGAACCTGAGTAAGTCATTAACCTTTCTGAGTCTTGGGTCTCTTATCTAATAAATGGAAATAATAATAGTACCCATCCTACAGGGTCGTTGGAAGAATTAAATGAGTAGGTATTTGTAAAGTTCTTAAAGTGCCCACCCATAGCACTATATTAGTATCTGTTAGATAATTACAAATACCAAATGCCAGAGTCTATGTTCTTTATATATATTGATTCATTTGAGTCCCCCATCAGTTTTAATGCAGTAAATACTCTTGTTAATGTAATTTTACAGAAAAAGAAAGTGGAGCAAAGACAGGTTGAGAAGCTGTTCAAGGTCACACACCCATAGGGGCAGACCTAGGACTGCACCCAGGTCGCCCAGCACCACCTGACTATTGCATTATGCATTGGTGTTGCAAAAGGGAGAAGGAGGAGCCAGATTTCACTCCTTGAAGTAGCTGTGAAAAGTGGGGTAAACCTCTCAGCTGCCTCCGAACGGCATTAGGAAGAAGCCATCATAGCCTCTGTCAGAGACCACCCCAAGCCTTGTCCAGGGTGTCCCAGATTTTGGGATAGTCTTCCCTCCATCCTCACTAGTCCTGGAATCCAGCATCCAAAAGCTTTGTCTCTACGCCCCAGCTCTACCACCTCCTTGCTTGGTGATCTCAGGCAAACCTACTACCCAGGAAAGCCTCCCTGTTTTCCTTTGTCGAAATGCAGGCACGGCTACCTTAGGATTAAAGCAACAATGCTTGCAAAAGCCCTGCATATAACAAAGCCCAAAAAAACCCTTATTGTCCTTCCTTCCTTGGGCTTTTGGGCTATTTTCAGATTCAACCTCTTCCCAGTTCTCTCTTCTTGAAGATCATATCTTCTTGAGGAAGAAGTAGGAACAGTGGTATTCCAAGGACAGGGCAGTGAGCACAGTCTACCCCAGATGCAGGAAATAAGGGGTTCCATTGTCTTAAAGAATTCAAAAACATAATGATACTGACTAAAAATCAGTCTGATTTTTACTATTACCATGTGCTAGCAATTCTAAACTATGTCAGTGATAAAATCCTCCTCCCTGAAAAAAATCTTTTGTTTGTTTAAGTTTCAAATGCCTGTACTCAGGGAGGGCCATTCCCCCCATTCCATCCTTGATACACTGCTGGGCAGGAATTCCATTTGGTACAGCTGTGTCCACTCCAATAAGAGGTCCTTGCTTGGGCCTGGATCTTAGCAGGAGGCAAACAGCAGAGGGAGGGTGGCTCTTGGGATCACAGACAAGAGAATTGTCTATTACTGCATGACACACCATCCCAAAACAACATGGTTTACAACAGCCACCATTTTATTGCTTACAATTCTGCAGGTTGGCAGGGCAGGGCTCAGCTGGGATGGCTCATCTCTGTTCTATGCAGTTTGACTTAGTCAGTGGCTACAATTTGGGCTGGAAGATCCCAAATGGGTTCCCTCTCATGCCTGGCCCCTCTGCTGGGATGGGTGGAACACTGGGACTCCTCTCTCCCCATGCTCTTTCATCCTTCATCCTCCAGGACCTCTCTCTCCACATGACTTCTCTAGCAGGATGGCCTGGACTTCTTTACGTAGTGGCTCCAACACAGAGAAAGCAGAAGCTGTAAGGCCTCTTCAGACCTAGGCCTAGAACTGCACAACCTCACTTTGGCTGCAAGTCATAAATCAGTCCAGGCTCAATGTGGGGCAGGGGTGGGGGGGAACCACACACATGTGTGAATCCAGACAGGTGGGATTCACTGGGGTGCTGCATAACCCACATGCCCCAGCCCTATCTCCTGAGCTTGTTCCGCCTGGGCCTTCCCCAACAGTTTCCTTCAGACCTGACTAACAGTAACACCAGTAACTAGTGCTTGCTCTGTCCCAGGCTTTGTGCCGAGGGCTCTGGGGAACATCTCACTGTATGGAGGGGCCCAGATGCTGCTGGGTCCCTTGGCACCCTGAGCTCCCCTGTGAGGCCATGACACAAAGCCCATCCCAGCAGGTCCTCAGCCCCCCTCAGCATCTCTGCCCCCCTGCTCTCTCTCAGCTGCACCCGAGTGTGTATATCTATTATCAGAAGGGGGCGAACAGCCCAGCAGTATGTCATGGGAGTGATAATTACATCCTGAACTCCCATCATGCTGTCTGCTGCTGACCTCTCACCCTTCCTCTCTCAGTCACCCCCCCAGCATCACTCACTCTGACAGAGCAGCAGCACAGGCCCTGTGACCTGTCAGCCCCAGTACATGACTTATAGGGCCTCGCAGGTGGACAAAGGGAAGGGAGATAGGCCACATAAATCTCCCGAGAGAATAAAAGAGAGTAATGGAGTGCGTTCCCCAGGCCTGCGCTCGCAGATTCCCGTGGTCTTGTTATTCGGCGCAGAGTTACGGTGATGAGGAAGTGGCCCAGGCTGACACACGGGTCCCAGTCAACCTTGCCAAAGCCAGCAGCCTCCATACGAGTCCCAATGTCAGGTCCACCTCGATGTCCCTGGGGAGGGCAGATGGGGGAGGGCAGCAGGACCACGGATGCTGGCTCCTAGGCCGGTTTATCGTACCACCGAGGGGAGGGGAGGAAGGAGGGCCAGCCTCATGCAAAGCAGCTGCTAACCTAGCCCCTCCTCAAACGGGGCTCCCGGAAGAGCTGGGTCAGGAACTTCTTCCAGGCAGGAGACAGGACAGGTGAATCACCAGGCCTGCAGCACTCTGGGATTTCTAGAGAGAGCCTGGTGTGGTGCCTCCTAAATGGTGAAAGGCCAGCTGGACAGAGGGCACTGATGAAGATGACGTCGCAGGTTGTGTGCAGGACTCACCAGGGCCTTTCTAAGCTTTGCTGATTGGCACAAAGGGACCTGTCCCCACTCAGGCATCTGAGAAGGAATGAAAATATGATGGTCTGAAACCCTGGCCTGGGCAGGCATGTCCCCCTTCTATGGGTGGACCTGCGAGTCAGGATGAGTTGATAATTCTAAAACACACTTGTTCATATGACACCCACTGGCTTCCAAGTCCTTCTTTACCTACTCTCTGTCTATCCCAGGGCCTGCAAACTGGGGTCCGTTAGCCAAACTTAGCCCTACAGGTGTCTTTTTTTGGTCTGCATTGGTTTTATCAAATGCAGGGCAGGCTTTTGACAGTCCATGCTCCACAGACACCTCCCAGTGCCAGTAATTGACATCATACACCTCTTCTCCAGAGGGAGCCTGACCCTGAGGAAGCCCCTGCAGCCCAGGCCTGGCTTCTGGGTGGTCCACTCAGACCCTCCATCCTTCTTGCAGCTCCTTCTCCACCTCCCTTCCTGCTGCCAGCCTTTTACATCTGTCTGGACAGTACATTAATTTCCTCAAACCCTTTCCAGCTTTTACTGCATTTAAGCCTCACGAAAACCCCCAGCAAACAGCACTGCCCTACGGTGGGCCAATGGAGAATGTGTCTGAGGCTTGCTTTGGCCCACACAGCTGGCTGGTGAAAGGAGAGGGACAAGGACCCAGAGATTCTGATTCCAGATGGGCATCTCTCCACCAGAACATTCTACTGAATCATGGCCCCCACCACACCCAACTATAAATTTATAGTTGAATCATCGTATCTCAGAGTTCAAGGACCATTTGGTCCAATTCATTACCCGACGCACAAACGACCTTCACAATGACCTCAACATCAACGAGGTCCCGCAGCCCTTAGAAAACGTTCTCATCTCCCTGGAGCCCAATCCGTGAGCTTTCCTCTCCACCAGCACTGGCTCTTCCGCTGCTCCCAGGGTCCACATGGAAAAGTCTCATCCTTGGGTGAGTCTTTTCATGTAACATTCATCGGGGATGGAGCAGGTGGGAGGGGGGAGGAAGGGGTAAGTAAATTCACACCTAATGGGTGCGGTGTGTGCTGTCTAGGGGATGGGCATGCTGTAGCTCTGACTCAGGTGGTTCAAAGGCAATATATGTGACCAAAGTGTTTGTATCCCTATAATATTCTGAAATTTAAAAAAAAATTTTTTGAAGTCCTTTTGTCAGGCCAACAGGCTCAGTTGCTGTGCCAGTCAGAATCACAAGGGACAAAAAGCCAACTCAAAAGGGAATTTACTGGCTCATGAAACTGGAAGAATCCAGAGTTAGGAACTATGGCATCCAAAGATTCTAACAATTTTTTCAGGAACCTGCCCTCGTTTCTTGGCCCTGCCTTCCTCTACAATGATTCCTACTGCCTGGTACTGATCTTTCTCCTTTCTTTGTGCCTCCAAGAAGGCCATGATGCTTGGAGCTGCAGCAGTCATCTTGTGACAACGAGGCACGAACCGACAGCTTATGATGGCAGAACAGAGACAGAAAGAGCCTGCATCTCAGGCAGCCATTCCCAATGTCGTAGGCCCTGGCAGACCCAGCCTAAAATCCCACCAGCCCAGCAAATGCCTCAGAAAGAGAGCTCCTATTTCCCAAGAATTCCAGCAAAAGCCATGGGTAGGGCTCTCTTAGGGCTTGAGTCACGTGTCCACTCCTGACCCAGTCCCTGCGGCCAGGAAGACACAAGTCTCTGAATGGCCAGGTCCGAGTCATGCACCCACCCCCTGGGGGTTGACCATACCTCTATGACATGGAAAAAGGGGTGGGGTGGATCCCCTAAGGAAAATCATGGAGCTATTTCCAGAATAAAAGAGAATGGAGGTTGGGCCAAAACAACCACTGCCAACTGTAGTTGCCATGGTTGAGGCCTATTCCATCATGGTCTTTCTTTCTTTTTTGTAAATTATTTTTTAATTTCAAAATATTGAGGGGATACAAATGTTTCTGTTACATGGAGAGCTTTTACGGTGCTTTAGTCAGGGCTATAAGTGTGCCCATCACCTGAATAATGTTCGTTGTACCTTCTTGATTGAGTCATGACTTTGACCTCCCTTCTCCCCTTCTCCTCCTCCCCTCTCCTCCCTTCTTGATTTCCAAGGAGTTTTACTTCTTTCTGTGCCCATGTGTGCCCATCAATTAGTTCCAAATTATTACAGAGTGCATGTAGTGTTTGTTTTTCCATTCTTGAGATACTTCACTTAGGATAATGGTCTCCAGTTCCACCCAAATTGCTGCAAAAGACATTAATTCATTCCTTTTTGTGGCTGAGTAGTACTCCGTGGTATATATATAACCACATTTTGTTAATCCACTCTTGAATTGATGGGCACCTGCTCATTCTTTCTGATCACTCTCTGGTGTGTTGCTATTTCTCTGTGGGGTGTAGTTCAGAAAGTAGAACTCAATATCTCATGTGTGGTGGCATCAGTGAACACTGAGGCCCAGGTCTATCCACTCCACCCCTGGACACCCCACTTTCATTACAGAAACAAGGGTCCCACTTGATACTATGCAACCACACTGTAGATCTGACTTGATGAGGCTGCAGGCCACTAACACACCACGTCTTCCTTCACATCTGCTGCGGTTAGCCACCCATCTCCCCTTCTGTGTTTGTTCAGTAGGGTTCCTTTAAACAAAGATGTGTGGCTTTATATATGACCCTATTCAATTTCAGTTTGATAGTTTCAGCCACCTCATTCCAGCCCATTGGAATCATTTGACATATGATAGCTTTGGCAATCCTAAACTATGGTCAAAATGCAATGTGCTTCCTATCCAAGTCCTTGATTTTTTAAAAGGCTGATTTTTTAAAAGTCCTTGATTTAAAAAAGACAGTATTAAGAGCAGAGCCTTGTGGCTTGCCACTAGACAGTCCATCTAGGCTCACATCAATCCAGTGATCATTCCCCTATATGAGAATAATAATAGCATCTACTCATAAGATTGAAGTGATGATTAAATGGGTTAATATTTGTAAAGATCTTATAACAGGGCCTGGCACATAGTAAGTAATATGAAAGTGTTTGCTAAACAAACTAGGACTTGATAGATCAAGAGATGTGAACTAAAACTGTGTTATTATTCAACTCACATTTCTGCATCAGGCCCCAAGTCCATTTTGATAGGTTTATCAAACACTCTACGATATAGAGTGTGAAATCTCTGGTTTTCCCCTCATCCATCTTATAAAACAGGAAAGTGAGGTTTGGCTGGGATGAGCAATGTTGACTCCTTGGGGCCCACATACCTCTTTCTATGAACTCCAAAGCCATGTATTTGATAAGCACACAGTTCTAAAACTGTCTGGGAGCAGCAATCTTACTGATCAAGAATGTGGCACTACCTATTGGGAATTTGGAGAAACATGGCATTAGTGTCTCTCTCTTTGGGGTCAAAGTAATGACTCAATCAAGAAGAGCAAATTCAGTTTTCTTGAGGCCCAAAGCAACAATCCCCCAAGTCAGGACTCTTCCTAGATCACTTGCCAAGCGAAGCCTTGGCCTCTAGCAGTAGATGAAGGCACTGGTGTCAGTTAGAAATGCTGTGACTTGCAAGTAACATAACACTGAGCCATATTGGCTCAACTGTAAGGATTTATATAGCCTGTGTACTAAGAAGTCCAGAGGCAGCAGGTCTTTGGGTTTGGCAGTTCAAGCATATATCAAGGACCCAGGCTCTTTCTGTCTCTGTTCTGGTTTGCGCCTCGTTGTCACAAGATGACTGCTGCAGCTCCAAGCAACATGGACTTCTTTGAGGCACAAAGGGGAAAGATCAACACCAGTGAATTCTTCTCTTTAGCCTTTTCCTACTGGGAAACAAAATATATTTCCTAGAAGGCCCCAGTAGACTTACATCATTAGCTAACACAGCTTTAACCAGAAGAATTTCACATGGCTTCCCCCACCTATAAAGGAGGATAGGAACAAGAGTCTGTTCTGTATGGTAAGTGCTGGTGAGGAAGGCTGGGAATGGCTGCTGGGTGGCCAACACGCGAGGCCCACCACAGTGTCCTTGGCAAGGTTGTAGTCCTATCTATCTACCCTCTCATACCCCAGATGTTAGCCCTGGAAGTAACTTTGAATTCATCCTGTACAATTCCCTCATTTGACTATGATAAAACAGAGGCCCAAAGAAAAAAAGACTTGCCCAAGGCCACACAGCAAGTTAATAGTTGAATATTGTCTTTATCCATATATATATACACATATGTCTGTGTGTATATATATATGTATATATATGTGTATGGAGAGAGAGAGAGATTTTGATTGGTTTTAAGGAATTGACTCATGCAATTGTGGGCGCTAGGAAGTCTGAAGTCTGTAGGGCAGGCCAATAGATTGGAAATTCAGGTAAGAGTTGATGTTGCAGTCTTGAGTCCAAATTCTGCAGGGCAGCAGGCTGGAAACTTGGGCAGGATTTCTATGTTGCAGTCTTGAGAATATCTTCTGCTTCAGGAAAACTTATGCTTAAGGACTTCACCTGATTGGATGAGACCCACCCGTATTATGGACGCCAATCTGCTGTACTCAAAGTCTACTGATTTAAATGTTAATCACATCTAGAAGAATATCTTCACAGCAACATCTAGACTGGTGCTTGACCAAACAACTGCGTGCCATAGCCTTGCTAAGTTGACACATAAAATGAGCCGTCACAGAATAGTACCTGTCTCATGAGATTGTTATGATGAGCAAATGAGTTAATACTTGTAAAGCTCTCAGGACAGGGCTTGGCACAGAATCAGTACTATGAACGTGTATGTTAAATAAATAAATGTGTAAACAAGCAAACAAATAAACTGGGACTTGAACCCAGGTCTTCTACCACCATGGTTTCCAAACTGTTTACCAAGGTGCCCCTGGGCACTGCAGCACACACACGAAGGCAACACAGGATGTTTTAAAATTTTCAGGCAAACACAGCAATACTCAACATCCATTGGACACCATAGGAACTACTAACTCAAGGTAGTTCACAGCTTTAATATTAGCTCTTGCTACATTCTTTTCAGTAATATCATATCTTTGAGAAACTGGGTTTTTGGTGGTTGCTATGATAAAAATCAACGTGGAACCAGAAATGAGTGTGGCAGTGTCCGATCTTCCTGTCTTCCGAGGTTTGAGAGGCTGTACGCTACAGTGCCCGGCAGACTCATACGTCCCATTGGGATGTAACTGCAGTAAGGAATAAAATTAAAATATATTTTAAAAAATCTATGTGTATTGTTTTTTCAAATGGCCGATTAGTTGTTAAGACATGAGTACTTAAGTTGTTAAGACCTAGCTACAAACACAGAACTTTTAGGTGTTTCTTTAGACTTAGGGCACCATGAAAAAATTACGAAGACGCTAAGAACTGAGAAAGTTTGGGACTTTCTGTCCTTTCTTCTATTCCACTTCGCTTCTTTTTATTGCACACAACCCTTGTCCACACCCAAACATTCTGAGAGGCAGTAGGAAGGGTAAGGAGTACCGAGGAGTGATTGGATACAGCTCTGCGGGATGCCTTTGTGCAGCAGGCCTTGTTCTCTGCGCTGGGACAGAGCAGTGACTATGAGACTGAGGAGGTGCCCTTCTTCCCAGAGCTTCCCTCAGCAGGGTGGAGAAAGAGAAGAGAGCTGGGACCTTCAACTGGTGACGTTAAGGGAAGGAGGGTGACCTGAGGCAGGATGGGGCCAGTGTAGGGCTACTTTAGATTAAGCTGAAAGTGCAGGATTCCAAGGAGCACTTAAGCAAATGCCAGGACACAGCATTCCAGGCAGAATCAAAGTGGGGCCTGCCCTTGGTGAATGCAGGAGGAGCCAGGCAGATCACCCCTGCCTAATCCCAGGGAAGCAAGCTCAAAGCCAGGAGTCCCTTTCCCTCTCTTGGGCAACACGTGGATGCCGAGCAGAGTCCCCTCCTGCACCACTTCGCCAGCTCCAACTCCCATCCCAAGCAGGGTCAGGCTGAGCCGCAGCTCCATTCTTGCTCGGAAAGGAGTTGCCATGCTCCTGGGGTAAGAGAAGGAGAGAGACAGACCCTCCCTCCCCAGCCTCACCAGCTGGGCCTGTGCCTCTGAAAAGCTGCAGTGTGCAGCCTCCCTGCACTCCCCCCATCTGCCGGTTAACGATGATGGAAGCTGCTGTCAGTGCGTGGCGACAGTAATAAACACTCTTCTTAATAACACAGGGTGTACCTCTTATTAAAATGAATGGACTCCCACGGCGCAGCCTGGGGCCGCACGGCTGGCAGCAGCCCTCAACTGGAGCAGTTTATCTGCTGTAATTACTGGCAGGACAACGCAGCGCGGGCTTCTGGGGGCAGGCTGAGAATGGGTCCAGGCCTAGGCAAGCTCAGAGACATAGCCACACACCTGGAGATGCTCACACCTCTCCCCAGAAGGACCTCAGTATCCCCCCAGACCTCAGACCCAAGAATCATCTTCCCATATGCGAGGGGGTATTAACACATCTGTCCAGGGACACACGCACACCTGGAGTTGAAACAGGAACACTCCGATGGGACTCACATGTGCCTGATGTGGCAAAAAAGCAGCAAGAGGAACAAGGCCCCTCGTGCTGCCATGCCCTTGGGGGTGACCCAATGCCACAGGTACAAAAAAAATGGGTTATGCACATAAATAAGGCAGGTGTGTGTGGAAGACAAGGACCCTGAGCTCAGAGTGCACACACACAGGTACATGGGGAAGTGCCGGGAACTCAGTGACAATGCATTTGATGGTGTTTGAGATCTGGGACACACTAGTCCCTAGAGACTGCATGGGCTTGTGACATCATAAAATGATGAGCAATTATACGCCTGCATTATATGCTCTCATGGCACCATGGCATTTAACAAAATTACAATTCATCATTTTACAATTAGTTTTTTAGTCTGTTGAAGGAAGACGTGAATGGATGACTGAATTAGTGAACTAACGAAAAGTCTTACAGGGGAACGTGATGAAATGTGAGGGCCTTTCTGAGAAGTCACACAAATATGCATGGATACACACACCACACATAGTCATGCACAGGTACATATATGCATACACACATAAACACGTACACCTGTAGACGTGCACACATGTACCAACACACACCTACACAGGCACACACAAAACTGACTCATGCACAGACACACATGCACAAGTGCACACACACATGCACAAACACACATGGACAGACATGCACGTGCATGCAACACATGCACAGACACACAATGCACATATGCACACAGACACAGGTATAGGCACATTCATTCACTCACATCTGACAAACCCCTTTTTCTGGCTGGCTCAGTCAGTGTTAGAAACAAACACACTGTCCTCAGCTCACGCAGGTGACCTGAGACCCACCATAAGCGACCTTGATTTTTAAGTTATGTTTCCTCTTCAGAAGCCAGTGAAAGGTGTCTTGTGAGGGCCCCAGAGAAGATGAGACAAAGGGACATCAGGGGCCCACAGCATTCCTTCCTTTTGGCCCTGACCCAGGCCTCTGGCAGCCCAGCCTGGCCATGGTGGCCTTGAGGGCTCTTCAGGTGGAGGGCCTGCCCTGCCTTCCATGGAGCCCAGTGAGCTTCCACACGTGGAGTTTCCTTGTGCATGGTGAGCCGGGGATGCTACCAGGACTCCTCTCCACAAGGAGGGGCCTCCCACAAGGCAGTGGTTTCCAACCCCATCCATGGAGCCCAGGGCTTTATGGAAGTCCCATCTAAGGAGGCTGTGTGTGTGTGTGCATGTGTGTACACGTGTGCACATGCATGCAGGTGTGTATGCACAAATGTGCATACAGTGAGGGGAAGGCTGGGCTCCTTGCTCCCTAGTTGGAGCAACTCTCTTTTTCCGTCTCCATACTGGGGCTACACAAAAGATATTTGTCAAAAGGGTTCCACTGCTTAAAAATATATAAAAATTGAAAAACACTAGACTAGCCTGAAAACAACCCCAAGGCACATCTGGCTCGTCTCAGTCCAATCTGGGCAACATCAGAAGCCATGGAGAGGAGCTTACTGACCCATGAAATACCAATAAAAATCAGCAATTCCAAGCTCTCACTAAGCACTTCCTGTTTGCCAAGGCCCAGGCTATGTACTGTAGAGAGGTCATGTCATCTAATTCCCATATCGGCTCTATTGTAATTTCCACTTTATAAAGGAACTGAGGCAAGTTCAGTGCTTTGCCCAAAGCCACATAGATAGTAATTAATAGCACCAGGATTTGCACCCAGGCCACCTGACTCCAGAGTCCAAGTTCCCCATCAGCACATAACACTGTCCTTGGAGTTAGCATGATGTTGACCTCATGAGCCCAACCTGCAACCTGCTGAGTTCACTAGCCTGGTTCACTAGGATTCTTGGAAACTATTCCTTAAAAATGAGGCTGCTGAGTGGGAGGGATGTTCTCACACCAGCCTCCTACCAGGTGAAGGGTGCAGTGGCAGGGGAACTGGCCCCATACCTTATACGGCCCCCTGGGCTGGACTTCTGCTTCCAGCTAGGGACAACTAGCTTGTATGTGGCCAACCAAGCCTCCAAGAGCAACCAGTAGAGCTGGATTTAAAAACAAAAAGTATGCAACATGGATGAACCTTGAGGACATTATGCTAAGTGAAATAAACCAGTCACAAAATGACAAATACAGTACTATATGGTTCTAGTTATATGAGATATCTAAAGTAGTCAAATTTATAGAATACTTATTTTGCACGATGAAAAATTCTGGAGCTTGGTTGCACAATAACGTGAATGTACTTAGCATAACTGAACTGTACACTTGAAAATGGTTAAGATCGGGTAAATTTTATGTTATGTGTATTTTACTACAATTAAAAAAAATAAAACAGAAAACAAAAAGCAACACCCATTTGAAGGCAGCAGAGAGCTGCTGCAGCAGCAAGGACTTGAAGGGCCAAGGTCCCAGAGAAAAGGGAGGCATGGAGGAGGGAGCTGACAGTGGAGCTGCTCTTCCCTGTGGGGCGTTTGCCGAGTCATAAGCAGAAGCAAAACAGTCCAGACACAAGGCTTGTTCCTGGAGGGCTGAGTTCACCCACTGCCCCTGCACAAGAGCAAATGGACTGAAGGGGTCTGGAACCGTCAGGCCTCCAGGAAGTGTCCCAAAAGAGTGTTCTGGAACTGCTGGGGTGGGGGATCTGGATGAGAAGGCCCCAACACCACTCTCCATCCCTGATGCAGCCACCACGCACCCTGAAACCCCACCCACCACGTGCCGCGGTGTCCCCAAACTCCTCAGACCGAGGGACAGGTCAGCCTTCGGCTGAGGGTGTCACTGCATTTGCCTCCCTCTGCCTCTTTCCTCCCTCTCCCCTCCCCACAGCGTCTGAGCAGCGGCTTCTTGCCCTCCTCCTCTGCCACAGCTCTGGCTCCTCTGGCTTCACGTTTCTACTACTCTCATCGAAGCTCCAACAACGTGAAGCCCTCAGCTCCGACTCAGAGCAGGGCCAGTTCACATGTGGTCCCATCACAGCTCAGGTGGTTGGAGAGCCAGCTTCTGCGGCTAGGCGAGGAGGCAGGGTCCAGAACCCTGCATCGTGGAGACACTCTGAGAGTTATACAATGACATGCATTTGGCACACACCACGTGAGAAGGATTTTATATCCATTATCTCATTTCATGCTCACAACAATACTAGGGTGGTAGAGTGTCAGCCCCACTTTACAGATGAGGAAACTGAAGCTCTGAAAGATTACACAAATTGCCCAAGGTCCCGAGATTTTAACCACTGAATAACGCCGCTTCTGCTGCTGCTGGAGGAGCTTGCTCCAGATCCCCTGGGGTGCCCTCCCATGAGGAAAGAGAAGAGCAGGTGTCTTCCTTTGGGATGAGGGGTGGGGGACTGTAGTGACCTCTGTCAAGCCTTTGGGCAGCTGTGACGGCTGGAGTGGTGAAGTGGCTGGGCAGCACCCACTGCCATCCCGGCTTCCCTAGTTGAGGGCCCAAATGACTGGGCCCATCTGACCCTGGGTCATCTGCCCTAGAGATGCATACCAGACAGGCTGACCACTGGGCCCCTCATGATGGGCCCAGGGCCCAGGATAGCCCTGGGGGTGAGGCTTGGGGTGAACCCCACTTGGAGCCCCTCCAATGTTTGTGTTCAGGTGGCTTCAAGGGAAACCTTGAATGGAACTGTTTTGAAAAAGAGTGTGGGCTGTGGTCAGGAAAGAAACAGTCTCACCTACTTTGCATTGACAGCAATGATGATGACAGCACTGACAATGAACAAAGGTATCATCCTTTGAGTACCCACCGGGAACTGGAAACCTGCTATGATCTTCTACATCTTTGTTACTAAATTGAGATCCATAGTCCAGCAGCACAGGAATCACCTGGGAGTTTATTAGAAGTACAGGACCTCAGGCCCCACCCAAGACCTGCTGAGTCAGAATCTGCATTTAAACAAGATCCCTGGGTGATTCTCTCTCTCTCACACACACACGTGTGTGCACACACATGCACAAACACACACACACATGGTAAGGTGTGAGAAGCATGGCTTTACAGCTTGCTTCCATCTGCCCTTATACAACATTCCCAGGAAGTGTTTTTTTTTAATTTCCGATTTTACAGATGAGGAAACTGAGACTCAGAGAGGTGGTGCTGGGCCACACAGGCAGGAAATGGTAGTGCCGGAAGCATTGGGTTTCAAAGCCACGGCAGTACAGCTTCAAAACGAGAAGTGATGGTTGGTAAGTGAGCTGATTTTGGGATGCTCAGCTTTTGATTCTGTTTTTGCCGTCTCCTCCCTCAGGCTGCTTCCCTGAAGGCACCTAAAGCTCCCTTTGGGGTAAGAAAAGAATGAGGATGGGAGGACCCCTCTGCCTAGTCTCCAGCTCATTTAGTCACCACAGCCCCTTGTGGGAGGCACTAGGAGGGCATTTGCTCCAGGCACCCCCGAAGAGACCCTCTTATTGCCCACTCCTGCAGCTCCCCAGCCTGGCCCTCTGACATGGTACCGGGCAGCCTAGGGGCAGCTGACAGCCTGCTGGGGAAGCCCAGCTCCCACCAGACCAGAGCCATCCTCCCACCTGCCCAGGGGCTGGGGCACATGTGTCCCACAGCCCCTCCCTCCAGAAGCCACGAAGCTACACTGTTCTCTGCCAGCAGCGTCTCTCTGTGGAGCTGCGGCACACGACGCATCTCATTCCGAACCCCTCAATCTTTCCCATTAGCTGAGATTGCAGGTTCAGAGCACAGACATCGCCACCTGTCACTTCTGCCGTACATCAGCCATCAGCCAGGAATGGTCTCGTCTCCTTCAATCCATCACGCAGGGTTTCCATCGCTCTTGCTCCAAGACCGTTCTGTGAGCCCTCCGCCTTGCCTGGGCCCAGGGGACTTGCTACATCCGGAGGTGAGGGGAAGAGGAGGCAGGAGAGAAGGGTGGAATGCTGTGACCCTAAACTGGAGCAGGGACCTCTCAGGAGCTCAGGCCAGCAGCCCCTGAAGAGCCCAGGCTAGACCACAGAGCAGGCCTGGGCCAGTATTCCAGAGGAAGCAGAGGGTCTCCACCGGGCAAGGCCTAGGGTCTATGCTTGCTGCCTCTGAAGATGTTGTTACTGTTGTTAGAATTGCAGATCCTGGGGCTCCACTCCTGGGCATTCTCGTTCAGTGCAGCTGGGGTGGGGCCTGAGAATCTGCATTTTTAACAAGTTTCCTCCAGGGATTCTGAGGCAGTTGGTTCCTGAACCCCAAAGTTGAGAAACTTTGCCAGTGGAGGGCTATATCCGAAAGCTCCCCTCCCAGCACCTCCCACGAGCATTAGGTTAGGCAAGGTTGCACCGTCATGACAAACAGCCCCCAAATCTCCGTGACTTAAAACAGTAATGATTCATTTCTTGCTCAAGCTCTGTGCCCAGGGCAGGTTGGTAAGGAGGCTCAGGTCAAGGAGGTTACTCAGAGGCCCAGGCTGATGGAACTCCCTCTCAACCATATTTCCATGACTGCCATGCCAGCCAGGAGCAGAGCCAGAGTGCCTCATGGCAGCAAATAAAGACTCCGACAGTAATACCTAGCACTTCTGCCCACAACCCCCTGGCCAGAACTAATCACAGGACCCTACCTAGCTTCCTCCCACCTGCCGGGAAAGAGAGCAGAACGAGACGTGGGGGAGCAGCTGGAATGCCTGCCGCACGCACTAAGACCAAAGGCTGCGGCAGGCATGGCAGGAGACGGAAAACACGTGCGGAGGCCCGGCTCCCCTCCACGTCACAGCGCTGTATGGTCTTCTAAGTTTATTCACCTGCATTAGCTCATTATCAATTCTCACTGCAGCAGAATTATTCATAAATGTATATTATTTAGATTATATTCACTTTTATTTATTCACTTTCAGGGCAGCTAAGTGAATAATAGCCCAAGGCCACACAGTTACAGGGAAGGACTAAGCTTAGTACCCAGGAGTTCAGGCTCTTAGTCTGGGGCTTTTCCAATTAGATTCAGGCCAAGGCAGGGCCGGGACAGGGTGGCTCCTTGAACTTTGTGCTTGTCGGCTTGGGCTTGACCTCGCCCAGTGAGGGTCCCCGTGTCCCTTGGAAGTCTTATATTTGGTCTGCATAGGTCCAACCCTGCGCTCCAAACCTTACGATGCTTCAGGTAGCCCAAGACGTAACCACTTTTCTTTCTCTTCCATCTACCAGGAAAAGGGAGACTCCATGAGCCCCCTAACACCACCGTGGAGGTCTCTCCTCCAGCACCCAACCCACCTCCCCAAGGCTCAGAGCACGTGCCAAGATTCCACTTCAAGGGCAACGGGGAACACGGGTGAAGCCAGTGGCTGGTGCGTCTGGGATTAAGTAGGGTTGCTGCGGGATACTAGGGAAGAGGGCTGGGAGGAGGCTAGGGCTGGGAGCAGGTGGTGGAGGGACTTGTCTAACCTTTGAGAAATGAAGAGGATGAAAAATTAGTCTAAGTTTGACTCTTGCTTTTACCTTGTAGTTGTATAACCCAGGCTAGAAGGTGCTGGTGAAAACAGGACAGTCTGGATACATAATGCACGTTCTTGAGTGTTCCCAGGGCTCCAGGAAACTGCAGAGGCCCTTCCTCAGGCACAGCTGAGCTGGGCTGGCTGCCCCAGGTCTGGAGTGGGGCTGCCATGGGCAGGAATGGGGCCCTCACCACTCCGCCTGCGCAGGAGAGCGTCTTTTGTGAACTCACGCTCTGAAATGCAGTCACTTCTGTACTTTTCATCTTAAAAGAGGTTGTGCTCCCCTCTACATGCTTTTGATTTTCTCCTGGAAAAAATGCAATGTGGGGGCTGCAGGGGCTCCAGATCCACAGGGAGAGGCCTGGGCTGTCCCCAGCCACTTGTGCCCTTCAACCCCAAATGGAATTTCCCCTTTTCTGCCTCTACTGTGCACCCCTCCCTGGTGCAGGGTGGGGTGTGGGGAGGGGCGAGGTTGGGCCTACTGACCCCACACCCAGTAATCACAGGAGGTCCGGCCTCAGGCTGTGAAACTGCACGGAGACTGGACAGGGTGTGTGCTATAGTTTGGATGTTTGTCCTCCTGAGCCTCATGTTCAAATGGATCCCCAGTGTCGGAGGTGGGGCCTAAAGAGAGGCGTTTGGGTCATGGGGGTGGATCCCTCACGCATGGCTTGGTGCCTCCTGGTAATGAGTGAGTGCTCACTCCATTAGTTCCCCGAGGGCTGGTTATTAAAAAGAGCCTGGCTGGGGGTGGGGACTGGGGGAGTCTAGATTTTCCCCGGTTCGGATCCCTCCTCCTGTGAACATACTCAGGTCGGGTTGTCTCTCTGATCCAAGTCACTCATGAAACACTTGGGAAAAGTATATGAAAGGGAAAAAGACACTTGGGAAAAAGGCCACATGAACATCACGTAATTATACCACATATGCTACAAAATAAGAAAAAAGACCGAAACTGATCACTTTCAGAAGAGCTGCAATAGTATGGTCTCTTATTTTTGGTGCTTCAGCTATCCCAAGCTTTCCACACACCCACAAGGTCTATTTTATCTGGTTGGTACAAGGTTGCTCAATGAAAGGAGAGGGTGGGGAGAACAAGAGAGAGCCCTCCCATCCCCTCCCACCGCCACCAGCAAAGCAGACAAGGGGGCATACATTCAATTCAAGAAATATTTATGGAGAATTTGGAGCTTCAGAGCTTCTGGCTCACCTCATTATTGGGGAATGAATTCTTCAATTGTCCTTAAGTGAGGTGACCCGATTTTCGGAGGGGAAAAGACAAATATTTTTTAAAAAAGAAATTTCATGTCCTTCCTATTTGGGTATCCCCCCCTCCCGCCCTCCCGGGAAACCAGCTCTCCCCCACTCTCAGGCTCTGTGCACAGAGAGCTCCCATCCCAGCGCCAAGCAGTAATCTAGACCCAAACCAACCCCAGAATCTATCACCAACAATTGGTTCTTCAATGGGCACATAGCCCAGCCAGAGCCAACAGAACACGAGGAGTCTATTTTGGGGAATCCTGAAAATGAGACTCTTCCCAGTGGATTTGAGGCTCTAGGGCCGGAGCTGCTGCAGCTACCTAAAGACGGAAGGAGCAGAGGCTGCGGCACATTAGCAAGCACAAAATGAACATGTTGGTTCCCATCCCAGGAGGATCTCGCTGCCCAGCATCTGTGTGTTTTGGTGCATGGAGTTATGGGGGGGGGAAGTCTGCTCCCCCTCCCAGCCCACTTTCCCTCCTATCATGTGCTCTGGATCTCTGGGGCTCCCAGCCTTGGTGTCCCTTCCCTAGGCCACTCCCTTCGCCATTACCATCTCTGAAGCCATTTCCCTCCCATGGTGCCAGATCTGGAAATACCAGATCCCTTCCATGTCCAGCGTCCTTGAGCAGAGCTTCCAGATCCAAACTAGGGCCTGCATCTGGCCAGCCGGGGTGCCTTAAAGGCACCAGTCGATGGGATCAGGTGTTTGCAACCCATGCTTTCTGGGACAGTCTGGGGAGTGCTTTGTCTACAAAGGGAGCTGGGCCTGCAGGCCTTGAAGCTTACCATTGCCCATGTGTTGTTCTCAGCCCAGGAGGCAAGGGGGGCAGGCTAGAGAAAAGATCTGAGGTGATTTCCTCCTCCCCCTTCCTAGGGTGCGGTAGCCTGAGGGGGACATTCTGAGTTGGGGTGACCAGGCACTTTCCTCAGCAACTCCTGCCCCTCTGCTGGGCTTCCACAGCCCAGGATATCCTCTGCAAGGTTGGCCTTGATATCTGCCTCACCCTGGCTCTGGTTCTGATTTGTAGGGTCTTCTAGAGTGGGCACCAAATTTCAGGGTGCTTCTGATCTCTTTGGGCCTTTCACAGCACAGAGCGTGCTAGAATTAGCTGTCCAGCCCCCACGGAGTGTCAGGGAGGACTCCCTCAGGCTGGGTCAAGGCAGAGGGAGAGGGTAGTTGCTGTGATTGCATTTGGGGAAGGGATGGGGGACAATTTATGAGACCTCCAAAACTTCTGGGGCTTGAAGACACAAAGGAATGTTTTCTTAGTGATTTCTCAGCTGGAAACACCTTCCTCCCCAGCTGCCAATGACCAGAACATCAGGGAATGAAGCACATGTCAGGCCATTCCCAGGCTGGATGCTTAAGCTACTGTTCACGTCATTCATGCAACAAGTTTGTGTCTAGCACCTACTATGTGCACCTTCCAGGGATTAGGGATATGGAGTGTGAACAAAACAGGCAAAAATCCTTGTCCTTATGAGGATAATATTCTAGTGAATATTCTAATATTCTAGTCCTTATGAGGATAATATTCTAGTTATTTATTGTTCTAGTCAAACGATAAATAAAAAATAAATAAGAAAATATCCAGTAACACTGGTGTTACACAGGACATTTTAATGGGGTAAGGTGATAGTGACTGACTAGGAGACTATTTTAGTCTGGGTAGTTAGGGAGTCTGAATGAAAAAGAGTCAGCCTTAGGAAAATCAAGGGAAGAACATTCCAGATATAGGGATGAGCTAGTGCAAAGGCCCTGGGGTGGGAAGACGCTTGGCATGTTGGAGGAACAGATGTCAAGTAACAATATCTTGCATTTATTGAGTGCTTATTATGTGCCAGACAATGTTCGAAGCCCTTTCCATCTGGTTTAATTCTCATGACAGCCCTGTGGAGTAGGGGCTTTACCATCCCCATTTCACAGACGGTAGGAATGAGACACAGAAAGGGTGTCCAAGGTCACATAACTAATAAATGGCAAAGTTGAGATTCATCTCCAGGCAGTGCGACTCCAGGGGCTGTGCTCTTGACTGCTCTGTGGGGTGGCAGAGGCCAGGACATCACTGCAGAAGTGGATTTGGGAGCCTTCGGTGTAGCTGGGAATTGAAGGGCCAGGACTGGACGAGGGGGCTCAGGTCAACACACAGAGAAGAGAGAGAGCAGAGGACCGAGGTCTCAGCCCTGGGCACCCCAGCACTCAGAGGGGGAGCAGACCCTGCAGGAGCACAGAGGAGCAGCAGGGGGTGGGGAGGGAAACTGCAGGGGTCGTCACAGAAAGCAAGGAGCGGCTTTTTCCGGAAGAAGAAGGTCAGTGCTTACCTGTGTTAAATGCTACAGGGGAGGCCAAGTAAGGTGAGAACAGGGAAGTGGCCACTGGAGTTGGCATCAAGGGGTCACCAGAAGAGAATGGCAGAAACCCCACTGGAATGGGCTGAGAGAAGAATACGAGACAAGCAAGTGGAGACCGCAAGGTTAGTTGGCTCTGAGGT
Organism: Daubentonia madagascariensis; assembly: GCA_023783475.1. Lineage (NCBI taxonomy): Eukaryota > Metazoa > Chordata > Mammalia > Primates > Daubentoniidae > Daubentonia > Daubentonia madagascariensis. Next base: position 36,106,560 of record JAKFHU010000485.1, on the reverse strand, counting down.
GTGGAGAAAATTTGGGAGCACTGGACTAGGAGTCCAAAGACTCCCCCATGCACTAGCTCTGTGATCTTGAACAAGGGGTCTAACTTTTCCGAGCCTCGGTTTCCTCATCTGTCAAATGGGGATACGATAGTACCTACCTCACAGAACTATTAATACATTGAGGGATCAGAGGAAAGATACAAAAATGCTTTGAAAGCCACAAAGCTCTGTGAAGACAAGAAGATATTTTAGGGCTCTCGAATGACTTTCTTCATGTAGGAGTCGGGATTTGCTCCCCTCCCTCTTCTCTGCCTTAACCATCTGTCTCTCCAGTCTGAAATCTGTTCTGCCTGACCCCTAGCTGACCAGAGCCTTCCCTCTCCCTCTGTCCTGCCACAGCCTCCTCCTCACAACCCTGGCTTGGCTCTGGGGGCTCAGTGAAATATGCAAATGTCTCCCCAACCAGCTGGTGTCTGCCTCCCAGAAACACATGTTCCAAAGCCCCTCTGCCTCACTGGGGATGAGGGGACCAGAGCCTCTGCCCGTTCCACAGCCTAGAGAGGACATATGACCAAACGAGGAACAACACAGCAAGCAGATGGGGAAGGACTGCTAGACACGGGGGAGGAGGGCAAGAGAGGAGCAGGTGACATGTGCGGGTGAGGGGATGGGCTGGGCGTGGATGAAGAAACCCGAGCGTCAGGCGTATGCCCAGGCACCACAAGGGCACACTGTCCACCGGGTTGTAGTCATCTCCACTGATCCACCTTTGGGCCTTCGTGGTAAAATTTTGAGGCTGCCCCCCGCCCAATTCTATTGAATTTGCAAAATTAGCCTTGCCTACGTAAAAAATATTTATATTATAAAATACTTAAGACCCACAAAAAGGTTTCTAGAATAATATGAAGAACTCACACATTCACCCTCCAGCTGAAGAAGTTACATACTTTTCCCCCAATTCAGAAGAAGGCCCTTGTATGCCCCTCTGCAGTTCAGTCCCCTCCTCCACCCCCAGGGGAACCAATAACCCGAGTTCAGTGTTTCTCAGTCCTGTACATTTCTTCAGACTTTTACCATATAGGAATGTGTCCCTATTGTTTGGCATGTTTTAAACATCTATATAAATGGCCAACACCTAGTTCGTCTTCTGTTGCAACTTCTTGGCTCTACGTGATCTCTATGGGATTCAAGCATGTCGATGGCCCAAGCATTTGTACTGCCTTCCCGCCCCTATTTTTCATAGCACCCCCATCCCCAGACAGAGAGCACTGAGCCTGCGGCATTGACCCTCTGGTCCTCCCCACGCCCCTAGCCCAGACACACGCTCCAGGGGAAATTTGGCATGAAATCTCAGGCTAAGACCCATGGCCTGTTTTCTGTTTTTTAGGGTTTTTTTGGCAGCTGATGGTTTTAGGAAGGCCCTGGGGAAGGGAGGCCCAGTAGCTGTGGAATAATGAGCTGGCTAGAATAGGGCTCTTCATAATAGTCACCATCATCATCATAATCATCACTCACACAGCACACACTATGTGCCAGATGCCACTCCAAGTATTTCATATGCACTGACTCATTTAATCCACACACAATTCCATGGGGTAGATGCTGTTATTTTCCCCATTGCCCAAGTGAGAAAATCAGGCACAGAATGTTGAAGTCACCAGTGACACAGAGCTCGGACTTGAACCTGCTTTAACCACAATACCACGGCCCCATGGTGCACCCCCAAGTTTCACCATGTATCCCCCTCCCGTTGGCCAGGTGGTGGTCACCTCTGGGCCCTGGTGTTTGGTGCCTCCCACAGGCTGCAAGCTCCCAAGCCTGAGGACACGGCTAGCTTGGTGCCATGAGGGCCTCAGACACAGAAAACAACAGAGCAAAGACACAGGGGTGCAAAGCCCTGCCTCCCAGCCCCCATGCAGGCTGCCCTGAGCCCGGCCTCCCCAGAGCAGTGCCTGGGAGGGAGGAGGCTGAGCAGGGGGCCAGGATCCCAGGGCAGCCTTGGAATGGGGCTGCTTAGATGTAACAGGTCTCACTCTGCTGTTTTGGAAAATGGATGAAAAAGTGGGAGGAAATCGAGATTTTTGGACTAAATAGTTTCTAAGAGCTCTTCCATCTCCCAAGTTATATGACTCTAAAGCACAGGTTGGCAAATGCTTTCTGTAAAAGCCCAGAAAAGGCATATTTTAGGCATTGAGGACCATCCAGTCTCTGTCACAACTCTGCCGTTGTAGCATGAACGCAGCCATAGACAAAAGGTGAATGAGTGGGTAAGGCCAATAAAACTTTATTATGGACACTGAAATGTGAATTTCATATAATTTTCACTTGTCATGAAATATTTTTCTTTTGATTTTTTCCCCCAACCATTTAAGCCTGTGAGCCTTTCCTAGCTTGCGGGCCGCATGAAAATGGGCAGTGAGCCAGATTTGGCCCCTGGGCTGCAGTTTGCCAACTCCTGCTCTAGAAGGAAATGCCTGGATTAGGAGTCTAGAAGTCCTGGATTTGAATTACAGCTCTGCCATTTTTTAGCTGTGCAGTCATGAGCAAGTACTTAACCTCTCTGAACCCTGTTTCCCCCTCTGTATAGTGGAGATACCACCATCTCCTCCCCCCACCCAGCATGGAGGGACTAAAGTGAGAAGACTAGAGAGTGAGCGTATCCGTCAGCGCCTGGAACACAGGCGGTTCTCAGGGATATTAGCACATCCATGTCTCCCCCCACCCCTCCCCACAAAGCCCTTCCAAGCTGAAAAGTCCAGGACACTATTTGTCCCCTTTCCATCCTTTGCCTCTGTGCCCCAGCCCTGGCACACCTCTGTTCCCTGGAGCCTGCTTCTCTGATGGCCCCAGCTGTCCACTGTGGAAAGCCCAGGAGCAGTGTGCTGTGCCGGCTGCCCTGGGATCCCATGCCCACAGGCCTTGCCCTGAGAGGGTTGTATGCCCTGTGTCACACTGCTCACACCAGACATCCAGACCTTGAAAAGCTCTTCATCCATTGCCCCTTTTCTAAAGCTCTTTGTTCAGAAATATTGCTGACTGTCTGGTTCCCAGATACCCGATCACTAGTTTGTGCCAGGACTCTGGCTTCTGCAAGGACTGAGAGCCCCCTTGTGTCACCAACACATTTCTGCTCAATGGCAAAAGGGGAAGAGGCTTAAGAGTGGAAGGAAGAGACAGAAGTTGGACATCACAGAGCTGTGAGCATCCCGTGCCCAGGGCCTGGTGGTGGGCTGCTCTTAGCCTTGGAGAAAGACCCATGGGCAAAGACAGGTATGCAAGTTCCCTTCCTTGAGCCATGATGTTACTAGATTCTGGCCCCACTGGGAAAGGGAAGCAGCTAGAGTTCCTGTCTTTGGTGCTTTTCAACATTTTCAGACATTATGCATGTCTGGGCAAAGGGGGAAGGGACCTGCAGGGCAAGGGGCACCCCAGGCAAATGTCCCCCTGCAATTCATCATCTGTATTAGTGTGCCAGGGCTGACATCATAACATACAACAGATGGGGTGCCTTAAACAACAGAAAGCACCCTGGTATCTGTGTATCCAAATTTCCTCTGCTTATAAGAACATCAGTCATATTGGATTAGGGCCCACCTCTACAACCTTATTTTAACTTAATCACCTCTTTAAAGACCCTATCTCCAAATACAGTCACATTCTGGGGCACTGGGTGTTAGGGTTTCAATGTATGAATTATGGGTGGCACAATTTAGCCCCTAACACCATCTCTCCATCTCCACGTCCAAGCTCCTCTCAGCCTCCCCCACCCCACAAAGATGTGCCAGCACTGGGGAGCCCTTGAGACCCCAGTTCCATGGGGTCTTGCATGCAGAAAGGGGTGGCATGGTAGGGAAGGGGGAAATGTTTTTGGTGGGTAATAGAGTGTGGCTCCTGGGAAGCCTAGTGCTGGGGGGTGGTGGGAGCGGGTCTGTATCCGTGTAAAAGTGGCACACTCCTCGAGGACCCAAACATGAGTATCAGTGATTCAGGACACCTCAGAAAGCCCACAAGCCCACGGCCAGGGAGTTGCAGCTACACCCTGATGGGCAGCACCCTCTGCCCTAGCTCCGTGGCTGGCAGTACTGAGTAGTGGCAGTGTCCTAAGCTTGTGATCCAAAGAGAGTCCCTCTGCAGCCTGTTGGAGATCACTGCACCATCTCCTGGCCTTCTGCTCCCTCGTTCCTTACTTGGGGATGTGCGTGGGGGCGACTGGAGGATGTGCAGAATGCAGGAGGTGAGGGCACCCAGCTTGAAGGCTTTGCACACTGCCTTCATCTCAGCTAGCCACTCAGGCCCGCCTCAAGCTCTGCCCTCTCTTCTGCCACTGCCACGTGGAGAGAACTTTCTCCAACCTGTGTGTTTCCCTGCAGCAGCCCCCTCCTCTGCCCACCCCTCAATGTTGCTTCCTCCCTCCCCAGCTGACCCAGGGAGGGTGGTGGGCCGGCTCGGAGCTGGCTCACAGGCTGCCTCTCCCTTTGTGCTACCTCCTGGTATGATTATTAAACGCAAATTACAAAAGATGTGACCTAACCGATCTTTATTTCTTCTTTCAACAAGTGTTGCCTGCAGGGCCCTGATTCCAAATTCCGTTCCAATTATCTTGGCCATTTTAGACACACAGCGACTGGTGTTTGTAATTACCAGAGAGGAAGCAGGTAGAGAGAGGAAGTCCAGCTTCCAGCTCGGGATGTCTGCCTCTCCAGTCTGAACTTTCACTGGCAGTGATTAAAGGCACTCAAAGTATAAGACAAGACCACTCGAACATGCCACATCACATTACCAGATGCACAAGCCCTGGGTTCTATGTTCCCCAAAACATGAACCCCTGAGGCTCCCCCAACAATAGAATGGCTTAGAGAAGCCCCTTGCCCACCCCCAGTGCTCTCCCCACCCCTTCACTCTGCTCCTCCAGGGTGGTGGCACCCTGGCTGTTCCAGGAGAGACCAGGAGCAGGAGTGTGTGCTTCTCCACTTCTGAGCACTTGTTCTGGGGAGAAGGAGCCACGGATGTCCTCCCCCTTGTCCGTGGGTTGTGGGTGCCTGGCAGGAGGAGGAACCCAGTTGTTAATGTGTGTACGATCTTTCTCCAGCTGCCCCCTGGTCCTCCCAGCACAAAATCATAAACATCTGCAGAACGGAGATGGCATTTTCCTTCTCTTTGTGCCCAGCATGGTGCCACCCACACAGGGCACAGGATGAAGAGCCCAGATGTTAGAGTCTGGCATATCTGCCCTAATCTCAGCTTGCCACTTACTAGACAGATGACCTTGGGCAAGTTACGTCACCTTGTTAAGCCTTCATCAAGGTCATCATCTGTGAAACAGGTACAGTCATGGTGCCCACACCTCATAGGGTTCTTGTGAGGATTAAATAAAATTTAATATAAGGCTGTAGCACAGTGCCTGGCACACGGCAAATGTGCCATAAATGCCAGCTGCTGGAGTTATGGCCCAATAAATGAAGCTGTCCCAGCTGCTCCAGCCAAAGCCACAGGTGTAAACGTTTCAGTAGCCCACCCTCCCCCGGCCCTGCCACCCCACTCCTCCTGGATGCCCAGGATCCTGGGAAAGGCCTTGGGGCTGGCCACACGCGAGGTCTGAGACCCGCTGCTGGCCACCTCACCCCCACCGAGGGGCCGCCGTGCCCAGGCCCAGGCCGGGCCAACGGGAGGGGTGATCTACAGCTGCGCTCAGTAAGGGCTGGGCAAGTCATTTGTCACGCCGAGCCCGGGCACCTTGTTCTACCTGTGTGGAGTGTGTTTTATTGGTGTGGAGCAGAGTGAGGCCAGAGCGGAGTCGGGGATAGGAAACCCACTCAAGTGAAAAATGAAGAAAGCCCGAGGGGACTGCGAAGAGCGGAAGGCGGAGAGGCGGCAGGGAAGGAGGTGAAGGGGGGATTGTAAAACACAAGACGAGCGTGCGCAGCAGCCCTGGGGGGACCAGAGAGAGGGGCTCAGGGCGCCTGCACGCAGAGAAGGGCTGCGGGGCAGCGTGCACCTGCAAAGGCGGCCAGATCCACAAACACGTGGGGAGGAGACGGAGCTGCGGGTCCGGAGCAGAGGAGCCCCCGTTCCTGCAGGTGACCGGGTGAAAACAGAAAGCGTTTTCAAAAGGAAAGGCCCCCCCCCCACCATCCCCCGTCTCCTGCTCCCTGTCTCCTGCCCTCAGCCCTCTCCCCCGCCTACTGCGGAACAAGAGGTTTCATCCCCTCCCCTCCTCCTCCCTCAGCACAGAAGTTTCACGTCCAAACTCATAAAACGAGACTCCGCGGTAGGCAGATTGAGAGATCTCCCTGTTAGGAACAAGAAAGGAAAGAGCAGGGAGAAGCTGGGGAGAGAGAGAGGGAAAGGGGGAGACAGAGAGGCAGATAGCGAGATAGACACTCGGCTTTGTGCCTGCAACAAGCCACTAAAGGTGCATTTTTAATTAAATTTATACAAAATGTGTCAGTTTTATCTCTAGGTTTCAAACCTGACTCTTTTCTATCAAAGGGAAGTATTGATCTCCATTGCCCCGGAGCTACCTGACTGAATTACACAGAATAAATAGGGGGAGGAGGCCTGAAAGGGCTCAGAAACAACCGCATAGAGGCAAAATCTAATGGCTCCACAGTCATTTGCTGCAATTAAAAAACAAAACCATTTAGAGGGCCTGTTAACACCTTGAAGTCAGAAAACTCTCGCTTCAAAAAAAAAAAAAAAAAAGGCTCTAAACAGCTTCCAGGCAAAACATTTTAATTGCTATAAATCCTTCCATCTTTGTTGGCACTTGGGTGCCCATGCATTGTCCTGCAGCACCCAGGCACACACACACAGCTCCCGTACCACGGAGCCCCCACCCGGTCAGCCCCGAGCTGTCTGGTCCTGTGTGCCGAGAGCCTGGCCCAGGCAGCATCTCCCAGCTGCAGACACATGCCTGGGCCTAATCGGCTGGTTTTCTCACTCACTAGGCAAGTTACTGTGTTTCTCTCTACCTCAGTTTCCTCATCCGTAAAAGGGGGACAATAATACACACTTCATAGGGTTGTTGCAAGAATGAAGTAATCTATTTAAGGGCTTTGCGCAATACCTGCAACAGAGAAAAATGTGAAGTAAATGGTAGCTTAAAGAACTGAACGTCCATCTGCAATGTCTGATTCTCTTTTCCTGAAGGTGGGTGACGTCATGTAAATGCTGTCCATGGTACCCCTCCCTGGGTCTTACCAGCAGCTTCTTTGAGGATTTTACCCATCATGTTTTCCTATTTGTGGCACTTCACCATAAGACTCTGAATTATGGCTCTTGGCCCCATGACTTCCCATTTTGTCTCTTATGGCATTAGAAATGGGCATGCCAATCACTAAGGGACTGCGCGGAGTGATGGACAGGCCGCCAAAATGGCTGTCCATTCTGTTTGGCTCTCTTGCTATTGCCTGGACCTCAGCCAGGGCATACGGCCCATACAGGTGCACAGAGCCCCGTAATTAGAAGGGCCCTGTGCTTGGTTAATGCCCTACTGACCTTGACTTGAAATTCTTAATCATTTTTGAACAAGGGGACTTGCATTTTCACATCCCACTGGGCCCGGCAAATTATGTAGCTTGTGTCGACCTCAGTGTACCCCTCCCCCCCGGCCCCGTGTTCCCTTGGTACTTATTTCTGACAAGCACCACCATGTTTTCAGTTGCTCAAAACCATGGAGGCATGTTTACTTTCTCTCTTTCACTGCCCCTACCAACGGGATCTAAGACTTGCTGTCTCTCTAGACTAGAGGTCAACTCCATAGCCATCTCCTCCCTTTTCAGTTCTGAGCACCCCCTGGCACAGTCCCTGAGGACTGCAATCATCTCCCCCTGCTGAAGTCTCTTCCTCATCAATCCATTCCAAGGAAGGCCCGCTTGGGCCTAACCAGTGTCCATCACTAGGCTAAGGTTGGCCCACTAATGCCGGGCCAAAGTGTGGTCCTCCCCCAACAGCAGCACCTCCACGTGGGAGTTTATCAGGAATGTAGACTGGTGGCCTCTCCCGGGCAGACCTGCAGAGTCAGACTCACTGAGGGCGAGGCCCAGTAATCTGGGTTTTCATGGGCCCGCCCAGTGATTCCGACGCTTACTGAGATCTGAGAAGCATTGCTTTTCAATGGGTCCCGGTTATCAGCCACCCCCGGCTCCCCAGCCCCCCCAGACCCAAGGTGGCCCTCCCAGGACTCCTTCCCCCCATCCCCCATGCTCGTGCCCCTCCGGGAAGGTGCACGGCCAGAGCCACCACTCCTCCGCCTATCAGGAAGCTGATCATTCCCATCTCCACGTGGGCAGCAGGGGACTGACCAGCACTGCTTAATTAAACGGGGAAAAGATCAGGTCACTGCCAGATAAGCAGGCAGGATTAAAACGGACAGAAAGAATGGACAAGGGGGAACTGTCAGCACCCTGGCCTGTCTAGAGTGATTATTAATAATGATAAGCAGGAGAATGGGAATAATAAAGGAATAATGAACTGGTTCTGAAAGTGACAGGAGATAGAATCTGATAGAGGGCTGAGCCCTGGGTGCCTGCTGCCTCGGGGGAAAGGCCGCGTGTGGGAGAGGCCAGAGGAGCAGAGTTGGTTTGTGGTGGAGGCTCTGGCTCAGCAGGGGAAAGGGCCCTCTTCTTTCAGGGAGGTCAAAGACCCAGGAGGCCTATACGACCAGGGGTCAATTAACCTACCTTCACTCTCCTTTCTCTCGAAGACCACGGGCCTTACAGCCCTAATGTGCATCTAAATCACCTATGTTTAAATTGCAGATTCCCAGGCCCCACCCCCGAGATTCTGATTACCTAGGTTTAGGGTAGAGGCCAGCCATCTAAATTTTGTTAGCTTCCGCTAGCAGATCTGGTGCAGGTGGTCTGTGAGCTATGCTTTGAGAAACACTGATCTTATACCAGGGAGGGTATTCAACCTGGAGCAGGGGCACATTTTATGTCTGGATCATTCAAAAAGTGCATGTGGCAGCAGCTGCCAAAGGACAGAGAGAAGGGAGGTGGGGAGAGGTGAACCTGTGCCTCCCACACAAGCTCTACAAAGCGGGGCAAAGATGCTGCCTGCATACAGAAAGGAAGTATGCACCAGAATTGGCTTTGCTTGTCAAGCCCTGGTCACCTGGCATTGGCACTGACAGACATTAACGTTGCCATCTCCTTCGGCCAGTGGTCACAAACTCGGACAGTCCACAGAAGCCAGAGGGAAGAGGCCAGGCCCTGTCCCAGCTCCTCCAGTCAGTGCCATGAGGGAAAGGAGGCTCAGCATTGCCAGATCTTCCAAAGAAGCAGAGGTCTGTTTGTTTTCACCGTGAGCCAACAGTTTGCAAACTCTGCCTTAGACAAAGGTCCTCAAATGGGTTAGGGGGTTTGGGAAGGTGCTTGTTCAAAATGCATATTCTCAGGTCTTCCCTGCCCCCAGACTCTAATCCAGTAGGTCAGGGGGCCCAAGCACCTGTATGCTTAATAAGCTTTCCAGGTGCTTCTGATGCAAGTGGTCCATGGCCAGGTGGCCACCCCTCTGAGAAACCCTGTCTTGTAGGGTTTATCATTTTGCTTCTAGACTCTAGGAAAACACCTTAAATAGCCCACTTGAATGAGGTCAGAAGGAAATCCTGATGTCCTTGGCTCAAGGCAGGACTCCCATACCCAGTGTTCCCATTATGCTGAGTCAACGGGCAGAGCTCCCAAGGGCCAGAGCCACAGCATTGGCCATGGACATCTACCATCCATTTCTGAAGGAGAACCCAGTGGAGGGAAAGAAATTTGCTGCAGCCCCAGTCAGGAGGAGGAGACAACAGAACACTGACAGATACACAAACCAGAAATGTACACTATGCACCTCATCTGGTGCTTCATGAAATGGAATGAGAAAGGCCTGGGTTTAAGCCTCAGTTTCTCTTCTTTCTACAATGGGCATGACGTCAGTATACACTTCACAATCGAGAAGACGGAGCAAGACGAGGTACAGGAAGCATTTCGTATGTGGCCCGATAGCTGGTAAGAGCTTCATAAACATGAGTTATTATTATTGGAGGTGAGTAACATGAACAAGGACACATGACTCACAAGGGCACCTTTAAAAAGAACAAGGGAGAGAGGTACTGACGGGGAAAGTTCTGCAAGATGTGCTGTTACAAGGAAAAGGCAAGTTGTGGGCCATATTTGCAGAATGGCCCCAACTCTGTAAATAAGGCCAAGCTCTGGGTGTCTGTCTGTCTACCCATGTGTATGTATGTCAGCGCACTGAACTGGCCGGAAGGACACCCTGGTCACCTCTGGGGAGGGCTGTGGAATGGGTGGGGGTGGGGCAGAGTGAAAAGGGATTTTCACTATATTTAGATATATAGTTTTTAATGTACTCAATATGTATTACTTGTGTAAGTAAAGATAATATTTCAAAAATAGGATTGTGTGACCTTTTAAAGAAGTAAACTTCTTTTAAAAATCTGGCATCAAAAGCTCTTATATCCCTGCTCATCCCCCAGGTCAAAAATACTATTACAATGCAAGAGATGGCACATCCTGCCTGCTTTCTCTAGGAAGATGTGCTTTTTAAACAGCCTTGGGTCCTCCAGGTTCCCTGCATCCTTGCTTGCTCTGGGCTCAACAAGCCTGTGCTTCCGTAAGAATGTCAAAAATGACTCCCAAATGCCTGTATTTTACTCTAAATTGGACCATCTGCTCTCCTCAATAGTCAAATCTGCTAGATTTTCCTTTCCAAGTGTAATTGTGTAAAGTTCAACTGAAGACGAAATGGAAAAGCTGGCTCTGAGTCTGTGCAGCCCCTTGGTCTGGGGTCGGGGCTGGGGGCACTGCCTGAGGGGCACCGAAGGCCCCTCTGCCCCTGACCTAGTTCTCAGGGAAGTCAGGGCATTCTGCAAAACACAAAAGATGTGGGGTACAAACAGGAAGCCCCCACTCACCTTCTGAGATGGTGAGGACTGATGGGAGAAATCTTTCTAAAGTCTAGTTCACTGGGGTATAATTTATATTACACCCCCTTTCTAAAGGGGTATCACCCTTTCTAAAATGTACAGTTTGATGAGTTTTACAAACACAACAAATGGACTGTAATCACTACCACAGTCAAGATGTGGAACATTTCCACCACCCCAAAAGTTCCCTACTGTTCCTTTGAGGTTAATTCTTGCCCTCCCCTCCCCGCTCCCAGTTCATTGGTTGATATTTGTTCTCTAAAGAGCTAAACTATTTTTTTCCTCTTTGCTTAGCTTCTCCTACTAAGTACTATCTCCTCCATCTACATAGCTTCTATCTACACCCAGGGAGGCAACTTTCTGTTCAAACTTTGTTTCATTGCCCTTGTCCTTAAAACTGCAAGAGTACCTTGGAGGGCCTTGCGCCTTGGGGACATTGGAGACCTGTCCTTCTGGCTTCCATCAGAACAAGGCTGGCCCTTCACAAAACCCGCAGTAGCCTCCCCTCTGCCGGCAGAGAACATGCACCCCATCCTGCTGCATCACAGAGGTGGCCTTGCTCTCTGGCCCCTGCGGGTGAGGTCTGGGGTACAGCTACCTGAACTTCATCTCTCCTCCTACACCCAGAGGTGATGCCCCAGCTCCTGATGGGCAACACGCATCACTCTGGAGGGCACCTCCTTGTCTCCTGGCAGGCCTGGTATGTCACGACATCTCCTGTTCTCTGCTCATAAAGTCACCAACTGAGCATCCTCATGCCCTACCTCAGCCAGGAAAGGTGAAGCTGTTTTCTCCTCCTTCTGAGAGGAGACTACATTCTTTTGCCAAGTGCCTGTTATGGGTATTTCAGTTCCTCCTTTTCAGGGCTCCTCAGTTGTATTAGATTCCAATTTGGCACACACATGCATGAGAGACGAATCCACCTCCGGCCAATCTCCCTCTCTGGGGATCTGCAACCTAAGTCACACCCACACCCCAGCCAAGCCATTGAGGCCCATGAGGCACATGGCTTTGGGGATGAGGCCGCTCCCCACACACTTAATGGGCAGTGTCCTCTCAGCCTGCCCAGGAGTCTTTGCCCATCTGCTCTAGCTGGGCCACCACAGGCCCATCATTTGCATCCTCTGGGAAGCAGACACCAAAACAGAAGTTGGAAGTGTGAGAGATTTATTGAGGGCAATGCCTGGGAAAGACAAAGAGGGGAGGAAGCAGAAGTAGCAGGAAGAGCCGTCAGGTGGTGATGAAGGTCTGACACCTGAGAAAGAGAGAAGACAGGAAGGAGGATTGGGTTCAGAATGCAGCCAAGCTCTGAGACAAAGTCCTGGCCAGCCCAGCAGGGAGTGCGGCACGAAGATGGTCACAGAAGAGTCCTGCACTGGCCAGAGATTGTGAGCCCTTGTACCACTGCCATGTTTAGTAACTGGCAGGTACCACCTGGAAGCACATGGCCTCGGCCTGGACGCTGAAGCAGAACCTGAAGGCACCACTGCCGGAGGCCATCTGCTAACCACACTGCTTGTACAAGTTCTCTCCTGAAGGGTGGTCTGAGTGGTGCACCCCAAGGCTGCCCTCCTCCTGAGCCCAGCACAGAGACACTGCTGGCCGATGGATGGCCCCTGAGGCCTCTTTTTACTCCTCGGTTGCCTGACTGAGGCACTGGCAGCTGTGATCGAGGGAAGAAGGCAAATATCCTACCTTTCCTGAGAATGCTGAGCTGGAGATGCTTCCTGAGCAGACACCATCAGCTCCAGGCCAGGGTTTACCTAAACAGTTCAGCAGAGGGCAGATAGCTAAGGGTCCAGTTATTGGCCCTGGAAATATCCCAGGACTCTGCTTAAACACTTGTCAGATCCATGCTGGACACAGGGTTAGGCTTCCTGATCAGAGCAGGACAACCAGGTAGGTAAACTGGACCTTCTCCAGAGCTCGTATGATTTTAGGTGAGGTATCAGGCAAGGGTCCTGGTTACTGACAAAGGACACTGGCCTGCAAATCGGGACTCGAGATCCAGGCTCAGGAACACATCCTTGGGTGAGTGTCCTTGGGGAACAGAATCCTCACTGGCAAAATGAGGAAGCTGGGCAGGGGTCTCAAAGTCAAATGCCTTCAGTGGCCAGGCAGGAATGTATACGAGGAAGGGGCAGGGGGCTGCAGAACTGCCAGTACTTAAAGAAGCTGTTGTTTCTCAGCTTAAGTTGATTGCTACCATAGGGATGGCAGTCCCAGAGTGGAAAGATCTCCCAATTTTCCAAGAGAAGCTGGAAATCTAAATTTTAATATGAAAGCTTTCAGTTTTAAATGCTGCTAATTAACTAACAATTAAAAAAATACAAATCCAACATGTCCTGTGGGTCAATGTTAGCCTGTGGGCCTCCAGTTTGTGACCATGGGGTAGATGCCCACTCAGGTCCTGTCCGCGCCTAATGACTCATGACTTATGATGGGGTGCAACAAGTGGCCACTGCCTGCCCATTCAATGTGACCAGAAGTAATCTTCACTGAGTGCTTCCTTTGTAGGAGACAATTGACAGGCATTAGCTCACTGAATCATCACAATAGCCCTATGAGACAGGAATTATTTTCAACTTCACTCTGTAGATGAGAAAATTGAGGCTCTAGGAAGTATGGGAACATGCCCAAGTTCATATAGCTGTGACGTGGAAGAGCAGAGATGTGAACTGGCATCGTCCACATTCTCAGCCAGCATGCCCTCCTGCTTTGCTTCCTCTAGGACGACTGCCAACTCCTGAGAGACTCTTCAGCACCAAGCAGCCCAAATACCATCCAGGGGGATTATGGGACTAGCTGTTAAGATTCCTGTGCATTTTCCATCCAGGGCTGTGGCTCCCCCTGCTCCCCTCTGTGCTGTCCCTTGTGTCACACCTCCAGTCTGCTGGCAGGCTGTGTTACTGCTGGGTTGAATCTACTGCTGCTTGAGGTCTGGAAAAGATGGAGTTTTGCAGGACTCTTTCTGTTCTTCTCCCAGCCCCTTCACAGCCAGGTGTTTTTTTGCAGGGAGCACATGGAGCGGCCACTTCCCCTCCTCCCCAAGGCAGCCCTGTTGGCTGCAGCTGCAGCAGATGTTCCTGGGCGGGCTGGCCAGCCAGCGTTCTGTGGGAGCCAAGAGCCCTGTAGCCCGGGAATTCTGGGCTAATGCTCAGCCCTGGCACGTTCCCCTCTCTCGCCGACCCCTCCAGTCCAGGTCACCACGACAGATGCTGGGAACATATGCCGTGAATTAATTCACTCCGGCACAGCCACAGAGGAACAGCCTCTTCCTCTTTCTCCTCCCGCCACCCTTGCTTTCTGATTTCTACCTTGCCAAAGAAAAATTGGATTTCCCCCCCACCTTGCGCCTAACAGCCCCTCCACTGGGCTTTCTCTTCATTATCCGGAGCCCACTGCCAAAGGCATTTGGCTCCCAGAACCGCCTCACCCCCCACAATCCCAAGTAGGATCAAAGGGCTGAGAAGGAGCCCGGATGTCCCCCTCTCCAGCTTTTGTCTCCAGATAGATTATGTCCCAGTTTTCCTGGAGCTGGTGAGTGCTCATTTCCTTTTCTTAAGGGGAGTTCGTCTCTCTCTTTTAGGGGCCAGAATCTCCCCCACTCTTTCAGTCTTTCCTTACATCACTCTTCTAGTCTTTCCCAAATCACTCTTGCTGCAATGAATTTTCCAAAAAGAAACAGCAGCTGAACTTTGGGAGCATGCAAGTGTTGTTATTTCTTATCTTCATTCTTTCCTCTAAGAAGGGGTTGGCAAACTTTTTCTGTAAAGGGGCTGAATACAAATATTTTAGGCTTTGCAGGCCAGACAATCTCTGTTGCAATTAAGCTCTGCCTGTTGTAGCACAAAAGCAGCCAGAGATAAATGAGCTTTTGCAAACAAATGAGCAAGTAAACAAATAAGCATGGCTATGTTCCAGTAAAACTTACAAGAACAAGAAGGGGCTGGATTTGGCAGATGGGAGGTAGTTTACCGGCCTCTGGTCTAAGCAAACCAACTCCACGTCTGTTATTTCTTGGTGGAGGGAAGCTGCTTTTCTCCCGTCATCCACACTTTGCGGCAGATCACATGGGCTCCTCCGCTCATGCAGAAAGGCCCTATCTTTTTCTCTACTAGCTTGTGAGCTTCTTGAGGTCAGGACCACGACTTATTTGACTTTGAACTCCTGGACTATGCATGGAGCTTGATAGAAATGCAAAGAATACCCAGTTTTATACTGCAAGAGCTTACAGGCTAGTGGAGAAAATAGATGAGCTCTGTGTTCTCAAAACAGTGATTAACTGAATGACACGGAGAAGGAAGGGAGAGAGGAATCGGGAGGAATCAGGAGAACGAGCCTCCTACAAACTCAATATTGACCTTTGAAAAAAAATTAAGGAAAGGAAACCAGAAAAAAGGAAGTACTTAATTAATCTTGATACCCTAAATTTTAGCACTGAAAACAAACAAACAAACATAAATAAAAACCAATGCCTTAGAAAATGGTTTGGCAGTTTCTTAAAAGTTAAACATAAACATACCATATGACCCAGCAATTTCACTTCTAGGAATCTACCTCAGAGAAATGAAAACATCTGTCCACACAAAGACACATACACGAATGTCCATAGCAGCATTATTCACAATAGCCAAAAATCGGAAACAACCCAAATGTCCATCAACTGACAAATGGTCAAATGAATGTGGTGTGTCTCCACACAATGGAACACCATTCAGCAATAACAAGGACTGCTGGTAAATGACAGCAGGATGAACCTCAGAAACATGCAAGTGAACAGCCAGACTCAAAAGACTACGTATTATATGAGTCCATTTACAGGAAATGTCCAGAAACAGCAAATTTATGGAGACAGAAAGCAGATCAGTGGTTGCCTAGGGCTGGGGATGGGAACAGGGATTAACTGCAAATGGACACAAGGGAACTTTGTAGGATGACGAAAATGTTCTATAACAGGATTATGGTGATGGATGCACAATCCCATAAATTTACTAGAATCACTGAATTGTACACTTTCAATTGTACACTTTCAATTTTATGGTACACAAATTATATCTCAATAAAGCTGTTACAAATAACAAAACAAAACAAAACCAAAGCTGGTGCCAAAGCATCCTTCTATCCATGGCTGAGCAGTGATGTCTGAGGGGAGATGAGGGTGGTCTCCCCTAGCAAACTGCAGATGTTGTTGTTAAAAAACTTCTCATTTGACTTTTTCTGCATTCACTTTTCCATCTCATGCAATCCTAAAATCTAATAACAGCAGCTAGCTTTCACTGGGCATTACAATCCTGAGAGGATAGGACTAATATTATCCCATTTTCCAGATGAGAAAAGAGGCTCAGAAAGGGAAAGTAACTCACTCGAGGGCCCACAGCTGCTAAGTGGCAGAGCTGGGACTGGAACCTGATCCTGCCTGATTCTAGAACCCATGCTCTTTGCCACTATTATTTCCTCCTACTCCCCTACCTGTCCCCTGCCCCACTGGCTCTTTGGACAACAGGAGGAAAGCGTGGTGCCGCCTGGGCAAGCAGAGTGAGGATACCGAGCTTCCGTATCTTGCTGTAGCAAATACAACCTTGTGTGCAGGTCACCAGCGCCAATGTGCCCAGAAGCCCCCCTAACCACTAAGTAGAAAGGCCTTGATTTATGTAAGTAGCACATTTTGGTCAAGCAGCGCTGAACAGGCAGTAGCATCAGTTTCTGTCTGGAGCACGTAGTTACAAAAGTCCGTCTGGAGTGTCCTGGGGTTTAGCAAAGATAAGCCAACAGTCAGGGACAGAGATGACTTCTACAGGCTACAGGCCTGCTCAGATGAATTTCTTGCTGGAACATTTCATCAGGAGCTCCAAGTTTCCAGGGAGTGTTCCACACAGGGGCCTTGTGATGCCACTCTGCCTGCCCAGTACACTGGGCACACCCCTGCTGGCAGGGAGCTGGCAGGGAGCTGGCAGCAGCCACCTGACCTTTGGCCTGTGGCAGACAGAGCTCATTGTTCCCTGTCCCTCAATGCAGCATTAACATCTCCGCTTCTGTGCCGAGGCATGAAGAGGCTGTGCGGGAGTTTGAGGGAAGTTTTCCAAAGGCTGCCTGAAAATACCCTCATCATAGGAAGGAGGGGACTCCACATGCCCAGAAGCCTTTTCTGTGATAAGCCTGGGCCTTGGGCACAGCGAGGCAGAGCATCTCCTCTCCCCTTGTGCCCCCCCACCCCAGGCACCCTGACCTCCTGCTACTCCTCGAATGGGCCAGGCACATAACTGCCTCCTGGCTTTTACAAGTACTGTTCTAGCCACTGAGAACTGTTCCCTGGACACCAGTCTTGCTCCTTCCTTCACCTTCTTCAGGTCTTTGTCACCCTCTTGGGGAGGTCTCCCCTAAACACCCTATTTAAAACTGCAACCCTCCAGCCCAGCACTCCCTTCCTTGTGCCTGCTTTATTTTTTTCCATAGCATTTATTACCATCTGAAATACTATTTCACCTTATTTGTCCACCTCTCCCTTCTGAATGTAAGCTCTACAAGGGAAGGGAGTTTTGCCTAGACCAGAGCCTGGCATGTGGCATGTGGCCATGTGACAATCAATTACTTCATGAAGGAATGAACTTCCCCATCAGAGCCTGGCCTACGGACAGCATCTCTGCGGCTACCACCCAATGCCAAAGACACCAGGAGACCAGCTGACACTACCCAAGCCTGCTCAGAGGTGACATGAGCCAATCTAGGAGAAACTGATAAAGAACCAGTCAACAAGCCACGTGCAGGTGGCAGCACCAAGACTCATTTCATGCCTCCCCCACGCCTCTGCAGAAAACCATATTGCTGGTACCTGTGAATGCTTGTTGATTCTGCCATGCCCTCCTGGGCCATCTTCTTGGGAGGCTCTCTGAAGTCTGGGGAGTGTGACACCACTGCTTGTAACATAAGGAAGGTATATTAGAAGTCAGATAAAAACTGGGAGGGTGTAGATACTGGAACAACATCTCATTCCCCAGACACTCTGAAGATGTGACATTCAAGTGCTAGTTAAAGGAAGAAGCCCAGAGAGGGCACAGCCAGGGCACAAGACAGATGAAAGGAGACTTAGTCACACATGGCCTGAACCTGAGTTGCTTGAGCTTAGCTTGCTCAACTCAAAGCTGTTCCTTACCCAGGTCACTGGCTTCATCTCCACCTCCCTGGGGCCAGGACTCTTGAGCTCAGCCGTGTTGACAGGCTTCACAGTGCAGGCCTGACAGAAGCCCTCTGCTCTGTGGTCATTCCAAAGACAAAAATGGGGCTTTAGGGATGATGGCAATGAACTTCTTTCTCACAGTGAACTTCTAACTCTGCCTGCTATAAACCAGATTACTTTCCCCAGCTGAAGGCAGCAGAGGTGGAACAAAAACACAGGTGTTAAAAGCACAGGAGTAAGACAACTTGGTTTTGAATTTCAGCTCTGCCACTCAGAGGCTGGATAATCTTGGGCAATCTCTTAACCTGAATCTCAGTTTCCTTATCTGTAAAATGGGATAACCATAGCATCTGCTTACCTGGGAAGCAATGAGGTTTAAGCTCGCTGATTCCTATGTACTGAGCCCAGTACCTGGCATGTAATGAGAGCTCAACAAATATCAGATCTTGTTGCTGCTGTTGTTATAAAACAAAGGAAGGAAAGAAGTCAGCCCCCAGCTACTTGCTCAGGACAGGTGAAGACCTCCAAGGTTATCAGAGTCCTAAGGCAGTTGAATTTGCCAGTAGTTAAGGGACTAGAAATACAGCCTTTTTCCTTTGGGTTTCAGAATGATGTAGACTCAAGCAAAACCAGCCTGGATGGAAACTTTTCAGTGGCCGTGGGAATTATTCCAAAGAGGGGCTGTCTGGGCTAAAAGTATGACTCTGGAAAAGGAGGAAACAGGCCCCTGAAGCCACTAAATCCCCGAGTTTATAATTAACAGACAAGCATTCACTCTGCCTATTCTGGAGCCATGTGGCTCACCAGGGAAGGGCATGGTAGTCACACAAAAATAACCCCCCAGTGGGTTTTTGATGTGTTGAGCCTCTTTGTTTTTCTGAATTTTAATGAAGGGCTTTCCAGGCAGGAAAAGAGAAGCACTTGGTGCTCCCCATGGCCGAGGAGTGGCCTTAGCTGCTGCCAGCCTGCGGGCTGATGCGAAGCAGCATCTGGGAGAGGTGGGCGGGGAAAGGTCTCTGTCCTCAGATGAGATGTCTTGGGGAGAAAAAGAGAAAAACAAAAACAAGAGATGTCTCTGTTTAGGAAAAGGGTTGGGCTCTGCTCCTGAACTCAGCATCTTGGAGAGAGGTGCTTGTGATGCTTGGGGGAGTATCTGAGAGGATGAGGAGAGGGAGGCCCAGACTCCCTAAGAGTGTTCCTGTGGAACTCTCAAGGCTGCTAGGCTGGCCTGTCCCATGAGAACCAGAAACAAGGCCCTGGGAACCTTTTTGGTGGCAGCTTTTGGAGCCCAAGGCGTGGGTTGCAGAGAGAGGGGAGAAAGGAGAGTGCTGTCCCAATCGCCACCACAGCCTGATGTGAATGCAGAATGGATCACCGCATTCCCACGTCTTGCTCCCTCAGCTACAGCTGCCGGGAAGCACGTGAGGAAGGTGGCAGTGCCGCTTCACTCCTGCAACTGAAGCGTGCTGAATGCCCACAGTAAGAAAGGCACATGCCAGGCCCTGTCCCAGAACCCCAGTGGGCAGCTGCCTGCAACCTCCTGAGGAGGAACGACTTCCAGTAGGAATGCCCATTCCTCCTCCTCCTGAATCTAACTTTCTCTCATGCTCTTCACCAACGTGGAACAGTCAGAGTTCTCAACAGATTGTTTAAAAGTTGCCCTCCTTCACTCGTGCTGAATCGTTCCAAGAGGGGGCTGGAAAGAAATGGAAGAGATGGCCACAGAATAAAGCAATTTATTTCCATTGAAGGATCCAATGTGGTTTACTGAAAATAAATATTTTTATTACAAAATATTCCATGTACAAATCCTAAGCTGCTTGCAAGCATCTTTAGTTAGGCTTGTTGTAGAGTGGAGGTTATGGGTTCAAGTGTGCCTTGGCTGCCCCACAGGGTCCTCCCTCTCCATCTGCAGCAGGTCCCACTCGGCAAGGAGCTCTGAGGACACCTCAGTGTACAGATGGTCCCAGTCCCAGCTGATGTCATCCTGTCAAGAGGGACATTGTTGAGTAAGACAAAAAAAAAAAAAGCCTTTTCCCTCGAGGGCGACTAACTTCTCCCACCTACCCAGGCCTTGAGGGGCACAGGTCAGCCTGAGGAGCCAGCCAGTTATAGGAACGACAAGTTGCTACTGTACCTCTCGAACTTCGTGCTCTGGTGCAAGGACTTTAGTGAGGAGCTTCAGGTCGATCTCGCCATCCTGTGAATGCAAAAAAAGCCAGGTTGCGTACCTCGAGGGCTTTCAGGCAACTATCTCTTGTAAAGTATGGAGGATCAGTTTGTCTGTGTGAGAAACATGTACTAACTGTTTCCCAAACTAAGATCCACAGAAATGCCTTAATAAGAGAGTAAAAACATGACTGGATCACACAGCCTCTGAGAGACAACGGAAGCTGGGCATGCTTTGGGGAAAAGGGCCACACCTAACAGCAGCATATCCACAGGGACCAAGGATAGCAGGGTGCCCTCAGATGCCAAGTGGGCAGCCATGGAAGCAGGTGGAAGCTGGGCAATGGGAAACACTGGAATATGCTGGGTCCAGAGATGCTGTGAGATGCCTGAGAATAATCCCTCCAGCGAAGTTTTGTTGCCAGGCAGTCCCGGGGACCTGTGTAGGAGGTGCTGTACAGCTTTGAAGGAGCTGAGAAATCTCTCTGTGGATGCTGCCCAGAGCCTGCCCCTCTGTGCAGAAGCTGTTCCACTCACCAGGGTCTGGAAGGCCGAGTACTTCATGAGGTCATTGTCCAGGTCACGGTAGGTCATCACCCGGTTTACCTGGACACTGCAGGAAGGGAGACTGTGAGTAGGACCCACAGGCAGGCCCAATGCCAGGAGAGCTGCTGGGCCACTATCCCCAGAGCCTCATGTGCAGCTGGGGATGACCAGAAAGGGAACAAAATGTCCTAACAAAATGAGATCCCTGGGATGGAGCCCATCACCGAAAGATCTAGATCTACATTGGGGGGCAGCAAAGGTCCACCGTAGATGATATTTGGAGTATATTAATTCGTATGTTCTGTGCCTCCCTGCCAACTTCATACCTAATTTAACCTACCTGGGCGGGGCCGCCACCTGCAAAACAAAGTCTTCTTCCTGTACTTCTTCCAGATCCGGGATAACAGGAATATCTGCAACGAGAAGTGGAAGCTAAACTGTCCTCAGCACGAGCAGGGGTCTCACTGCTTCCCCATTTCTTACTGATTCACCTTTGACACTCCAGCCACGGGGCTGCGGGCCAGGGTAGAATGGACCCTCAGACACAGGGTCTGGCCTCCAGGGGCTCCCAGTCTGGGCCCATGGTAGCAAATTAGGGTGCACATTAGAATCAGAGGTGGAGTTTCAACAATGTCTGAATCCCAGGCCTTACCCCAGAACCCGCTGAGGTAGAACCTTCTGGGAGGGGCTCAAGCATCTGTATTTTTTCCCAAGATTTTTTTGGTGATTCTGGTGCATGTGCCAGGTTAGGAGTCCCTGGAGTGGATCTCCAAGGAGAAATGTAAAGAAATGAGAAGAGACTCGCAGACAGAACTTGAGGAAGGGCTTATAAGGTGAGGAGAGGGAGGAAGGGCACTGACGAGTGGTCCTGCATGGTCAGAGGTGAAGGAACCAAGAACGTGTAGTGTCACAAAGTGGATGTGACTGTGAGTGCCACCTCCTGACCTAGGTCTCTGTGTGTGTTAGCTCCAGAGTACAAATGTCACAGCCCTTAGCCTGCTTCGGAAGGGCATTTCCCACTAATGATACAGCTGGGCCCCCAACATTGTATCAGGGCTCAGGGTCTCCATTTGCCAGGTCTAATATAATAAATGACGCTGATCCTAACACACTTTTCTTGCTGTCTCACAGAGATTTTCCTTCTCTGAACTCTCCAGACATGACTACAGGAGCCACAAGGCCATCTCTTTCATCATTCTAACAAAGTCATGCACACAGAGAAACTGAGAGCCAGCACATCGCTTAACTGTGGCAACTTGCTTAAGTTACCAAAAGTTGTCCATCTTCTCATGGGGACAACTTAACACCCTAAAGAAACATTTCCTTCTCCAAATGAGCATCACAGACTGGTTGAGGGGTTTTGTTTTAAGCAATCACAGCAAAAAAAAAAAGGGGGGGAAGGGGTAGAAAAAAGGCCAGGTGGGGAGAGAGAGTCCTGGAATTCCCAAACCAATGGCTAACATGGAAAGAAGGAAAAATCCCAGAGTGGACAGACTAGTGAAGAAACCCTTCATTTCTGCTGCCATGGATTGAATTCAATTTTATTTTTAAAAGAGGCACAAAATCATTCCAAGCCCAGCTGAGAAGACCCTTGCCACTTTCAGGCTATTTATTATTTAGACTTTGCGATTGCTCCAGTCAAGCTAAGCCAGAGCATGTAAATGTCAGTTCCAAGCCGGGTGTCTTTATTATTACTTCCGACTGAGGAGGAACAGATGTTGTACCTGGAAAAAGACAGTGTGCAAGAGAGAGACAGAGACACAGAAAATTAAACAGAGAGAAAGAGACAGGCAGAGAAAGACAGTGATAAAAAGAGTGAAAATGAATAAAAATAAAAAGAAATTGCTGATAGGGAAAATAAAGAAGAGACACAGACACTACCCCCAAGATAATGAACCACATTCAGCAAGTCCTATATCTAGAAAGAGCTGTTCAGAGCTTAGATTGTATCTGTCTATCCTGTTGGAGAATTAGAGATGGGATTCTCTAAGATTCTGTTTCTTATGCTAATAGAATTTAGCTTTCTTTTCCCCTCTCACTCTGAGTGATTAATACAGCCCATTGTGCGGGCTGCTGACAGTGCCGTTCCCCAGACTGGCGAGACCGCACAGGCCCTGCGGAGGGACAGGGAG
The DNA here is from genome assembly GCA_023783475.1 of Daubentonia madagascariensis. Taxonomy (NCBI): domain Eukaryota; kingdom Metazoa; phylum Chordata; class Mammalia; order Primates; family Daubentoniidae; genus Daubentonia; species Daubentonia madagascariensis. The sequence continues at coordinate 36,083,627 of JAKFHU010000485.1, read as the reverse complement.
GAAGCTGGCTGTGCCATGCGCCATCGGCAGTGTGACGGTTTTGGAGTGAGCCAGTGAGCTGCTCCTGGCTCTCCTAGAGTGTAGAGTCCAGCCTGAGATGAATATTCAGAAGTTGGTAAGAAAATGCCCCATGCTGAGTTTAGGGCTCAGGACAGGGTCTTCCCAAACTCCCCTCTCCCTCCACAACTTTAGCAGTTGGGTCCTGTCAACTCTGCCCAGCTTCTTGGAGCTCTGAGGAATTACACTTCTGCCCGATGTCCACTCTCACTCCCACGGGCCTCCCTCTTCGTCCCCACCCCTCTCCTCCAAATGTGCACAAAGAGCGTGGGGCTGGCCCATCTGTGACAGATCAGAGGTCAGCTCGGGCCTTGGCAAAGGGGCCGCTCAGAGTGGCGCTGGTGGGGCTGGCCACACAGTGGGATTTCTCTCTAATTGGAAGCCTGGTGCCCAGCAGAACCCGGTGAACTGCCTGAGTGGGACAGAGCCAGCGATGACAGCCAGGCCAAGGCAAGCTGGAACATTCCGGTGCAGTGACAGCTTGAGCCGTCGCAGCAGAGGCAGACCATCCAACTCCCGGCCCCCAGTGGAACAGGTGGCCATGGAGCAGGTTTTGGGCAAACTTCAAAGAACTTCACAATTTTACAGTTTCTGATTTATAACCACAGACAAGTACTTACGTGCACATAATATGTTCTGAGGAATTTTTTTCCCTCTTTCTCTCCTTCCTTGCCCCCTGTCCCGTCTTTCTCACACACACCATGAGCAAACATGGACAAAAGAAGATGGACTTGAGAAATCTGCTTCCTCACAAAATTACCTACAAGGAATGATCCTGCCCTGCCTCGTCAGAGACCATGACCTAACCTGCAAATGTGAACTGCTGACCCAGCTCAATTCAGTTTGACATGCAAAGCATTCGACTTTAACAGAGACAATAAGAGGAAGACAGGAGTCAGTTCTGGAACTGCTGAAAAGCTATTTTTAAAAATCCAGTAATTATGTTTCCTTTATTCTTCTTTTCTCCTCTGCTGCTAATATTAAGAAGCACACTAACAATAGCCATGAGGTAAGTAAAGTACGGTGTACAGGAGTCCTCCAAAACAGCTCTGGAGGCAGGATGGTCAGTTCCAGATCCTGGCCCCACCATGTCCTAGTTGTGTGACTTTATCCCCCCGTGCCTCCTCAGTTTCTTCACCCATAAATTGAAGATCATAATTACACCCACGTCATATGGTTGTTTTAAGGATTAAATGCAATAATCTTCATAAAATACTAAGCACACTGTGCTCAGTACATAATAAATATTCAGTAACTATTCTCATTGATGTAATAGATATATTAATAGTATTGTGCATGTAGAGAAACTATATGGCTCCACCTTCATTTTCTCATTTACTCCTGCCTGGCGACGACCATTTTCTGGAAGAGAACGCTGAGGCTAAGCAAGACTAAGCAGCTTGCATGAGGGGAAACCATGAATAACCAAGCCAAGCGTCCCACTCCAGTGTGGCTGCAATGCCTGGGCTCTGCCATACCCCCCACCCCATGGTTTTCTTTTCGCATGTGAAATGCCTTCAAAGATGCCTCCTCCTATAGCGGAGTGGTGAGACAACTGCCTACAGTCCGGACATCTTTTATTTTGCCCGAGACTTAACGTCCTCTGTTCCAGGGTCTCTCTCCGGATTCCAACAACTATAAAGAAACTAAGTCCTCTCTCTCACTATACACCCTGACAAGGCCAAACGGAGCAGAGTGAAAGTGACCCCCACCAGAGAGCCCGGAGACTCCACCCCCACCACCCATGTCTCATCAAACCAGCCGCGAGGAGGAAGAGGCGGCTGGGTACCTCCAATAGCCCCAGAAAAGGGGAAAGTGAGGCAAGGGAGCTGTGATGTCCCCAGTGCCATGGGAACTGGTAAGCTCATCTTTCGTCTCAGTTCCCCGGCAGGTAGGGCCCTTCTCACAGCATCCAAGGCTCTCTTGTCCCAGACCTGACCACTTCTCTAAAGAGCCCTCCTTTGTGTTGCATGCTCGCTCCCTGCCTCTATGTTAGCTATCTCACGAGCTGTTCAAGTGCTTCTCTGCCCCCCTGTGGTGCCCGGTTAGCCACACTGTAGGGAAACTCCATTTGTCCACTTGTTCGTTCATTCATTCAAGTGATATTGACTGAGCACACACTATGTGAAAGGCACTGTGCTAGGCAGTATGAGTAATAAAAGCAAACCAAACAGACACAGCCCTTGTCTTCATGGAGCACCGGTCTGGTGGAGGATAATAAACACAAATAAATGCACTGCTTATAAATTAAAATACACACTAGGAAGGAAACTAACTGGATTCCACAACAGACAATAACAGGGAGACCTAATTGTTTTATTTTTCTAAAACAAAAGTAACATTATAGGTAGTAATAGATTCAAATGCTGTAGAAAAGTTTAAAATGAAAAAATTTTCCTTCCTTCTATGAGACCCAGTCATCACCCTAGAGGTAATCACTGTTAACAATTTCTTGTATATATTTATTGAAAAGAATATACGCATACCACAGCACATATGTCCTTTTAAAAAATGTTTGCAAATGGGATCATGCTACATATATGTTGTTCAGCAACTTGCTTTTATCTTTCCTTATCAATACATGGATGTATCTTATTCTTTTAAATGACCTTCTAGTACTCTATTGAACAGATGGTCCATTTAATCCAATCCAGAGGGTATTTAATTTTGAGAGGTGGGGTGAGGAGTTAGGGAAGGTCTTTCTGAATTAGGGATAGTGCAGCTGAAGCTGAAGAAACAGGACTCAGCCAGGCAGGGGACAGCATGTGCAAAGGCACTAGGAGGTGAGAGGTAACTTGCAACACTGGCAACACTGAAGGCAGGAGAGTGTGGTTAGCGTGGAGCCCCGGAGAGAACGGCACGGGGTGAGGCAGAAGAGTGTGGTCAGTGCCCGGTGAGGAAGGACTTGCATCAGCCAGCCAGGAAACATGTAGTGGGTACCCACTCTATGCAAGACCCCTCCCGAGGCACGTTAGGGGAAAACCAAGATGGACTAAGCATGGCAAAGTTGCAAAGGGAACCTCTACACATTAAAAATAATAATAAATCAGAAGAATAAGGAAGATGCATGTCCCTTCCTTGGCAAATCACCTCTCAATCCAATAGGCAGAAATAAGAGCTTCCTACTTTGTTCTTCCATAATACTTTATTCATGGCCACAGGGTAGACCTCACTACCTTGCAGGAGGGTATAGTAAATGAAATTTGCCCCAAGTCTGCCCCCTAGATGGTGAACTAGCTGAGAGCAAAGACTACATCACAGGCACTTCTGTATTAGGACTGGCAAAACAAAGGACAACTGAACAGAACTCAATCAATAGATGCCCCTCTGATCTGAAAGTCAAATGGGAGAGCCATGTCAATCTTCTCTACATTGTTCCAATTGTAAGTGTTACTGAGTCCTAAAGTTGCCTAAGTAGGATTCATTTCACAAGAACAACCAAGAGTAACTCTTCGATACTTCCTGGATTTGATAACATCATAGCAAAGAATTTGCCTCACTTGAGAGCTGCAAGTCCCGCTGGGAAAGGCCTATACATATACAAGAATCAATGGATGAACAGGGACAAAGTTTCAGAGGAAGAGTCATTCAGATTTGGCCCAGTATGGACCGTCTAGCTTCCATCCTGAGGCTGGGTCACACTGCTCTTCACTGGTATTTGCATTCTGGATGCACCCAATAGAGGCTTGTTAACACGCAGCAACAGCAGTACAAATCTATTTCAAAAAGAGAGATCACCAAATGGGAAACTCATTTCGATACTAGAACACCAGTCTGCCACCACCCAAAAGATCTACCAACAAATCAATTACCAGATGAGACCACAGAAATGACTAAGTGGTGCCTAAATAAATAATATAAATAAATAATAGAAACTTACAGGAACACCAGTACATCAATTACAACTGGTTTCAAAGACGTGAGGAGCTGCCATTTGCCCTGAAATACATTCATTATGGATAATATCACCACACACACACACACACACTGAAATGCTAATTACCTAGCAAAGTCCCAGAAGGATCCTTTTCAGCTCCTGTGGCCTAACAGTAAAAAGCCTACCTGCCTCTTCAAATGAAGCCAGCCCTTAATCTCTGTGATGCATTTTGTGGACAGTCTGTGTTCAGATCCAGCTGTTTTTTGCTTGTTTGGGTAACACTAGAACAGAAAGTAATTTTTTAGATTGGACTTGGCTTGCAATGAGTATACCCCAAGCACTGCCGCAGTTCTTCACCTGGAGCATAAATCTAAGTCCTGCAGGAAGGACAGAATGAAGGAGGCACCCCAATCTGGCCCCTGGGTCCCACCCAGGCAAAGATGTGTCAGGCAGGGAGCCCCTTCCTCTCTGTGACCTTTTAGGTTCTACTCTTTGCTAATTTTCTTCATTGGGATTTCTGAATGGAATTCCCTGGTCGTGTCCAGAAGGGCTTCTATAGTGCTACATAAAGTCTCTTCTGTTCTCCAACACTTTCTCACCTTGACACCTTAGTAAGTGATACAAGTGGTTGGCTTACCTCACCAGGTTCCTCAGGGTGCTTAGGGACAACATCCACCTCCTCACTTCATCTGCTAACTGAGCTCTGAATGGCAAATGCCCTGTTTACACACAATCCCTTCCCAAACATCTTTCCCACACAGCACCTAGCCATGGCAGAGCATTTGTAGCTGTTAAGGGCTCATATCCACCCTGCATAACCAAATTCAACAACCAATCACCATGAAAAGGATCTGGACATGCTGCTTAAGAATACCCCAATAATAGCAGTCCAGAAAAACCCACGATTCTGTGCCCAAAGTCAACAGGCATCAGCAGAGCTCACAAGTGAAAGAAAACAACATCCATGTTTTTAGGAGATGGCCACTTAAAACCAGAGATTGTTATAATTTTTCTCTGCAGCTGCAAAACTTTGTTTTACTGAATGCTGTTACCTTCTGCATCACGTATGGAGAATGTTAAACAGGCAAATGGAAGAAGGTCTGATTGAAGATGAAGTTAAGTGAAAGAAATTGGTCTCATTTAGCACATGACAGGATTCATCTGTGTTCCCAAGTCCACTGAGGTGGCATCATGGGCGTTTCATATTCATGAGCTGCTGCGACACTATGTCCCCTCATTTACAAAGAGCCGTGTTCAGCAAATTCTGTCCCTGTGGACACTCCGTGCATTTCATGGTCTTGTCAGAGAGACATCAAACGCTCCAGTAACCAAATACCAGAAAATGGCTTTAATTAGTGGATCTCAATCGTATAAATAATTTTTTTTCTATGTGAAAAAATGGAGAATTTTTTAAAAGGGAAAAGAAAAGGGGAAAGCAGTAGGCAACAGGCTTCAAACACCCGAAGGAACAAGGGAAAGAGGTGTCTCAAAGGAGCTTCCGAGCGGTCCCCTGCACTCTCCGAATCAGGAGACACGGGGCACAAACACGTCTCGGGTCCCTGGCAGGTCTGCTTTATGAAGACTTGTCCCTTGTGATTTCACCTGATTAGAGCTGGGTCCAGGCTATACTCATTACTGGCAGGTGAAGAGAAAAGTCTGCAAACAGTGGCGGTGGCTACAGAGCCATGCTGTGAAAACTGCAAACAGGACTGACCATGAGTGAAATGTGTGAACCCGAGACAGAATGGGGCATCTTGTCAGAAGCCGGGCACGAGCAGGTCCCCGAGGGGGTGTGCAATGGGGACACAAGAAGAAGATGCCCCATTCAGCAGTGCCAGTTCAGGGTGGTTTTTTCCATCTGTGTCCCATATGTTGAAATGCCTCCATGCTCCTGCCAAACTGAATCTCTCCCACTGCTGCTGGGGAAAAAGATCACAGACCTTAAGAGGAGGAAGATCAAAACAGTTGATTGTTCCTCACAGCCCCCCAAGCTGTGACAGCTCTCTTGGCTGTCAATGGTTGGAGAGGGAGGTTTGGACTGACTTCGGTTTCTGAGATAAGCCAGGCCGCAGCACAGTTGGGTTCTGGCTGGATCATCAGCAGAGAAGAGGGTTTGCTAAGAGCATCGACTCGATGCCTGATATACTGCAGTGTGTGAATGCCTGACCTCCTTATGTTACCCATGGAGGGATGTCACCATGTTCTGAAGGAGCATGCAACACCCCAGGCAGAAACCTGCCCCATCATCCCCTGCCCCAAGTCCACTGAGGGATATGCAAGAAAAGCAGAGTTGGCAATGCAAAGGCCCACCACCCAGGAGTGACAAGCAGGGCCCAGCAAGGGTTCCCTATAGAAAGGACCCTTCAGCCCAGGAGCCTTAAGTGACTCAATTCTGAGAAGACCCCAGAGTAGTCCACTGGGGCGACCTCTCGGGAACATCATACCACTTGTTAGTGTCAGTTGAAGGAGAAGAACAATGTTCCTCCAACAGCTCTCTCAGAGCTTCCTGGCCGTTCCAGCTTTTATCTGTGGGATGTGTTAAGGACAAGGAGGGATAAAGGACTTTAAACGTGATGAAGGAATGGAAGTGGAGGAACTCTCCACTCTCTTCAATAAGACCCACGATGAGTGATACGGTATTAATGTGACAGAGAGGGCCTTCTCAGCCGCCAGTAGAAGTGTGTTAGAAAACGGGCATATCTGATTCTATTTCATCCTCTTCATGTTACACTGAAAAAAACAAGACAAACTACACTGCTTTATTCTAAATCCTTAGGTTTTGTATTTTTCCTTATATATATTTATTAAAAAAATGCTCCTTTGATCGGTGCCACCCGTGACACCCCCACATACGGAACGCTTCTGAGCGGTTCCCTCCACACAAGGCCACTGCTGGTGACAGCCAGCTGGTTTTGATCACAGCCATTCCGAATCGGATTTTCATAAGATAGATGAGGAGTCTTACTGCTGCTTTCTCTCTTATCAGATGAGAAACAGAGGGGGAGGAGGAGAACGGGTCCTGAGGGAACAGCGCAACAATCAAGGGCTGTGTGGTTCTTTCTCTGTCCCTCCGCTGCTGCAATTTTCAAAGGAGTTTGCCTCGGGCACTTTTAAATGATGGTGTCTCAATTCTGTAATCATCTTTCAAGAGCTTTCTCTTAAAGGGTCTTTTAGGTAAACCTAGTCCGTCAACCACACTTACAGACTCAGGAATCACATTTGTGTCCTCCTGCGTGTGTACATATAGACAAGTACACACACACAGAGGCGTGCATGCACGTGCACACACACTCAACATCTGTGAATTTTTAGAAAGCTGGTAGAACCTAAAGCAAGAAAGAGAGATGCACCATTTGGCCATCAAGTTTGCCTCTTGCTCAGGCAAGAGGGTCCCCTATTACCTCTTCTCCAGATTTCTGCCATACCTAGGTTTTGCTCAAGCCCTTCTTTAGAAACTAATCTCCATGTGTGATGTGTCAGAAGGAAAAGACTTCTCCAACTGGGGGGGGCTAAGTGATGTCCTAAGTCCAACCTCAGGTGTTTAAACACACCTGTCCCTTCCCATCTCACCTGGGCAATATCTCTGTCTGCCAGCCTTCAAACTGAGAAACGAACCGTACCCATCTATATAAGAGAACACCAATAGTCACCAGTCATCTCAGGCTACAACCTGCTGTGTTTTTGGTTACAAAGACTATTTGGAGTAACTCTGCCACTCCATCTGTCTTTTTTCATTGCAGAGAATACTGTGCATTTTCTTTAGATAGCCCCGATCATCTGAAACATACTTCCTAGAACACTGAGCCTCTATTTCTTTCTGGTCAAATAAAAATCTAAGCAGTCTAAGATCTCCCTGGGCAGTGGTCCTCATCAGTGTGGGCCTGTCTGCATTGAGGGCCTCTCCCCTGCTCTCATCCCTCATCCATCTGCTCCCTTCACAGTTATGTGGCAGTGGAGAAGTGCCCGTGCCTCTCCCTGACAGCTAGAACACTGCTTGTAGTCACATCTGGGATGGTCTCACAAAGCCAAATGGGATTAGCTTGTCCTATCCTGATCCTATCTTCTGTATTCAACTGGGACAGAATCCAAGGAGTTACCGCATAAATACCCTGATCTCTATAATGATTTCAGGGAGATTTAACTCTCTTTTACTTTTGTCAGTGCTTAATGTTGGATGATTTGCTATTAATCACAATCCTTTAAACAGACTATAGCATGACAGACTGCTGACAGAGCTTTCTCCCTGTGTTCCTAGAGGAAGGTTAATACAACCTGCTTCATTTAAAACATGCATGCAAGCATGGCACAAGACTTTCGTTTCATGCTTCCCATTCTACCTCTTCAGATGGGGACAGGCAAGCAGCTCCTCACATGAACAAAGAAAACGGAACACCAGAGAGGTTACTGTCAACCATGTTTCAGGCAGAGATGTTTCATTTGGAAAGTGTGAGGTGACCTAGAGATTTCAGGGCACCACTAGGGCCTCTGTCCTAGCCCTGCCAATGCAGCAGGAGGTCTGGTCAAGACTCTGGACTGTGCCTTGCAGCTGGACTGGGGTGAGGTAAAATATAATTGAGTTGACAAAGAATGACAACTAAAATTTGCTCCAAGTTTAACTCAGCTCTCAAAACCTCCCCTGACATTCTGCCTTTTGGGAGGACTGAAAGGATGCGGCCAAACCAGTCTCTACTACGTTTGCTGAGTCAGGTAATTCCAAATATCTCTTCATTGCATCAACTCCTAGAAACCTATGATGGTGTATGTTTTTCTAAGGGCGTGTGATGGGACCTTGAATCGCCTCCTGCAAAAACCAAAACCAAATAAAAACAACTTCTTTTGCCATATTAAAGAAACTTCTGGGAAGTTCCATGTAACTTCTCTGGTGTCTTACTCACTCAGGGGACCAGCTCTGGCCAAACCTACACTGGGGAGTAGAGAAGTCGGTCCCTGTGGCCTCAAGGGTCTATATCCACTAGAGTTCATTTTTCTTTAGCTGCCAGGAATGTGGCTTTAACTGCCTATCAAAGAAGAACTAAATTTAGATCCCTGGTCCACAGAGTTGTAGTAGAGGATGTACCTGATTAGGAATCAGAAAACCTGGGTCCAGGATCTGCCCCCTAATTTGCTGACCTTATTCAATTACTTGTCAAATCTGGCCTTCGGTTTCCATATCACCAAAATGAGGTCTCCAAGACATCTTTATTCTAGGGTGTCCATTGGAATATATCTGATGAGATTTTTTTTTAAAAAGCTCTTTCTGTCAGATTTGCCTATGGAAGTTTTTTCAAATGTTCCACAGTCACAGTCATGGCTTGCAAATAAAGCATACCATCTCTTCTGTGTAGAATCGCTATAATGAAAATTCATCTTCTATAATACAATTAACCTGCACAGACTCCACCTCTGGTCCCATTATAACCTCAGCTCAGTATTCACGCCATGATCTGGCACCACTGGCTGGGGCCATTTTATGTTCTATGTGGTCTTCCAAGTGTACCATGTCTTGGAGATGTCAATTTGTTTCCTCTGGTGTGTCTCAAAGAGGCAGGTTGGCAAGGAGTGCCCTGTGGGGTCTCGGGTTTTACCAAACCTCCCAAATTCCCAAATACTCACACAGCAACCTGTAAAAGCCCAGGGAAACTCCTCCCTCTCACCCTAAAGTAGGTTCTCCCCTCTGGAGGATTCAGCATAGGCACTCTTGAATTCATTATGTAAAAGCAATCTCAACGGGTTTGATGGAAAAGAAAGTATAATAAGAGAGGGGATTCTGCTTCACGTCACAAGAGCTTTAAAGGTCTGGTCTCTCTGGCTTGCCTCTGTCCAGCAGAGGCATTGCTGCAGACAAGACTTGGCAGTGAGAGGATCAGGAGAGCTGAGGACACAGCCAATGACTAAATCTGAGAACCAGGATAGATGTGCAACGGGCTGCTGGGAAAACGAGACAGGCTTCCTCCATAAACAGGAGGAAGAGGGAGCAGAGAGAGCAGAGGGATGAGGAGTTACAAAGACCACATCCAAATCCCGGCGCCATCACTTACTCGCAGTGGTGTGCTGGAGCAGCTCACGCTGGCTGAGAAAAGCTACTTGCCAAATTTTTAGGAATTTTATGCACAGGTTGTCAAACATAAACATCATTAAAGATGAAATTATATGCCCTCATAATTAAATGAATTATATTAAAAACAAAGGTAATAAATACTCAAAACTCACCACTTCCTAAATTTTACTGCATTTTACTTACCTATGTTCTCAGAATTATTTACATCTAACCTACCTGTATGGCGGAAATACAAATACCAGTGCACTATTGCTTATCTCTTCCCAACTCTGTGGTCAGTGATGTCATACTGGTAGCTTGAAACCAGCCCTGGTGGGAGTATTTACACCATAGACATTGGCAAACATTACCAATCAGGATGTTTTTTTTCCCCCTGGAGAGCTGGTTGTTAAATATGTACCAGCATATCACTGCTTATTAGCCACATGATTTTGGGGAGTTATTTAGCTTCACAAAGCTTTCATTTCCTCCTCTGTAAGATGGCAGTTAGCTTAATGCCTGGCTCATAGTAAACATAAACATTAATAATCAATACTATTTCCTACAAGAATAGCTTCTTTCTCAAATTTCTTACCCAATATCCTGTAAGCAGAACAAAGCTTAACAAAGCACAGAGACAGAAGTGCGGGCAGCTTAATCCTTGGACCAACAAGTACCAATCCACCTCCCTCCACCCCAATTCCTGCTGTGGATATGGAGTTCCTGTGCGTGTATGTGTTAGGGAAGGGTAGGGGGGCTGAGAAAGACCTTAGTGTTTAGTCCTAGTAACTTTGAACTAAGAAACACAAACTGATTTTAAGGAACATTATTTAATACAACATCAGTGGTAGTTATGATCATTTAAAAAAGACTAGGGAGGCAAAGGAACTATGTTTAGGAACCACCTAGGAAGTCCTACATGCTGGATTAAGCTTAAGGAAGACATGCCAACATAATGGAACATTCTTACTAAGTAAAAACGGAGTTGAGACATCCGTGTTCCAATTTATCTGTTTTTAAAGAATTCTTTCCACTTTCTCTCCACGACAAAGCTGTTTAGGCTCAGAATGACTGTGCTGTTTGCAGAGGAAGGGATGAAGGATATGGTGGAAGGATTAAGCAATGAATAAGAACCTAAAAGAGAGTTAGAAAGCCTGGAGACAGAGATAAATAGGGGAGGGAGAGACAGAGAGGTGACGGAATGATAGACCTCTACAGACAGCATTTTTCTAATTCCACTGACAGCCTAGCATCTCACATCTCCTTCCAGCTTCGTTGCTTGGCTGTGTTCAGCCACTTTTACCTATTTTCCCTGTTGACATGGATAGAAAATTGAGCAATTACCCTTAAACTCAGTGCTCTCAGATCATCCAGATTGCTACACTTGCAGAATTAAGTCCTCAATCGCCCCTGGCTAGAAGTGGCTCAACTCAGCTTGTCCTTTAGGAATTAAACACTTTTTGGTTGGCCAGAAGGATTTATTATCCCTAAGGTTTTGAGGTATTCAATTCTGTCAAAACTGGACTTCTGGATGCAAAGGAGCGCAGCCCTCTCCAGCGGGGATGAGGCAGGCCCAAAAGCTGGGAGCTGCCAGGAAGAGGAAGTTACAATCCACTCACAGTCCTGCGCTCCGCTAAAAGGCAGTAGTTAAGCACAGGAAAAATCGAAGCATTTTTTTAAGCTCCTGTTTTCAGGGACTTTCTACTTTTTAAAGGCATATTTTGGAGCTCATAAATTCTTTTCTAACTTGAATTTAGGTCTGACATAAACTATGTGAAAGTTGACTCCATATCTAATTGCGTATTCAGAGATTATTTCAACATGAACGTTCTTCACCTTTTTAAAAGAATTTCTTTTCTCCCCTTTGTGTGCTTCTCAATGTTCATCTTTAAAATCTCACATTCTATCTAGAATTTACTTCCTGGGACTTGGATTCTAGACCTGGAGGAGACCAAGGTGGCCTGGACAAGGTTAAAGAGGGGACACAGCTTTGCACTTGCAGTCTACTCTCCTCTACTAGGAGTCCCCTCCACACACCCCTGACTTCTACCCCCCTTTCCTGGCCAACTTCCACTCTTCCTTCAAGTTGAAGTTTAAAAGTCACTACTTCAAAGTGGCCTTCTCTCATGCCTTGGTCCAAATCAGGTCTCTACATTACTCTCATAGTACCCAGTGCCCTCCTCTCTCAGGGGACTAAACGTAACGTGTCCTTACTTTAGTTGTGCAACTATTTGTTTAAGTCCTATTTCCCCAAGCAGGCTGAGAACTGCAGGAGGGCAAGGACAATGAATACTTTGCCCACCATCATATCCCCAGTGTGCAGCCCCAAGCATCACATCACACATACTAGTATTCAACAAATGGTTGTTGAATGCATGAATGAGTGACTTCTGAAGGTCACCTGTAGAGACTGAGTTCAGTCCTATTCCAGATCTGATGTTCTTTCTCTAACACCCACAACCTTCCATGACAGAAGAAGTTGAAAGGCCTTCAGGCAAGCCAGAAACTTGATTCCAAGAATAAGAATGCATGATTATGCTACTGAAGGATGGTCGTCTAAATAGGACAGATCAGTTTTGCCATTTTGGGACCCTGAGATCATTTGGGAGCTCTGGCTGTCCATCGTTCTCCAGCTATTCTCCATAATCCTGAATCCCAACTTCCCTGAAGCACTGTGTCAGCTATAGCTGGGAGTGATTCTGCTTGGAATCAGCAAATTAGGTGACTGGCAATCTTCATAACTTCATGAAAGGCAGTTTATGTGGGGAGGTTGAATATCTGTAGTTGAGAATGGACCAGAATCAGGGCCCATCTCTGCAGAACCAGATTCTCTTCTGGTTACTGTGAATTCCTTATTCATCTTCCATGTACAGTCTCTTCTTATGCCAGGTATCTTACCTTGGAAGGCCTTTCACATTCTTCTCTAGCTAACCAAATCTTTCCCATCCTTCGGGACCCAGCACAAGTTTTCCCTTTTTCCTGAAGTGATCTCAGCCCACAGGGATTGCTTCCTCTTCTGAACTCATGACCATTAATAATGACCATTCGCCACTTCTGCCTTTCATTAAACTGTTGTCTTACCTATTTACCTCTTATAGTGCCTTTTATCTACATTACTCTCTCTCATAGTACCCAGTGCCCTCCTCCCTCAGGGGACTAAATGTAATGTGTCTTTACTTTAGTTGTGCGACTATTTGTTGTCTCTCCAACAAAGTTCCTCGTTGCTTTAGAGCATAGCCTGCTAAGGTCTTGTGAAGGATTTGCAGATCAGTTACCAAAGGCCTAATCCAACTTGCGTTTTGTTCTGTTTATAAAGCATTTTTTTAAAAAATTCTGTCATCTTAAAAAAATGAATTAAAAAATTTTGAGGCTGTACCATTTCCTCTCTGGTTTCACCAGGGGCCTCATCATTCCTTATTGTCCTACAATAAGAAACATCTGCTGTTTCACATGTTTATAGTATCTGCCTGGTCCCAGACGCATGTGAGCTTAAAGCCTGGCCACTGTCCTGCAGAGAGTCCCCATGTAGTCCTTTTTGGTTAATAAACAGATCCCAAAGCCACCTCTACTTGTCACTCACTCTCTGTTTCTCATTCTGAAAACACACCTAATCTTCAAAGCCGCTTTCTTCTTCTATTTTTCTATTCTCTTCCCTAGGAAGCCTGAGGCATGAACGAAAGGGGGAAGTGCTTCTCTTCTTTCCCTAGGCATCAGGGGCCTGGGACAGAGACTGCATCTTGCCCAGGAAAGAATGAGCAACACATACCAAGGATGAAGCAAGGAAGGCTAAACGCTGAGAAATATATCTAGAGAGACATGGATCCTGAAAGTTTTCTATGAAAGACAGGGAGGAAAAGAGGGGAAGGCATTTTCTCACTAGATCAGAAGCCCCTGGAGGGCAAGGATTGTCTCATCCATCACTATCTCCAGCATCTGGAGCAATGCAGGCCTCGGGAGGCACTGAACAAAAACCTGCTGGCTTTCCTCAATAAACCTGATCTCTAAGGCTGGTGGTGGAAGGAGATGATCTACCTAGAGGGGGCCTGGACTTTAGGCCCTCATTTCTACTCACTGAGATTCATCTTCTTCTTTGGAATTATTCACCAATCACCCATCCCTACCAAGTGTTAAGAAAATGATCAGCCGCTTCCCAAGTGATAACACTCCTTGCACTGATGACCTCAAAGAATGTGATTTTATTAAGGGAGCCAGCAGGTTTCCTTACAGGTGCCCAGGGTCTGTTTAATGTCATTGCTGAATGGGCATCGATGGATGATTCAGGAGAATCATTCGCGCAGTCTCCCCACCCGCTGGATATCCTAAGTTCAAAGGAGCAGCCTTCACTAGTCAATCAATAATTCTCTGAGCAAAGATAATTCTAGAAACTAGTTACATGTAACATATGATTTCTACTGCATAATGGATTCTAAACATTCACATACAGTGAAATGGACTAAGTCAAGTGTGAAGTGTAACATATGAACTGATTTTCCATTAAAGGACACAAGCAAAACTGCACGGAAAACAGATTTATGCTGGGGAAGAGGCATCCCTCCTAGAAGGTAAAAGCAAGTACACTCTCTGACAAGAAAGGGTTTTATGCTTCAAACCTCCAGGGCCAAAATAAAGGCCAGATCACAAATTTCACATTCCAAGTTTATGAAGGAGAAAAAAATACTAGAGTTATTCTTGGAAAATAGGTATCTTTTCTTCTTTCCTTCCTTAATGAAATTTTATTAAGCATCCCATCAATCATTCTAGGCCCTCTGTATTACAAATATGGAAGCTGACATCAGTACAACCTACCCATGGAAGAAGATGCCAGCATATGTGAGGGTCATACCATTCATTTCAGCCCAGAGGCTAAGAACAAAGGCCCTGGGTCAAGATCTGTATTCAAATCCTGGTGCTGCCATTTACTAGTTGTGTGACTGTGGGTAAGTCTACCTTTCTTTGCCTTAGTCTGCTCACCTTTAAAATGGGAATAATGAGCCAGGCGTGGTGGCATGCATCTGTAGTCCCAGCTACTCAGGAGGCTGAGGGGGAGAATCACTTGAGCCCAGGAGTTCAAGGCCAGCCTGGGCAACACAGCAAGACCCTGTCTCTAAAAAATTTTTTACAATAAATAAGTAAATAACAAATTAAATCATTAATTTAAAAATGAGGATAATGAATGATCTAAATGTCTATCAACAGGTGAGCATACCATGGTATGTTCATACAATGGAATACTATTTAGCAATAAAAATGAGCAGGCTAACGATACGCACAACAACCTGGATGAATCCCAAAATCATTACACTGAGTGCAAAGAGCCAGGCACAAAAGAGTACATACTTATGCTTCCATTTATATAAAATTCTAGAAAATGCCAACCACTCTATAACACAAAAACATATCAGTAGCTGCCTGAGGCTGGGACAGAGGAGGGATGATCCAGAAGGAGCATGGAGGGACTTTGGGGAGTGATGGAAATGTCCTGTATATTGCTTGTGGCAGTGGTTTCTCGGGGTATATACACCTGTCAAAACTCAAATTGTGCACTTTAAATTGCATACAGTTTATTGCATATAAACCAGACCTCAATTAAGTTCATTTTAAGGACCTTACCCATTGATCTGTTTTGAGAATTAAATGAGAAAAAATGTAGCTGGCACATGGTAAGTGTTTGGTAATAAATGATGACGACAGTGATGCTGGTGGACACTGGAGCATGAGAGTGGAATGTCACCCTGGGAGCCAGAAGACCAGGGTTTCTCTTTGAGTCCTGCTATTCTGAATAATAATCTCTAAGCCTCAGTTTCTTAACATGTCAAACGACAAGATGGCCCACAGAGTTCCTTAAAGTTGCAACAATTTGATCTTACAGTGATGATGCCATGAAGACAGCCAGTACAAGCTTCTAATTACAGGCATTTGTAATGTGTGCAAACCAGTTACTCCTTGAAATGTAGCACTTCCACACTGAAAAAAGTGGAGAAAGTAGGATTTTAGAAGTCTCTGAAGGGAGCTGGAAAGAGGTTCAAGGGAGGGCAGGGAAAAGCCTGGAGAAGAATATGAGCTGAGCAAACCTTCTACAGATCATGAATTTAATTGTTTTCTTATGTTTCCATTTGGAAGTTTCTGCCAAAGAACTCTGAAATCTTTTTTCCTGAATTTAATGTGTTCTTACTTAAAACACAAGTCTCTTGGTGCTCTGAACAAATACAATACATGAGCAACTGGGGACTGAAGCTGTCCAAAAAAGATGCAGCAGGAAACAACTTGCCCTATACTTGCTCCTACGCACTTTCAAGACTGGCCAGATCCTCACGCTACAAATTACCTGCCTTCATCACCAGTCTCCCTCCCCCTGGTTCAAATCAGAGGCTCCAGAATCGCTGCTCTAGCATTACAATTTCCATGCACACTGATCCCTAACCCTAACCGCCCACCAGCTCTGTTAATGTCTGACAGAGACTCTGCCTCCTGAGTCCTTGGGCACACTCTCCTGGATGGTCACCTTGCTGCACTATGCAACCAAAGGCTGAAGCAACAGTCTGTAAGGACAGGCAGATCAAAAGTAGGGCCAGCCACCAATCTCTGAGCTGCCAGTTGGGCACCGGCAGAAGACATCCTAGGTACATATCTGGGAAAGTAGATTTTGGGAACAGAAATATAAGATACCATATCTCATATAGTCATTGGGAACTATTAGTGAGTGGAGAAGTCTGGCCGCTAAAAGCAGTTTAGTGGGTTGAGGTAAGGAGGAATATCTGGCAAGAAGAGATACTAGAAAACAAGGAAAAAAGCTGGAAAATGATGAGAGTATGCTCGTAAGTTATTACTAAATCTTAGAGTGTGGATGGATTTTCCTGCCTCTATGACTACTCTTCCCCCTTAAAAACCTTCTGGAATGAGATAAGGCAGAAGAATTTTTTTCACACAACTCTCACCCTCTCCAGTCCTCAGTCCTGGCTTTAGAGACACAATGGCAGGGTTGTCAAACATTCATCTAGGGAGCTTACTTTAATGCAGATCTCTGGGCCCCAGTTCCACCTTTTGGTTTGTGCATGGCCTGGGAATCTGTATTTTAACCACCATGCCAGAATATTTCATAAATGTCCTTTTTGACCCTCTGCCTAATTTTGTGATTACCAGGTAATTACCTGAGTTTTACAGACTGAATCCTCTCCCTTTGTATGTAGTCACATACAAAGATATTGAAAGACGGCTTTGGGACTCCACATCAAGCCAGGAGCAAGTAACTGGTACTAGACTTGCCCTCCCACAGTAAACAACTAGAAACTGGGGGAAAAAACACACAATACCACTGTTTTCAGATGTTGTACAATATGCAGTGTAAGACTATGATTCCTGAGAGAAGGCAAACAGATGAAGTAAGCCCCAGGTCACCATGGTTTTCTGCCTAGAGGTACTTCCTGGACTCTGGCAAAGCAAGGGTAAACCCCAAACAGCATGGAGGTCTTGCTGAGTTGAGCAGGGAGAGACTGAAGTTTAGGGGGGGCTTAGGTCACTGGAATTTGAGAAACAGAGTCTGAAAGACTTGGGAGCTATGCAGAGGAATAGCTCCAATAGTCTACACTGATGGAATACTAAGCTGCACCACAGTAGGGTGAAACTCCATGAGGCCGGGCAAAGAATTACCACCAGGAAGGTATGAGCTGAACAATCCCCAGAGCTTATACAGAATTGGAGGAGGCTCAGCTCCACCCAGAGTGGAGAGATCTTATTGAACAACCAGGCACTCAGCAGAGACATCTTAGTGTCTTAGTGTTTAGTGCTAACTCTAACCATGTCCTAATAAAGATTAAAAAAAATTCTCAAAATGATCAAGTTGACCAACAAATTCATTAACTGCTTACCAAAACAAATACAGATGGTACCCAACTTACGATGGTGCAACTTAATGATTTTTTGACTTTACAATGGTGCAAAACGATATGCATTCAGTACACTCCTCAACTTATGATGACATTTCATCCCGATAAATCCATCATAAGTTGAAAATATCATAAGCTGAAAATGCATACAAAAACACATTACAGTATTTTCAACTTACATTATGGTATTTTCAACTTACGAGTTTATCTGGATGTAACCCCCCCATAAGCAGAGGAAAATCTGTATAGATTCTTTAAAGGAAGACAACAAGATCCAGACACTCAACATAGTAACATTCACAATGTCCAGCATCCAATCAAAAACTACTAATCATGTGAAGAAGTAGAAAAATATGACTTGTAACCAGAAGAAAAATTTGTCAACAGAAATAGAAACGATAGACATGATGAAATTAGCAACAAAAGACCTTGAAAATAGCTACTACTACATTTGGATCCCAAATCCAAATGCTCCAAAATCCAAAACTTTTTGAGTGCCAACATGAAGCTCAAAGAAAATGTTCACTGGGGCATTTCAGATTTTGAACTTTTGGATTTGGGATATTCAACCAGGTAAGTACAATGCAAATATTCCAAAATCTGAAAACAATCTGAAATCTGAAACACTTCTGGTCCCAAGCATTTCAGATAAGGGATACTCAACCTGTATAAGGGCTACGATTAAGGGTAAAGGAAAACATGAACAAAATGAGGAGAGAAATGGAAAATATATTTAAAAAGAACCAAATGGAGCTTGTAGAACTGAAAAACATAATATCTGAAATAAATGCACTGGATAGGGTTAACAGCAGATTGGAGATTATAGAAGAAAAGGCCACTTACACAGCAATAGAAACTATGCAAACTGAAGCACAGAAGAAAAAGTAGATTGAAAAACAAACAAAAAACACCAAGCCTCAATGACCTGCGTGGACAATTGTGTGGACACACATACCTGTAACTGAAGTCCCAGAGGGAGCAGGAGGGAAGAAAAATATATTTTAAAAGAAAATGGGTAAAATTTTCTAAATTTGATGAAAACTATAAATCCATAGACTCAAGAAGTTCAAGTAGGATAAACACAAAGAAAACCATACAAAGGCACATCATAGCCAAATTGTTGAAAATAAGTGATAAAGGAAAAGAAATCTTAAAAGCAGCTAGAGGGGAAAAGATACATACGTGGGAATAAAGATAAGAGTAACTACTGACTTCTCATCAGAAACAATGTAGGCCAGAAGACAATGAAATACTTGTTTAAAGTGCTAAAAGAAAAAATATTGTCATCCTAGAATTTTGTATCTTGTGAAAATGAGGACATTTTCAGACAAATAAGGCAGAGAGAATTTGTTGCCAGAGGACTTGCTCTACAAAAAAATGACACAGTTCTTCAGGCTGAAGGAAACTGATATGAGACAGAAACTAGGATCTATTCAAAGAAGTAAGGGGTGTGGAAATGGTAAATACGTGGGTTAAAAAGAAGGCTTTAGTAACTTAGGTGCCAAGCATAATCTCTCCTAGTGGGTTTCATTTTAGAGATATATATAAACCTCATCTTTTTCCTTGAGTTTTGAACATAGGCTTCCACTAAGCCATGGCTGCCTGCCTTTTTAGTCCTGTTTCCGCCTCATTTATATAGTCTGCCATGAACTGACTACTCTGTGTCATGCACTGGAGATAAACAGGACACAGAAAGATAAATAAGACATGATGTCTGCCATTAGGAGCTTAGAGCCTGGTGGGAAAAACAATCAAGCCAGCAAAGAGTTAAAGTGTGATATGTCCTACTTGTACTCAAATCCTGGCTCTAGTCACTCAGTAGATCTGTGACCTTGGGCAACTTACTTAACCTCCCCCTGTGCCTTAGTTTCCACAACTGTAAAATGGGGATAATAATGGCACTAAGGGGTTGGGGTGAGAGTAAATGCTTTAACTTATACAAACTGATGGACTAGTGCCTGGTATATAACCCCCTAATAAATACTAGCTATGTTGTTGTTATTACAATGGAGGTTTGCCGAGGAGGGGTAAGGGGCACAGAGAAAAAACATCTGAGTCAGAGAGGGAGAAGGATGGAAAGGGAAGACATTTCAGAGAAGGTGGTGCTTCAGCTGAGTTTTGAAGGACAAGCAGAGTTAGTGGGTAAAGAAGGGGGAGAGATACTCCAGGCAGAGGCAGCAGCAGTTAGCAAGGCATGGAGATGTGAATCAGCACGTGTGATGAGACCACTGCAAATGTTTACAGTAAGGCTGCAGCAAACAATGCCTTAGCTGTAGCCCAAGAAACGCTCTGGGCACTCTGGGGACTCTTTAAGAAGCTGTTTTGACTTCCTCCAAGGGATTCTTACCTCCTCCATCATCTGATCCATCCAGGCTCTGCTGTCTGAGGCGATAACTGCCCCCCAAAAAAGAAAAGGAGAGCAGAAAATGAGTTTCAATCACGCAAAGGAACAACTCAAATTTTTATTGTATCCATTCTTTCTCCTGGATGAAAGTGTCCCTGGACTCACTTTCATCCGTCAACTTGGTCAAACCTAATTAGGCAACTGGGTCTGTCATGTGTGGTTGCACCACCCCAGAGGGCAGCATCACACAGATTATGATACGAATACACCCTCTGCCCCTGGCTCTGCCTTTACAGTCACCTTTATCTAGAAACCTTCTTTCCTTTTTTTGGATATAAGTCTTAGGAGAAGGCTAGGCTTAGGAAGCTGGTGTTGCTTCTGCCCATCTCTGTCAAAAGAGCAGAAGGCATGGGTCAGTACCCTGATACGTAGACATACAATTCTATAAACCACAAGGTGGGAGGTAAGACATGGCCATTAATGCCAGAGTCCAGACCTTCAGCTGAGGAAGCAGCATTAACCAAACCCTTGATTCAGCAGGCATAATTCCAGCCCCAGACCATAGCCAGATTCATACTGTCTTATTTTTTTAACGTTGTGTTCAACATAGCCAAGACTGCACTGTTGACAAAGGTCACCACAGGATACCATAAAAATACTGGAAACATACTCTTCTATTTCTTCAGAAGCCTTCCTTCCTAACCTGAAATAAAGAAAAGACAAGGTTTATGAGAACCCACTAGGCTCATGCCCTGGGGAAGTGTCTTGGAGAAGGGTTTCAAAAGTGGGGCAAATTAGTACATCTCAAGTGCTTTATTTCTCTGAATTCCTCTTTATAGACCAAGCCACACAAGCAGCATGAGAGAATGACAGACACTGTGCAGTGCCTTCTTATAGCCTTGTTTCAGTATAACTCCAAACGAAATGGTTGAGTTTAAGTGCAGGTTGAGTGAAAAGGTTAAAATTCAAATAGATGCAGATGATATGGTGCCCTTCTCTCTTTCAATAATTAACTGACCAATTTATAGAGCACTTTCTTATGACTGAGGCCCTGGGTCTTATTTGGTGCTGTTAATTGTCAGCATGTGTAGCTTCCCAGGAGCAAACGGGATGCTGTGGGCACACAGTTCATGCTGCAGGCTCAGGAACTGTTTTTCTGTGTCTTCTACATGAAGGACCAAAAGACCTTATGAGTGATATTGGGTGAGTAACACCCCTTAAGACATTCCATGAGAACACAAAGCCTGGCTGACACACATACATTTATCTAAGGCGAGGTTCTCTTAGTGTGCATAAGATCCATCTGGGGAGACTGTTAGACATATAGACTGGTGGGCCTGGCACTGACAGATTTCTGAATCAGCTGGTCTGGGGGAGGAGGAGCCCAAAATTCTAATCTAAGCAGGTTACTACTGACACTCTGAGAAACACTGCTCCAAAGTCTTCTAAGTAAGATTGACAAGACGTTGATATTATTAAATTTGAGTATATGGTGATTACATTTCTGTATGTCTGAAAATTTCCACAATAACAGAGTTGCTGTTTGTTTTAAATGAATCCTTTCAAGTCAGAAATCTAGCACCATGATGAGCAGGGGCAAAGCATGGCGGCAACGTCACAATCCTGCCTGGAAGCAGGATGTATGAGAAGACCCTTGACAATATGGGCCCACCAGCCTCCCAGTAAGAGCTACATTGGAGTCAACAAGCAATTCCTGCAAAATGCAAATAATTTACCCCAAGAATATAATCCCACATTAATTTTTTGTCAATTAAAAAACAAAAATTAAAAAATAATTTAAAAAATTAAGCCCAGTTTAAATAGAATATTTTCCATGAAATTTACTCTATCGACTGTACTATTTTAGAAGAGAAAGCAAGCTGGGCATGGTGGTACACATCTATAATCCCAGCTGCTCAGGAGGCTGAGGCAGGAGGATCCCTTGAGTCCAGGAGTTTGAGTCCAGCCTGGGCAACATAGCAAGACCCCACCTCTCTAAAAAGATGATAGCTGAAGTGAGGAGGGAGAAGAGGATGGGTAGGTCCAGTTGGATGGACAGGATGTAACAACTCTGAGGGAATCTCCCAGGCAGCAGTTTTTGATCCTTAAAGGGCAGAGTAAGGAGACTGAGCAACTAGAGGTAGGAGGGTGGGGGACAGAAGGGCAGTGAGAGGCACCAAAGGGAAACTGCAGCAGGGTGTCCAGGGCATCCCCACTGTGGTACCACTGGATGCTGTAGGTTCCCAATGCCTGTCTCAAGGCAAAAGAATCCTAAAGGAAGAGCATCCAGCAGCCACCAAAGCCACCTTTTGTCTGTGGAGGACAGAACCTGTTTAACCAGCTCATGCCATTCCCTAGGACCACTGCCTCTAACTGTCTCTATACCCCCACTGTCCTCATGAAACAGCTAATATGTCACCAATGGTAGAAGTGCTTGGATAAAGAATAATGGGATTAAAGAGGCTAGGCAGACCAGGGCAGCGCCTCCCTTATGTACATAAGACACATGTTCATCTCTGATTACCCTCAGGAGTTATGACCAAATTGTTCCTTCCTACGCAACGTGCCATGGCAAAAGCAGCAGCGATTTTTGGCTGAAGGAAACAATAATGATAATGCTAATCTTCAGGGGGAGGCTGATTAACTGCCACTTAGCCAGTCAACATCCAAAAGGGGGAGGAGTTTAATATTCAGCTTAATTGTGGCTGAGCCCAAGGACTCCCCCCACCCTCATTTCTCTCCACGGAGGAAGGAGAAAGATCAGAATGGAGTCCTCAAGGATAGGCAGCAGGGATGCCTTCAGGTGGCGTGTCCTCTCTTGCTCACTCTCTCTGCCGGAAACAACAGGTTCTGGTGGGGAGAAAGCCTGGTGGGATGGAGCGCCCTGCCTCCGACCTGGGTCACAGACAGAACACTGGCCACTTCTGGGCCTCATCTACCTTGCAGATGAGTTTGGTCTGGACCATGCTGCTGTTTGTTTATTTTTTGTTTTGGTCTGTTTTAATGTGAATTCATTGCCAAAATTGGGACATTTCATACAAAAATCCAGATTCCTGGATTCTTTCATAAAAAGCTTGGCAACACCAGACCTGGACTGGATGAACCTGAGCTCTGGCCCCCTACACTCAACCCTAACACTGGGTGGGCCACGACCAGTTCTCAGTCACTGAATCTGTGCTGCTGGGTTTCTTATAGGAGTTGGAGGTAAGTGAGTTATCTCCTATGCTATGCAGCTATCAAATGTGAGAAAGCAAAAGGAAGACTAAGTGGAAGGCATGGCTTAGGGGAACTGGCAGAGAGTATCTTAATATTTCTTCATACACGTGTGAATATGCAAATAATTTGTCTATGTATCTCAGGAATATAACTTACGGTGTCATTCTGACATAAAACCCCACTTCACAGATTTACTTCACCTCGGGCTAGTGCAGTGCCACAGAGCCCAGCTCAAGGACACAGAATCTACCACAGTGTTTTTTCAACTACAGGTCTGACCCACTAGTGAGGCATGAAGTCAATTTAGTAGATCACCACCAGCTCTTTTCTCTTTTCTTTTTCTTTCTCTCTTTCTTCTTCTTCTTTTTAAATAGCATAGCACAGAAAAGAATATATTGCAAATAGCAAGGATAAGTATTATGTAAACTTTTTGTTTCTAGTTTTATATATACACACATACCCGTCATGATGTAGAGTATATTTTTAAATTATTGGTGACAGGTTAGAAACAAACAGACAAGCAAACAAACAAAAACCTAAAACACTGTGGTCTACCACAGCCCACCAGGGTAGGTAACCGGAGAAGGATCTGGGGCTGAAGTCCCGTCTGCCACAGACTATGCAGAGACAGAGGCTGAGGTAAAGGATTGTGAGCTCTGGGTCATCTCTTCCTCACAGACATGCTTCTTTCCCAACTTCTGAGGAAACTGAGGTCGTTGATGTGGCCTGTGTGACCTGGCCCCAGCCCCGGACAGGCTGTCTGCAGAACTGAGGTCAGCACAGACCTGGGCTGCCCGTCTATTACTGCACTCATGGCCCACGAGTCTCCTTCCCCCGAAGTGGCTATTAGAGGGTTTGGGAACCTGACAATGAACATAATGATGCTAGGAAGACCACCTGACACAGAGCACTTTCCAACACTCCTCAAAGACTCACATCTACTAACACTGTACCAGTTGAGCTCTGGAAAAGGGGTAAAGGGGGTTTTAGTAGCACCATTTTATACACAGGGAGAGACACTGGACACTGTGGTCGTGTGCTTTACCCAAATCACAGATCTAGTTAGTGATGAGGCTGAAACTATAGTCCGTATCTCCCAACTTTTACCCTAGATTCCAAACACTTTGCCCCAGTCCTCTTCAAAAGTAGACATTTGCTGATTTTCTGACCTCCCTAGGGCACCCAGATATTTGGATTTATGGTGCAGACAGTCCCTTCTTGACTTTCCCTGCTTATGGAAGACAAGAGATAGTACAGAGCAGGGTGGGGAACCTTTTCATGTTAGAAGGCCACATTAACTTAGCTGGAATCAAATAAGGCCACATTCAAGAAACTTCAAATAGATATACTTAAAAATGTACACTATTTTGTAAAAATCTAACTACTATGTACTTAATAATTTCAAAAAATGAAAACTATTTGTTAATTTTAAAGTTAACTAACCTTTTAATGACTTCATTGTGTCTCCCCTTTTGTTGGAAAGTATTTGAATATTTCGCTGCAGCATGGAGGTCCACAATTTCAGTTGATCCTCTAGATGAGTATCAGTCATTTGTGACCTTAAGGGCATCTTGATTTGGGTTAGGTAGGAGAATGTAGATTCGCAGCAATAAGTGCTTGAAAAGCAAAAAAGCATTTTTCGGGCATGTTACCAAAGGCGTGGGTATTCTACTGCATTTTTCCATATTTCCATTGGATCTTTCTTAGCATCAAACAATGACTTTAAAATGTCATCTACTGAGAGCTCAGTCAATTCCATCTGTAGTTCTTTAGGTGCCTTGGTGATATCAACTAGGTGAGGCTGAAATGTTAATTTGAGTGTGACGTCATGATTCTGAAAGTCAGTGAACCTTTCATTGTATTGTTCAATTAATAGGTCTATAACAGCTGTGTATTCTTCAAACAATTCGCATATATCATCCTGCTCACCCATGACATTTGCTGACTGGGGAAAATGTTCATCTGAAATTTCCTTTTGAAGAATTGTTTTGAGAAAAGATAGCTTTTTTTTGAAATGCTTGAACTTTTTGCCACATATATATAGACTTAGTTTTACCTTGTGAGAAAATATTCAAGTTGTTTTGATTTGACATGATATCACACACAAATGCTGCATTTCTATAGAAATCTTCTTTGAATAATTCACATTGCTGATTCTGTTCTTTGTAAAATTTAACTATCTATTCTCACAGAGATAAAATTTTGGCTAGCATGTGTCCCTGCAATAGCCAACATACGTTAGAATGATACAGCAAATCCACACTGAATACCTCATGGTTGAACTTTAGCATTTTACAAAACTGAAGATGCCCTGTTGCATTTGCATGAATATAGTTAACAATACTTACAACTTGTTGCAAAGTGTTGCTTAAAATAGTAGCTTTAGTACAGAGATTTTGCTGATGCAAGATACAATGAAAAGAAATGAGAGCATCTGGATCTATTAATACTTTTTTTAATCTGCGCAATGAACCCTTCATGTTTTCCCGTCATGGAAGGTGCACCATCTGTACATACCCTCACTAAATTTACCAAATTCAGTCCAATTTCACGACATTTATTTTGAAAGTTGTTGAAGATATCTATTGCCCATGCATGTTCTGTTCGCAAGAGTGCCCAAAGCGAGTAACTCTTCATAGCAAAGAAAATCTTCTGTTATGACCTGAATGAAGTATAAAACCTGCACACCAAGTCAGTAGTATCAGTTGATTCATCCAAAGTGATTGAATAATACATATTTTCCTTTTGAAGTATTATATGAAGTTATTTTGTTAAGTTGAAGGCTAATTCATGCTGCCCATCAGTTATGGTTCTCCTTGAAAGAGGCAGTTGTTTGTACTTTAAAACACTGTTGGGGTCTAAGCATCCTACAACTTGAACGATGCATTCTTTCACAATTTCAACATCACTGAATGGATTCCCTTTTCCTGAGTACATAAGCTACTTTATAAGTTGCTTCAGTGGCATTATTATTGTCTTTGCTCTTGCTTTTCATCTTTTAATTTCTACAATACAACCTTCCTCGCCTCTCCCTCTAATTTAAAATATTGGTGGTCCTCATGAGTGTTATAATGTTGATGAGCACTGAATTTCTTTAACGTTGATATTGCAGTATCACAAAGCAAGCAAATCATCTTATCTTTAGCGGAAACAAGATAATATTGCAATTTCCAATCCTCATTTAAAAATCTGTTTTCTTCCCTCAGCATTCTCTTGGTCTTCTTTGACATGATGGGCTTTTAAGCAGTCAGAATTAAAAAATATTGTCGACAGGCGGAAGAAATGGCGGTCTGAGAGAGTCCTCCCACCTCACCGCTCCCAGGGAAGGAGGTGAAAAATGCCATCGGCTGCCTGTGCGTGCGGACTGCTCACTCCGAAAACTGCATTGTGAATTACAGAGAAACATCATGGGACGCTCAGCCCAAGAAAACAGGTGACAGAATCATTCATAAAGATCGGAGACAGCAGGGAGTGCAATAGAGCCCAGAGCATGGGAAGGACGCACTCTCCAGATCAGCGCAACCTGACCCCCAAGAGGTTACGCACCTTCCCCACAGACTTCCCATCCACTCAGTCAGGGACAAGCCCCGAGTTGGGGCAAAGCTGTTGCTGGAGGCAGCAGGCTCCGTGGAGAGGAAACAATTGCGAGAGCCAAACAGAACTCTCAGCTGCAATATACAGAGACCGCTCAGGGCCGAGTAGGGACTGGGCAGAGATACAGCTTCCTGGGACAGTGCACGGGAATCCGCAGGCCGGCACCGCGCCACTGGAAGTCAGTGAGACCTGGGCACAGGAGTTTAACGGAGAGCGGGACATGCCCTTAGGGGCTGCCGGCAATTGCCTCCGCGGGCCACAGGCCAGTTGAGAAAAGCTGCACCACCCGGGCGTGATCAGAGCCCGGCTGTGCGCCAGGCTGGCGGTGGCAGCCATCTTTAAAGCCGCCCGCCCGGAGCTGTGAGCCGCGTCTCTAGCTCCGCCCTGCCCCAGCCCGGGGCTCTTCCGCTGGGGTGAGACAGGCTGTGCCCTTGGTGGCAAGGGAAAGCTGCATCTGTGGGTTCCAGGTGGGATGAGATCCCGGAACTGTAGCGGCAGGACCTTTGTGTATTGGAAACAGTTTGCAGCCCGTCCACCTGGTCCTGCTACCCCGGTTCTGGCCTCCGACGAGTCCGCTACCTGCTGGTCCTAGTGCCCGCTCTTCAGGTCCCAGCCCTCCTGTACCCCAGGGATCGGTCATTTTGAAGGTTGCTGGTTATAGTGACTCATTTTGTATAAGTACCGGTTCTCATGGCAACCGAATGCCTCAAGAGCCACAAGCTGAACCAGAGCAGCTCCCCGTAACCCTGCCCACTTCATTAGGGAATTTCGCGCCATCCAAGAGTGCCTCCAGTGGCCATTATTCCCCCCATGGGAACATCCCCCTGGTGGAGACTTCTGGGGATAGAGACGCCCACCCACCTCACCTTGGGGTCTAGTGGTGGAAAACGGACGCACAATTGGAGATCCCCCTATCAGCCAGTGTAATGCGGAGACGCACATCAGAGGGACAGACACACTCAGCTAGATAAGCAACCTCTGATCTGTGTAGAATTTTTCCAATTCAGCTCGCACACTGCAGCCAAAAGAAATTGTGTTTCTACCCACACCTCAGTAGGAGCAGGGTCAAAGTAACCCCTAGGAGCTACAAGGCCCCTCCCAAAGCTTGGGGCTTTTGCATACCCCACCCGGGGGATCAGAGTCTGCCACGGACATAACAGAATACCTAGCTGTTAGGGAGCTGTGGATTCATACCCTCAAGTACAATCCACCAGCTTGGAGCTCAAGCTGGGAGGACAAGTTCACTACACTCCTCCAGGAAGAGGAGAAGACAACAGGTCAGAGGTAATCCAAGATTCACCAAACTTACTAAAATACACATAAGGCAATACAGGCCACTACTCCTCTCCCTGGCTCTGCCAAGGAATGAACCTCGAGGGCTTGGAGACAGGGCCATAAACTAGCCCTAATATCCCCAGCTCTCCACCAAGAGGCCAGATGAGGAAAAAAACAGCGAAAGAACTCAGGGAACATGAAAAATCAGAGTGAAAAGTCACGCCCAAAAGAAATCATCAGTTCCTCAGCAACGGATACCAACTCAAATGAAATGGGTAGAATGACAGAAGAGGAATTTCGTTTACGGATTATAAGAAAGCTCAATGAAATTCAAAAGAAAATTGAATCCCAGCACAAAGAAACCACAAGAAAAATGCAAGAAATGAATGAAAAATTTTCTATAGAAATAGAAGTATTACGGAAAAATCAAATAGAAATTCTAGAAATGAAAGAAGCATTCAAGGATCTACAAAACACAGTGGAAAGCCTTAAGAATAGGCTGGACCATGCAGAGGAAAGAATTTCAGAGCTAGAAGACAACTCTTATGCGCTAAATAAATCAGTTGAAGAGAAAGAACACAAAAACAAGAGGCATGAACAAAGCATACAAGAAATGTGGGATTATATAAAGAGGCCAAACATAAGGATCATAGGCATCCCCGAGGGAGAGGAAGAAAATTCACGTGGGCTGGATAATCTATTTGAAGGAATAATAGAGGAAAATTACCATGGCCCAGCCAGAAATCTCGATATCCAAGTACAAGAAGCTCACAGGACTCCTGGGAGACTCAACATGAAAAGGCATTTACCACGCCACATAATTATTAGACTGACCAAAGTAAACACAAAAGAGGCGCTCCTCAGAGCTGTAAGGCGAAAAGAGCAGGTAACCTACAAAGGGAAACCTATCAGATTAACTGCAGATTTCTCAGCTGAAACCTTACAAGCCAGAAGGGAATGGGGACCCATTCTCAGTCTCTTAAAACAAATTAATGGCCAACCCAGAATTCTGTATCCCACCAAACTAAGCTTCTTATATGAGGGAGAAATAAAGACTTTTCCAGACAAGCAATCACTGATAGAATTTGCGACATCCAGACCGGCCTTGCAAGAAGTGCTTAGACCTGCATTGTACACTAACCAGCACAACAGACACTCACCAATGTAAAACTACCCAAAGCTAAAAGTCCAGAACCCAGATTTCACAATGATTCAAGAGGTAAAACAGAACAAGAAACTATCCAACAGAATAAACAGAAATCTACCCCAAATATCAATTCTCTCAGTAAATGTGAATGGCTTGAATTGCCCATTGAAGAGAAATAGGCTGGCTGAATGGATTAAAAAATACAAGTCAAGTATCTGCTGTCTCCAGGAAACACACCTTACAAACAAGGATGCATTCAGACTCAAGGTGAAAGGATGGAATACAATTTTCCAGGCTAATGGAAACCAAAAGAAATCTGGAGTAGCCATCCTTATTTCAGATGATATAAACTTTAAAGCAACAAAAGTAAAGAGGGACAAAAATGGACACTATATAGTGGTGAAGGGAAAAATCTTACAAGAAGATTTAACAATCCTAAACATTTATGCACCCAACAGAGGAGCGTCCACATACGTAAAGCAAATACTGTTTGATCTAGACAACATAATCAACAGCAATGCCATAATAGCAGGGGACTTCAACATCCCACTGACGGAAATGGACAGATCCTCCAAACAGAAAATAAGCAAAGAAACAATGGACCTAAACAGGACTCTAGAACATTTGGGCCTAAGAGACATCTACAGAACACTCTGCCCAAATAACACTGAATATACATTCTTCTCATCAGCTCATGGAACTTTTTCTAAAATTAATCACATCCTAGGCCACAAAACAGATCTCAACAAATTTAAAAAAATAGAAATCATACCATGTATCTTTTCAGACCACAGCAGAATAAAATTATAAATCAATTCTAACAGAAACACACACCTTCATCCAAACACATGGAAATTAAACAATCTGTTGCTGAATGACTATTGGGTCAAGGAGGAGATTCAAATGGAAATCAAAAGATTCTTT
Source organism: Daubentonia madagascariensis (assembly GCA_023783475.1). Lineage (NCBI taxonomy): Eukaryota > Metazoa > Chordata > Mammalia > Primates > Daubentoniidae > Daubentonia > Daubentonia madagascariensis. The sequence continues at coordinate 36,053,273 of JAKFHU010000485.1, read as the reverse complement.
GAACTAAATGATAATGGGGACACAAGTTATCAAAATCTGTGGGATACAGCAAAAGAAGTCCTGAGAAGAAAACTTATCGCCTTATATGCTCACATCCAAAAGACAGAAAGGTCACATATCAGTAAACTAATGAATCATCTTAAGGAAATGGAAAAGGAAGAGCAAAGCAATCCTAAAGCCAGCAGAAGAAAAGAAAAGCCAAGATCAGAGCAGAATTAAATGAAATTGAGAACAAAATAACAATACAGAAGATTAATAAAATGAAAAGCTGGTTCTTTGAAAAGATAAACAAAATAGGCCATTTGCCAGGTTGACCAGAAGCAGAAAGGAAAGGACTCTAATAAGCTCTATTAGAAATGAAAAAGGAGAGGTCACAACTGATATCATGGAAATACAAAACATCATCTTCGAATATTACAAAAATCTCTATGCCCAAAAACATGAAAACGTGGAGGAAATGAGCAATTTCTTAGAAACATACTACCTCCCTAGGCTCAACCAGGAAGAAATAGAATTTCTAAACAGACCAATATCAAGCACCAAAATTGAAGCAGTAATAAAAAGTCTTCCAACAAAAAAAAGTCCTGGACCAGATGGGTTCACACCTGAATTCTACCAAGCCTACAAAGAAGAACTGGTGCCTGTACTGCAGAAATTATTTGAAAATATCCAGAAGGATGGAATCCTCCCGAACTCATTCTACAAAGCCAATATCACCTTGATACCAAAGCCAGGAAAGGACACAACAAGAAAAGAAAACTACAGACCAATATCCCTTATGAATATAGATGCAAAAATTCTCAATAAAATCCTAGCAAACCGAATTCAAATGTACATCAAAAAAATAATTCATCACGATCAGGTGGGCTTCATTCCCGAGATGCAGGGATGGTTCAACATACACAAATCTATAAATGTAATTCACCACATAAATAAAAGCAGGAACAAAGATTATATGATCCTTTCAATAGATGCAGAAAAGGCTTCTGACAAAATCCAGCATCCTTTTATGATAAGAACTCTTAACAATATAGGCATAGATGGCTCATACCTCAAAATTATTAAAGCCATATATGATAAACCCACAGCCAATATCATACTGAACGGGGAAAAATTGAAAGCATTCCCCCCTAAAACTGGAACCAGACAAGGTTGCCCACTATCTCCACTTCTATTCAATACAGTGCTGGAAGTCCTGGCCAGAGCAATCACACAAGAGAGAGGAATCAGGGGTGTCCAAATGGGGGCAGAAGAGGTCAAACTTTCACTATTCGTGGATGATATGATATTATATCTAGAAAACCCCAAAGATTCAATCAAGAGATTACTGGAATTGATAAATGAATTCAGCAAAGTCTCAGGATACAAAATCAATGCACACAAATCCATATCCTTAATACATGCTAATAACAGTCAAGCCGAGAAACAAATTAAAGATGCAATACCTTTCACAATAGCACCAAAGAAAATTAAATATTTAGGAACATATCTAGCTAAGGAGGTGAAAGACCTACATAGAGAGAATTATGAAACACTGAGAAAAGAAACTGCAGAGGATGTGAACAGATGGAAAACCCTACCATGATCTTGGATAGGTAGAATCAACATAGTAAAAATGTCTTTGCTACCTAAAGTGATTTACAGAATCAATGCAGTTCCTATCAAAATACCAACATCATTTTTTGCTGATCTAGAAAAAATAATTCTACGCTTCATGTGGAACCAGAGAAGACCCCGTCTAGCCAAAGCAATCTTAAGCAAAAAGAACAAATTGGGAGGCATCTATCTATCAGACTTCAAACTATACTACAAGGCTATAGTAACCAAAACAGCATGGTACTGGCACAAGAACAGAGACATAGACCAATGGAACAGGACTGAGAACCCAAATACAAAACCAACCTCATACTGTCACCTGATCTTTGACAAATTCCAGAAAAACGTACACTGGGGAAAAGATTCCCTATTCAATAAATGGTGCTGGGAAAACTGGATGGCCATATGTAGAAGACTGGAACTAGACCCACACCGCCCACCTCTCACAAAAATCAACTCACAATGGATAAGAGATTTAAATCTAAGACGTGAAACCATAAGAATTCTCAAAGAAAATGTTGGAAAACTCTTATGGACATTGGCCTAGGCAAAGAATTTATGAAGAAGACCTCCAAAGCAATAACAGCAGCAACAAAAATAAATAAATGGGACCTGATCAAATTAAAAAGCTTCTGCACAGCCAAGGAAACTATCACTAGAGTGAACAGACAACCTACAGAATGGGAGAAAATATTTGCATGCTACACATCTGATAAAGGGCTGATAACCAGAATCTATACAGAACTTAGGAAAATCAGCAAGAAAAAATTAAACAACCCCATGAAAAAATGGGCAAAGGACATGAACAGCAACTTTTCAAAAGAAGACAGAACAATGGCCAACAAGCATATAAAAAATTGCTCAACTTCTCTAATCATCAGGGAAATGCAAATCAAAACCACAATGAGATATCACTTAACTCCAGTGAGATTGGCTCATATCAAAAAGTCCCAAAACAACAAACGTCAGTGGGGATGCGGACAGATAGGAACACTCATACACTGCTGGTGGGACTGCAAATTAGTATAACCTCTGGAAAATAATATGGAGATACCACAAAGAATTAATGTAGAACTACCATTTGATCCAGCAATCCCACTACTGGGTATTTACCCAAAGGAAAAAAAGACATTCTATAATAAAGACATTTGCACATGCATGTTTGTAGCAGCACAATTCACAACTGCAAGGATGTGGAAACAACCCAGGTGCCCATCAATACACGAGTGGATTAATAAAATGTGGTATATGTATACCATGCAGTATTACTCAGCAATAAAAACAACGGTGAATTAACACATCTGGTATTATCCTGGTTGGAGGTAGAGCCCATTCTTTGAAGTGAAGTGTCACAACAGTGGAAAAACAAACACCACTGGTACTCACCATCAAATTGGTACCAACTGATCAATACTATGTTACACATGGCAATAATATTCATCAGGGGGTGGGCAGGCAGGAGGTGGGTGAAGGGGATGGGAAAACTCTCAATGAATGGATGCAAGGAGCATAGTTTGGGGGATGCCCACGATTGTAGCTCTGACATGGGCAGTGCATGGACAATATATATAGCTAAAGTGTTGCACCCCCATAATATTCTGAAATAAAAAAAAAATACTGTTGAGCTGTGTAACTATTCGCAAATTCCACTTCAAACAGAAACACAGTGCACCACTGTCAAAAGCTGATAACAGACTGGCATACTTGACCCCCACAAACTCCTGCCAACCAGCCTCGTGCAGCAGTGACACCAGTCCGACGGGGGAAGTTAGAACTAAATCATGAGTGTAGCAGCCATCAATTTTGCCCTTATGCCTTACTAATGTTCTAATTGTGCCGGTCAATCTGGGAGGATTACTTCATTGAAACTTATTTTATTCTTTGGTATTTTAAATACGTTCATTCTAAAAATAAAATAAAAATAGAAAAGATGAACAAAATGTATTAATAAAAATAAAAGGATTTGTTTTATAAAACTTGCGTTCAGTCAAAAGGCTGCACTTAAGGACCTAGAAGGCCACATGTGGCCTTAAGACCACAGGTTCCCCATCCCTGGTATAGACAGAGAATCAAAAGGTGGAGAGATTCCTTTACACTGGTAGTTCTTCAGCAGTAGTGCACAAGAGTATCAAACCCAGGAAGCTTTTTCAATGTACGTGGGCTGGGCTTATCCCTAAGCCCCCTGAGGTAGTAACTTCTAGAAATGGGACCTAGTGACAGAGATGAGAATTACTGCCCTAAATCTTATTTCAGATATTAGACCAGCACTCCCCAATCTTTTTGGCATCAGGGACCGGTTTCATGGAAGACAATTTTTCCACGGAGTGGGGGTGGGTGGTGGGGTGGGAGGGGGAGCTCAGGTGCTGATGCCAGCAATGGGGAGTGGCTGTAAATACAGATGAAGCTCACCTGCCACTCACCTCCTACTGTACGCCCTCTCCCCCACCTTCCTACGTTTCATGGAAAACAATTTTTCCATGGAAGCGGGGGGTGGGGGCCAGCAGAGCTCTGCAGCCTGGTCCCTAACAGGCTGCAGACCAGTACCAGTACTGGTCCACGGCCTAGGTGTTGGGGACTGTGGTATTAGTTGCTAAGCAGAAAAACTGAAACCTATTTGCCTTCGCCTTCTGAGTTGCCTACTTCCTTCTAACAGAAGTATTAATGAACATGGATTTAATCTAAAGGCTGATGGGAGGAAGAAACAGCAAGGGGCCTGAATGGTCCACAAGGTGAAGCCTCAGTTCCTGAGAGATCCTGAATTCACACCTGCGTCCGTGGTGTTCATAAAAACTAAGCCAGTGCTCTCCACCAAGCCAGGCCCAGAGCAATCCAGATCCGATTAGAGATGCTTGTTCAATATTCAAAACGTAAAACATAGAGGTTGCTGAACCAGCACTTTGAAAAGTTAATTAAATGCCAGCTTTCTTTTCAAGAGCTACTCCATCACTCACTGATTGCTTTGGCCATTTTGCAGAATGAAGCTTGAACTCTGGACAATGAGAATAAACACTCTCCCTCACCTCCGCCTTGTGGAGATGGGTGATAGAGTAAGGACACATTGGCTTTGTCCTTCCTGCGAGTGCTGTGCCTGACCTGGCTAGTGACTTGGCAAAGGGGAAATTACAGCCAGCTCAGTGTGGTCCTTTCCAAATTGCCAAGAACACTCAGCCATGAAGCCACCACATTCTTGAAATCTTGGCCTCTCAGGCAGAGGACATGCAGGTGAAGACGTGACCTTCATCTAAAGCCCAGTCCCTCAGCTCTACACTCATCCAGTCCCCTCCCGGTCTTTATCTCAGCTTCTCTCTGACCTACACTTGGTCTGTCCTCCTCGGCTTGGTGCATCCACTCTCCATTCTCAGAGCAAAGCCCATTCCCAGGCCCTAGCCTGCCCTTCCTCTGTGCTATCCCTACTCCACAAGCCTGTGAAGGGTGATTACTTATGATAATAATAATCAACATTTATTGAGCTTCCTGGGCGCCAGGCACTGTCATTACAGTGTTTATATGTTACTGTTATACAACAGTATATCTTCTATATAATATTATACATTACCTTATTTAATTATCATACTGTTTTATTTAATTTGCTCTGTTTTACAGGTGAGGAGACTGGGGCTTGGAGAGGTAAAGTACCTTGCCTACGGTCACCCACCTAGAAAGTGGTAGGGCCAGAATGCAAGCCCAGGCTGTCTGACTCCAAAGCTCAGTCATAACCTCTACAGGATAGAGATATACAGGCAGTTCTATACCATGGGAAATGCTCCTTGTAGGGATGCCACTTCAAATCCAATTAATATTTTCCAAGACGGGGACACGCATTCAACTTATAGTAGGCTATAGCTTTGTCAGGTTTGACGATATGGTAGTTAACACTGTTTCAATTGTTCTGTGATTTATTACATATGTTTTATTTACAACATGACAGTTTACATTATGGCAATAAAGAGATCCTGTCTAGCTAAGTCACCTTTCCCTCCTTTTGGAATTTCTTTTGCTCAAACGCAATCCCTTTTTTTGGCATGTAGAGCCCACACTGACATTCAGTGGCATAATTTGGTCAGCTGAGGATAAGCTTGATCCCACTGGCACATCCTGTGACTGCAGCCACATAGGACCGTGGTGGAACTTTGGATCCTCACGTTTTCATTGGGGGGGGCTTGATGGTAAAGAAGTGCTATGATGTAAAAAACCTTCTCCACCTGCACAGTATGTCTTCTCTGTCCCCCCTGCGGCATCAGCAGGCCTGGTCTGGCCATCACGACCAAGAATCCACACGAACATGATTGTCTGTGGGACTAACAAGTGGTCATGACCTCAACTGCAGGGACACTGCCACCCTTCAGGGAAGAACGTGTCTACCCTCATAATTTTAAAATGCCCTGAAGCAACCCGGATTCCCCGTCACTTGATATAAGGCCTCAACTGCTGCTACACGGGTTACATGCTGAAGGGTAAAAGGCAGCCCTAATGTAGACATCATCTCAGTTAAAATGTTTCTCTCGAGTTTAATGGAATACTGCAGAGATCTAAATGGAGATAAAGTACCATGGCTCAGAGAACAGCTAGGATGCTATCTTTATGCAGCATGACAATGTTCAGTGGTTAATTAGACACCGTTAACCTGTTTTAGCAGGGGACATAACTGGGATAAATGGGGGGAAGTGTCCTTGAAGTCTCTTAATATCCACAGCACACATTGGACCCTAGACTCACCTCCCTGCTACAAGGCAGAACAGGCTTAAAATAGACCAAAGTACCAGGCACGTGGAGCCTGGGCGGTCCCAGGGGAAGGCCCTCTGTCAGCCCATCCCTCATGTATCACGGCGTCTGAGCCAGCGAGGAATGTAAAGGGTTTGGGCAAATGGTCATGACTACAACAACTTGTTGCAGATGAGAGGAACACTAAACCCATAGTAAGGCACTCACATGGCTCCCATTACAAAAAGAAGACATTCTACAGCCAGGGCCCAAATGCATAAAGAAAAATTGGCAAAGGGAAGAGCAGGAATCAGATACCAACTAAACTGGTGCCAAAGCTACCTTAAAAAATGTATCACTCCTCCAGAGAAAAAGAAATCAAAATGCCATTTTCCTGCAAGGTTTTCTACCCTCATAATTTTAAAATGCCCAATAAAAATCTCACAATTGCCTCCAAATCTCATTGAGGTAAATTCTACCAAGGGATGAGAGACAGGAGGCAGTATGTCCCAGATCATCTAACATGTCACGATCAAATCCAAAACCAAGGCTCTACTTCATAAATGTGTGACCCACCAAATGAGCCTTCACAATGAAAACCCAAATCTGAGGAAAGAAGAAATCTGCCATTGTCATCGTGGCTACACTGTCTCATTCAGTGTCAGGCAGTTTACTAGATAACTGGGGTTCCTCTGCTCTGAGATGTCCCCACACCTACAATACTGATTAAAAGCCAGGTATTTCTCACGAACTGAAGTTTTCCTTGTCCAATAGATCTCTCCTCATTTAAATCTTCCCTAAAAGCTGAAGTTCCTACCCTCTCCCCCCTCAGTTCCTAGTTCTTGCCATTCATGTGTTTGGCATCCAGTTTATACCAGTAGATACCGTATTTTCTCCCTTCCTTTAAAGACAAGCAAGAATTCCCAAGCACCTAAATTTTGGTACTTTGGGGTTTTAGATCACACTAGATCATATTTAACTCCTGCCAGCATAGTTCATCAATAAAGTATCTTGCAGAAAGATGAAAACCCATGTCCTGTCCTGTCTGTAGAGGCCAAGCCCTATCTACTTGAAGGCACAGTGAATTACAAGGCAATTGCTGGGTGAAGTTTGCCCCCTGCTGGTCAGATTAAAAATAACCTCTTTGCGCTGATTCAAACTAAAAGAGCATTTATTTAATGTATGAAAAAAACGTTGAAATATACAGAAAGTTTTAGTAGCTAAAAATAGTTATGGGAACATATAAAATGTATGTGTATGCCTGATATCAAGAAGAAGTTGTAGCGAGTTTAGAACTCTAGATCTTAGGTTATCTCAAGTGAATATTATTTTATTCAGGAAAACTTTATCACTAATTATCTACTAGGCACAAGTGGGAAGTGTTGGGAATTAAGGATCTTTTGCTCAGAATTTTACAATCTGGTGGGAGAAAAGAACATCATAGAAATAACGCTAATACCTCCATAAACTCATGTATTGCAGGGCTTAAGACTCCACCACCACCCAACTGTGCAGCTGCTAGATGAAGAATCGGAGCCCGATAGTCCTCAAAGGGACCCAAGGAAAGTCCCAAAGCCAGCTGGATGCACAGCTGGAACTTGAAACCAAGGTTCACAGTCCCTTGTTTGTGCTGCTGGTTCTACTAAGCACGAAATTTGACAGGACAAGTGAGGGAGATATAAACAAAATGTCACGGAAGCACTGAAAAGGGAAGCAGCCACTCCAGCTGGGGGACCGGGAGGTACCCCCAGAAGACTTGCCAACTGAGAGACAGGACGCCTGCAACAGGCAGGAAAGCCCCAGGAGGGAAACAACCCGAACAAAGGTCAGAGGCATGAAGGGGCCATGGGTGTTCAGAAAACAGCAGGGGACCTGGTATGGCTGAAATACAGACAAGGTGGTGGCTGGAAAAGGGAAGGACATCAGGGCTGGCTGGGGAAGCAAGCAGTCTTGAATTAGATGGTATTACTTGCCGGTACCAATTCTATAAATATATACACTGGCACTGATCAGGGATCAGGAGGGGACTTGGGGCTAGAAATTAATTTTCACAGGGTTCCTTTTTTTTCCCCTTCAAGTAACTTAAGCCCACAAATAGAGATTTAATGAGTAATATGCAACTCACCTGGTATTCTGCAGCATAAAAGCAACACAAAGGAGTTAAGCAGAAGTTGTTATTCCTCCTGCTGGCAGAAAGAATGGGGAGGGAAAGCGCTATAGGACAGTATTTCCCAAATGTGTGCCATTTTCAAATGCCACCTTCACAAATTTTGCTACAGCTGTGTACTTTCTGTACCTACTTAATATTTACTTTAAATTTATTCCTTGCTTTTACTTTAATAAATTTACTTAAAAGAAAACTTTATATCCTCAATGGAAAGCTAGCATCACCAGCCATAGGGAAGGTAATCATAAAAAACATAGCTTTTAAAAAACCACAAACTTTATTTTATTACAGCTAAGTATTGCTATTTGCCAAAAGTATGAGAGCCTACAGCCCATCCTTTGTTAAAAAGGGAGATTAGTGTGGTTAGAGAAGCGTTAAGGAAATACTTGCTACAAATTGAGACTTTTCCATTGGCGTGACCAGAGGGACTGAATGCTAGTGAAGAGAGTAACTGGGACTCAAGGCCAGTCTTGGACAAATGCAGCTATGAGGTTGGAGGATAGAGGATGGAGGATGGAGAGTGAAAAGAGCTAGAATGTGGTGACTAGGACAGCAGAAATCATGTGTCCATGAATCAGGGGGCAAACTTCTCAGTGCTTCTGGAAACCTTTATTTCAATTCATTTTTGACCACTGAATGGATTGGGTCTTTTACTTCTCCTGGAGAGAAGTTTCTGCTCTGTAATGGGGAAACCAGTAAAGATTTCCTTCTCGTTACTAACCCACTGTTTTCTCTGCTCTTCTTTTACATCCTGTGGTCCCCCCAATAGCCCATAAACACACCGAAACTTGCCCGAGTAATGAAGTGTACAAAGAGAAGGCGCCTCACTTCCAGCTGCCGGCATGCAGGGCCACGGGTGGCAGCCTCCCGGAAGGCTCAGGCTCCACCCTGGTGACTCCCTGGTAAATATGAACCAAGGATACCCTGTCACTTCCAAACATGGCCTACTGTACAATGACCACTGTGAAGCCAGGACAAACTGGTGTGGCCACCAGTAACCAGCTCTGGTGGGAATAGCACGGGTCAAAAAGTAAGATCACTGACCAACCAACTAAGCCAGAAAAAATTCAGATTATGTGAAGGGCCTCCATTTCATGTGCATATTTATACCTACGTGTGCCCAACCTGCCTCATCTATATTAAAACTGCTCTTGGTAACTTCTCAATAAAGGACTAAAAAGGAAAAGAACTAGGTGTGATGTTCACAGATGCATTTTATTTTTAAGAGACCGAATCCATCAAAGGGAGAACAAGGAGATCATTTATGTTGGGAGAATTTTAACCAATGTCTGGCATATCTAATCATTCCCTCCTGGCTTTCAGCTGCTCATACTGCAAAGCAGCAAGTCCCCCTTAGCAGAGGCTGGCTGGCTCAGGGGATACAACTTTTTTCCTTGAAAGTTTTTTTTGTTCAATAAGATTGCTTCATATGATCAACATCTCATTTCTGTGAGGGTCCCGGAGGACAGCAGTAAAGACAATTTTATTCTAACAGACTCGCTCTTGCACAAATAGTATAGTGCATGGCCTTTTCATGAACTTGAGATAAATGCTTGCAGCTCTCATGGTTTGAGAATGGGCACGGATGTAGAATGAGAGGCACATTCTATTATACTAATTAGCTGTACGACCTTGGGCAGTGAGGCAAGGTGACATTTAAGGGCCTTTCTAACTCTATGATTCTATAACTCAGAGTCACTTAACCTCCCTAGCTCTCATCTCCAAACCGAAGGGTCCAGACTCCGTGATTTCTTAGGTCTCTCCCCAGCTCTGTGAATGGTCACCCACCCTGCCTCCCCCAATCCAGGCTCCCACCGCCACCTGTTCCCCATGAATACCATTCTCTATTCTGAAAATCTCTAAGCAGCCCCTTCCCTGCAACTAGTTTATCCAGCCCTAAAATTTCAATCAAAACAGTATGGTATGCTGCTGGAGCTCAAAAAATCAACATGGGAAGAGGAAAACAGAGAAAGGGAGGGAGAGAGGGTGGCCTGCTTGCCTCTTCCCTTTTTCAATCATTTTTAGGGACAATAGAGTACACCCAAACTCTCTTCCTACTTAAGAATTTAAGGCAGTTTCTTCCTTGGTCCTTCCCTCTATTAGCTGTTGTTAAAATCTGCTATAATTTTTCCAATTGCACAGAGAAATGCTACTTTCCCTTTATAGTCCTCTCCTCAACAGTTAACCTGCTCCTAACATTCCCTATTGTTTTCTTGCTGCTTAGTATGAGTCCTTTCTTTCCTCTCCCTCCAAGCAGTTGGAAAGAGAGTATCTGCCTAGACCTGCTGAACCCTCCAAACTTCCAAACAGGGGCAACTCAGAAACCAACCTTCCTGTTCTCCCGGTAGAAAGGACTCAGAGCCACAGGCTCAATCACTCAGGATCAGGCCAGCCAAGGTGTGCGTGCTGAGCTCTGGTCTTGGGCCCCAATTTAAACAACTTGCTTGAAACCAGTGGTTCTCAGTATGGGCTCTGGAATCAGGGGTGCTGTGGTTTGAACGTTTGTGTCCCCTCCAAAATTCATGTTGAAACTTAATCCCCAATGCAACAATATTCAGAGGGGGAGCCTTCAGGAAGTGATTGGGCCATGAGAGCTCTGCCCTCATGGATGGGATTAATGCCTTGTCAAGGGGCTGGCGGGGACTAGCTTAAGCTCTTTTGCCCTTCTGCCACATGAGAACACAGCAACAAGGCGCCATCTTGGAAGCAGAGAGCAGCCCTCACCAGACACCAAACCTGCGGACACCTTGATCTTGGACTTCCCAGCCTCCAGAACTGTGAGAAATAAATTTCTATTATTCATAATTTACCCAGTCTTGGTACTTTGTTATAGCAGCAGGAACAGACTAGGATAGAGGGCCTGGGTTCAAATTGGAGTTTCCCCATTCACTAGCTGTGTGTTCTTGGGTAACTCACTTTAAACTCTGCAAAACTGGTGATAATACATTCTACTTCACAAGGTTGTTCTGGGAATCAAGTAAGTTAATTCAGGCAAAGCATGTAGCATAGTACTTGGCACAGAGGAAGTGCTCAGTGAACAGTCGCTTGCTGCCACTATTATTATTATTATTATTTTCACTCTAGTCTCTAGTCCCTACGCTGCTTTATCCTTGCTTGAGATGGTATCTTCGTCCTTCTTGGTCCTGCAAATGAACCCCAGCCCTGAGATGGGTGCTGGCTAAGTGTGCCCAGCTAAGTTGCTTCATACTTTTTGATTCTAGGGGCCCATCATCCCCCCAGGTTCCACACATGCCTGCCACCCCCTGCTGTACTTGCCTGGGCCACCCTCGGTGGCATGCCCAGCAGCCTGCCTCCCCACCTGCCCTGCCAACCCCCACCTACAGACCCCTACCCACATAGGAGAAACATTCTGACCAGCTCACAAGGCCTCACCACCAGCTGGCCGCTACTTTCCACAACAAAGTTAACTTACCTCCAGGTTTCTCAGCATGTGCCCCCCTTGTTTTTTCCATCTCCTGCTTTACTTATTCTGCCTCTTGGTTTCCCTTCCTTCATTTCAGCTGCTTCTGTTCATCCCTCTCTAAAAAGCAACTTTTTCAGACTTTCAAATCCTTTCTGGAGGATTCTCCACTTCTGGGAAGCTTCTAGAATTAGGTGAAATTGTTTCTGTGCTACTTAGCACACCTAACCCTCCACATCACACGACATAATCTTTATAGTAGGACAGTCTCATCCAGTGACTTCTGAATCTTAGCTTCATGGGGTCAGACTACAGAAAACAGATTGGTACCTACCCAAAGTCATCTCCCCTTCCTCTTCTTTTTTTTTGTTTGTTTTTCAATCTTTCTTCATCCTCCTATATCCCCTTCCTCTTAATTCAAATGCCAATTTTGTTTGGGAGACAATGAGCCCACCTAAAAGTAATCTATTCCCCAGCCTCTCTCACACTGAGGGGTAGACATACACCACCTTTCTGACCAAGGAGAAAGATGTAGCACCCCCTGAAGAGCATATTTCTCTCCCTCACCTACAGAAAACAAATTCTTGCTAACAAAGAGTCCTTCACCTTCATCTTCACGCCATTCTCCCTTTTTCCTTCCTGGAAAACAGAGGTGAGTCCTGGAGGTATAGCAGCCATCACACAACCATGAGGCATGAGCATGACGACAAACGCCACACACTAAGGATGGTGGGACAGAAAGATAGACAGAGCTCCATTCCTCCTAGCTCTGTGGGGCTGCCATAATAGCCCTGGGCTGCTGAGCCCTGGACCTCTCATTTTCTGAGATAAACTCCTTTCTGTTTAAGCCTCTATTAATGGAGTTTTCTGTTGCTTGCAGATGGATGCAACTCCAACTAAACAGCACATCTAGTGGCAAATGAGAATGCATTCTAGTCAAGAAGGAACATATCCTATGGAAAAACCAACCAAACATAATCATAATTAGTTAACCTTACTATATGGTCTCAGAAGAGAAAGCAATGATTTGAAATAGATACAAAAGGAGTGTAATTCTCAGGATATGAAGGAGACATTGCCAATATCTACTAGATAAAAAGGTGTCAAACTCAGGGGAGAAAAGATGAGCAGACCCTCTTCACAACTTTGCCCAGCCTAAAAAGATAATACCTGCTGTAAAGAATGAAGATGAGAGAGCCCTTAAGAAGACTGTGTTATTGTGGTTTATAATGAGAAATATATATTTAGTCTTCATCCAAATACAGCTGACCTTTAAACAACATGGGGGTTAGGGGTGCTGAACCTCCCCCCCCAACCATGCAGTCCAAGATCCAAGTATAACTTCTGACTCCCCAAAAACTTAACTACTAATAGCCTACTGTTGACTGGAAGCCTTACCAATAACATAAACAGTTATTAACACGTATTTTGTATGTTACATGTATTTGTATTTTTACAATAAAGTAAGCTAGAGAAAAGAAAATGTTATTAAAAAATCATAAGGAAGAGAAAATATATTTACTATTCATTAAGTGGAAGCAGATCAGGAGGAGGAAGAAGTGGAGGGGTTGGTCTTGCTGTCTCAGGGGTGGCAGAAATGGAAGAAAATCCTCATATAAGTGGATCCTGGCAGTTCAAACTTATGCTGTTCAAGGGTAGACTATAAATGCAGGCAGTCTCCAGTTATGGACAACCTGACTTATGGCATTCCGCACTTATGAACAGGCTCCCAAGGCTCCCCATAAGGATAATTTATAATTAAATAATTAAATCAATAACTTGGGAACTAGCTTCTTCCATGCATGTAAACAAACCCGCATGGCGTAAGCAGTTCTTTGGCACAGCATCTTTACACAGCGGCTAGTCTCATAGACAGATAGAGACGCAGCTGATAGAAACACAAGAACACGAAGAATCAGAAGATCCGGAGCTAAGAAAGTTTATGACAAAAGAATTAGCTGAATGAAGCCTTTCGTCTCATTGAAGCGGGATTTGCTAAGCTTGAGGAGCAAGATGCAAGCACTGAGCAGTTTACAAAGGTTTACTGTGCAGTTAGTGAGAACATCAGCTGCTACAAGGCCATTTATGATGAAAAAAAGAAAAAGGCTGTGCAAACAACCCTAGATACATTTTTCAAGAAACCGACTTCAGTGGTAAGCTCCCCTCCTCCAGCAACAGAGCCAAATCCTGCTCCTCCAGCACCATCTCCATCATCATCTTCCGATTAATGTCAGTTACCTTCTTGCCTCAAAAACGCCCCTTCCAGTAAGCAAGACCTTGATGCAACATTAGGTGAGTGTTAACCTTTAATATTCTTCTTTGAAATTTCTCCTATCTAAACTTTTTGTATGAGTCTATTTTTATGTTCTGTTTGTTCGAATTAAATAAAAGAGTACAATAGTTTCTGTAACTTATTATTACAGTTATTATTATTATTACAGTATTATACTGTATTATTTTTACCACATATGAGCCATTATAGTACTGTTGCTAATATTACTATTATCACCATATATGCACTGTTCATCAGGGATCCAAGTTACATACAAATCCAACCTAAAAACGTTCTCAGGAACATTTCTTGTCTGTAACCGGGGGACCACCTGTATTTGGTTTCCTGGCACACAGCTCCTAAAACGCTTGGAATCTCCAAAGCACAAGTATCTTTTAGTACGCTAATGAAATGACAAATGGCTGAGGGTTCCTGGGTAGTGTCCAGAGGGGGGAGCTGGTTACCAGGGGAACCAACCAAGTGATGAGTGTGTTGGAACTTTCAGTCCCACTCCCTGACCTCTGCGGAGTGGAGGGGCTGAAGGTTGAATTGATCACCAATGATCAATGATTTGATCAATCATGCCTTTGTAATGAAGCTTCCATAAACACCCCAAAAAGGGAGGTTCTGAGAGCTTCCAGGTTGGTGAACAAGAACATATCCATGTGATAGGAGTGTGGCACACCCCAGCTCCATGGGGACAGAAGTTCCTGCAATTGGGTCCTTTCCAAATCTCATCCTATATATCTCTTCATCTGGCTGTTCATTTGCATCCTTTAAAATATACTCTGTAATAAATTGGTAATAGTAAGTAAAGGATTTCCCCCGAGTTCTATGAGTGCTCTAGCAAATTAATCAAACCTGGAGAGGGGGTTGTGGGAACCCTCGATTTATAGCCAGTGGTTCAGAAGCACAGGTAAAACAACCTGGAGCTTTGGACTGGCATCAGAAACGGGGGGCAGTCTTGTGGGACTCAGTCCTTTTTTTTTTTGATTATTTTTATTTCAAAATATTACAGGGGTACACAAACATTTAGGTTACATATATTGCCTTTGCACTGCCTGAATCAGAGTTACAAGCGTGCCCTCCCTCAGACAGTGCACACCACACTCACTGGGTGTGAATATACCCATCCTCTCCTTTCCCCTCCCACCTGCCGGACACCCGATGAATGTTACTTTCATATGTGCACATAAGTGTTGATCAATTAGCACCAACTTGATGGTGAGTATATGTGGTGCTTGTTTTTCCATTCTTGTGGGACTCAGCTCTTAACCTGTGGGATCTGATGCTAACTCCAGGTAGAGAGCGTCAGAATTGAGTAAAATTGTAGAGTACGGTAGGAGAAAATAGTTTTCACATTATACAAAGAGAATTCTACTTTGGGAGAAACAGATTTCTTTTTACATCTGCAAGTACCCCAAGATTGTGCCATGTCAAAAAGGCATTCCGAAGAAGAGTGATAACATGTCCCTTGCACCACTGGTCACACACCTGTCAACACTTCAGGGGTTCCTACTCCCTAAAAAATGAAATCATGCCTGAAGTTCAAGGCCCTGCCCGCCTATCTCGTTCTACTCCCCTACGCAAATCCTGGGCTTCAGTCACCGTGGTGTGCTCAACCTAAACACACTGTGGTGGTTCATGCATGCCTCCACACACACGGCTCCTGTGCTTGGAAGGCCTGTCCCCACCTCAACGTATGTCAACTGTTTCATTCCAAGGTAATAATTCAGAAGCTAAAATGACTTGTTTCGAGCAGTCATCTAGAAAGTGTATTTCAGATGTTCACACATACTTTTTGAGGTGGGTAAGACCTTTAAGACCACTTAGTTTTAACAATGAAGAGACAGAGCCCAGGGGTACGGAGCTAGTTGCACAAGGCTACACAGCACCTCTACCCCTCCCACCCCAGCCTAGGGCTCTGCACTGTGCCCACTGCACAGGCCGATGTCCTGACTCCCAGTACGCACATGGGAAAAGAGGGTGGCTCAGAAATGAGCTCAGGAAATTTAATGTGCACTTGGAGTGCCTTGCTCTGGGATACTCTGGCCTCAGCCTAGCCATGGAGTCACAGGCCCCAAAACCAGAGGCGAGGGCTGCTAGTGCACCCATAATTGTACTTGGCTCCTGAGCTGGCTGCCTGGGAATGGATCCAGTTCTTGGAGGGCACTGCAGGGTTAGAAGGGACAATCACTGCCAATGCCTAATTGAACTTAATGACTAGCCTAATTAAGCCTTTTAATGGCAGGGCTGGCATAGCCTTGTGCCCCTTAGTGCAGGCTGCATCCTTTGCACACACCTTCTTCTGGTGGGTCAGGCAGCTGGCTGAGCACAGCTCTGCAGACAGGTAGGCCACAGGAGGTTAGGAAGGGCTTAGGTCATGCATTCACTCCTTGCTATTATTCTCACAGGCTGAACATATCATATGCACCTCAAAATAGCTCTCAGGTAATATGTGCCGAGGCTCTACCATGGGCAAATACGCTATACCAGGTGCCAAGGGCCATACAAATGGAAGGCAGCGAAGCACTGAGAATAAGACCATGACCCCTACATCAGACTTACCTGGGTTCAAATTCTGGCTGGCTACTTACTAGCTGTGTGACTTTGAGCAAGTTACCTAACTTTTCTGAAAGTCGGTTTCTTCATCTGCAAGTAGGAATAATAATAGCACCTACTTCATGGGGTGGTTTTGAGGATAATATAAAACAACTGTGTTTAGCACAGTGCCCAGCAAAAAAAAGTCACAATAAATGATGTGTATCTGTGTGTGGGTACTTGTATTACTTGCGTGTGTTCTCATCCATAGAACAAGAGGGCTGGGCAAGAGGTGGGCTGTCCACAAATGGGTTCTGCAGTATGCCCCAGGGGCCAGAATCTGTTTCTAAGGATGAAGTTCCAAGTTTCCTAAAGACTGGAGCTGTTTAAAAAAAACTCAGGGGGTTGATAATGGCAAATAAATAAATAAATAAAAATAACCTAAATGTCCACCAACAGGGGCATAGTGGATATACCACAGGATTATTATGGAGCAGTTAGAAAAATGAGATAAGCCTATGGGTACTAAAAGATCTCCAATATGTACTTACTGTTAAGTAAAAAATGAAAAAAAATACGGTGCAGAGCACAATATGATCCCGTTTATGCAAAAAAAAAAAAAAAAAAACACAGATTTTTGTGAGGACATCTGCTGAAATGTATAAAAGATACCAACAAACTGTTCCAGTAATTACTTCTAAAGAGATGGCTAAGATCAGAGGAGATGATAGTTACAGGCAAATTTAGCCGTATCTTTCTTACTGGAATTTTTCCATCATCAAAGTGTTCTCAGTTTGCTTAAACAACTAAAAAGGACTGTACTGAAAAATAGAATCAGTGGGCCTGCTTCCACTGAGCCAATGAATATAACCTAGAACACCCACTGTTCAAGCAGATTCCAACCAGCACTTACTGAAACACTAGAATTTGACAGGAGATTGGATAATACTGGCTCCAACTTTCTAGTCTTGAGACCCCTGTACTTTGTGACAGTCCAGAGAAACAAAGGAAAGGTGGCTATGCTTTTGGCTGTTGTCATTTATGGGATACTTCTGTGAGCTTCTCATTTCTTTCCTGACCCTCAGAGACTCTCCAACTTTATTCCTACCCCGGCTCCAAGAAATGACCAGCTCTAATCACCAGAGCATTTTCACTTCTGCAAAACTAGGAACTGTAAAGGGCCAAAAGTCAAAGCTTTCACAGCACATATTAGAACCCATTCTAGACCCATTCCTGGTTTTAATTACAACAAAAGTCAAGGGTAGCTTCACTTAAGAAAAACTGAAGGTCTCGTGGAAGCTGGGAGCAGGGGGAGGTGAGGCTCTGCGCCGGCACTGGGCAGTCCTTGGGCAGCCTCCCCACAGCCCAGCCCACAGGCAGTTGGGAAAAAGTTCTGCTGACTTAGGCCCTTAGAAGCACATCCCTTGTATGCTGTGTGGCCTTGGGGCCTCAGCTGTCCTAACCCTGGTGCACGTGCACAGGCAACAAGTTCATCACAAGTCACTGCCTATTCTCCTGCCGCCTCCCTAGGGCATTAAGTACTCACCTCTGCACCAGGGAGAGAAATGACTGGGGCCGCTCGTCAGGAAGACTGCTCCACTTTTCAGAGGGGGCAGTAAAGTATCTAAATGCTGCTGTGCATGGGGCTTGCAGAGACAGACTATCACCTTTGAATGGGAAGCACTGGACAAAAATGCAAGATTCCAATTATTTCACACTTAGTCATCTGTCTAAGTAAATTGGTTTTGTGACACTAGACAAGCCTTCCAGGGCTCTAAACTGCAATGAATATAACCTAGAACATCTCTGCTTGCTCTGTACCCAACATCACTGTATCGACCCAAGTAGAAATATACGAAAGTGTTTACCCAAATCATCAATGAGAAAATCATGCACACGTCATATCTCTTCCCTAGCCTGTGGGATCTATGTGTACCATGCCTAACGCCTTCACAATACTATCCAAAGGTCATGTCATGGCTATTACATGAATAAACACTGGAAGTCTGCCTTTTCAGCCTGGGAAAATATCACACCTGTTATTTGCTCATGATTACTCTGGAGTACTACGTAGCCCTTAAAAACGAGCCAGTTCTATTCTGTACTAATATTTCATAAATACCAGTAAGAAATATTGTTATAAGATAAAAGAAAAGTGCAGAACAGATATATTACTATTTGTGTGTGTGGTGGTGGTGGTGGGAGAATATATTAACTTGTACTTTTCTGTAAATGCATACAGAACCTTTGGAAAGACACATTTAAAAACTGGTTAACAGTGATTACCTCCAGGAAGGGACACTGGGTGCCTGAGGAAGTAGGGAAGGGAGAGAGAGACTTATATTGCACATCCCTACCCTTTTGTATCTTTTCAATTCTGTACTATATATTTCTTATTTATTTAAAAATATAAAATTAAAATTCACCAATAGTTCTAATGTCGCAAAAGATGACATGAAATCAACAATGACTGAAATATAAGAACATGTACTGCCTCCACATCCTACTCCTTTCCCTCTCTCATAGTCCTCTTGAAATGATTCACCTTTCTCAACTTAGTTACCTTTGAGCTTTAAGGTCAAACAGACTTTACTCCACAAAAAGGTGGTATGCCTTTACAAAAAGGGATTCTGTCTAACAGAGCTAGACCTAGGTGCCTGTGCTGGACAAGAACAGTGCTCTGTTGATATAGCCACAGAATGAACAAATTACCTATGCCCAGGAAGAGAGACTTTCAGCGAGTCCCTCACATTGCTGGGCACACTTTAGAGACGGAGCAGGAAAGGACAGCTCAGCTAAGTGCTTCACAGACATACTGTCCGGCCAGTATCTACCCATTATTCCCATCCCTCCCTGCCTACCAGCTACCGAGACAAATGAAATCTACAAAATAATACAAGTGTTTGAAGACCAGAAAGGCCTAAGGACAGAGCAAGTTTGACACATCTCACCCTTTTCCCTACTTCAATCAGGATACTTATTTTTTACTATTTATTTCAATGTACACAGTCTGGACATTATTTATTTCATCTTTAGATCCCACTGAACACATGATTTCCAGCAGTAAACAATGCAATTAAATTCCAATTTTTAAAAAATAACTGTGGTTCCTCTAAGGTCATTAAAATAAAAACTTACCTAGCTCCTCCTCTACCATCTTTCTGTCCAGACTCTGAACATAAGTTGAGATCAAAGCAAAAAATTACTCTTTGGGGAGTCTACATAGAACAAACAAATCTAAGGTGTATGATGTTGCTTGGTCCCAAAACCATCTTTTCTGAACTTACCAGGTCTCGGACACCACCTGGAGGAAAAGCATATATGCAGGCCAAAGTACATGATGATGAAGTGGAGACAGAGGTCGAAGCAGGGAGTTCACATGAGTATCTCCAAAAGCCACAGAAATAGGGACAAGGCCCCCGAGCCCTGGGCACAGCCACCGGAAATGGGTGCACAATTAGCTACCTAAGACCTTCCCTTCTCAACCGTCTCACATGTGACTGCCCCATCTGATTTCACCCAGTCTTGGACGCTCAAGTCTGATACATGACTTAACTCATTGAGAACCAAACAACTATTCACCCACGGAGCCCAGGACCCCTGGTCATGCCATACCAATTCTGGGTTCTTTGTGACTCAGGGTAGCAAGTGGAAAATTAATTCCCAATACTTCTAATTTTGTTTTGTTTTTCTTAAAAACCAAATAAGCAAAATTGTGATTGTTGATGAAAATCTGAAGGTCAAGAATTAAGTTCTTTTAATTCACTGGGACTCAGAGATACCTTCTTAATTATTGGAGCTCTGTAAGAAATGTCCAAAATTTACTCATTGATCATATATGTACTGAGCATACAAAAAACAATGCAAACAAATACAGACAAAAACCTCTTGCACAGTAACTATTTACTAGTAATGCAAAGGCAGCTGCAGCTCTCAAACAGTTCAGTAAAAACTTAAAAAAAAATAGAGATTGAGGAAAGAGCCACATTTAGGCAAACATTAACAACTGGTTGTGCAAGGTAAAGGTATATGGAGGTATATGGAAGTTTCTTGTACTACTGCTATAGAAAACTACAGTTTTCTATAGGTTTGAAATTTTTCAAAATAAAAAGATTGTGGGGGGAAGATAGGATTACAAGTATAAAATACATTTCAGGCAACCAAACAGCTGATGACAGTTCTTTATAGAAGAATTTCCATTAATAAGTGAAAACTGGGAAGTCACCATTTGACAACCTTCAATGAAATCACAGCTCCTGGTAACTAACATCAGTGGAGGAGGAAGTCCCACGGAGCTGACCCTTGACCCCACCGATCAATCACAGACTCACTTGAAGTGGAAGAACCACACACCTGTGCCCTCAGATGTGATACAGCAGGACGTACACAGCACCACCTACCAAGTATTCCTGCCAAAACAGTGAGCCTAAATTGAACTATCAGTTAGAGCAAGATCTAACTATCTATCAGTTTAACAGGGAACATGAGGGTGTTAAATTGTTAGAGAAACAAGTTAAACACCATGACTAGGAAGCAATGGGCCAAATTCAGAATGTGGGACACTCTACAGGACAAGTTTCTTACCAAAAAAAAAAAAAGTCAATGGCATGGAGAAAAAGGGGCAGGGGTTGTTGCAGAATAAAAGAGAGACTATAGACATATAACAACTAAATACAGTGTGTGGACTTTGATTTGTCCTTTGTACAAGCCAACTGTAAAAAGACATCTTCAAGACAATGGAAGTAACTCAATATGACTGGGATATCAGATGACATTAAGGAATTATTATTAATTTTGATAGGCCTAATAATGGCACGATGATTAATAAACAAAAACAGTCCTTATCAGTTAAGAAAAATTATCTCCAGCAAGAAAGGAAGGAGAGTGGGAATCAATGACATTCTTTATATATCATCAAGCTCTTCTATTCATCCTTGGCCTCATACAGGATAAAGCATTTTTCACATCCATATGTACACTATTAGTCTTAAGACTAAATAACTATGTACCCTTAAATATGTCTAACATAGTACTTCCCCGTCTTTTCCAAGACATAGAGCACTTAAAAATAACATTTGAATGGCAAACTAAGGTGGCTGGACGAGACTTCACGTGGCCACAGGTGACCAGCCTAGGGGCCTCGGCAGCACTAGGCATGACCAGCGGGCCCAAGAGCAGGGAGTGCCTGTATCTTGGCACACCCGCTGCATGCACAGGGCAGCACATGGCACACCAGCTGGGAAGCTCCAGCTAACCTACCCTCTGTGATACCTTTGTAAGTAACTGATTTCTGTGGGGACAGGCAGTCTGTAACAGAGCTGGTTAAGAGGACAAAACATGTGTTTGCAACTGTGCTTACAGATCTAGGAGTCCTCTGGCTCTGTGAGTTTTTACCTTTCACACTTTTGTAGCCTAGTAAGAATTAACTACTCACTGCTAACAGGAAGGTAAAAAGACTCTGGTATGGCAATGACATAGAGGGAGAGGACAGAGCCCTTTAGTATTCTTGGAACATCTATGCCATTTAAAAAAAAGAGAGGGAGAGAGAGGAAGAAAGGAGGCGGAGGGAAGGGGGGCAAGCTCGGGACCAGCACACAGCAGTTCTACCGCCATCTTGATGTCCTTGATGCGTGCAGATGGTGTGGAAGTGGCTGGCACCAGAACAGCCCATGAGAAGGAATGAGCGGCCAATGGAGATTTATGTGAGCAGAGTGAGATGGACAAGGTAAAATTGTCAGGAGGAGTTGTTAGAAAGTAAAATATATTGTGACAATTCCACTCCTGCCGTTCATCAATAAACTGACAGATCATTTAGTGTCAATTAGGAGTGATAGATGGACAAGTCCCCATGATCCTGGGCCAAAATTAATGGCTGGGAGGGAGAGGGTGATTGAAAATGACGGCTGACATTGAGAGCAAAGTCCTGAAAGTCCCTGAGGGGCCATTACTTGCCTCATTCCCTTGCAGATCAATGCAGGGACAAACCCAAAAACAGACACTTTGAGACAAAACTTAATCAGACTATCTTTCCTTCCTCTCTTTCCCAAGCTGGCTCCCTCTCTTCAGCTCCAATCCCAGGGCCAAGTCAGTGACCCACCACAGGTGTGCCACCTTGGGCAACTTCAGATCCAGGAACAACCTGGCTCCAAGATGGAATCTCTAGCATAGCCATGACACTGGTGCCAAGGGAAAGGACAGGTAGTGATCCAGGTCTGAGGCAATTCCGGAATTCAGCCCTTTCTGTGGCTCAGGGATAAGCATTTGAGCTCTGACCTCCAACATCACTAGCCAGCGAGGTTGCTGACACATGCTCTGCTCTCTATCTTGGGCAGTGTTATACAAATAAAGCCAAGGTACCCCAGAAACTTATATTCCTTGGCAACAAGCTCCTCAAACAGATCCATAAACAGCCCTTCTACTTCCCACTGGTGACAGCATAGCTGTAGACCTCTGGAAACCTCACTTTCCCCCTACCTTCTTTGTACAGGGACACCTACCTTATTGAATGGAATCTACCCAATAGAGTTGGTACAATACACATATAAGGGGCTGCCATGGACTGTTTGTGTCCCCCCCAAATTCTTATGCTGAAACCCTAATCCCCAATGTGATAATGTTTGGAGGTGGGACCTTTGAGAGCTAATTAGGTTTAGATGAGGTAATGAGATGAAGTCTCCCCAATGATGGTGGACAGAAAGAGACATGTCATTTCACTCCCTGCATGCATGTACCAAGGAAAGACCATGTAAGGATATAACAAGGAAAATGGCCCTCACCAAGAGCCCAACCACGATGGCACCCTGATCTCTGACTTCCAGCCTCCAGAACCATGAGAAATAAATGTTTGTTGTTTAAGCCTCCCAGTATATGGCAATTTTTTATAGCAGCTGAACTAAGACAGGTGCTGAGCACAATGCCATTATTATTACCCCAAAAGAATTTAAGTACACTATTTTCCAGCGTCAATTCTGTGCTCTAACCAGACTGACAATACGGTTGCTGTCCTCCCACCACCAAATCTTAAACCAAAATGCTCTGCTCATGATCCTCTCTGCCCATGAAAATTCATCCAGCTTGACCCCATCTCCTCTACAAGGTGCTCTCTGATCATAGCAACTCCTCTCTTCTGACAGCATCTCACCAGTGTTACCTGTTTCATTTGTTTCTTGCTTACAATTATAGGCATGGGCCACCATGCGTGGCCCTCACCTATGTTTTAAAAGGGTCACTCTGGCTATGTGGCGGTAACACTAAGGGAGGCAAAGGTGAAACTGGGGAGACCAGTCAGGAGGTTCTCACTTGAGTCTGTGCTAGAAATGATAGTGGCTGGAGCTGGGCGCTGGCAGTACTGACAACAGATGTATTTCAACGGTAGACCTAACATGGCTTGCTGGTGGAATGAATGAGTTGAGATAAAGAGAGGAGTCCAGGATGATTTCAAAATTTATGGTCTGAGTAACTGGGAAGATGGAGTTACCATTTACTGAGATCTGGGGAAGACTTTGGAGGTGTGGTAAGGGGAGGGAGAAGAAGGTGTAGAAATTAAGAGACTGATTTGGACATGTCAAGTTTGAGCTGTGTATTCAAGTTGGAAACATCAGGTAGACAACCGGATGTTTAGGAGAAGGACTGGGCTGGAGATACAAACTTTGGAGTCATAAGTGTACAGATGATTGTTAAACCTGAGACTGGGTTAAGATCATGCAAGAATGAGTGTTGGCAGAGAAGAGAGGAAGCCCAAGGATGAGCCCTGGCTGCACCAGCATTTACAGGGGTCAGAACCTGGCCACAGACTGAGGAGCCAAGCAGGCGGATACCTTGGCAAGGAACATATGAAAAGGAAAGCATCTCCCCCCAAGTGGAGATTGATTTGATCTGGAAAAATATTTTAATGTTTTCATTGAGGAATAAATACTTGAGATAATTTTTTGTTTTCTAAAGAGCAGAAATAGGATTTGTCTTATTTTCATATTTCAAAATTAATTCCAGATATGACAAGCACTAAAATCCCCTAATAACTTAGAAAAACAAGGCTTCTCTGTAAGATTCTCACTAGTATATGAGACCTACATTTCAAAGTCACCTTCTTGTTTTTGCTTAACACTGAAAATTAGTGTTATGGTCTATAAAGAAAATAGTGTGGTAATTAATAGCTTATGAATAGACAGAAGGACCACTGGAACAGAATAACAAGTCCAGCAGTAGACTCAGGTACACACAAAGATTTAGAATATGATAAAGATGGCTTCTCAAAACAATTGGGAAAGATGGGTTTTTTTTTTAATAAGTGGTGCTAGGACAACAGCCATTTGTAAAAGGATAAAATTGGATCCGTATCTCATACCATACACCTGAATAAATTCCATATGGATCAGAGATCTAAATTTTAAAAATAAAAGGGTGTGGCTGTATCCCAATAAAACTTTATAGAAACAGGCAGCTGGCCTGTAGGCCGTAGTTTGCTGGCACCTAGCATATAGAAACAAAGGAGGAATTAAAAAATATATATATACATATATATGTTTACTTTTGCAAAAAGATATATAGGAAGGATAAACCAGAACCTAGTAAAGAGACTACCTTCTGTCTATTCATAAGCTATTAATTACCTACAGGGGATGGATGGAACGAGGTAGAGGGGATAAGAGTGGAGAGTGGGGCACCTGTGAGTGTATTTTTCCACATAATTTTAACTTTTGATCCATGTAAATGTTTTACATACTTAAAAGTAAATTAAATAAAAAGGATTAAAAAATAAACCTTAAAATTGAACACAAACAGAAACAAATGAACCTAACTGTGTAGTAAATTGATATCTTAACCCACATGGGAAAGAATTCAACTAACTTCTGAAAACAGTATTCTGAACTTTAGTGTAATATACTCTAAGGACAAAAAGAATTGCAAAGAAATCTTGAGCTTTACTTAGGAAGTTTGTTATTGATAATAACATTATTGTAGTAATTATAAAACTACTTTGCATTAAGGGATAGCATATTTTTTAAAATGTATTTCCTAGCTTTATTCACTAACAGAGCCCAGGAGCAATAATATCCCAAAAACAATGAGTAGTGTGCACCCAGATCTTGAATTCTAAAACTATTCTTCACCAAAAGGAGCCCGGGCTCCTTGGAGAGGTAGCTGACTCCAGGACTGGACAGGGAAAATACAAAGTGATTTCTTAATATCTCGCTGTGTCAGAAAACAAGCAAGTGCTCAAACACTAATAGCAAAGATCACAGACATTAAGAGCTAACATGAAGTTCCCCCTGGCCAAACTCAGGGCAATCTGAGCATTAGTAATTAATATTATGGGGAAAAAACAATGATGGAAATGAGTTATAAGACAATGAACAATAAAAAATCCATGAGTCTGTGATTTTAAAAAAAGAAAGAGAGCAACAAAGAAAGAAAAGGAGAAGAAAAGGAAAACTCTTCTCTAGAGAAAACTCCAGGTAATTAATATAGAAGAAATGATGGAATTGGAAAATTAACATTTTGCAAGCCCCGAATAATAACTGATTCAGGCAAGGATCATTAAATCCTTTCAGGATGCTAAAATCACTGGGTCAAAGATTGTGGGTGAACAGTATTCAAAGCGGCACCCCAAATGATCACTCATTATTTATAAAGGAAAACAATGGAGATATCTAGAGATCACCACTTACACCAAGAGACCGAACTTAGTAACACCAACAAAGGGATCTGTGGGCATCACATGCCTCCTAATTTGATATGCTAAGAAATACACAGGATCACCTATTCCAGCCAAAAACCTTTACCTTGATTCTAATCATGAAGAGTCAATTAGAGAAATCCAGAATGTGAGACACTCTACAAGACAACTGGCCTGGATTCCTCAAAAAAAAGTCAATGTCTTTGCTGGGTAGGAAAGGGTGGCGGGGGCACTATTTTAGATCAAGAGAGACTACAGAGACAGAACTACTAAACTCAATGTGCAAGCTCTAGATGCTGGAGACATCTGGGGGACAAACAGGGAAATTTAAATGTAAACCACATATTAAATATTATTAAATCACTAGTAAATCACTAGTAAATATGTTAGATATGATCATGATACTGTGATTATTTGAGAATGCCATTAATCTTGAGAGATGCATGCTGAAATATTCAGAGGTGAAATGTCATGACGTCTACAAATTACTTTCAAATGGTTCAGGAATAAAAAGGGGGGGTGAGGAGAGAGGAGGAAGAAGGAAGTAGGAAGAGAGGGTAGAAAAAATTGGAAAAAATATTTTTAAGGCAACAAGTGCTCAAGGAAATTCTGAACAAAACTAATGTCTATTCTTTGAGAAAAAGAAACTCTATTCCTGCGTATATCTCAAGTAGTTAAACTTGACAGTTGGCCATCCCACTGATGGAGTAAATTTTTTTTCCTTTGGTTTACCTTTCATCTAAGACTTAGTGCAAGGGATTAAGAACCAAAATGATTTGTAATCCAGTCTTTAGAATTAGACTCTTAACTAAAAGACATTCAGCATTTACTCCTGAAATACAGGCACACAAAATGGGACCAAAGGCAAAATCTAACAAAATGTCTCAGCCTTCATACAGTAGTCATTGTGTCAGACTGGCTGAGATTAACTATATTTAAGCAATGAATCAAACTTCAAAAATCACAAAGACTAACTGCAATCAAAACCTGTGTAAAATATCTGGAAGCTACCAGCTCCAGAATCTCTGGAAGCTACAGAGGCTAACAAAAATGGCTGAGGGTGACAGCCAGCACTGTCATATTATAGAGGCTATTCATAACACATGTTAGCTAATACTTTCATGTTTTAGAATCACAGAACTAAGAGAAACCTGCTTTCTTTATGCATCACTGTTAGTCATAACTGTTAATTTTAACAAAAATAGCAGCAACTGGCTAGGTACTAGGTTTATGGTGAGTACTTTCTATACATTATGTATTCAAACTTCAGAACAACTCTTTGCAATATGTATTATTATTGTTACTTCATAGGATTAATAATTTCCCCAAGTTTACACAGCCAGTTAAGTGTTAAAACCTGAATTCAAACCCAGGTATGTCTGAATCAGATGCTCATGGTTTAAAACTTACTGTGCTGTTGCTTCCTGTGAATAAAATAAGAGAGATGACTTGATGGCCATACCTTAATCAGCATAAAAATCCTGCCCTTTTGAGGGTGACAGGAATGCAGAGAGGGTATGTGGTAGGAAGAAGTTTGAGGACCACTCTCTCCTTATTCAATACAAGATAATTCTGAAACCATCCCAGAGACATGGATGCTTACCCTGGATGGCCCAAGATCTAGCAGAGATTTCTGCCTAGGTCATGTGCATTCCTAGATGCTGGCAGAAACCCAAGAGGGTTTCATTCATTAGTTATGTCTAATTCTTAACATCATAAGACTTAGAAAACACTTCTGATACTAAAGCTTTGGAAATCTGACATACCTACATTTAAGGTTTTAACGTAACTCATGATTAGGAAGATTCCTGATACTCAGAACAACCCTTGCTTTTCTTCACCTGGAATTGCTTCTCCCAAACAGAACCCTTCTTACAGAAGCATTTATACCACTGTAAATATCCCAAAGCTCCTGCAACTTATAAATGTTACCATCTGCTAGAACACCTGTGAGAAAAATATGGTCAAAGCCCGTCTATAAGGAAGGAATGGGGATAAGAAAAAGAATCATCATTATAATAATAATAGTCAACATCTATCAAGCGCTTCCTAAATGCTTCTCTCTCTTTTAAACATTTTACACATATGAATTCATTTAACCCTCACGACAATAGTTTGAAGTAAGAACTATTTTTAACCCCATTGTAGAGATGAGGAAACTGAGGCCAAAGATGTTAAATTACTTGCTCGAGGTCTCTGAGATAACAGGTGGCACAGTTAGGATTCAAAACCAGTCAGTCTGGTTCCAGAACCTATGGCTCTCAACCACTGCACTCTGCCACCTCTCAATAGGAAACCACACGGGATCAGCCTCTGTAAGTTGTGGAAAGGTTGGGAGGCCTAAAACAGCAGCAACATTCCTGTTATACACATAATTTCCTTCAATCCCTGCACCACCCTGTGGAGAACATTGATGTGTCATTGTGGGGCTGAGCCATGGAAAACGCCTTGCCCGGCATCACCCAGCTGGATGAGAACGCAATCTGTATCCACAGCCCCACACTGTGAGCCCTACGCAGTTTAGAAAGTACTGCCACATGCACTGTGACATTATATTATTCTTCCCAGGAACTAGATAGGCTGATAACACTGGATGGTCATGGTGCCAACGTTCATGTCATCTTACAGTAAACACAAGATACCTACTAGGCAGGGTGATGGTACATCCGTAGTGTTTCCCTTTATGAATGAATAATCTATGTCTGGGGGGACTTACATCAGCTGTTACCAACAAGCAATTCTATTATGTTTAGAAAATTACTTGAAGAAGAACACAGAATGCTACAATACAGGTAAACTTTGAAAACATTATGCCAAGTGAGAGAAGCCAATCATAAAAGACCATATAATGTATGATTTCATTTATGTGAAATGTCCAAAATAGGCAAATCACAGAGACAGAAAGTTGACTGGTTGTTGCCTAGGCCTGGGGAGCTTGGGGGGACATGGGAAGTGACTGTTAACAGGCATAGGGTTCCTCTGGGGGGAGGTGTGATAAAAATGTCCCCAAATTGACTGTGGTAATGGTTTTACAACTCTGTGAATATAAAAAAAAAGATTAAATTGTACACTTTAAATGGGTGAATTGTATGATATGTGATACACAGACAGGAGGAGGGTACTAGGACTGTTTTACTATTATAAGGTACTTATACAGCCTGTGAAGTGGTATACTGTTATTTGAAAGTAGACTTGGGTTAATTGTGAATTTATAGTGTAAACTCTAGGACAATCACTATTTTTTGTTCTTTAAAAACCAAATAATTGATATGGTAAGTAAAAAGAAAAAATGGAATCATATAAAACACTCAATTAAAATCATGAAAGACAGAAAAAGAGTAAAAGACAAAAATAGGAACAAAGAATAATGGCAATGAAATTGCTCCACACAGACAACTGATCTTTGATGAAGTAGCAAAGATAATGCAATGAAGCAAAGTTAGTCTTTTGAACAAATGGTTTGGGAACAACTGGACTTCCACACACAAAACAATGAATCTAAAGATAGACCTTGCACCTCCATGAAATTTATTTCTCCATAAAGCTATTATAAACAATGAAACAACACAGGAACAAAGCCCCTACTGCACCCTGTCCCCCCCCAGCACTGTGAGCTGCTGGTACTCACTTTGAAGCCTTCATGGACTCATCTGCCCAACCTCCCTGTCGGCGAGGTGGTTTGGGAGGGGGAGCCTACAAGGAAAGAGAAGCCAAAAGAACACTCAACATTTGCATTTAAACAACACAGTGGCTGAGGTTAAGGCCACCTAAAGCAATATTCAGCCTACCTCTTGAATAAAAATACAGTAACCTTTCTAATTTACTGTGAAAATCTGGGTTCTTTCATACCCTCCTGGTAGGTGTATAAATTGGCACAATGTTTCTGGAGGGCAATTTGGTGCTGTCTATTGAAAGCCTAAAAAATGATCATACTTTTTGACCCAGAAATTCTAATCCCAGGAATATATCCCAAAGAAATAATGAGAGAGGAATATAATGTTATTTTTGAACAGCTAATAGTTGGAAACAACCAAAATGGCCAGCAATAATGATTTAAGTAAATGGTGGAATACAAATGAAAATACTATGCAAATAATGAAAAACTATATTACAAAAAATACTTAATGATGTAAGAAAGTTCCATATGATATTAATTTTCAAAAATATGTTGCAAAACAGTAGCTATATGCTTCTGATTTTTTGAAATGATTATTAATACATAATATCTAATGTTAATTAGCTATATGTACACGACTAGCAGGGGACTCCAATTATGGGCAATTTTGATTTTCTACACTCTTCTGTTGTACATTTTCTAATTTTTTTAACAGTCAACTTATATTACTTTTATAAATAGAAAAGTAATAAAATAAAGATATAAGACTGAGGCTTGCTTGGAAGACATAAACTAAATTGCTGGTGAATTAAGAATATACTCAAGAGGCCTGCCCCACCTACCACCACTGCTGCCAATGCCCAAGTGAGCTGTCTGAGGGGCTTGGGGTTTCACCCACCCCACCTACCACCACTGTGCCCATGAACACCATCCAAAGACCTAAGGACAGGACCGCCCTTCCATCTGCCACTGCCACTGGTGCTCCAGTGCACTGTCCAAAGGCCTGGGGATCAACATGACCTGCCCACCAGCGCCAGCTCCCAAGCACAACAGCCAGAGGCCTGAGGACAGGCCGACCCCACCTACCGCCACCACTGCTGGCACCTGTGTGCATCATCCTGAGGCCTAGGATTGATTTACCCCACTCACCACCACCAGCACACATCTTTTGGAGCCTGAGGACAAGTTTTACCTGTTTCTCAGGCACACTGTCCAGGGGCCTAGAGATTGGCCTACTGGCCCGTGGCTGATGACCATGTGTGCCTCCCAGGGCCCTGAGGACTGGCCTGCCCAGCCAGCAGCCACCACCACTGCTGGCACCCACCTACATGTGCCACCTGGGGGCCTGGGGACTGGTCCACTCAGCCCACCACTGTCACCGCCAACACCTAAGCAAGCCACCTGGAGGCCCAAGGTCTGGCCCATCCATGTCTGCCACCACCAGCACCCATATATGGCACCTGGGAAGCCCAAGGACCAGCACACCCAGCCTTCTCCCACCACCACTTTTGCCCAAGGACCAGCCCACATAGTGTACCCATCTGCAGAAAAGCCTTGCCACAGCCTCCACTAATAATCACAGCCTAAGCCATTAAGGAACTCACAGATACCACTGATGCTAATTACAACCAAAGCAATCATGTGAAGAATATATCACTGTACCCACTCACTACTGCATCAAAGCACCCTATCCAACCAATACTATAGATACAGCTATAGGAAAAATGCTTTCCCTATGAAGACCAATTCATAAAATTGGAAGAAGCAACTGTTATACCAGATGTACAGATAGCAACATAAGGACACAAGAAACATGAAAAAGCAAGGAAACATGACACCTCTACAGGAATACAGTAATTCTTTAGTAATAGATCCTAACAAAAAGGAAATCAATAAATGCCTGAAAAAGAATTCAAAACAATTATATTAAATAAACTCAGTGAGATACAAGATAACACAGAAAAGTAATACAAAAAATCAAGAAAACAATTCATAATCTGAATGAGAATTTCAACAAAGAGATAGACACCATGAAAAAGAATTAAACAGAAACCCTGGAATTGAAGAATTCAATGAATGCAACAAAAAATACAATCGAGAGCTTCAATAATAGACTACATCAAGCAGAAGAAAGAATTTCTGAACTTGAGGACAGGTCTTTTGAAACCCAGTCAAAACAAAAAAAAGAAAGAAAGAAAGAAAGAAAAATTAAACTACTGACATATGAGACACCATAAAGCAAACAAATGTTCAAATCTGGGGAATGCAAGAAGGAAAACAGTGCTTTCACTTCTGGGAGCCTCTGTTTCTGGCCATGGGCTGGCGAGCTGCGGCCAGGCCATGGTGGAATGAAGCTGCAAGCCCGGGAGTGGTTCTGCTACACTCCGGGCTTTCATTTTCTCTCTCACTGGATTTGGTGGTATAGAGAAGGTCTAAGAAGAATATAGTTTTTCTTTTTTCTCTTTTAAGAAAGGGGAAAAAAGCACTCAAAAACTTTCAGTGACAATCCCCCTTGATACTCCTAGTGACCAAGGACTTGGCCTTGGGGGTAAATCCCTTAACTGCTGCTGTTTATTCATTTAACAAATGTTGAGCTGCTTCTGCCCCCTGGGTGCTGGGGACATGGTGTGAGCAAGATGAGAAGGACCCTTCCTCCTGGAGCCTGGGTGTGGTGAAGGGGAGAGTCAGTGAGCACATTAGAGCATGAATGAGTAAATCCTTCCAGCTAAGATAAGCAGGTATGAGTATTCTTGGAAGGAATCTCAGTTATAACAGAAACCTATGGATGTGGAAAATCATTCCAAGAAGCAAAAAGAGTCCCTAAGGGCACTGGAGATACTTTAAGTGGAGACTGGTTTTGGAAGTCTATTCGACTTGCTTTTGGGGAAGGAAGGGCCCGATGTGTGGTGGATTTCAGATGATTACCAACCCCTCCCATTCCTGTAAACACACCCATTACGATGTGACTTTGCCTCTACTTCCATCAAGAGGTGGGGCCTGTTTCCCTACCACCCATTGACTCTGGGCTCAGCTATGTGATTTTTTTTGGCTAATGGGACATCAGCAAATGTGACCCAAGCAGAAGCTTGAAAAGTGCTTGTTCACCGGGACTTGCCTACTCCTGGTGCTCTTTGGGACCTCTGATCACCACCATGGGAATGAGCTCAGGTCAACTTGCTGGAGACACACAGAACAGCTGACAGCTAGCACCAACTGCCAGTCATAGGAGTGAAGTCATAATAGACCAATGTGTTAGTTTCCTAAGGCTCTGTAACAGATTACCACAAACTTTGTGCTTTAGACAACAGAAATTTATTCTGTTATAATTCTAGAGGGTAGAAGTCGGAAATCAGTTACTGGGCTGAAACCAATGCGTTGGTAGAGTTGTGCCTTCTCTAGAGGCTCTAGGGGAGGATCTCTTTTCTTGTACTTTCAAGATTCTATTACTGAATCCCTTGGCTCTTGGGTCCTTCCTCCATCTTCAGAGCCAGGAATGTAGCATCTCTAGGTCTCTGCTCTGTCTTCACATTGCATTTTCCCCTGTTCTGCCTGAAGTCTCCCTTTGCCTCTCTCATAAGGACACTTGTGGTTGCATTTACGGCCCACTCAGATAATCTAGGATAATATCCGCATCTCAAGATCCTTAACTTAATCATTTGCAAAGGCCATTTTTCCATATAATGTAATATTTACAGGTTTCAGGGATTAGGACCTGATATTTTGTGGGGCCATTTTTCAGCCTACCTCATCAACCCACCAGCCCCACAGCTGAGCACCAGCTGACGGTGAATGTGAGCCTGGATAAAACCAACTGAAGACTCTCACCTAACCCAGCTAGAATTACTGACCACAGAATCCTAAACAAATAAATGATCGTTGTTCAAAAAAAAAAGAAGGAGAACAGATGGGCAAAGGCATAGAAAACCCATCACAAAATAACAGCTAGAAACTTCCCCAGTCTTGCAAAAGATATAGATATCCAGAAACAGGAAGCTCAAAGATCACCAAATAGGTTCCATGCAAAAAGGTCTGCTCCAAGGCACATTATAGACAAACAGTCAAAAGTCAAAGACAGGCTGGGTGCAGTGGCTCAGGCCTATAATCCTAGCACCTTGGGAGGCCAAGGCAGGAGGATCACTAGAGGCCAAGAGTTCGAGACCAGCCTGGGCAATAGAGAGACCTCATCTCTACAAAAAATAAAAACATTAGTTGGGCATGGTGCATGCCTGTAGTCCCAGCTGTTTGGGAGGCTGAGGTGGGAGGATTGCTTGAGCCCAGGAGTTGGAGGCTGCAGTGAGCTATAATGATGCCACTGCACTCTAGCCCAGGCAACAGAGTGAGAGAACCTGTCTCAAGAAAAAAAAAAAAAGTCAAAAACAGAGAGAATTCTCAAAACAGTAAGAAAAAGTGTCAAGTCACACATAAGGGAATTCCATTAGACTAATAGCAGACTTCTCAGCAGAAACCTTACAGGCCAGGAGAGAACAGGATATATTCGAAGTACTGAAAGAACAAACCTGCTAGCCAAGAATACTATACCCAGCAAAGGCATCCTTCAAAAATGAAGGAGAAATAAAGTCTTTCCCAGATAAGCAAAAACTGAGGAAATTCATCATCACTAGACCATTCCAACAAGAAATGCTTAAGGGAGGCCAGGCATGGTGGGTCATGCCTGTGATCCTAGCACTCTGGGAGGCTGAGCTGGTAGGATTGCTTGAGGTCAGGAATTCATGACCAGACTGAGCTAGAGCAAGACCCTGTCTCTACAAAAAACAGAAAAATTAGCCAGGCATGGTGGCATGCACCTGTAGTCCCAGCTACTTGGGAGTCTGAAGCAGAAGGATCACTTGAGCCCAGGAGTTTGAAGTTGCAGTGAGCTATGATGATACCACGGCACTCCAGCTGGGGCAAGAAACCAAGACTCCGTCTCCAAAAAAAAAAAAAAAAGAAAAGAAAAGAAAGAAAGAAAAAGAAATGCTTAACAGAGTCCTACATCTGGAACTGAAAGGATAATATCTATCATCATGAAAACACAGGAAAGTATAAATCTCACTAGTAGAGCAGATACACAAATGAGAAAGAGAAAGGAGTCAAACATTACCACTACAGAAAACCATCAAATTGCAATGATAAAAAATAAGAGACTAAGAAAGGAACAAAGATATACAAAAAAATCTGAAAATAATTAACAAAATGACAGGAATAAGTCCTCAGTTATCAATAATAACCTTGAATATAAATGGATTAAACTCCCCACTTAAAAGATATAGACTGGCTGAATGAATTTTTAAATGACCCAATCGTATGTTGCCTACAAGAAACTCACTTCACTTGTAAAGACACATATAGACTGAAAGTGAAGGGATAGAAAAAATATTCCATGCAAAGAGACCAAAAGTGAGCAGGAGTAGCTATACATATATCAGATAAAAGAGTTCTTGATTTTCAGTCAAGAACAATAAAAAAAGACAAAGAAGGTCATTACATAATGATAAAGGGATCAATTCAACAAAAGGATATAACAAAAGCACCCAGTTAATATAAAGTAAATATTATTATTAGATCTAAATAGACTCCAATACAATAATAGTTGGGGACTTCAACACCCCACTCTCAGCAATGGGTGAGAGTGCAGCATCTATACCAGGGGTGGGGAAGGCCTTCTAGGTCCTTAAGTGCAGCCTTTTGACTGAATCCAAATTTTACAGAACAAATCCTTTTATTTTTATTAATACATTTTTATTCATCTTTTATATTTTTATTTTTAAAATGAACTTATTTAAAATACCAAAGAATAAAATAAGTTTCAATGAAATAATCCTCCCACATTGACCAGCACAATTAGAACATTAGTAAACTATAAGGGCTAAGTTGACGGCTGCTACACTCATGATTTAGTTCTAACTTCCCCCACCTGACTGGCACCACTACCACATGAGGCTGGTTGGTGACAGTTTATGGGGGTCAAGTATGCCAGTCTGTTATAAGCTTTTGACAGTGGTGCACTGTATTTCTGTTTGAAGTGGAATTTGTGAATAGTTTCACAGCTCGAGTATTTTTTAATTCTGACTACTTAACAGCCCATTGTGTCAAAGAAGACCAACAGAACACTGAAGGAAGAAAACAGATTTTTTAATGGGGATTGGGAATTGCAATATTATCTTGTTTCTGCTAAAGATAAGATGACTTGCTTGTTTTGTGATACTGCAATATCAACGTTAAAGAAATACAATGCTCATCAGCATTGTAACACTCATAAGGACCATAAATATTTTAAATTAGAGGGAGAGGTGTGAAATGTTGTATTGTAGAAATTAAAAGATGAAAAGCAAAAGCAAAGACAATTCTTTCAAGCATCAATAAGACCTGGAAATAATGCCACTGAAGGAACTTATAAAGTAGCTTATATACTCAGGGAAAAAAGGGAAGCCATTCAGTGATGTTGAAATTGTGAAAGAATGCATTGTTCAAGTTGTAGGATGCTTAGACCCTGATAATGTTTCAAAGTACAAACAACTGCCTCTTTCAAGGAGAACCATAACTGATGGGCAGCAACTGATGTTAGCCTTCAACTTAACAGAACAGCTTCATGCAATACTTCAAAAGGAGAATATACATTATTCAATTGCTTTGGATGAGTCAACTGATACTACTGACTCGGTGTGCAGGTTTTATACTTCATTCGGGTCATAATAGAAGATTTTTTTTGCTATGAAGAGTTACTTGCTTTGGGCATTCTTGCGAATAGAACATGGGGAATAGATATCTTCAACAACTTTCAAGATAAATGTCATGAAGTTGGACTGAATTTGGCAAATTTAGTAAGGGTATGTACAGACGGTGCACCTTCCATGACAGGAAAACATGAAGGGTTTATTGCACAGATTAAAAAAAGTATTAATAGATCCAGATGCTCTCATTTCTTTTCATTGTATCTTGCATCAGCAAAATCTCTGTGCTAAAACTACTATTTTAAGTGACACTTTGCAACAAGTTATAAGTATTGTTAACTACATTCATGCAAATGCAATATGGCATCATCAGTTTCATAAAATGCTAAAGTTGAAAGACACATTCAGTTTGGATTTGCCGTATCATTCTCAAGTGCATTGGCTACTGCAGGGACAGATGTTAGCCAAAATTTTCTCTCTGACAACAGATAAATTTTATGAAGAACAGAATTAGCAATGTGAATTATTCAAAGAAGATTTCTATAGGAATGCAGCATTTCTGTGTGATACCATGTCAAATCAAAATGACTTGAATATTTCTTTGCAAGATAAAACTAAGTCTA
Organism: Daubentonia madagascariensis; assembly: GCA_023783475.1. Classification (NCBI taxonomy): domain Eukaryota; kingdom Metazoa; phylum Chordata; class Mammalia; order Primates; family Daubentoniidae; genus Daubentonia; species Daubentonia madagascariensis. Next base: position 36,015,989 of record JAKFHU010000485.1, on the reverse strand, counting down.
GATGTGATATGTGGCAAAAAAAATCCAAGCATTTTGAAAAAAGCTATCTTTTCTCAAAATACTTCTTCAAAAGGAAATTTCAATGAACGTTTTCCCCAGTTAGCAAAAGTCATTGATGAGCAGGATGATATATGCAAATCATTTGAAGAATACGCAGCTGTTATAGACCTTAATTGGACAATACAATGAAAGGTTTACTGACTTTCAGAATCATGACATCACACTCAAATTAGCATTTCAGTCTCACCTAGTTGATATCACCAAGGCATCTAAAGAACTACAGATGGAATTGACTGAGCTCTCAGTAGATGACGTTTTACAGTCATTGTTTGATGCTAAGAAAGATCCAACTGAAGTATGGAAAAATGCAGTAGAATACCCACACCTTTGGTAACATGCCCAAAAAATGCTTTCTTGATTTTCAACCACTTATTGCTGTGAATCTACATTCTCCTACCTAACCCAAATCAAGATGCTCTTAAGGTCACAAATGACTGATACCCATCTAGAGGATCAACTGAAGCTGTGGACCACCATGCTGCAACCAAGTATTCAAATGTTTTCCAACAAAAAGCAGACACAACAAAGTCATTATAAGGTTAGTTAACTTTAAAATTAACAAATAGTTTTCATTTTTTGAAATTATTATGTATATAGCAGTTAGATTTTTACAAAATAGTGTACCTTTTTAAGTATATCTAATTGAAGTTTCTTGAATGTGGCCTTATTTGATTATAGCTAAATTAATGAGGCCTTCCAATATGTAAAGGTTCCCCACCCCTGATCTATATGGAAAATCAACAAAGAAATGTTGAATTTAAACCGCACTTTATACCAAATGGACCTGACAGACATTTACAGAACATTTCATTCAATGGCTGCAGAATACACATTCTTCTCATCAGCACATGGAAAATTCTCCAGGACAGACAATGTTAGGTAACAAAGTAAATGTCAAGAAACTTTTAAAAATTGAAATTATATCAAGTATCTTCTCAGATGACAATGTAATAAAACTACAAATCAGTAACAAGAGGAATTACGGAAACTATACAAATACATGAAAATTAAACAACATGCTCCTAAATAACCACCAGGTCAATGAAGAAATTCAGAAGGAAATTAAAACATTTCTTGAAACAAATGAAAATGGAAACACAACATATCAAAACCTATGGGATACAACAAAAGCAGAGCTAAGAGGGAAGTATAGCAATAAACCCCCTATATCAAAAGAATAGAAAGATTTCAAATAAACAACCTAACGTACACCTCAAGAAACTAGAAAAGAAAGAACAAACCAAACCCAAAATTACTAGAAGGAAAGAAATAACAAAGATCAGAGCAGAACTAAATGAAATGGAGACTTAAAAAACAATACAAAGGATTAATGAAACAAAAAGATGGGTTTTTTTGAAAAGATAAAATCAGTAAACTGCTAGCTAGACTAATCAGAAAAAAAAGAGAGAAGACTCAAATAAATAAAATCAGAACCCAAAAAGGAAACATCATAACTGATACTACAGAAATACAAAGCATTGTTAGAGACTATTTTGAACAACTATACACTAATGAATTGGAAAACTTAGAGTAAATGGATACATTCCTGGACACATACAACCTACCAAGGTTGAACCAGGAAGAAATAGAAAAGCTGAAGAGACCAATAACAAGTAACAAGATTGAATCAGTAACAAAAAGTCTCCCAACAATGAAAATTCCAGAACTGCATGGCTTTACAGCTGAATTCTACCAAACTTATGAAGAAGAACCAACAGCAATTCTTCTCAAACTATTCCAAAAAATTAAATAGGAGGGAATTCTTCCTAACCATTCTATAAGGCCAGCATTACCCTGACATCAAAACCAGAGAAGGACACAACAACAACAAAAACAAAACTACAGACCAATATCCCAGATGAACATAGATGTAAAAATCCCCAACAAAATACTAGCAAACCGAATCCAACAACACACTAAAAAGATAATACACCATGATCAAGTGGGATTTATCCCAGGGATGCAAGGATGATTCAACATAAGCAAATCAATAAATGTAATACATGCCATCAACAGAATAAAGGACAAAATCATATGATCATCTCAATAGATGTAGAAAAAGCATTTGATAAAACTCAACATCCCTTCATGATAAAAACTCTCAACAAACTAAGCATAGAAGGAACATACCTCAACATAATAAAGGCCATATTTGACAAACCCACAGCTAACATCATAGTTAATGAGGAAAAGCTGGAAGTCTTTCCTCTAAGAACTGGAAAAAGACATGGATGCCCACTATCACCACTTTCATTCAACATAGTACTGGAAGTCCCAGCCAGAGCAATCAGGCAAGAGAAAGAAAGAAAAGGTATCCAAATTGGAAAAGAGGAAGTCAAACTGTCCCTCTTTGCAGATGACATGATCTTATATATATAAAAACATAAAGACTCCAGCAAAAAACTCTTAGAACTAATAAACAAATTCAGTAAAGTTGCAGGATACAAAACCAACATACAAAAATTAGTGGCATTTCTATGCACTAATAATGAACTAGCTGAAAAAGAAATCAGGAAAGCAATCCCATTTATAATAGCTACCAAAAAATAAAATACCTAGAAATAAATTTAACCAAGGAGATGAAAGACCTCTACAACAAAAACAACAAAATACTAATGAAAGAAACCGAGGAGAACATAAACAAATGGAAAGACATCTCATGCTCTTGGAGCAGATGAACTAATATTGTTAGAAATGACTATCCTACCCAAAGCAATCTGTAGATTCAATGGAATCCCTATCAAAACGCCAATGACATTCTTCACAGAAACAGAAAAAGCAATCCTAACATTTTTAAGAAACCACAAAAGATGCCAAACAGCCAAAGCAACACTGAGCAAAAAGAACAAAGTTGGAGACATCAAACTACCTGACTTCAAAATATATTACAAAGCTATAGTAACCAAAACAGCATGGTACTGGTATAAAAACAGACATATAGACCAATGGAACAGACTAGAGGACCCAGAAATACATCCACGTATTTACAGCCAACTGCTTTTGGCACAGAGGTACAAAGGTGCCAAGAACATACACTGGGGAAAGAATAGTCTCTTCAATCAATGGTGCTGGGAAAACTGTATATCCACATGCAGAAGAATGAAACTAGACCCCTATCTCTCACAATATGCAAAAATCAAAAATCAAAATGGATTAAAGACTTAAACATAAGACCTGAAACTAAAAAACTACTAGAAGAAACCACCTGCACAGCAAATGAAACAATCAACAGAGTAAAGAGACAACCTATAGAATGCGAGAAAACGTCTGCAAACTATTCATTCAACAAGGGACTAATATCTAGAATATAAAAGGAACTTAAACAGGCTGGGTGCAGTGGCCCACACCTGTAATCCTAGCACTTTGGGAGGCTGAGGCGGGAGGATCACTTGAGCTCAGGAGTTCGAGACCAGCCTGAGTGAGAGCGAGACCCTGTCTCAAAAAAAAAAAAAAAGTAAGATTCCATACAAAAAGTTAGTTTTCAGCTTCTTTTGGAAAAATTGGAAGATCTGGGAACTCAGCTGGGCTGAGTAGGAGCTGCCCCCTATAGACAGCATACATGCACTGTAGGTAGCACAGTCCCCACCCTCCCTTTCTGTGTCCTTCTGGCTAAAGTCAAGTGCCAGTTGTCATCTGTTATTACTGCACTTGTGCTGCAGTTTCTCCTTTGACACGGAATTCTCTCTCTGTTCCTATGTCTACCTGAACTAGGAAAATGAAAGCTATGCCAGGTGTGTTGAGAAAAATGGGTGAGCGTATTTCTTGGTAGAAGTGCGATCTTTTCATACTTGTGTCTCCCCCAGTCTCACCTCACTCACTGCCTGCCTGGCCCTGTTGGCATCTGGGTGTGTAGACCCCGAACTAGATGCTCAGACCTGGGAACCTCTGCTTTCTTCTCTCTGCTCTAGATGTTGGGAAGGACAGAATCCAAGTAAAAACCATGGTACCACAATGCCAGGAGTGCCCAAGTCTATTTGGGAGCTTTTCCAATGCTATAAGATGCCAAGAGTCCACATAAGAAGGGAAGGAACCCGTATCTCCTGATACCACCTCTGTTTTTTACTATGGGGTGTGGGTTACAACGGGGACAGGAGGAGCAGAGACTGAACCGGGAAGGGATTGTGAAAGATGAGGCAATATGAAAAAAGAGCATAAGTGATATAAACTTTTTCAAAATGCCCTCTTTTGAGTAATTCCTAAAACTATTGAGGGATTACATTAGTCTGGCACATAGTAAACACTACTTCTACTGTTATCATCATTGTCATCATTATTACTAATGTTAATATATGGAAGGTTAGACCAGGTATGATAAAATGTACAACCATTTGAAAAAAAATGACTTCTTTGAGCCTGGTCTCAGTTGTCACTTTAACTACTAATGGATTAATCATACGGTTCACAGAGTCCCCCAAGATTCCAAAAACAAAAATGATCTGCTTTATCTTCTTTAACCACAAGCCCCAGGAGGCCACGGCCATTGGGTGAAAATCCTTTCTGCCTAGAGGTAACACAAAGCCACATTTCCTCTCATTTTCTTCCCATTACAAAATGATACCAGCAGCTTTAAAGCAAAAAGATCACCACATAAGAGTCACTCCTCCATATCTACTACAGTTGAATATCTAGTTCTAAAATCAAAGATTTTTTGCACTAATGACTGAAGCCTTCAGGAGTTGACACAATATCCTAAAAATGGTGTAAGCTACTTTTCATTTCCCCCAAACATTGAGCTCACCTGGGAGAGGAAGAGTTGCAAAGAAGTCTTGTGAGCAAAATGATGCCGGGGCTACAGCAGTCCTCCCTGTCTCCCACTAGAAGTCCTGGCCAACCCCAGGGGAGAGCACTGAGGTGGACAGGAGATGAGGAGGGACAGGCAAAGTAGGGCTTGGGCATTTAGAGGAAAATGTCTATCTCCTGATGGGGAATCCTTACATTCATGATTTAGTTCTCTGAGTCCAAGGATTAGAAATGTTTTGTAAATACTCCCTACTATGAGTCTTGTTATGGCCACACACAAATGCCCTGTCTGGAGGTGACAGACTTCATTAGCCACCATTCCCAAGTTACAAAGGCTCTTCCCCAGAATTCGACTTTGTTCCCTATGTGGGGAGTTGGGCACTGTTCTATGTGTACTGGCTGAGATAGAAAAAGTAGATGACATCCCTGTCTCCAAACGTTACCAGTTCAATGAGGCCAAGAAGAGGCAGAATTCAGGGTGTATCAGGTTTTATGAGATCCATGTGATTGGACATCAGGCTTAATCTGAAACCCAGGAGGCCACAGTGGAGGAAGGAAGTAGGCATCGGTTGTAGAGCTACAGACAGTTACTCTAGGCATAGTCTGCTTCCATGGTCCAAAGGGGAAGCTGAGGAGGAATCCCTCAGCTATGGGGCAGTTCCCCCAAATTTTGCAGTTTTCTTGTCATCTTGGTGGTTTTTATTGGTTCACTTTCTCCTGGAGCATCATTAAGACTGCTCACATAAAGACTGCATAAAGGTTGCAATACATGACTGCAAGCTAACAAACTGCACCAGCTTGGGAAGTGCTGAGAAGAAGGAGAGGTCAAGGAAGCTCTATGGGAAAAGTGGGGCTTGCCCTGGATTGGAAACGTAAAGGAAAAACCATTCCAAAAGCAACCAGATCCAAGGGTGTAGCGATACCAGGGACAGAACCTAACATTCCTGTAGCAAATGCTGTTACTTGATCCTCACATTGGTAAGGGTCCCTGGGAAAACCTTTGTGGGTTTGAGCCCCTCAGCATTGATTACTGTACGGTGCAGGCCTTAAGTGGAAGGGGATGCAACTTGATTATAATGCAGCAGTTTGAAATTTAATACAAATGATCTGTCTGAAATGTAAGCGGGTGACTGGCTTTTACCAACATAATTTGAAAGGTCTGGTGGGTTCCTTTTGCATGGACAATCCAGCCCCTGAATTCCTGGCTGCTCTCTCTAAGAGCTATGACTACACCAGGTTAGCTCCATTTCAAAGAAAGCCCAGGGCTCTCTTCCCAGGGCAATTGAAACACAGGAAATGCACCTAGGCCAGGCCACTGCTGTTGCTTCTTTTAGGACCAGCTGCCAGAACTGCTGGGCTTTCCCTCCCCAGCAGTGACAGGTCAGATGCTAGGGAACCTGCGGGGGCCTGACTGGCTCTCGCCAGCCCAACTGTCAGAGTTCCAGTCCCTGTCTGGACTGGTGAGAAGTTAAAACCCTTTAGTCACAGATCTTTCCATCTGAGCCAGGAGTCCTTCCCTTTCTTACCTCTCAGGTCTAGGTAGAACCAGAGGAGACACAAATGAAAGATTATTTTTCTTCTCAAATCTTGTGTGTCCAAGTTCTCTATATAATGTCCCATTCATTTAAAGGAAAAAGAATTTACTCTTGCTCCATCCTTGAAACTAGAAACTTAATCTTTAGGCAGGCTAAGACAATTATGGCATTTTTTCCTGCAGCCCACCAACTCCAGAATCCTCTTTGACTGAGCAACTTGGGAAGACATCACCAATCTGTTTGCGTTAGCACTTTGGAAGAAATCTATTTGCTATCCCTGTGTTAGGGAGGGGGGAAAAATTGGATGGGAGAGAGAGATTAGAGCTCAAATGACCTTAAAAGCTAGAAAGAAGAGGCCTGATCCTAGAATTCAAAGGTCCTGGTTTATTCTTTAAATTACTCTGCTTCTGAAATTCAGAGGCACAGCTCCAAGACATCAGCTGCAAAAATGATTTCCAATTTTGGCTGACTAACTGCCAGGTAACATTCCCCACATTTGTTTTTAAAAAAGAAAGAGTCTTAAAATATGCAACACCAAGAGGGACAGAAATAGGAATGGGTGACGGTAGCCCTTAGGCAGTGCATCCCTCGTGTTCTCTCTTGCAAGCTGGAGTCACGTCTCCTAGTGTGGGAAATGAGCACAGCCTGCTGGGTCTCCCGCCTGATGGACGGAGGGGGCAGGACCCTGCATAGCTCCTGAAGAGTAGCAAAAATGTGTTCTCTCCAAAAATAAACAGGGGGCAGGAATGACTGCGAGTAAAGAGTTGGAAGCACGTGACCGGCGGCTGCAGTCCTGAAATACCAGCTTTCTACAAAAAGGAGCCTGTGAGAGGCAGAGAGCGGGAATTTCAGGAAATGGCCTCTTTATATGGTCTCATCCGAATGGGCCAGGATTCAACTAACTGGAATTACCATGTCAGAGGGAGCCTTCAGGGCTAGACTTGTTTCTGATCTTTATATGGTTCCCCCAGATTCTTAAGATGCCGAAATAGAAAAGATGCTGCAGTGCCAAAAAAGGAGCCTTCTGAGTTTAGAAACTTCTCACACACTCTCAGAAGTGCTGGAGAAACCCCACCCCCAAAATATGAATCAGGCCAAGAGTTTTGAAACCAAACTGCAACCTGTTTCAAAAAGCCAGTCTAAACACACGCCTACATTCCAACAGAAACACATTTAGTTAAGGAAGATCCATTACAAACTTCACACCTATCTATCTTCCAGCTTCTAGAGGCAATGCAGCTCCCACATTCAGATTTAGATTACTGACTAAAAACAAACTTCCCTTCCTTTCTCCAGCAAATTGAAAGAAGATCCAAGAAAGTTGCTCTTTATTTGCCTGGTGAGAGAAAAGACTGACACAAAGTAACAGGGTATGTGTGTGCACTGCAGGGTTGGCATCTATGCCTCCAATATGTCCTCCATGCACAGTTCCATCTCTCCTGGTTTCTTCCTCCAGCCTCAACCCCAGGTCTGACAACTAATTCTATATTGACTTGAGTTTTCACAAAGTAGATTTACGGTCATGGAAGCTAATGGATCACTCAAGCTTATAAATGAACTCCTGTGAATAAACACAGTTCTCTCAAGCCGAAATGGACAGATCAAAATGCAAACTTCATTTTATGCATACGAAAGAAACCTGATCATCAATGTATGTATGCTAAAGCCATTAGGTGAAAGACTGATTGGTGGGGACCTTGCATTCTCATGGTGCCAAAGAATTGACCCATACATTACATACTAGTTGCAAGGGAGAAAATGTTGCTTTACAACGGGAGGTATCTGTCACAACCTTAACTCAGTGATCAAATTTAGCAGCATTAACAGTGTGGGACATTAACGCGCTGCCAATTGAAGCACACAGCACCACCCAGGAAAAATCCCTGCCAAAAACATTCAACTGGAAACTAACCAAGCCTTCAAATTTGATTTCTAGCTTACTGGAAACCAGGTGAGAGGAATAAATAAAATGACACTAGGAAGAAAAAAATCAGACAAATCCAGAATGTGGGAAACTAGAGAACCAGCCCGATCTCTTCCAAAAAGTCAATGCCGTTAAAAAGGTGGGGGTGGGGAGAGGTAGGGGACTATTCTAAATTAAAAGAGACTTAAGATAAATAAACATAATGGTGTGATTTTTGATTGAATCCTCGTTTGAAAAAAATAGCTATAAATGACATTTTTGGAGACAACTGGAGAAAATAAATATGGCCTGGGTAATAGTGTTAGGGAATTGTGGTGTGCAATTGTGGTTTTCTACAAAAATGTCCTTTTTTTTGAGATAAATGCTGAAGTACTTAGTAACATGTTATGATGTCTAAAATTTGCTTTGAAATAATTCAGCAAAAAATATATAAAATAAATAAATATATTTTTAAATATTTTATACTTATACAATATACATAATTTATGCAAATATGGCAAAATGTTAGTTGAATGTAGGTGATGGGTGTATGTTGTTCACTGTACTATTTTTTCTATTTTTCTGGATGTTTCTAATTTTAATGAAAAGTTGAAACAAAATAAGAAAAACTAAATGGATGAAGGTTAACAAAAGAGAAAAAAGGCAGGGTTGGTGTGGAGGAGGGCACCAGCATGGAGGTTGTTCATGGATCTATCTGCTCAGTGAAGAACAACGGGACACTCTCCACCTAATGGCTGGGAAGTCCTAACACCCTGAGAATGAGAAAACAACTCTACACCCAGTATGTCGAGTCTTGAGATCCCGGTCATGACTAGATGTGATGGCAGAATGTGCTTTTAGATAAAAGTACCTCCCTACCCCCCCAGCACTTACTGTGGATTTTATTTTAATTGTGTATATATGAAATTTGGGTAAGAAAAAAATGTAGTAGAAAGAACACTAGACTAGACACCAAGTGATCTGGCTTCTAGTCCTGGCTCTACCACTGACTAGCTCCATGATCCTGGGTTTTTCTTTATGATAGAAGTGATTCCTCCCAATTCTATAATTCTGTGATTCTGAATTCAGGGGGAGAGTGTCTAAGCAAAACAGATGTAAATGATGACATGGAACATTTATCACCGATTAGAGCTGGCACGAAGGGGACAGGGACAAAGACAGGAATACAAGGCCACAGACAGAAATGAGAATACATAAGCATAAGGACTTGATGAATGGTGAATGAGCTGATCTAGGCAATGAGAAAGAATATATTAATTAATTCATAGCTAATAATAATAATTGTAATAGCCAACATCTACTGAGGGTTTACCATACGCCAAAGGTTTAGGAGGATTATTTTCAGTAATCTCATGACCTGAGGAAGTGGGCACTACTACACAGAAAGTTTATAGAGGAGGAAACTGAGGCTTAGAGATTAACTCAGCTAAAAATCATCCTATTTGTAAGTAATGAAGCAAGGATTCAAATCCAGGTCTGTCTGACACTAGGGCATTATGCTGAACCATACGATGTATGACTTCCTAGCAGCTAGATGCACGTCAGCTTGAAAGGACAGAGTGGCTACAGAAAAGAATCAATCTGGGCTGAAACAAAGTGCCCGAGAAATAGAGAGACTAGATCTATGCCATTTAGGCTGATGTTCCAGATAGTACCAGGGAAGACAAAACCAAAAGGGTTGTCTCCTTGATTTATTTTCTGGGCACAAAGTAAGATGTGTCTATTGATGATATAAATATGTTCAATAAGATAGAAGGACCAGAAAGCAGCCTAGTCCAACCCTTACCCCTTTAGCGAGGCAAGTTGAGGCTTACACTGAGGGAAGGATTAACACTAAAGTAAGGATTAAGAAGGGAAGTTGAAATCGTAACAGCTTGAGCACTGTGCCAAGCTGTGTTAGGCTGAATTCAACATAAATCTTCGCACTTGGAAAGTAGTTGTGTTTTACTGCATGCCACAAGGTATTTTCCTCATACCAACAGTGGAGTAGCTTTGAAGAAGGAGCGACTAAATCAAAGGGGAAAGTGAGTTTGCCAGAAGGAAGTAAAGGGGAAAAGCTATCCTTTTAAAGGTGGAGGCCCGAGGGCAGGAGAGGAAAGGAAGAGGGAGAAGGGAAGGAAGGACAGTCCTGGGTTCGAATTCTAGAATTTTCACTTTCCAGCTGGGCTGGTCATATCTTCACTAAGCCTCCTTTTCCTCATGGGTAATATGCGAATGATCATGAGTTCCTTGCAGGTCTGCTGTAAACACTAGAGACAATCCTTGACACAGAGCCGACAATAAATGGTGCCAATAGTGGCTATTATATTATTTATTAGAAATAATAAGTAATAAAACGCGGACTTTGAAGGACAAATCCTTAATGCTTAAGGTTGAGACAATGGGAAGTTTTTGGCAGTCAAACATTGTAACTCTTTCATTTGGGGCTGCCTTGCAAATGTTTCATTCCAGGGATCCAATTCTTATCTATTCCAGCTTCCCTGAACAGCAAGAAATCCTTTAAAGTTGCCCAAATCAAGAAGAGAAAACCACAGCTCCACCACTCACTGAGACATAAATGTGATGCTCAGGACAGCCACAAGGTCTGGCAAATGCTCTGGTGGTGTCATATTTCTCCAAATATTCACACATACCCTGTAATAAAACCCCCCTATCCCATAGCTCAATACAGAGTCATCAAACTGCCCACTTTAAGTGACTCATGGGATAGAGCTGCCACAGTTTGTCAAAGAGGCTGATCCAAAGAGAACACATTATAGTCCTGAAAATCATTCTTAAAATTCACCTTGGATTTTCCCATTTTGGATGGTATCCTCTCAATCTCGATTACAACCCTTTGGGTCGTCCTACATCAGCTCTCCCCCTTCCTCTTCTTGGGTCTATGCGCCTTTCAGACATGTACAAAGACACGCCCCAGTCCCTCACACTTTTTGCAGTTTAGCCAACATAAACATTCTTCTAAACATTCATCACGAATCAAAACCTATGCACTTCTGTCATCCTCTTAACTCCTTTCCATTTGTTAAAATCAATCCAGCATGTGTTTAGCCAGAAATGTGTACAATGTTGAAGGTGTAAATTCCCAACACTCTAAGAAGCACCCCCTCCTGGCACCTGTGAGTTAGTGACTTTGTATAATCACAGTCTAGACTTGCTACCTCAACCAAATCCAGAAGTGGAATAACTTGGAGCAAGTTGAGAACAGCAGAAGCATGCTGTAACCTTGATGCTCTCAGAAACCTGATCTCTCATAAGACTCCTCAAGGGTGATGATGGAAAAGGAGTGAGGGTAGCTCAAAAGAAGTATTAACGCATGGGATGGAGGCCCCCAGCATGTGAGACCTAAAGAGGAATGCCCAGCTCCATTCTCCACTCTGCATCACACTGTGGTGAGACCAGGGACATCGCAGGTCTCACCCTGCAGTTCTTTATCTTGCTTCAGTTGTGGGTGCCCAGGGAGAAAACACTATAAGCACCGAGCAAGGTCACATCTGGCAAATTAGCACACATTTCACCATCCCCATTACATACCATTTTAAAAGTGGCTCCACCTCTCCGCCATTGCACACATGGCGGCTCCGTTAGGTGGTATGTTCTCTGGGCAGCCCCCGGGGCCTCCACAACCCCCGCCGGGACTCCCGGGCCAGCCTTCGCTTCTTCAAGCAGCGCCAGGCGCCCCAAGACCTTCTAACAGTACTTTGGTGGACGAGTTGGAGTCATCTTTCGAGGCTTGCTTTGCTTCTCTCGTGAGTCAGGACTATGTCAATGGCACTGATCAGGAAGAAATTCGAACTGGTGTTATAGAGAAAAGTCTCATGTGCTTCCCTCTCATCCCCCAAGTTTGTCCCTACAGGTGTTGATCAGTGTATCCAGAAATTTCTAGATATCGCGAGACAGACAGAATGTTTTTTCCTACAAAAAAGATTGCAGTTATCTGTCCAGAAACCAGAGCAAGTTATCAAAGAGGATGTCTCGGAGCTAAGGAATGAATTACAGCGGAAAGATGCACTGGTCCAGAAGCACTTGACAAAGCTGAGGCATTGGCAGCAGGTGCTGGAGGACATCAGTGTGCAGCACAAAAAACCAGCCGACATCCCTCAGGGCTCCTTGGCCTACCTGGAACAGGCGTCAGCCACTATCCCTGCACCTCTGAAGCCGACCTGAGGGAGGGGTGATGGTGGTAGCCTGAGAGTGTGCCAGTGTGTGAGGGCGCCTCAGACAGACAGTTTGCCACACACTTCTTGTGGACATGGCATTTTGGAAGAACTCTTTGCTCCCACCTAAAACTTTTCCACTACTTTTATAAGCTGTTTAATTTCTTGAATACTTTATAAAATGCCTGTAGCTTGGGTAAACCAAGTAAATTTTTTTGTCTTTAGTAAAGTTTAGACTGTTAGTGTGATGATACTTACAGATTCTTTTTTTATGTTTTTTTGCATTTTTAATTTTTGTATGACTTTTCATCTCCTTGTGTGTGTTTCCAGTTGTTAGGTTAGGTTAGTTTGATCTGAGGGAAAAAACAATAATAGTCTGAGAATGGAGGATGAGGATTTTGCTTGTAGGCCTTTTATGATAATTACCCCACAATGGTAGTGTAGAAAAATAGGTAAATCTGTTGTGTTTCAACTTTGAACTACCTCAAGAAGAGGAATCTAATGCAACAGTGTTTATAATGCTTTCAGAGCTCTCAGAATGGGGATATTTTATAACTAGGTAGGCAGAGGATTAAAATATCCTGGGTGAGTGTAGTGATATTACAGTAGAATCCCTAGACTAATAGTGACTTTTATTGGGGTAAGCTCATATTTTGTGTGGTGTTTATTTACTTTTTTTGATGGGGAGGGATGTAGTAGGAGCAGTGATGTGCTAAATATTGTTGCATTCTGCAGTAATGAATCTGTGTGAGTAATAGGACAGACTGTGTCTTGGTACCATGACAGTTGGGGCATAGGTGAAGGATGAGGCATTAAAGCTTGCTCTTGTTGTCTCTTAGTTTTGAGTTTTTGTTTGTATCATTTTGTTTTACATTTTGGGAAGAGAGATATTTTCCATTAAGGATGATTGTTGCTAATGGATTTGATTCGAGGGGACTGGGGTCTCGGAGTGCAGGGTGATCCTTGGCTACTTAACTTCTACAAAGAGCATGTGGTGCATCTGTGTTTGGAAAGATATTTTGCTGTCTTGCTAGTTTCTTAGGCTCCCTCAGATTGTCTGAATTGCTGTTGAGAAATACAGACTAGCGTTGTTTCTGGCTCTTGTTGAGTGAGGCTTTCCTGAATTTTATACAGTCTCTTATTAAATTACATCCCTTTACCCAAAACAAAGGCTTCACTGTCTTCTGAACAGGCAGCACTTCTGTGGCTCAGTGTCTTGGGTCCTTTTATTTTCTCCAGCCTTGAAGGCCCTGCTTACACACATTGATATCCACTCATGTTCCTGGTCTGGCCTGGATGCTACCTGGTCCCTGAAGCCTCCCAGGGCCCTTTCTGTGGTGTCCCCAGGACATAGGACTTCTTTCTCTACCAAGCCCTTCAATGCTTCTCCCTTGTGGGTTAGACTTGTATCTCTTTCTGCCCCTCACTGCATTGTATGCGCATGAGAATTAGGCATTATTTGCCTTAAGTATACAGGGACCATATATTATTTCTCTTTTATACATGCTACTTAGTACCCATTTTTGTTTGTTTGTATGTGCGGTATCTGGCACATGGACCTGCGATTACCAGCCTGAGGCCAAGAAACCCCTCAATTAGAATGTGTAGGTTAAACAAAGCTTTTTTTTTTTTTTTTTTTTTTCGTTTTTTGAGACAAGGTCTCGCTCTATTGCCTGGCTAGAGTACAGTGGTGTTGCATCATCAGCTCTCTGCAGCCTCAAACTCCTGGGCTGGGCTCAAGTGATCCTCCTGCCTCAGCCTCCCAAGTAGCTAGGACTGCGGGCACCTGGCACAATGCCTGACCAAACTGCTTTTAAAAGCTCACGTTATATGACCTCAAGGTTGTTAACCTGGTCATCTCATGGTAATTAGAAACTCTGATGGACAGCTTTACATTTCTTTATTAAAAACCTAAATAAACTGGTTGAGTTATAGGCATTCTTTCACAGGAGTTCTCAGTGAAAAGATTGAGAACTGTTCTATTTGGTGCTTGGTGAAAATATTTTGAATTAATGTATGTACCAGTTATTGCCATTTCCTTTACTAAATTCAAAAGCTTTTCGTCAAATAAATAGCAATTTTTCAGTCTTGAAAAAAAAATAAATAAATAAATAAATAAAAGTGGCTCCAGTAATCCTAAAAAAGACTTTTTAAACTTTTAGAACTATTTCCCAAACTCTAGATTTCATGGGCTGTCAATATTTCAAAAAACAAATTTCTGTTTGTGGGAGGTGGGAAGCAGTTGACAGTACAGGATTAACAGCTTTTAATTTTGTTAAGAACATTTTTTTAAAAACCACCATTTACTCCCACCATCATTTCATTAAAGAAAGGCCCTTTCCAATCTCCTCAAAATAGGAAGGACATAAACCAGGATAAGGAATGGTCCTTTAAATTAAATAAATTTTGTTTATGAAAAAAACTTACTACGTTATTCTCGGTTTTCTCATTTTGGTAAAACTTCCTCATACAACAGTGTTAAAACATGCTACAGCCTCTGTTTCAGCTTATCGGTCCAAGACCCAGGTTAATTTCTCAAGCTCTCTTTCTACCCTTTCTCAAACAAAAAGGCTGAAGGCCAGCTCTTCTACTATCCCAGGTGACAATGGCCTAACATGAAAGGCAGGACTTAGGTACCGTCACTTAACCCATAAATTTTCCTACTCAGCTCAAAGCCACACAGGAGAACCCCTACCCTTGAAATAGCACATTGCCAATCTTGGCAACTCTAGAGGCCTTTTAGATTAACCTTTCAGAGTGCTCAGCACAGCATCTGCATGGACGAACACTTGTACTCTGGTGACTTGTCTCTGGGCCTCTTTCATGCCCATATTTCTGATCATTATTTCCAAGTGCACCAATGATATCAGAACACTTTCTATCTCCATAGCCAATGTATGTGAATGTCCCTGTCATTAATCCCAACAGAAAATTGACACAATCCGTCTCTATAACCCCTCTCATTCTTTTTTCACCAATAATACCACTTGAACAAACTACAGTGTATGTCGAAACAACCCAAAAGATATTGGCAGGTAATGGTAACGGGCAGCAGTTTGTATTCAGCTAACCTTCACACAGATAACAATTATAAACTCTGGACAAAACACATAAAACAACAATTTGAAGGCATTGGAGGCCAAACAAAAGCAGGCAGAAACTGGAGGGGATTTGATCCTTGAAAGAAAAGAAATGTACTGGTAAAAATCAATGTTTAAATGGATTTGCCCCTGAGTACACTCTCCAGTCTGAGCAGCAAATGGGCAGCTAGAACTCAAGTAGAAAGCTGCAGTTTTATTGGCTTGAGAACAAAGTTTAGGACTGCCAGAGTGGCTAAAAACAGAAGGAGAAATCCTGGGAAGGAGGGAGCCCCCAAGTGTACATATGAAGACCCCTAAAATTCTTGGTCAATACCTGAACTGCACGTGCATGGAGGGGACTCCAAGAAACCCAGTGAAAAGCAACTGCTGAAAGGCTTAAAAAAAAAAAAAAAAAAGCTGAGTGGAGAAGAGATTTCAGCTGCTGTTCACTGCAGAGAAGACAAGAGTTTGGATTTGAATTCCACCAAGTTAAAGGTACTTGGTACAAACTTTGGGTTTTCCACTGAAATCCCAAAGGGCCATGCCTTAGGAGCAAAGACCATGTCCCAGGACCATGGGATTTGCTCTAGGACAAGGGGTAAAACTAAAATAGATCTGACCTAACAAAGCCCAAAGCCAAGCTTCCATAAGTTCAAGGTGACCTGCAAATAATGTGACTGCCTGCTAAAACAAAAATCAACATTTTTCAGAGGAAGGCAGCATAATCCAGAGTTTCTATAAAGTATCATCCACAATGTCCTATGAACAAACCAAAATTACTAGACATGTAAATAAACAGGAAAATGTGACCCATAGTGAAAAGAAAAAGCAGACAATAAAAACTGATCCCAAGATGACCCAGATGTTGGAATTAACAGACAAGGACTTTAAAGTAGCTATATAAATATGTTCAAGGACTTTAAGGAAAAGATGGTCATAATGAATGAAAAGAAGGGGAATCTAGGGGAGAAACAGAAGCTGTGTAAGAAAAAAACAGATGAGGGAAAAATAAATGGAAATTTATAATTTAAAAGTACAATATCTAAAGTAAAAAAAAATCAGTTGATGGACTTAACAGTAGTTTGAAGACAACAGTAAAAATAATCAGTGAACTTGAAGACAAATCAACAGGAAATATCCAATCTGAAGAACAAAAAGAGAAAAGATGAGAAAAAATTAACAATACTGCAGGGACAAAAAACACAGGACAAACCTATGAGATAATATCAAGTAGTCTAACATTTATGAAATTGGAGTCCCAGGAACAAAGACAGAGAAAATGGGGCAGAAAAGATATTTGAAGAAGTAATGGCCTGAAATTTTTCAAATTCAGTGAAAAATATCAACTTACAGATCTAAGAACAAAATCCCAAGCAGAATACAAAGAAAATGACACCTGGTCACATCATAATCAAACTGTAGAAAATTAAAGATAAAGAGAAAATCTTTAAAGCAGCTAGAGGGAGAAGAAAAGACTTATATACAGGAGAACAATCATCAGAAAAAAAGTGAAGACCAGAGGACAAAGGAATGACAATTTTTAAAGTGTTGAAAGAAAAAAAAATTTCAATCCAGAATTCTATATCAGTAGAAAATATCCTTCAAAATGAGGGTGAAATGAGAACATTTTCAGATAAACCAAATGGAGAAGTTGTTCTTAGCAAATCTTTACTACCAGAAATGCTAAGGGAAGTTCTTCAGGCTAAAGAGAAATGACACCAGATGGTAACTTGGATCTACAGGAAGAAATGAAGAACAACAGAAATGGTAAAATTTCTGGAAATGGTAAAATGACAACTGTTTAAAGTGAAATGACAAACTGTATTGTGGAGCTTATAACATACGTAGTTTTAAAATATATGCTATCACTAGCACAAAGGATAGGAGGCGACAAATAGACTTACACTGCTGCAAGGTTCTCACATTTTATGTGAAGTGGTATAATATTAACTCTATGTAACTGTGATAAGTTAAGGACGCATATTCTAATCCCTAGAGCAACCACTAAAAAAAACATAAAAATCTATACCTGGCTGGGTGGGGTGGCTCATGCCTATAATCCCAGCACTCTGGGAGGCTGAGACAGGAGGATCGCTTGAGGTCAGGAGTTCGAGACTAGCCTGAGCAAAAGTGAGACCCTCGTCTCTAGTAAAAATAGAAAAAATTAGCCAGGCGTGGTGGTGCATGCCTGTAGTCCCGGCTACTTGGGAAGCTGAGACAGGAGAGGATCACTTGAGCCCAAGAGTTTGAGGTTGCTGTGAGCTAGGCTGATGCCACGGCACTGCAGCCCAGGTGACAGAGCAAGACTCTTGTTTCAAAATCAATCAACAATCTATACCTAAAAAGCCAATGGAGGAATTAATTATACTGGGTAAAGGCATGTGACCAGAAATGTTTCAGTCTATCACCAATGATATTCAACATTAATCAGTGCACTTTTCCTGTAAAGTATCATTATTTAAAGAACATTTTACTATCATTCTGCTCCTTCTCAGTAATTACTGACATGCCACATAATGTGAAAAAATCGAGCCTATATAATGATTTCAAGGAGGCTTTCTGATCACAATCTCATGGTTCCTAAGCAGATTAGATCTTCTCTACTCACAGCACACTCGCTCCACCTCCTTGCCTCTCCTAAATCCTGGCTTTCCCCCATGGACTTCATTTCTCTTGCAGCTCTTTCAAATAGAGCCTGCTCATTCTTTAAGACCCCACAAACCAAGGTTCCAAGATAATGCTCCTGCTTCACTCCCTAAAGTTCCTCTAGATCATTACTCTTCCACATTATTATGAAACACTTTTTTTTTTTTTTGAAACTCATACCATTAAGCTCTACCACCTCTCTTTCTTTCTTATCCTTGTCTCTAGCAATGGCCTGAGCATTGATGAAAAATTTGGGCATTTGGCTCTCTCTCCATAACTAGTCTCATCATTCTAAGCAAAGCTAATGTTCACATGAACAATTCTTCTAATGTTTAGCCTCATAATTCCCAGACCTTTTAAATGCCAATGACCTTGCTACTTTTTCAAACCTCAGTTATAACTGGAACTGCTCCATCTCTGAAATATCTAGTCCCCTCCTCCCCTCCTTATCTAACAACTTCCTTCTTGGGGTCACTTCTTCCCCCATCGATCTAGCTCATTCCTGAGGTCCCCCACATCATGCCTCATCCCCTTATCTTTTTACATTTCCCCTCAAACCCCTTGCTATGGTTTGAATGTCCCCTCCAAACTCACGTTAAACTTCAATTGCCATTTTAATAAGATGTGGGACCTTTAGGAGGTGATTAGGCCCTCATGAATGGATTAATGCTTTTATCACAGAAGTGGGTTCCTTATAAAAGGATGAGTCTGGCCTTCTTTTGCTTCTCTCTCTCATGCGCTCTCTTGCCCTTCCACCTTCTACCATGGCATGACTTAGCAAGAAGGCCCTCACCAGATGCCATCACCTTAATCTTGAACTTCCCGGCCTCCAGAACTGTTAGAACATAAATTTCTGTTCTTTATAAATCATGCAGTCTGTGGTATTCTGTTATAGCAGCACAAAATGGAATAAGATACCCCCTAAAACCTGTACCAAGCCAACCATGTGCCTTCACTGTGTCAAGAGCCCAGCCTGCTGAGGGACATTGGAGAAAACTGCACATCCACGCAAATTAAAGCTCAATAAACTCATGCTCTGCCTTCTCTCAGCTAGTTCCTACCTGGTCTCCCTGCTTTAAGTCTCACCTTCCTCCAATCAATATTCCATATCTGCATGGGCTCCTGGGAGTTACAGAGACTTCTAGATAGCAAGGAGATGCTAGGTTTCAATCAGGAGGCATTTCTATGTAAGCATTACTGGTAAACTGCCTAATAAGATCTCCAAAGAAAGGCATCTGAATATCCAAGGCTCCAGTAACTTACCTATGATTTCCTTTCCATTGTAAGTAAGTGTTTACTTTCATACCTGATTTTGAATTAATAATTTTGAATTGTTTTTCTTAGAGAAGGTCTACGAATTATGTAAGTTTCAGGCCCCATAAAACCAGGATCTATCCCCATCTGATTGTTGCCAAAGTGCTCTGTCTAAAATGCAAACCTGGTCATATTGCTTCTCTACTTAAAACATGTTTGTGCATGGAGATCATGAAGGGTCTGTGTGTCACACAAAGGAATCAGAAGTTCATCCTACAGGTTCTTCTTAGAGACCTCAGAACTGATGACTCCCACATCTGTTATCACTAGTTTTCAACTTTCTTAAGCTCCAGACCAAATTTTCAACACGACAGACCTCTTTGAAAATCCTGAAGTCAACTCAAATTCAACATGCCCCAAATTGAAACAATTATCCCTTCTTGCTCCTCAACTGCTAAGACCCTTAAATTCTCAGTCTCAAAAATGTCATTATCTAGTCAGGCTTTTCAGCTACATGTGGGGTCAGTACCAGACTCTCCTTCTCTCCCACTTTCAGCAGCCAATCTGTTATCACATCCTATCTGTCTGCCCTTAAAACAGTCTCTTGGCACTGCCCTTTCCTCTCTGCACCCCTCTGCCAGGTTTTAGTTTATTGCCTCCCAAAGTAAGGTACATATACCACTGGTGCAAGCAAGATGACTGGAAGTAGTACAGGAATGCACCTTTTTAAAAATAGTCATGCATGTATTTTAATGCGTACTTAGAAAAATATAACTATCACAAACTTTAATTTCACTGATAGAGTTTCTTTTTAAAAATAAATGTATTTAAGTATAAAAGGGGAGTTGATTTAAAGGAAAAAGTTAATAACATGAGTGGTATGTGGATATGAAAAACTGTACAAACAATTGGGGAATGCCTGAAGTCTGGGAACACTGCCTTGGTTCGTGCCTTCATCATCTCTCAGAAGAACCACTCCAACAGCCTCCTACTGCCCTCCCTGCCAACAAGCTCTCCTGCTGTAGCCTATCCTCCAATGTAGCTGCCAGATTTATCTTCCTAGACAACAAAGTCAATAATGTCATTTTCTGTTTTAAAATCTTTGTGGGCTCCCTACAACATACAAAATAAACTCAAATTTTTCCACTTGGAATGCCAGTGGAATGCCAGGCCTATGTTCCCCATACATTAAGTTGTTTCACCATGCCCTAAAAACACTAGGCCCTGGTACAATGGCATGCATGAGAACAGGCTTTGCCCACTGCCAGAAATAGCCTTTTGCCCTCCCACTCACTAGCAAATTCCTACTTATTCATGTCAATCCACCGCAAGAGTCACCTTTTTTAGGAAGCCTTCCCTAACTCCCAGGCAGGGTGAGGTGCTCCCTCTGCATTCCCATTTTCTGATACTACTTCAGTATTACAATTTTTTGTCTAAGTGTGTGGCTCCCCAAGTAGAATATGAAGTTACCTTCTTCATTTTTGTATTGTAAAGTGTATATTAAATGTAGGATAGGCCAGGCATGGTGGCTCACACCTGTAATCCCAGCACTTTGGAAGGCCAAGGCAGGATGTTTGCTTGAGGCCAGGAGTTCGAGACCCTGTCTCTACAAAAAACTAAAAAATTAGCCAGGCATAGTGGTGTGTGCCTGTAGTCCCAACTACTCAGGAGGCTGAAGCAGGAGGATCACTTGAGTCCAGGAGTTTGAGGTTACAGTGAGCTGTGATCGTGCTACTGCACTCCAGCCTGGGTGACAAACCAAGACTCTGTCTCAAAAATAAATAAATTAAAACAAACAAAAATAAAAAATAAATGTAGAATACATAAGTGAATGAATGAATAAAATTCTACTTATAATTATGTCAATAAAAATATAAATGAATGGATGGGCAAAATGGAGTACGGGGGATCAAGTTCTTTGTTAACACTAATTAAAAGAAAAAACAGAAAGAGATGAAGGAAAAGGAGAAATAACAGAGGAAAAACAGAGGAAGGCTCAATAAGAGAGGAACAAAGAGAACAAGCTGTCGAGGGACAGAGTGAGGCCTTCCACGTTTGGTAGAGTGTCCACGTGCCATAACCTAGTCACTGAATTCTTTCAACACATATTTACTGAGAACCCACTCAGTGTGTGGTACTGTGGCAGGTACACGTAGCCCCTCTCTGACTGCTCCCCTGAAATTGCAGGGGCCCTCACTGCTACATCCAATAGACTCTGCTGGGGCCTTGCCTTCCCGGACCCTCTTGGCAGCAAACACTGCTGACCCCTCACTCCGTGACATTTGCTTATCTTGTATTGTGGACACCACAGGTGCCTGGTTTTCTACTCTCCTCTCTGGCCACTCTTTCTGAATTTCCTTTTGTGAGCTATTCTTTGGCTGTGTGTTTTCTAGACACGAGTGTCCCTCAGCTTCTGTCTGTCCCTCGGCTTCCATAAGAAGCTTTCTTCTCTTACTCTAAAACTCTCTCTTAGAGAGCTAAGGACTTCTAAATCTCTAGCTCCATCCCAGAACCTGGCACACGCAAGTCCCACGCGTCAAAGCCTCCTGGGCATATCCTGCCGGATGGACGCATCATCCCCCTACACCTATTCCTCAGTCATTTAACCAGTACTTACTGAGGGCCTACAAAGTGCCAGGCTCAGGGAGAGCAAAACAGGTACTTCTGGAGCTTGCAATTAATGAGGGAGATGGAACTGAATAATTACACAAATACAGGGTTACAAGCTGTGGTTGGGGTGACAGGAAAAAGGAAAAACAACCCCACCACTGTAAAAGAGTATAATATGGGTTCCTAATTTAAATGGGAGGGTAATCTTTTTTGAAGGAGTGATATTCAAGCTGAACCTGAAGGATAAGTAGGAGTCAGCCCAGAAAAGAGCAGCGGTGAATATTCTAGGCTAGGGAACTATTCCCTTTTAGTCTATTCCATTCTATTCTATGGAACTACAGTATCCTAGGGAACTATTCTAGGGAACTAGAATAAATAGGGAACTGCATAAGCAAAGAGCTCAGCATGACTACAATGAGGTAACAGGCACGAAATGAGGCTGAAGATACAGAGAAGGCCCAAACCACACAGGGTCAAGGTAAAGATTTAGGATTTTTTTAACCTTAAGTGCAATGGGTATCTATTAAAAGGTTTTGGATGTGAAATGACTGACGCACATTTTTACAATACCACTCTAGCTAAATGGCAGGAAGATGGAAATCTAAGAGGAAAGACCAGTTATGAGGCAACTGTTGCAGTTCAGGTGAGATGACAGTGGCTCAAACCATTTTTCTAACTTTTTTTTTTTTTCTTCTATCAGAATGCTATTTACAGCCACAGATTCTGAGGAGTCTTTGCTCTTGAAATAGAAGTCAATTCCCATTAAAACAAAAGTATGAAAGCTATAAAAATTTTCACATATGAAACAAAGACTTCTGAACACAGCCTAGTCTGTTTACTTCAAAAAGGAGTCAAAGCAAATCCCAATATTACAATAGAATCTGCAATCCTTGAGTACACCTCAGAGGTTTTCTTGACCAGCAAACACAAATGCAGACAGAAAAGTGTAGTGGCTGTATTGAAGATGCAGTAGTGAAAAATAAGGCTAGAAAATACTGAAAGCTCACTGTCAAACTCTCCTAAAACTACCAGTTATTTTAGTGTCACATAAGAAATGTTGGCCTCATATAGGTCATTTGTCAAAAAAGGCAAAGAGGCTGGTTTGAAACATAAAGTCACCAATGACTACCACTCCATCACCCGTATGGCCAATTGCTCCACGAACAAATCCAACATGCCATGCTCTCTCCCTTACCTTCAGAATATGACTCATGCTCATCATTCTACTTGGAATATTCTTTCCACTCTTCTCTTGGTTAACTTCTACTCATCCTTCTAGTCTCAGCTCAAACATAATTTCTTCCTGGACAACCTTTCCAGATGTCCCTGAAAGGGACAAAGAGGCTCAACGTGGGTACTCAAGGTGGGTACTCGCATATCTTTCTGTGTCCACCTCCACCTGACACTTCTCTGTAGGACCCTAGATCAAGGTACTAGAGGGCAGGGAGCCATGTCTGGTTTATCACTGTATTCCCAGCTCCAAGCACAATACCTGGAACATAGAAAGTTCTCAATCAAGTTTCATAAGTGAATGAATAAGTTAACGTCACCTTTTATCTAAGGTCACTGAGGTCACCAATGTCATTCCTGCCTTCCTCATTCTCTCCTCACATGCCCCCCCCCAAAAAAAGGATAAAAGTCACCAGTTAAGGATTATTCTTTGGAAATACTGCCAACCTCTAGGAAGAGGGTTGGGTTTTTTGTTTGTTTACTTTATTTTAATATTTTTATTTTTTTGGAGACAGGGTCTGTCTACGTTTCCCAGGCTGGACTTGAACTCCTGGGCTCAAGCAATCTTCCCACCTTGGCCTCCCAAGTAGCTGGGACTACAGGTGTGTACCACTGTGCCCAGCTTAAGGTTGGGTTTTGAAGACAGAAAGGTATTGGCAAATAACAGGCCAATGGCATAGGCAGAAATGCTACTGAAGGAGACAAATAAAATGGGTCTCAAGTGACACAAAGAATTCTCACCAAAAGGATTCCTCACCCAAATGTTTCTTTGCCCTAAGGACCAGTTAGTTCTATGGAATATGAAATCTCTGTATCTTAAACAGAACTGCAATTTAGGATAAACTGATAATACAACCTAATTCTCGTGTGACACAGATAATGACAATAATAGTGAGCACATATTCGGCACTGTTGTAAAAGCTTTATACATTCTCTTATTTAACCCTCCAACAATTCCATGAGACAGGTGCTACTGCTATCTCAACTCAACAGACGAGCAAACAGGCTTGAAGTGGTTAAGGAACTTGGCAAGGATAGACACCTAGTGACCTGCAGAGCAGGGATTAAAGACAAAATGATAATCTGCTCTACTTTTCAAGTTACAGAGATAATGACAATAGCTGACTTAATGGTGCACCGGGCAAGCTCTTGTCATGTATTTCTCATTCAACCCTCCCCATAGGTGAGGAGGAGAATCTTAAAGTGCTCTGTAAGTACTAGCTTTCACCCTGGGACTCCAGGAAGCCAGCAAGAGAGCACGAAGCGCATGCGCCAAAGCCGCCTCTTGAGCCGCTGATTTCAAAGTGCAGGCTCTACCCTGAGATGACATCCCCTCCCACACAGCAGCCGGCCCCAGGGATGGGTCAGCGATGTACATCTGCACACCCCGAGGGACAGTTCAAACCAAAGCATGCAAAGCATGACATAAATATGAAGTGTGGAAAACGCATTCCTTATGAACAGCTCCATATCAAATTCCCCACATCTCTCTTCAGCAACGTTATCAGAAGCATCACTCAACCCAGCCGATTGGAGAGTGGCTACGAAAAAGGCTGGAAAATGTGACCAATCAGGAGAGTTATTTTTGTGAGAAAGAAGAAAAATGTCACCAAAAAGGGTCAGCAGATAACCCTATTGGGCTGAAAATAACTGCCCGGCTGGCAGGCCAGTCAGGGGACAGGCGGAGGGCGAGAGACGTAATGCAAAGTGCCAAGGGAGCGCCAGCTGAGTGAGGCTGCTGGGGGATGAGGAAATTGACCTAATTTGGGAACATGAGCCCAGCAGCATTTCTCAGATTCCTGCAAGGGAATCTGGCTAACTTTCCCTTCTGTGTCCTCAGAGGAACACCGAGGGGATGAAGGGAGAGAAAGGGAACAGCTGAGACTCCGACACTTCTCTAGACAACTGGACGAATAAGGTTGATCAAATGAGAACTTACTCGCGCTCCAAAAGGATCCCCAAAGTCTCCCCACTCTCTTCGAAACCCTCTTCTCTGTTGGGAGGTCTGTGCATTTACCTGTCTGGCAGGTAGGAGAGGTCAGGTAGTGGTTAAGCACCTGGCTACCGTCAGAAAGGCTTGGCTAGAGTCAGAGATTAGCTGAATGTCTCTGGATAAGTCACCCGACCTCTCAAAGTCTCAACGTCCTCACAGGTACAATGAGAAAATAATAGTACCTACCTCAACAGCTACCATGAGGCTCAACTAGGATGTTGCATGAATTAACAGATAGCTAGCAACTGTTCCAACGTAAGTGATGATGACTATTACTAAAAGGACAATCTATAAGATAAAAGCTAAGCCAAAAAGAGGTCTAGACCCAAGTGAGAATTGCTCATCCAAAAAATAAGCTAGCCCTGGAGAGGTTATGCCAAAGACTACTTTTGCCCAAACTCAGTGTAATGTATTAATAACTTTATGGTACAAAGTGTCTGGGCTGTTCTTGAAGGAGTTCTGTAAGAGCACAACCATTTGAATCAACAGAAGGTAAGGGCTCAGGCAGAGAGATCTGGTTTAACTCCCAGACCTGCTCTCTCCAGAGAATGTTATACACTGCAGACATGTAGATACTCATCATAGAACTATCTTCCAGCAAAATCCTCAATACCTGTAATGCCAACCTGAATTACATTAACTACGCAATTCACTATTAACTAACTGAACTATGCTTCTGGTGATCCAAGCCTGATTTACAACAGGTACATGCACTCCCTCTCCCCCCAAAAAAGGTACAGTCACAAGTTTTCTTAGTACTTACCATTTCTTGAGGCGTTTCTGTGTGCCAGATACTGTGCTAGGTACTTTATATGCATTGCCTAATTTGATTCAAGACAACCCTAAAGAAGTAGGCACAACTCCAATCAACTCTGAGCTAGTAAAATGACACACAGAGTTCATCTTTCTGATAAATCATCAAAATTAGGTAAGTTCTTTGAAATTTATTACTTGAAATCTATAGAATGGCCAAGCAAATAAAGAGACCCTTCTTCTTCTCTCAGAGCAAGAGAAAGAGTTTAATTACCTGGAACCACAGGTATCCTATAGGCAGAAAGTCCTAAGTGGTTATGGAGATGATCGTAAGAAGGAACCCATCAAGAAGAGAGTTCACACAGGCAACTCAATCAGGTATCCTGGAACTCAGGGCATACAGTGTTTCCACTGAACTCCAAATTAAAACACTGGAGAGGAATGTAGATTTGTTTTTTTTTTTTAGTTACTAAAAATAATTCTTTCCTTTCATATCCAGGGCTATGAAGAAAAAAAAAACCTTTGTATGAATTCTATTTTTTAAAATTGACATGTCAGTTTTGAACTGCTTTCTCAGTAGCCATTCTGCTCCCCTCCCTTACTAAGAAACCCAGATGTTATGGGGTGGCAGTGTGCCCAGTTAAAAACTCCCCTGAAACATAGAGTAGTTGTAAGACCCAGTTCTGACCAATTAAATGCAACTAGAAGTTTACTTGGAGGTCTCTGGCTACTGTTTTCCTGATGAGAAGGGGCACACTTAATTGGCATGCACCTTGAACTCTTCAACTATTCCCTCTCTTCCTGCCTAGAATGCAGATCTTATCCCTGGAGAGAATAACCAGCCATCTTGCAACCATGAAAACAAAAGTCACAAGCTCCAGATGGCAGAACAGGAAGCTAGAAGTGGCTAGAGTAATGTAGGACATCCACCAGTGACTGTACCCACTCTGTTCTGCCCTCCACTGGACTCCTGGCTATGCGAGAAAAAAAATCACTGCTGTTTGATCCAAGAACTGGAGTTGTTTCTGTTGCATGCAGGCAAATTCAATACTAATTGACACAGAAGGATACCTGAAAATTAACCCATCCTCAAAGAGCAAGAGTTTTAAACTCAAATAGAAATAAGAGCCAGGCAGATTAAATGTGAATAAATCTGACCAAATGTATTAAAGTACAAAGTAGTGAACTGGAGAGACTGGCTGCATGTAAGCACACACCACTTGCAGCTCCAGCCAGCGGCCGCCATGTGGGCATGCCAGTCCGGCATTCCCACTGTGCCAGGACTTCTGATTTTAAAGAGAAGCCCCAAATCTGGATTTTCACACGGAAATCCAGAAGCTTCCCAATTTAAAAATGTTAACCAAATTAAAAAATTTTTAACTCTTTACAGATCAAATAAAACACGATTGCAGGCTAAATTCAGCTAGAGGCTACCAGCTTTCTACGTTACTAGAGAAGGTTAAGGCAGAATAAAAAGAACACCCAAGTTCTAGAAAAATAATAATGGTTAGCAACATACTGAGCACTTATGTGTCAGATGGTGTTAAGGACTTTACCCCTGTGACATCATTTTTTCTTTCTAGCCACCCCATGATGAATGGAATATTATCCCTGTTTCATCAATGAGGAAAATGAGGCTTAGAGAGATTAAGTAACTTGCTCAGATTCATAGACCTAATATGTGACACAGCCAGGATTTCAGCCCAGGCCTATATGACCCCAAAGCCTGCACTCTTATACCCCCTTCATAAAAAATGTCCACTCCAACTGTAAAGCACAATAACTCTGCCCCAGAAAACTACTAGCCAACCTACTATAAATGAATAGTAGCCCTTGAAGAGACTTCCAAATCAGTTCTAAAAGAGACCCTGGGTGACATCCTCTTTCTTTGCTGCCCTTTAATAAAAGCAGCAAGGCACTGTCCAAACACTCATTTACTCACTAATTTACTGAATGAACACTTGTACAGTGCTTTTCAGTTTATTAAAGTGCTTTTAAATGCATATCTAAGTTAACCCCCATATCATTCCAGTGGTATTATCCTCACCGTTTGACAGATAACGGAATGGAGGATTAGAGAGATTAGAGAACTTGCTCAAGATCCAAGCAATTAGCAGAGCCCAGACTCAAGCCCTGGTCTTCTGACGCCAAGCCCTGTTTTCTTTCTGCTTCATTTACCAGAGCTCCCAACTCCACCACCTCACTTTAAAATAACCATTTGTTTGAACTAATTCCTATTTAACTCTAAAGTAACTCCAGTATGTCTGACAGCTCCCAGGTACCATATTTACATTTGCATGGATATCTTCATCCTAGAATGTAGTCAGCAAGAGGACAAAAATAAATATATCAAGTAATACACTCAGAATTGGAATGTAAATGGGCACACACACAAGTCTTGGGATCTAATTTTAGAAAGAAGCATCCAAAAAGTCCCACACAGCACAGTAAGCATCTGTCCCTGTGGGAGGCTGCCCACACTGCTTTAAACCTCAATTAGCCTGGGAAGAAAAGGAATCCTGGTATCCTGACTGGCATCTTGCTTTCAGAGGCACCAGTTGGGTGAGGAGCAAAATGACTTTTCATCATGTTCTCCCAGAAAAATGCTAAGGCCTAGAGTAAAAAAAGGTAAATGTCTTAAAATAAATAGGTATTTCCTGAAAAGCTGAAACCCTGAAAAGTTCATCACACTCTGTGACTATGGAGTTACATACAGCAATGATTCTTGCCTGGGAGCCAAGGGAAAGGGGATGGTAGGTGAACAGTGCCCAGTGACCCCAGCCTAGGAGCTGATTTAGTATGGGGGTCACATAAGGTTTCAAATCCTGATCAAGTCATCACAGGCTCACTCACCTAATCACTATAGGTGGCTATAACCTCCTTCACAATTAAGTAGACTTTTTTTTTTTTTAAAGAGATGGAGTCTTGCTATGTCACCCAGGCTGGAGTGCAGTGGCATGATCATAGCTCACTGCAGCTTTGAACTCCTGGGCTCAAGCAATCCTCCTGCCTCAGCCTCCCAAGTAGCTGGGACTACAGCCACCATGCCTGGCTTAAGTAGACTTTTAATTAACCTTCCTGGTTGCCAATGATCATGAGAATGCAAGTTCCATCATAGCAAGGGATCTTGTCTCTTTTGTTCACTGAAATATATCATCCCTGTAAAATGGTGCCTGGCACACAATAGGCTTCAATGAATATGTGCTGAATAAATGAATGAATGATCTGCTGTTGGGATGGATCCTCCCAGACCCATGTAGAACAGTGTAAAGTGGTCAGAGGCCAAAAACAGGCTTCCATTAACTCAGTCATTTGCTTCCTCATTTTCTCTTTAAAGACATACACTACTGCAGTTCAAGTTCCCTGATATCCAGGGTTGGGTTTAGTATGTCTTCTTTCATCATCTTCCTACTTTATAACACCCTCCTCCCATAATTGTGCCTCCAATGCTCCATTATCTGCCCACCCTCCACTCTGTAACACCCCTAACTCAGCTCCTAATCTGTAAGTGCATCACATACTACGTACTTCACCCACCTCACCCTTTGCAGTAGCAACTGCATGCCTGTTCTACACCAGGCACTGTGACTATGACAGACAAGAGGATACAACAATAAGGCACAAGGCTTGCCTTCCAGAAGCTCATCTTATGAGCAATCCAGACATGTAAACAATTAGAATACAATATAGTAAGTATTATAATGGAGGTATCATGGTCAGAGTTACAAACTGACAACTCTCAGGCCAAATCCAGCCCATACTGTGATGTGATTTTCATAATTAGTTGCTAAGCTCTAAAAATTTGTTGCTTCCACATAAAATTTTAGACTGTCAGCATCTCTTGAAAAATCAGAAGATCTAGCAATACTGGGCCTGTATTCCCTACAGCATTGACCAGCTTCAGCTAAGCAGCAGTTGCCTCTTTAGAGAGGGCATGTGGCCTCCAGTTCCTGGTCCCCCTACCCCAACCCACTCCCTAGTGTCTTCAGGTAATGAGGCCAAGGGTTGGCTACCAGTTTTTCTGTGCTGGCACAGCTGTTTTAGAGTAAGGATTCTCCATACCCATACTTCTACCATAGGTAAGAAAATGAAAGATAAATTGACAGGACCATGTGGAGAACTTAAAAAAATGGTGGCAAACATACTTCCTATGAAAATGAAGAATATTCCTACCTATTTGATATGTAAGTAAAGTGTGTCTGTGTCATGGACCCAGCATATTTTGCTTATGCACCTGCCTGGCTCGTTAGGCTTCCCAGTGTAGGTCACCTCATCTGCTGTAAAATGACTATGGGCCAGCGAGCTAGAAGCCAGGTTTCCTGCTGCCTGGGAGCTCACTATCTAGTGGGGCAGGCAGACATGTAAAAAGACAAGCATATAATGTGATATGTCCTATAGCAGGCATTATGGGAAGTAGGTACTATGGGATAGGTACTAAGTCAGCCTGGAGAAGTTAGAGAAGAGCTAACAGAGGAGATGACCCTGAGGTTTGACTCCTGAAAGGAAAAGTTTTTTCAAATGGGCAGAGGAAGGTAAAAAGGTGTTCTGAGTAAACTGCCAAAAGTAGTTCCCTGGCACTGAAAAGCATTGCTCATCAAAATCACCCACCCTATATTTTTCCCATAACTCCAGGCCACCCGGAAAAGTTTCCAGGAAAGTAAGGCCAATAAACGGTCCTCTTCCTGCCTGAAAACTGTAGAAAGTGCAGGTTACCACTAAGAGCAAATGTCCAGTTATGTAATCCAACCTTACATCACCAGCATGCCTCACTGGCATTTATTCGGCAGAAATAAAAACCTGGATTTCTACTGGATTTTGAAACTTCCCAGTCCCTGGCTTCAGCTAGCATAAAAAGTTCTATACTAAGATATAAAGAAATGCACAGAAACTAGTCTAGCATCAAGGAAAAAACGTCTTCCTTCATTTCCTGCTACTGGGACAAATGCCAAGGAAGGGAATTCCCATGTCAAGACAGGAGGAAGGGCTGGCATTCAAGAGAAGAAATATAGAACACCAAATCCTTGCTCTCCGAGGAATCACTAACTTTTAAAAAGCACTTCTTTAGATTTATTTTTTTAGCACCCACCTCTCCAATCAGAGTCAAAGAGGAATTCTTGCCACTGAGGTGATTCTCGGACTGAGCTGGCTGCTGCTGAGCTCGGCGACCCATCTTGGGCCCCTGTAAGGAGAGAGAGAGAGCACTGCTGACCTGAATGTCCTTTAGGCCACTCTAAGGATGACAATTCTGGGAAGGTAAGCAAGGACTGGATTAATGACGATATGGTGGAGAATAGGATTTGAGTAACTTGGATACGTTCTTAGAAAACTCTCCAAACTCCAAAAAAGCACCTGAGATCAGTTCTATTTGGTAGAATAGGAAATTCATGGGTTAATGATAACAAGGTTTTCTTTTAACAGCCATAGGGATTGCAAAAGTAAGATCACTTTTTTACCCAAAGAAATGCGGTTAGAAATTCCTCTAGAATGGGCAGAGACCTCATGCCACAGCTCAGAGAAGAGGGTAAAGGCCCCCATGTTCCTGTGCAGGATTTTAGGAAGTCCTAATTTCAAAGCTGCAGCTTGGCATGAAAATAGTTATTAAACAGGCTTTTGGAAAGAATTCCTAAATTCCCTAACAGCTGACACCGGAGAAAAACAGATAGCATTTGCTTTGATATATACACTAATCAGATTTGCTTTTACAGACATTAAGGGAAATCTATGACAAGAATTTTGAGATGTTATCTTCGGAAATCAGAACACTTCAAAGTTCTTAGTCATCAAATGAGCCATATGCAGGTGTTTCCCAAGGCCCTCCTAGGGTGGAGGCTGTGTGTCTCAAATGCTTTCCGGCACATAAACAAAACTTATTTAGGCAGACTAGTGGGTGTTGAAATATTT
Source organism: Daubentonia madagascariensis (assembly GCA_023783475.1). NCBI lineage: Eukaryota > Metazoa > Chordata > Mammalia > Primates > Daubentoniidae > Daubentonia > Daubentonia madagascariensis. Next base: position 35,984,109 of record JAKFHU010000485.1, on the reverse strand, counting down.
ATAGCTTTGCTTTACTTTGTTTAAAAAACAAGCATTAATATACGCACTTTTTAGATCTCATTTAATGTGGTTTCATTTGATTCTCACAATAACAGGGACAGGGACTGACACCATTTTACAAATGAGGCCCGGGAAGGTGATTAAGTGGCAGACATAAATCTAAGAGTAAATCCCCGATTCCTTCCACTACACCATGCTGAAATGTGTTTTAAGATGTTCTAGGGACTGACTGCACCAATGGTTACAGGGGAGTTCATAAAAACTCTCATGCAGTGTTTACACCGCCAATTGTAATGTCAATCATACAGGTTTCAGGGATGATGGAAACAATCTCCCTGATAACAAGCAGCTCAACTTCTTATCAAGGCAGACAATTCCATCTCTTCACCATGGCTGTCCTTTTCCATTTGTCATATTATCAGGTATCTGAATATGGCATGCTATACATAGTGGTTGTGCTGAAACAAAAATGATCTTGTCTCTAAATGCTATTTACAAATGGTTTCTCTAATGATTGCTAAGAATTTTAAAGTTTTAAACTTTTTAAAGACCCTGTATAAATCCACAGGGTAGAAAAACTACTTTACAACCTGACTTTGTGTCCATTAAATGTAGTCTGTTTATTGTATATCTTCCTCCACTAGAATGTAAGCCCATGAGGGTACGACCTTTGTTTCATTCTCTGCCATATCTTCAGCACCTAGGACAATGTGTGATACACAGTAGGGCCTCAATAAATATTTGTTGAAAGAATGAGTGAATAAACAAGTACATTCACATCCCCAGGTAGTAAAATAATTCACCTATCAGAAAGGCCTAGTGGCCTAATATTCCCCCTGGCCAATGAGGCAGCCTGCTTCATTACACAATAATTTGAGGCTGGCTCTGGTATCTCCCTCAGAGAGGTACTCCTCTCTAGTACCTGGAGGACATCCAGTGCTACCAGGGCGCTTGAAAACACTTAAGAGATTTCAACAGGAGAATCTACAGACTCGCTCTGTGGCCCAATCTTTTAGTGACTGGGGATCTCAATTAATTTTAAAGATGAAAAGGCCTAATGGGGTTGTGATGAGTAAGATGAACACCGAACTTGGGTATTGAGTCAAGTTCTGTTATTTACTGACTATAACCTTAGTTAAATCACAGCGTCAGAGGCAACAGCAGTTAACCTCTTCTGGTAATTTAGCATATGCCAAGCACTGGGTTAAACGTTTTCCAAGCATTATTTCATTTCATTTTCAGTTACATCTCCATTCCAGGCATAAGAAAACAGAGGCTCGGAAAGGTTTGTTTGTTTTTTTAAACCCCTGCAACAGCTTTATACTCCATCTGACCTCAAGGCCTGAGCACCTAATCACTTCCTCACGTTATAAATCAGTCTTGACTTTCTTAACTGTGAAACTTAGGTAACGCCCCCCTTCCCGTGGGGATTACGGAGAAGAAAGGCCGTTCCTGCCTACCTCCCTTCCACATACACAACAGTGCGGCCTTTACGTGAACTTCTGGAATGAGCTGTCCCAAGGGGAAAACTCTAGGACGCGTGCAAGTGCCACTCTGGCTACGGCCCCTTCAGTCACCCTCAGACCTGTCTGTTATGGGGGAGTTCGCACTGAGGGCTTCAGAAAGCCAAGAAAGGCTCGGAATTTCCCACCGGTGCCAGAGCCCGGCGAGAACAGAATCTGTTTTCCACTTTTTGAGGATTTTAAAGAAAGCAAGTCCCACGCCAGCAGCGGCGGAGCCCAGCGCGGCCGGGGGGCGGGGCGGATGATGCCGCCTCCTCCCGGGCCTCACCCGGCGCGGCTCGGGGCCCGCTGCCCTGACGCGCCTCAGGAAGCCGGAGCCGGCGAGCTCGCTCCTCCCCACCCGCCAAATCCTGGTCCCCAGCCCCCGCGTGGGTCCTCACAGAGGCAGCCGGGCCGCGGCGCCACTCCTCGCTCAGGTCCAGCAGATCCTCCATTCCCGCGGCCGCCTGACGTCACTTCCTGGGAACCAAGCGGCCCAGCTGCGTCCCTAACGACGGCTCCGCCCTGCCAATATTTAAAGGGTCCGACGCATTGTTCCTGGAATCTGTGTGCCGCCGTCCAACTTAAACCAATCTTTCCTGAACTTCCCTTGCTTGACTTCCCAAAAAAACCTCCAGATATTAAAACCCGCTAAGGCTGCTCCTGTGGGACGGTGAAATAATTTTAGTTTTTAGGAACTGTCTTCATTTGTAGCTGTTTTTAAATACATCAGTAATTAAGTGCAAAGCACTACTGCTAATAGTAGTAATTATATCGATGCCTCCCATTTGTACAGCTCTTTGCAATGCACAGGGGGCCATCACAGTTATTAGATCATATGAGAGGTATAACAACCTTGTATATGACAGATGAGAAAACTGGTTCACAGGGAGTCAGGTGTAAGATGGATTATGGAAAATGCAATATACCTAATTTCTACCTTCAAGAAGTTTACAGAGAGCCTGAACCAACACATCAAATACTTGAGTAGTAATAACTTTCAAAAGTACAAATATTCGATATCTCATTAAATCCCAACATCCCCACAAAGTGAGTAGCAGTAATATCTCTACAACAGTGGAGGACACTGAGGTGCAAAGGGGTGGCTTGCAGAAAATCACCTGAGTGCCAAGCAGCAGAGCCTGGTGCCCTTCTGACACCAGATATTACTGGAGTCAGCCATTCTCTTAGGATGGCAGAGAGAAATGTCCCACAAATTCCCAGCCTAATGGGGCAGCTGAGTTGAATCTTCACTGAGTCCGCATGAAAGATCCCCAAGTCAACACCACTCACTGGCCAGGTCCCTGCCACAGGTTGGCCGAGACCCATGGAGATGGGCTCATGGCCCTAAGAGTGAACAATGTCCCCCATATTATGCTCGGGATAAGGCCTGGATGGCTACGGGTCAAAATCAAGGACTTGGAAGTGGGAGTAGCACCCCTAAAACCGGATTGCAAGCATTTGTAAAATACCCAGTAAATTACTGTGTTCAACCATTCATTCTACACGTTTACTGGGTAAGACTGTGCATTAGCATGCCTTGTGACAGCAAGAGCACTGGCCTAGATGTCAGAAGAGTTGAGTTCTCATCCTAGCTCTGTGGATAATGACCTGAGTAGCCAGGGTGAGGCCTCTCTGGATATCAGTTTCCTCCCTTTGAACTACCCTTAGAGATTACCTCTAAAATCCTTTACTCACTAACTCTGCTTCTCAGAGTTAGAATATTCTGTGAGAATATTCTGTTAAATTTTAATCTGAAGAGACATTCATTGCCAAAAATCCAGGACAGATGAAGTATGGGCTCCAATGAATCCCTTGTTCCCTTCTTCTTTGGTATCAGATGGATTTTGGATTTTTCCATTTCTTGTAAGCTCACAGCCATATCAGCACCACCTTATAGTCAGTTTCCAGACCATCACCCCCACTACTTCCCCAATGTCCTGGAAACAAAATGTGAATGGTCCTCATCTTGGGCAGAGAGAAGCCCTAGCATAGTGGCTTCCAAACCTTGCTGAGCACCTGAATCATGTGTGAGGTTTGTTAAAAAATATGGATGTCAGGGCCCCATCTCTGGAGACTCTGATTTGGTAAAGGTGGAGTCCAGAAGGGTATAACTTTAATAATTTTCCCTCCCATCTTGCAAGTGTTTGCTCAAAGTGTTCATTAAGGCCTTCCCTGATCACCCTATTTTAAATTGCACCATTGCCCAACCTAGGTACTCCCCATTCTCCTTACCTGCTTGATTTTCTGCCATGGCACTTACTTTTATCATAATGTACATATTTGACATAATTTACATATTTATTTAGTTGATTGCTTCCCCCCACTGTCCCATCCCTGCTTCTAAAATATAAGCTCCATGAGAGCAAGGGTTTTGTTCACTGATATATCCACAGAGCCTAGAACAGTGCCTGGCATATAGTAAACATAAAACAACTCCTCAAATTTCAGAGGCAGTATAGCACAGTGGCACAATCATAGCTGAAACTCCTGGGCTGGAGCAACCCTTCTGCCTCAGCCTCTGGAGTAGCTGGGACTACAGGTGCCTGCCACCAGGCCTGGCTACTTTTTCTTATTTTTTTGTACAGACAAAAATTTGTACAAATTTCTTAATTTTTCTGTCTCCTTATGTTGCCCAGGCTGGTCTCAAACTCCTGGCCTCAAGAGATTCTCCTGCCTTGGCCTCCCAAAGGACTAGGATTGCAGGTGTGAGCCATGGGCCCCGGCCTGCTTTTAAAGTTTCTACACCTAGGTTTCCTCATTGGTTATGCAAATGAAAATAGTGCCTACCCAAACTGGACAGCCTCTGTTAAATATCACCTCCACCACTCACAAGCAGTGTGGCCTTTTGAAAATATCTCTGTCCCTCGGTTCCCTCAACTGTAAAATGATCCACCACCGTCCTGGGATGCGGTGAACATCCCTCCAGTTAGCGGCCCCGGAGCCAGACCTGTCAGGAAGGGTCCAGGAAGGCTGGAGTGAGGTGGGATGGGAGCAGCACTGATTCTCGGGCAAGTGATCAGTTCAGACACAGCGCTGTGTTGGGGGTGGGGGGAGCACTGTGCCCTGCCCTCCCTAAGCGGCTCGAGGGAAAAGCCCTAGAAGCTCAGGCTGAGAAGAACAAAAACGGAGCGCGAACTTCCCCTCACCCATCTGGGAAATGGGCTCGGGCCAACTGCTGACTTTGCGCTCGTTGGCGCAGCTCCCCGCCGAACCGTCGGCGGGAAGTGAGGCTGCGAACATCTGGACGACATTTCTGCGGAGAGCGGCTCGCGAGCGGCGGCCCGGGAAGGGACAGGCGCGCTCGTGCGCACGTGGGCCGACGCGAAGGCGAGTCCCCCAGGCGGCGGGTCTTGCTTTCCTCGCCCTCTCGCACAGCCCCTTCTCCAGCCCGCGGCCCTGCCCGCCTCCCGGGCCGCCGGGCCGCCGAGCCTCCTACACTGGCGGCCTCGCCTCGCCAGAGGGCACCCTCGACCTTCCGGAAAACGCCACCATTTTTCACTGCCCCTGGAGCGTCCCCAAGCTTCAGCCGGCCGCCCGGCTCCAATCTTGTCAATGAAGAATCGGGGCCAGGATCGCCGCGGAGCCGAACCCGACCCTCCAGCCCGCTCGCAGGCCGGGCGTCGCCCCCTCCGAGGGTGGCGCGGCCGCCCTGCCGCGCCCGCCCCGCGCCCCCTGCGGACCCTGCCGGGTGTCCGGCCTGGCCCGGGGCGGCGGGGGCCTGGGGGCAGGCGGGGAGCGAGGCACCGGCCCGGGCGAGCGCGGACTGACAGCTGGCGCGAGGGCGAAGGGGTTGGGGGAGAGGGAGGGAGGGGGTTCGTCGGAGTAACTTTCCAGAAAAACAGCCAGCGTGTAGCAGGAGTGACTCCAAGAGGGGAAAAAAAGTTCAGTTACCACGTCGAACGAGAGGACTCGCAAAGTATTTTTCAAGTGGGCTCGGCTTTTCCTGCGCCTGTTTAAAACATTAAAATCGTGCAGCGCAAGAGGCTGCGTGCGCTGGTCCCTCCCTCCCCCACCCCAGGCCAGAGACGTCATGGGAGGGAGGTATAAAATTTCAGCCGAGAGAAATAGAGAGAGCAGTGTGTGTGCATGTGTGTGTGTGAGAGAGAGGGAGAGGAGCGAGAGGGAGAGAGAGAGGGGGAGAGAGAGGGAGAGGGAGAGAAAGAGAGGGGGAGAGAGACAGGGAGGGAAGCAGAGAGCCAAGTCCGAGGGAATAGAGAGAGGAGAGAGGGGAAGAGGCGTGCGAAAGAAGGAGTAACAGCTTTCCGGAGCAGGCGTGCAGTGAACGGGCTTCTATTTTCTTTTTCTTTTCCTTTTTATTTTTTTAAAGAGAAGCAGGGGACAGAAGCAATGGCCGAGGGAGAAGACAAGCCGAGGTGCTGGTGACCCAGGGCGTCCAAGTGGATTATTGGGGCTGCTGTCCAGAGGCCTGTCCTCCCTGCCTTCCAGTTGCACATAACCCCACACCCCAGCCAATGAAGACGAGAGGCAGCGTGAACAAAGTCATTTAGAAAGCCCCCGAGGAAGTGTAAACAAAAGAGAAAGCATGAATGGAGTGCCTGAGAGACAAGTGTGTCCTGTGCTGCCCCCACCTTTAGCTGGGCCAGCAACTGCCCAGCCCTGCCTCTCCCCACCTACTCACTGGTGATCTGATTTTTTCTTTTTTTTTTTTTAACATTTTTTTCCTTTTCTTTTCCACTCTCGTTTCGTATTCTCCTTCAGGGCAAGACAAGGATTTTGATTTTGGGACCCAGCCGCGGTCCTTCTGCTCCTTCTTTAAAATACCCACTTTCTCCCCATCGCCAAGCGGTGTTTGGCAATATCAGATATCCGCTCTATTTATTTTTACCTAAGGAAAACCTCCAGCTCCCTTCCCACTCCCAGCTGCCTTGCCACCCCTCCCAGCCCTCTGCTTGCCCTCCACCTGGCCTGCTGGGAGTCAGAGCCCAGCAAAACCTGTTTAGACACATGGACAAGAATCCCAGCGCTACAAGGCACACAGTCCGCTTCTTCGTCCTCAGGGTTGCCAGCGCTTCCTGGAAGTCCTGAAGCTCTCGCAGTGCAGTGAGTTCATGCACCTTCTTGCCAAGCCTCAGTCTTTGGGATCTGGGGAGGCCGCCTGGTTTTCCTCCCTCCTTCTGCACGTCTGCTGGGGTCTCCTCCTCGCCAGGCCTCACCGTCCCCCTGGCCTCTCTCCCCGGCTCGCACATGAAGATGCACTTGCAGAGGGCTCTGGTGGTCCTGGCCCTGCTGAACTTTGCCACAGTCAGCCTTGCTCTGTCCACTTGCACCACCTTGGACTTTGGCCACATCAAGAAGAAGAGGGTGGAAGCCATTAGGGGACAGATCTTGAGCAAGCTCAGGCTCACCAGCCCCCCTGAGCCATCAGTGATGACCCACGTCCCCTATCAGGTCCTGGCCCTTTACAACAGCACCCGGGAGCTGCTGGAGGAGATGCAGGGGGAGAAGGAAGAAGGCTGCACTCAGGAAAACACCGAGTCGGAATACTATGCCAAAGAAATCCATAAATTCGACATGATCCAGGGGCTGGCGGAGCACAGTAAGTCCAAATTCTTGCTGGAGCGTCTGCTCTGGAGGGTCTGAACTGGAGTAGGGAGCTCCACAGAGGGGGGTTTGGTGCTGGCCACACAGGAGGGTGCCCCAGGGTTCACCAGCACCAAGGCTCAGTAGGTGCGATGCACAGTTGGGGCTGGGGAGGTGGGTGGGGAAGGAGACAGAGCCATTCTGGTAAGAGCTGGATGCTTCTGGGAGGCCAAGAGCCGTGGAGCCAAGTGGCTTGCTGAACTCCCATCACATCCTTGACCGATTTTAATTTGGAATTACATTGTGCTGTGCAAGGAAACATATGTGTTCTTGCACATGCGATCATATGGGTAACTGTGAGCATCTGGGTGCCATAAAGGGGGAGGTTGGCTCTCTCGAGAGTCCTTACAGTTCTCTGAGTCTGGAGACCTTGGTCTTCTCCCTGCTTTTCACAACTCATTGTGATACGTCTCCGGGTCAGTTTTTCCAGTTCTTGGGAAGAAGAGTACCTGCCCTAAAGTAATGTCTGTCAAGCTTTTTGAAGCCCAGGCAAGAGACAGCTTCTTGCTGCCTGGGCCCCTTGGACTACCCCACCCACGTGACCCACGTGATCCAAGTGAGCTGTGGGGCAGGGGAGAGGGTACACACGTATGTTCACATGTCCTGGTACTTTAGGGCAACATGTAGGCTTGTGCTGTACAATAGACAGATTCATGTGCTCAAAATGGGCTCCCTCCAGGCCGGTGGACGGGGAGAGCAGGGCTGTGGCTGTGGATGCGTAGCAGAGGGCTGGCGCCCTTTGTGTCTGCGTGTCACAGGAGAGTGGGTGGGGGGGTGGTGGGTGCGCAGGGATGTGTCTGGGAGCGTGCCTTCCCAGGAGGGTCCCGTCTGCACGGAGGAGCTGGGCAGCTTCTTGGTGAGACGTCTGTGTGTGTTTATACACGTGTGGAAGTCATGTGTGTTTACTGAACGGGGATTTTAAAAACCTCAATACAAGAGAGAGAAATTTGGCAGATGTTGAGAAACTGACAGCCCAGGAAGGAGGAATGTGAGCCACTTGTGGGCCAGAGGCTCTGGGAGCAGCTCTGTTTGCTTTTCCTACCAGCAGGTGTCCTCGCCGCCCTGACTACCTCAGCCTAGGCCTACCTGGGAGGTGGCAGTGCCAGAGTGGGGAGCATGGGATGGAGCCGTCGGGGGAGGGTGGCCAGGGGGTGAATGGCGGGGGTTGAAAGGAACCTGGCTGGAGAGAAGGAGCAGGAGTGGGTGCCTGTGGGCAGACCAGTTCTGGCTGAAGGTGCAGAAGGCCCCATTTGGGGCTGACCCACGCCAGGCAGAAGAGCCTGTGGTTACTGGCAAGGGGTTCCCACTCCAGTTTCCTGTGGCTGCCTGGAGTGCCCTTCCTTAGGATGTGGCTGCCGTGTGGGGCGGAGGCTGAGGCCGAGCTCGTGCTCCCTGCCCAGGGTCCTCTGGGTGGAGCTGGCTCAGAGTCTGCCAGGGGCCCATAGTTCCCAGAGGCACCCAGCAGCTGGAAGGCTGAGCCCCCAACTCCCTGGCCACCCACCAAGCAGGAGATGGTGGCCACAAACGTCAGAGGAGGGTCAAAACCTGAGGCCAGCAGGAGAGGTCTGAGGAGAGTCCAGGGCAAGAGGGCAGGACTCAGACCTTAATGGTCTGGGTCAGGAGGAGGAGCTGGAGGGAGGAGGGAGTCTGAGTCATGAGGGCCCACCCAGCCTGGAATCCTGAGCTGAGAATGAATGAGCCAGATGGATGCAAGGCCACACAGGTACAAGTGGACATTGATTTTGTGCAGAGACTCAGGGCACAAAGAGTGGACAGCCTTGGGAAAAGCCTGGGCAGGGCCCCACAGATACTGAGCAGCTTCCGGGCTGTAGCACCAAGACCTTACAACTGCAGCAGGTGGGGGGCCGTGGGGCCATAGAGCAGTGGTCTGGCCCAGGACACCATGGTACAGGGAGCAGGATGCTGTTTGGGATGTGGAGGAGGGGCCAGCACCCAGAGGGACAGCGGTGATGCTGTGGGGGCTCACAGGTGCAAACAGGAAGCAGACCCAGACTCTGCAGCTGTTGGAGGTGACACGGAGGCTGAACAGACGTGGACCTGGGCCCACCCTGCAGCTGGTCAGGTGCTGAGCCCGCCCCAAGAAACAGACGCACAAGGCACGATAATTATAAAGAAGGCAGTGGGCAGATGCTGAGCGGGAGCAGACAGCCATCCTCAGAGGCATGGGGTGAGGGAAGCCTGTGCTTAACTCATCAGGGTAGACAGGGGTGGCACCAGATCTGTGTGGGGCACCAGCAGGGTCTTGATGCCAGAGCTTCTGCTGGGGGAAATAAGGAGATCACATTGTCTTCCAAACCTCGTCACCCCGGGCCACCTCCCTTACCCAGAGGCCAGGCACTAAAGGGGAGTGACGTTAGGAGCCGGGGCAAGGAGCCAGGGGTCCCAGGGAGGGAAGTGAGGGAAGGAACACTCCTTGGCGGCACAGGAGAAAGGGCACGAGGCGAGAGCAGAGAGGAGGGCCCGTCCCCCAGCTCTGCCCAGTCATATGGATACTCTCACCTCCCTGTTTTACAGATGGGGAAACTGGGATGTGGATCAGTTAAGCAGTTTTTCCAAAAAGCAGGGACTCTAACCTAGACACTGCATGCAGAGCACATGCTGTTAAGCACGAATGTATGTGTAAAGTACACATTTTAAGTCCTACCTTTAACCTTTAGGGTTCAATAGAAATTTGATTTACAACATATATGAATCACATGTTGAACCAAGCAGGAGGGGACAGGACCTATTATCTTAGTAGCCCAGGTGGCAGATTGTAAAGGGATACCTGGATTTGTTCTCTCTTAGCTCTGCCTATTTTTTTCCAGGGCATTCATACTGCCACAGATGTTCTCCCAATTTTAACAAAAGGGTTTTCTTTCTTTAACAAGTCTCAATTAGGTTAAGCAACCATAGCCATGCCAAAATCACCTCTCTGTGCTCCAGTTTCCTCATCTGGAAAGTCCGAGATGGTCTCCAAACTCCCTCTCAGCTGAAAGAATTTTATAATTACATCTGAATGATTAAACAGTCTCTGCTGGGGAGTATGGGCAAGACTTTGTAGTCCCTTTTATAACTCTCCAGGATTTTGCTATGGGAAGTGAGTTGAGACTTTCTCTGACCCATGTGGTGGGGACATGGTTTTTCAGTTCCTTTGTCATCCTTCTTACCAAGATATCGCCAGTGCAGGTGTTGTTTTATCTTCTGGCTTGTAATTATCTGTGTCTTCTGGGAGATTCTTCTTGTTTTCAGCCAAAGGCAACCAGAAAAGAGAAAACTCAGTATTTTAGACTTTCTTTTCTGGCTGGCAAATGTAGATCTTGTTCATTTTGAAAATTAAAAGACATTTCATATTGAAAACTCATTTGGCCAGAATGCCAGTGCCATCTGAACAGTGGTGGGGCAGCGCTTCTCCAAGTGTGGTCCAGAGGCAGGGTCCATGTGGACCCCCAGGCCCCACCCCACCCTTACAGAATCAGAGTCTCTGGGGGTGGAGTCCTGGGGAATCTGTACTTTCAACAAGTTCCTTATACATTTGTAAGCACATAGAAACTTGAGACTCTCTATACGTGAACTAGGGCAAAACCTTTCCTTGGAAGGGTTGCAAACACAAGTGTCCCCAGAGACCAGGAGGGAAATGCAAATGATCTAGAAGAAAGGCCATGGCACAGCCCCTGGAAAACTGCACAGGACCCTTGGCCTTGGGGTCATGAAGAAAATAGGGTGTATGTGGCAGGGTCAGGGAGTGGACCTGGAGCCCATGTGCCCTGTTAACAGAGGCAGCCACCGCTCAGCTCCTGCTGGGTTTGCTAGTCAGGAGTGTGGGTCCAGTTTGACTAGATCTTACCATTTCCCAAAAGAACAGAAAATCTGGGTCTTTCTGTGAAATCTTCCAATTTTTAACATGGGCTTAGAATGTTTATGGGCTTCTAATTCAACATTTTTCAAGATGATTCATTGGCTAAACAACATGTCTAATTCATTTAAAAGGTAATTAATTTAAACCATTAAGGCAGTGGTTTCTCAAGCTTCCAGAACACCTGGGAGCCATGGTACCCTTTGCAGAACATTATAAACTGTGGTTCTCAACCTTGGCTGCACATGAAAATCATCTGGAGATCTTAAAAAAAATGCTGTGGACCCACTCACTCCAATGTAGTCAGAATCACTGGGGAGCGGGCCCAGGCAGCATCTGGTCTTAAAGTTCTCCAGGTGGTTGTAACATACAGCAGGGTAGAGTACAGCCACACTGATGTGTACAGTCCCTTCATTGGAACCAGCAGAAATGATGCGTGCAAGCAAAGGCACAACTAGCAGCACAGGTGTCTGAAAACATTTTAAAAGGCAGTTAACTAAACATGGTCAGCTATTTCCTGGTTTTTCCATGAATCCTCTACATGAATATTCTTTGCTTGTTTTTTTTTTTTTTTTTTTTTTGCTCCCTAAAGCAAAATAGAGAAAAATGGCATTCATCAATATATATTTTTTGTGCAATGGAAAAAGTTGGTCATAATTTAATTTGTAAAGGTGGGACCCCTAATCTGGCTCTCAATAATACTAGTGTTCTGCAGAGGCATGGCTTAGAAACCATGACACTGACTGGCAGTTGGCTCTTGTCGGAGGTTGGTGCCCTAGCCCCATTTCATGGAATCCTGCCGCATCTTGTTGGTGAAACCATCTCCACTGGATGATCTCCCATGTCCCCTCCAGCTTCTAGAGCCTCTGCTTCAATAAATGAAGTGTGGTCAGAAGACCTGGCTTCAAATCCTACCTACGCTACCTGCTAGCTAAGTGACCTAGCTAAAGTGACCTGATGCTCAGTTTCCTCGTTTGTAGGATGATAAACTTTATTTATTCTCATTCTCCTCAAGGGTTGTTTGAGGGTCAGATGAGCTACTCAAAGCTCTATAAAATGTAAGGTGGTGCTATTATGTTTTGTCTCTTTATTTACACTCTGATTCAGTCCACAAATTATTTAAAATGTCATTATTATTCAGTGGATTTAATTGTCAAGAAGATTCTATTTACATTTTCTTTTCTCTCCCAGGCAGTTCTTTTTAAATCACTAATAATTGTGTCTGAGATTATCTTGCTAGTGTCAAGCTGCCCGTATGAGTTAACTCACATGTGACCCTGGCCAAGACCCTTCTGGACATCGGTGTCTTTCTGTGAAGAGGGCTACACTAGATGACTCCTGATGTACCTTCTAACTCAATTGGAAATCTACAGCTCCCAGTGATAGAAAATGAGCCTTCCCACCTCCTTCTTGAAATCTCCTTAAAATTCTTATGAGGAGGGTCCATCTTAGGGAGCAGATACATGATTGATGGGCTGGAAGAAACCAAAGAGGGATGGTCCCTTGGGGGCCCTGAGAACTCTCTTAGCTCATTGCTTTCCCCATGTCCTGGCTTCCCACTGCCTTGCCCACTCTCTGGCTCCCCTTTTCCTTTTTACAGCAAGGTGCACTTTGCACTGACCCTTTATTCCTCTTGCTGGAGGTGCTGTTACAACTGAAGCCACATTGATGACAGCTCCTTCAAGACCCAGCTCTGTCCTTGAGAATGTTGCCAGTCTGAGTAGCTTATCTATGTCCAGACGATTACACACTTGTACACTTACACATTAGATCGCTATCGCGGATTCCTCTCTCTGGTTCTATCCGAAATGGGTTAGGGAACAGTTGGCAGGATTTGTTCTCTCAAAGCCAATTATTAGTCAAGGCTTCATTAGCCGGCATTCACACGTTTGTTTTCCTAACATCTATTCCATTGATTTTCTAAGAACCAGTGTCAGGCCTACCAGGTGGCAATTTCCAGAAACACTCATTCATCCTTTCCTAAAGATCAGTAGCGCATTTGCTTGTTTCCAAGCCTCTGATCCTTCCTGCCTTGTCCGTGACTTCCTAAATCACCCTGCAGGGTAATCACGAGGTCATTCCGGCCATGGCCATTGTGTGTGGAATCTGGGTCTATGTGCTTGAATTTCAAGTTCTGGTTATTGTTACCATTTGTGTAGAAAGTTTTTCTCTGGGTGTTAATGCTGCTTGGACCTTGAGGTTATAAAGCATATAGGAGCAGAAAAAAGACAGGGTCTTTCCTTTATCTGGCTCTGAGGGGTGGGAAAGAGCATTTGCTGTCTCTGTCTTGTGGACAGGGATGAAGAGGCGATTGGGTGAAAGAGGCTGGCGTAGCACATGCTGTCAAGGAAAAAGACCCTCAAAGAGAAAGGAACCAATGGCGACCAAGCAGCTCGGTCTGAAGAAACACCTGTGTTTCTGCCAGGCTCAAACTGTGGGCTGTTTGCCATATAAACCTTGCTCCATTAGGTCTGAAACACAGGGCTGATATATCACTGCACTGCTCACTTCAGTGCACCCTATGGTTAACAAGATAAATTTTTTTTATTATATTTAAAGATGGGGGTCTTACTATATTGCCCAGGTTGGTCTTGAACTTCTGGCCTCCAGCCATCTTCCTGCCTCAGCCTCCCGAGTAGCTGGGACTACAGGCATTTAGCCACCATGCCCAGCAACAGGATAAATCCAACCTTTCAGTCTGACATGTGGGCCTCCCTACAAGGGGACCCCAGTCTACTGTCTTGACCTTTTCTCCCCTGGCTCCAGCCTCACTGCTTTAGAGCAGCATTTCCTACCCACCCCCCACCTTTGCTTCCACAGCCCCGCCATGTAAAATTTCTTTCCTCCCCACCCTCAAACCCTCTCCTCCAGCAGGGCCCAGATCAGTTATCACCTCTTCCAGGAAGAGCTGCCTGCTCTCTCCCTCCTTTGATTTCCTATAGCAACTTCTGGGCTTCTCCAAAGACCCTGTCTCTCTGGTCCTGTTAGTTGGGTCTGTGTATTAATAACTTCCCCTGGATATTAATCCCCTTGAAGGCAGAGGCTGTGTCTATTTGCTTTTTGCTTCCCATTGTTATCGCTATGCTTGGCACATAGTATTTGCTCAGTACACGTTTGGTAAGTGAATGAACATTTACACATGAATGAATTAACTAGCTACAAGATATGTAAACTACTAGGGGGAATTACTGATATCTTCTGAGAATCTGTATTTTTTAAAAGAGTAGAAAAAACAGGCTGGAGAGCTTACCAGAGTTGGGCTGTCAAGGCAAAGAGAGGAGAGGGCAGTTGCATTTGACCGGCCACTCTCCAAGGTCATGTCCTGGGGCTCTGAGCTCTCACTGCTCCTTGCTCAGGACCGTGTATGATTCTAGGGTCACCAAGAAGCTTACTCCTATCTCCACCTTTAAGGTTGAGGCCTCAGCCTCTAGGGAGGTCACTTGGTGAGTGTCAGTCGGCAGCACACCATTCCTGTGGCTCTCACTCATGCTGTGCCTCTCCCCACTGCTTTCTCACCTAGATGAGCTGGCCGTCTGCCCCAAAGGAATTACCTCCAAGGTTTTCCGCTTCAACGTGTCCTCAGTGGAGAAAAATGGAACCAACCTGTTCCGAGCAGAATTTCGGGTCTTGCGGGTGCCCAACCCCAGCTCCAAGCGCAATGAGCAGAGGATCGAGCTCTTCCAGGTGAGCCCTGTCTTGGAGCAGAAACCATGCAGACACGAAAGGCAGTTCCTTTGCCGTATCTGGCCTGCACTGGGCACAGAGTTCCACAGACCTGAGTTTGAATCCTAGCTTCTCTGAGCCTTAGTTTCTGTATCTGTATCTGTCATTAAGAGGATTAAGAGTTACCTAAGGTGCTGAAACCTTTAATTTCCCGTTGCTGCCCTCACCTGTCCTCCTGCATTGTGCCACATCCTGTGGTACTCTGTCCTGGCCTTGGGTATTAAATCCTTTCTCTACCTGTAGATACTTCGGCCGGATGAGCACATCGCCAAACAGCGCTATATTGGTGGCAAGAATCTGCCCACGCGGGGCACTGCCGAGTGGCTGTCTTTTGATGTCACTGACACTGTGCGTGAGTGGCTGTTGAGAAGAGGTAGGTTGACCCTTAGGATGAGCATCTCAGAAGGAACCTCAGGGCCCTTGCGCCTTTGTGAAATGGAGGGGAGAAGACAGAATTAGGGTGTCACAGATCTGGGTTCAGAGCCTAGCTTTGCCACTGAGTCTCTGTGTCTCCTCCACTCGTTCACTCAACTATGATAATATTTATTCAGTGCTCACTCTAAGCACAGGATGTAGCTGTGCACAGACAGGTGAGGCCCCACATCTCATGAGGCTTTTGTTCTGGTGGAAAAGACACACAATAAACAAGTAAACATATTGATGAGTGAGAATTTCAGAGAGTGGAAAGTGAAAAACAGGAAGAGGCCGTGTGATAAAGGCTGGGTGGGGCCCGGCATTAGATGCGCAGGGAAGGCCTCTAAGGCAAGGTGTTTGTGCACTGAGGTCTGAGTGATAAGCAGAAGTCAGCCTATGAAAGTCACGGTAAAGTATGTCCTAAGTAGAGGAAACAGGGAGGCTTAGGCTCTCAGGTAGAAACAGGCTCAGTCTCTTCTAGTAACAGCAAACAGACCGGTGTGGTGGGAGCGTAGTGAGCTGGTTGGGGGCGGCGGGGCGACAGGTCAGAGAGGTTGCTGGGGCCGTATAATTTAATTTAGGACCCGTCAGGCCATGGGGAGGTTTTAGGACTTATTCCAGGTGTGGTAAGAAGCCTTGGGAGTGCTATTAGCAGAGCTGGGGATGTGGGTGAGGCAATTTGGTTTACGTCTTCAAAAGATCCCTCTGGTTGCCATGAGGTCAAGGGACGAAGCGGTAAACCCAGTGAGGGCCGTTGCAGCTACCCGGATGACAGCAGGAGGGGCTCAGACCAGGGCAGTAGCAGTGGATAAGGGGATTCTGTGGATTTGCTCTGTGTTTTGGAGGTAGAGCCAATAGCACTGGCTGACCAAATATGGGGTGTGAGGACGCAAGAGGAGTCCCAGATGACTTGCAAATTTTTGGACTGAGCATCCAGGTGGTATCACTTATTGAAACAGGGACTACTGGGAGAAGAACAGGTTTGGCCCATTAAGTTTGCAGGGCCTGGTGGTCTTCCAAGTGGCGCTATCCAACAGTATGTCCAGCTTCACACGTCCCAGATGCCTTACCCACTCAGTGTGATTCCCCACCTGGAAGATACGGTGATGCTTCCTCCCTTGCATGCCTCACAGGGCTGTTTGAAGCATCAAATGTATTTGAGAGAACTTGACAGCTTTCAACATGTTTTACAAAAGTAAGCTGTTATTATGTCAGATAAGGAAACTGAGGCTCAGAGAAATGACTTGACCAAGGCCATCCAGTCTGCAGTAGAGTTTTGGTGTCTGCTGACACCATGCTCTGTGTTTCTCTCCCTTTCCTTGGCTGGTACTGCCTGGTCTGGCTGCGCAGTAGGTTCGGTTACACGTGGCAGGTCCCATCTGTCCCCCTCTCCCTCTTAGGAAGGATTTTCTTCCATCAGCAGCTGCTTGAAAGCCACAGGCCATCCACACACTGAGGCCCAGGGTCCCTGAGGTAGGTGGATCCTCCCGTGTCCGTGGTGTTTTAGGAAACTAGGGGTTAAGGCTCTAACACAGGCATCACAAACTGCTTGGCCTGCATATATTGTTTTAAAATTTAGCTCGTGGTCACCAGTTTTCTTTTTTTTAAAGTCAGGAGATTTCACATAAAACCTGGACTTCTGGCTTTTCTTGAAAAATTGGCAGATTTCCTGGTAACCACCCACCAGAGATGAGTGGTCCTGGCCACCTCTTGAGGAGGGATGTGCGCCTTCAGTCCCCACCTCACCCCCCTCACTGCTCTCCAAGAGTGAGGTTGGCAGTTCCTATTTAGCATCACATGATGCCTTGATTTGCTTACTTATGTGACCTGCCTGGGCTCTGTAGGCATCTGAATTTGCAAGCCCCCAGGTAAGGGGCATTATTTAGTGGCTGAGTTGGAAGCTGGTGGGCTGGAGGTCCTGCCCCAGTCCCAAGGGTACCCAGGAATTCCATCCTGTCCCTTTGACTGAGCATGAAGACAAAAGCCTAGGATAACCCACGTGGATCTGGCGACAGCCGCACTGTTGGGAATTCTGACTCAGACGGCATTCTGCCTAGAGCCCGACACGGCTACAGAAAGGAGGGGCTGGGAAACTAATCTCTTAGCTTCCCTGTCTGATTTTGATCAGGTCCACCTGGATTTCTTTGACGCCCTGGGCACTTGAAGGAGTTCTTATTTTCACAGCTGCAGAACTCCATGAGAAGTTTGCACTGAGAATGATTTCCATCCTCCTGAGACATCAAAAAGATAATTTCATAATAAAACCTATGGGTCCCCCACCCACCATCCCCACAGCTGCCAATTCTGAGGTTAGTTCTTCATTGGAACCTTCAGTTCCCACTTAGGCAGCTACTGCCCACCCCTCCCACAGGGGAGTCATAACACAGGCCTTTACTTACAGAGCTCATGAGTCTCTTCAGAGTTCATAGCCCCAAACCGGGCAGCGAATGGACTCCAAATTGGAGCAGGTGATGGTGTGGATTGGTGAGGAAACTGAATCACACATGTGGTCTTGGATTCACAAGGGTATGAGGACCTGGGTGCCCAATGACCCTGGATAGGCCCCCAACCAGCTCTGACCCAGAACACAGCCTGGGCTCCTAGCTGTCTATGTTGGAATCCTGGCACTACCACCTACTGGTTGGACACCTTGTCAAGCCATTTAATTTCCCTAAGCCTCAGCGTCCTCATCTGTACAATGGGTGGATAAGAATAGTTCTTACTTTGTAGGATTATTATAGAGATTAAATGAGTTAATGCTTATAAAATCTCAGAGCAGTGTTTGGTGACTGCCGTCATCTTCTCTGAGCCCTCTACCTAGATAGAGTCTGTTGGCCAATCTAGGTCATGCTAGACCTCATGCTCAGCACCTGTACCCTAAAACTCACTCTCCCCAACACGACTATGTGCACCTTCCTTGACTTTCTAACTCACAGAATCATAGAACTCTCCCAGTCCAGGTCTCTTGCAGTCCACCTTTGGGCCACCTTGAACGGGAAGTACACTGTGTTGCTAGGCAGCCCATTTCAGATATTCCAGCTCCTTCTTCCAGCTGCCTTAGACCAGGGAGAGGACACTCCTTATGCCTCCCTCTCTGTTCACTTCTTCTCTTGCTGGGGCTCAGCTGCCTTGTTATTGGTCTGCCTTTCCCACTGAGCTAACCCTCTGGAACAGAGAGTTTTCAAGCTCAGCAGGTGTTGGTGTGTCCCAGGGGTTGCCCTGACTTCTTGGAGCAGAACAGATCTTGTTGGGCTCTGGAGTTTATGGAAGAAGGGAGCTGGTTTTTGTTGTTGTTGTTTTTTAGAGACAGGGTCTCATTCTGTCACCCACGCTAGAGTGCAGTGGCATCATCATAGCTCACTGCAGCCTCCAACTCCTGGGCTCAAGCGATCCTCCTGCCTCAGCCTCCTGAGTAGCCGGGACTACAGGCGCGTGCCGGCACGCCTGGCTAACTTTAAAAACAATTTTTTTTGTAGACATGGGGCCCTGCTGTGTTGCTCAGGCTGATCTCAAACTCCGGGCCTCAAGTAATCCTCCTGCCTTGGCCTCCCAAAGTGCTAGGATTATAGGAATGAGCCACCGCGCCCAGCCTCTAAGATTCTCTAGTTACTCCCTCTCCTTAGTCTCTTGTAGTGCCTCTGCATCTTTCCTTCATCCTTCCTCAGTAGGATGTCTCAAATATCTCCTCTCCAACAAATACTTAGGTGGTGTGAGTTTTTTCTTTCCTTCCTGTATCCTTGTCCTTTTGCCCCCAAGTAGGTAGGTGACAATTTTCTCTTAACACTGTCCTCTATAAACGGATGACTATTCCAGTTCTCCTTCATGATGTCACTAGTTCATGCCCCCATCTGGTTGTTCATAATGTAACAGAAATACGTGGAATATGGCAACATGTGCATGAAGGTCCATTCTGAGGTTTGGAGGCACTTTCTGTCTCCTGTAAACCTCAGTATAACTCAGTTCCTGTGAGTGCCTGTGGGAACAGAGGCCCTGGTCCACCTTGCATGGGTGATGGGCATGCTTCCCCAGCACACAGAAATGCTTTTCTCACTGCCTCTGTGTCTTATTTTGCAGAGTCCAACTTAGGTTTGGAAATCAGCATTCATTGTCCATGTCACACCTTTCAGCCCAACGGAGATATCCTGGAAAACATTCATGAGGTGATGGAAATCAAATTCAAAGGTAACAAAATGAACGTGTATGGTAGGATATGGGGGGGGGAGTTAATGGGACAGAAGGCGAGACCCCTACCAGACCCCAAGAAAAGGAGCCAAGCTCCTTCACAGAGAAGACCAACTATTTTGTACTTGAGTAATTCTGCTTTGCTCCAAAAGCAGTGTGTGTGTGAGTGTGACTTTCAGCTTATAGCTATAGAGGATGCATTAGCTTCTGGAAAACAATATGATGCTGGTCAGAGCAGTAAAATCACATAAGCAAGCTGGTCTTCCTCTCTGAGCCCTGTGAAATGGGGATGATAGTACAATTAAATAACAAATGTAAAACACAGTGCCAGAAATACTCAACAAATAAGAGTTGTCTTCCCCTTCCCTAAAGGAAATTAACTTTGGTGGCCCTGAACACGAGTGCCCTAACTACTGAACTTTGCAGATGTTGCAGGGCCTGCCTGATCCTTGCCCAGGAGTCATCTGGGTTTGGATGATTGCTTTGAGGCTCAGGGTGTTTGTCCATGGGTGTTTGCATAGAGATGGTGAAGTAATTGAGAGTCATTCCTGGTTTTCCAATATATTTCCAAGGAACTGAGCCGTGATGATCTGGAGTTCAGGAAAGTTCTCTTTTCCTTTCATATTCCCATTTTGGGTAACTAAGGGACACCTGAGGTCAGAGGCTTGTCTGGGAAAAGGTGCAGGCCTCTCTTGGCTCCCTGCCCTGGGCGCCCTCTTATTCTGCATGGGCTCTATTTCAGAGCCTTTTTTTTTTCAAAGCCAAGGATTTGACATCCTAATCACAGAACCTTAAGAGCACAGATCTTCAGAGTCCTTTGCTATAGGCTAGGTTAGGACAAAACCTTCTCCCTTCAGTGAATACTTATCTTGTTCATAAACATTTTCAGAAAAGGGAATTTGAGATCCAGGTCTCCTGTTTATCTTACAGACCTAGTGCCCCCTTTTTGAGCTCCAAGTCCTTCCTGTAGCTATGTAAATTAACTCCTCACATTCCTGTCCTGTCCTTCACAAAACCTATCTCCATTTAGTTGAGATTGTCTCTGATTCAGTCTTCAGTCTTTTTCCTTTCAGATGAAATAAGTTCAGATGAATTCAGGTTTTCTTTCCAAAGCTTGTTTACTAAGCTATTTGTCATATGCCTCACGATCTCATCTGAATTTTATAATGAAAACACTTCAAAAACTGTAAGTGCAATGTGAATGTTAACAATTATTCAGAGTCTTAATTTTTTTATTTTTTATTTTTAGAGACAGAGTCTTGCTCTGTCGCATAGGCTAGAGTGTAGTGGTGTCATCATAGCTCACTGCAGCCTCCTGGGCTCATGAGATGCTCCTGCCTCTGCCTCCTGACAGGGTCTTGTTTCTTTGGCTCCCATTCAGGCTGTCTTAAATTGTGATACCTTAAATTATCGGTAGAACTTCTGCGCTATCTTGACCAATTCAATTTATAAGAGGAAACTCACACCCCAAGATTCTAAGTCTAGAATCTAAACTGACAACCTAAAGGTATGTGTTAGGTACCCGCCTAGTGATAGGGATGCTTCATGGATCTATGAAGATTCCTAGGAAGCATCTCAGGAAGGGTTTTCTGCCCTTTGGAAGATTTCCCTGCAGGAGTCTTGAGGGGATCAGAACGTGGGCCTCTTTCAGTTGGATCCTTACAGTGATAAGTTCTTTCCATGCTGGTTCCCCCACCCAGTCTTCCCCTTCCTGCAGCGGGACATTAGAATGAAGCTGCTCTTGCCCCACATGCCTTCCTCACAGACTGCACTGCCCTTCCTGGTGGGCAGTGATGGGAGGGGATGAGGAGCCTCTGGCTGCTCTGCTTCCCTTAGACAGGAGTCATTGCCTTCCTTCCCTTCTGCAGGTGTGGACAGTGAGGATGATCATGGCCGTGGAGATCTGGGGCGCCTCAAGAAGCAGAAGGACCACCACAGCCCTCATCTCATCCTCATGATGATCCCCCCACACCGGCTCGACAGCCCGGGCCAGGGGGGTCAGAGGAAGAAGCGGGCCCTGGACACCAATTACTGCTTCCGGTGAGCCTGGGCCCCCATGGAAACCGACATCTACCTGTGCCTACTGTGGGTCAGGCCCCACACCTGAGCCACTCTCAACAGAGGGTCCCTGATGCTATTCACAAACATCTCCAGGAAAGAAGATTGAAAATCTTAAAGATCCCTTCCTGTTTCCCTGGGAGAAAGTGCACTGTCTTTCTGCAGCCCGACTCTGTATGGGCTTGGATGAAGTAAATGAGGAAAACTCTATGAGGAGGACAGTGTTGCTAAAATAGTTTGGATTGGAGACACTTGGCTGAATTCTCTCCATGGTTTTCATATTTTATGTACTTGTAGGGGGTATGTGTGTGTATGAGAGACAGAGAGAGAGACAGAGAGAGAGAAGAAATTAATGCAGGAATTTCCATTAAAGAAGTGCTTGGTTCACTATGAAGGGTCCAAGGATGTTCCTGGATAGGGGAAAATAGTGTAGTTTCCATTTGCAGGGAAATCTGAGTTAGAGAACTTAACTAATTCAGAAATAATTGGGTAGCCATGATACAGAGAAAAGACACACTTCCTCCCTTATTTAGGGGCAATTTCACTGCTTATATATAAGGGAGGGGATGATAAAGCATTTGTACCAATTACTAAAAGGTAGGAAGTGATCACATCCATGAGAGGGTTTGAAGGATTAAGTGCTTTGAGAATTGGGAACAAGGAGTTCATCTGTGGACACAGGAAAGGCTTCAGAAGGGTATGGAATTTAAGCAGAGGCTCCGAGGATGAGTGAGGTCTGGGGATGTAGGGATCCGGCAGGAGAATCGATTCAGGTAAAGGAAGGAGCATATGCGGGTCACTTTGGCTGGGGAGGATGCCCGAATGGAGCTGGGGAGAATGAATTGGGAAATCTTAAATCTGGAAACCATGTCCTATGAAGACTAAATTAGGGATGTTGCACTTAGTGGGTAGAAAGTAAAGGAGAGGCAAAGTAGTTGCCACCAACTGTCTGAAGGCTGGCAGGTAGATTTGTTCTATGTGTGTCTATCAGTTAGGAATGAATGCTCTTGGCTGCAAGTAACAGTGACTTAAACCGTGGGGGATTTCTTGTTCACAAGAGGCCTGTAGCAGCATGCTCAGGGTTGGTTGGCTGCTTAATTATACCACTGAGGACACAGGCTTTCTCGCTTTCCAGTCTGTCATGCTTAGTATGTTGGCTTTTCACACCCTCGCTGATGGTCACAAATGACTGCTAGAGCTCCAGGTATCTTGTCCATGTTTAAAACAAGAAGAAGGGGTGAAGAGGAAGAGCCATCTGTTACTTTTATAAGTAATCAAAATATCTTTGCCAGAACTTGCCTGCACCCCCTGCATATTTCTCCTTATCTCCTTGGTCATTCATTATTGGGTTACAAGACCGCCCCTACCTGCGACGGGAGCCAGGGAAATGAATATCTGGTGTTCCAGACTCTGTCACGGGAAGTAGCAAGGGAGAAGGGGGTTAGGAATGGTTATTGAATAGATAACCAATAGTGTCTGCTATGATTCACCCACAAGAAGCCGGATTTTAGTCAGTAGCTGCCTTTGGAAGTAGCAAGTTCTAGGGCGCAGCAGTTACTGAAACAGAAGCTAGATGCCCACTTGGCAAGGGGTATTGCCAAATGGATTTCTGTAGGCAACAGAATTGAAGGGGCCTGGTAATCACATTCGGGTGATCTGGGAATCATGGTTCTAATAAGAGGATATGCCTTGTTTGGTTAAATGGGCTCTAGATTTAGTCCAAGCAGCCATCTACTATGGTATACAAGCGGCATAAGCTTAGAGTTGGTTTCTGGTTGGGTGCACGTTAGGAACCAACCTCTAGAGAGCCGAGCTGGCTAATAACAGTAGTGCTCTCTGTGTGGCACTTGATGGCTCTGTTTTGATTTGTGATGTGAAAGCGGGCAGGGCCACCTTTGCCTCTTTACTCTTCCTCATGCAGCATCTGTATCTGCTCATTACATCCCTGGGACCCTGGTCTTCGATACAGGAGAATGCCTTTCTGGTTTCTTCAGCCCCCTGACCTTGAACCTGGGATTCCATTAATTAGAGCCACCTCCTATGATGGCAGGAAGGACTCCAAGGGGAAATGTGAGGGCATTTGTGAAATTTCTTTTATTGGTGGTATCCTTTTTGAGTTGATTTTCTACAAATGTTTTCATCGTAGCAACTTGGAGGAGAACTGCTGTGTGCGCCCCCTCTACATTGACTTCCGGCAGGACCTGGGCTGGAAATGGGTCCATGAACCTAAGGGCTACTACGCCAACTTCTGCTCAGGCCCTTGCCCGTACCTCCGCAGTGCAGACACAACCCACAGCACGGTATGCAGCAGGGCTCGTGCCTTCTGGGGCAACGGGGCAGAGCTGACCAGGCCACTTGTTAAAAAGAATGAAGGGAAGGATTGAATGTTGAACGAGTGAATGATGGTCTGGGGTGAGTAAAATCCCTCTGATAAAGGTTCTGATTTTGGCTTCCTGATGCAATTCTACTTGGTCACATTCTGCCCTTTTAAACTCCTACCATAGTTTCAACCAGACTTTTAATTTGCTTTGTCTAAAGATTTTTGTACCATGGAAATTGATCGTCACATGCTCCCCTGTATGTCAGAGGTGTGTGCACATGGTTGGCAAGGAATGTTGGGGTAGAAAGGCTTCTACCATTAGTTAAAGAACTCTGATCATTCTAGCCTCGTGAATGTAGAAAACTGATTCTGAAAGACAAGGAAAAGCTTGTAGAAGCTATTATGAAACACTGGAAAAGTGTTTCATGAAACACTTTCATGAAAGTGAGAGAGAAGAGAGTCCACAACCTCTCTAGCTTGTCTTTCCCTCAAGGGGAATCAAAAATAGGGCAGTAATTTGTGAAGCATGTTTCCTTATAGCTCATTATTACTGCATCCCGTCTGGGGCTCTACACTCCAGCACTCACTAAATGGCCCAAGGCAATGTTGAGAACATTTCTCGCCAAAGTGATCAGTTATAGCTGGGAAGACCAATATAGGAGTTGTTTTCTTAACAGCCAAGAGAATTTCATTATCAATTTAAAGTTCCCCAATAACTGTTACATGTTTCAACTGATAACCCTCAAACAAGTGCAGATGTTCTGCATTCTGTCATTGTGGATGAACAGCAACTAGTCACTCACCCAAAGTATGTTGCAACAGTTCCTCTTAAGTAGCATCAGTGCCCATTCCACCACTTGCTCAGTCTCTAGGGCAGCCCCTGGACCTTGTAGCATTCCTGGGCTCCAGGCCTGAGGCTTGGCTTTGTAACCTCTAAATGATGTGTCCCTCCCCAGGTGCTGGGACTGTACAACACCCTGAACCCTGAAGCATCTGCCTCGCCTTGCTGCGTGCCCCAGGACTTGGAGCCCCTGACCATCCTGTACTATGTCGGGAGGACCCCCAAGGTGGAACAGCTCTCCAACATGGTGGTGAAGTCTTGTAAGTGCAGCTGAGACCCCCTCCTGCGACAGAAAGAGAGGAGAGAGAACTGGCGTGCCTGACTGCCCGCTCCTCGGGAAACAAGAGCAACAGACCTTACCTAGAGGCCTGGAGCCCGCAACCTTCAGCTCCAGGCAAATGGCTGAGATGGAGGTTTCCTTTTGGAACATTTCTCTTTCTTGCTGGTTCTGAGAATCACTGTGGTAAAGAAAGTGTGTGTTTGGTTGGGGGAAGGCCGAACTCTTCAGAACACACAGATTTTCTGTGATGCAGACAGAGGTGGTAGGGATAGAGGAAGAGGGATGGCAAGTTGACATGTCATGTGGCAATGGGATTTGGGCTACCCTAGTGGGGAGGAAGGGCAGAGAAGGGCAGAGAATGGCCGGGTCGGGGCCAGACTGGAAGACACTTCGGATCTGAGGTCAGATTTGCTCATTGCTGTACCACATTTGCTCTAGGGAATCTGGATTATGTTATACAAGTATTTTTTTCCCAGAAAGGTTACCAAGATAAAGTCCCAGAATTGTATCTCATGCTACCTGCGATTAAGGGCAAATCTTTTTATTTTTGCAAATTGTCCTCTCTACATCAATTAGCATTGTGGGTCACCACGGGGAGAAAATCCAGATAATGTCATTCCCAGGCCATCAACTATATTAGGCCTTATGGATATGCTGAACTCAGACCCAGTGGTCAGAATTAACCCTCTCCTGTCTGCCCTCTGGGTCCCTCCTCTCACCTTCTTCCTGTATCTTATTTCCCCTGGACATGTGGCTAGACGCCTTCCAGGTCAGAGTGCACATGTCTGGATTGTGGGTCCATGCAGCCTCGGGGCATTATGGGCTCCCCCTCTTCCCCCCAAGACCCTGTGTTCATTTGGTGTTCCTGGAAGCAGGTGCTACGATACATGAGGCATTCGGGGAAGCTGCACATGTGCCACACAATGACTTGGCCCAGATGCATAGACTGAGGGATGAAGACAAATACAAATATTACTCTCAAAATCTTTGTATAAATAAATATTTTTGGGGAATCTTGGATGATTTCATCTTCTGGAAGATTGTTTCTAGAACAGTAAAAGCCTTATTCTAAGGTGTATGTCTGACTCGGTAAATATCCTTAATTACCCTTTTCTTAATTCCACATCCACATGTACTAATCAGAGGTAACTGGAACCTGGGGCAGAGAATCTCTCAGTCATCAAACACATTGCTTAGAGTGAGTGCCCTACACGGTGGGCACACTGTGCTGCCTTCTGCCATCTGAGAAGACTGTGCTAGTGCTTGTGCTCCCTCCCTTCTTGCAGAGTATATTATTGTCAGGCAAACAGAAGCAGTGGCTCAGATTTGCAGCAGCACCCGAATTTAATCCAGGTAACTGTGGCCATAATCCCTTGATGTGAACTCTTGCATGTGGAAATGTGGTTTGTACCTTAACTAAATAAATTACCAACATCACACCATTTTTGAAAATCTCATCTCACCCCCTGTATCAGTTGAGAATTAGAGAAACTGTGGCACACGGCCTAAGAATATGAGGCTAATTCTGTTATCAGGTTAAGGAATCCCTTTTCAGACCGTGGGTCTCTTGTCAGGGATTTGGGAGTGGGCGAGGGCAGGAAAAGCACAGTCCCATGGTTCTCTTTCGAGGCCATGACCCCAGAGCAATGCAGAATTCCACTGTGGTATGCGGGTCCACCCAGGGCAGCCATCTGCAATGAGCGAACAGAGAGCAAGGGGCCGCTTAGCAGCTCCTGAGAAATATGTCCCTCTAGTGAGGTCACTTTACCACTGCTTAAAAAAAAGTCTATCTGAAGCTAAAATTTACAGGCTGAAAGATGTGTATGGTATGTTCGTGCCTGTATGTGTGCCTGTGTTTGTGTGTATGGGTATGTGTATACCTTCTTCCTTCTGGAGTTCTCTAAGACTGACCTCCTGAGTTTGCTCAGCAACACTTTTTTCCCACTTTATCCATGCCCAGCCCATGCTAAGGGCTTCTTGCTCAGTGTTCATCTCATGTGGCACCCATTTCCTTCTATTGTCCTTCAGCAGCTATGTCCTTGTTCTAAAATCCTGGCTGGTGGGATTGTGCTCCATCTTGCCCCAAGCAGCCACTGGGTATAGAGGGGGGTGCAGCATGCTTGGCAGGTCAGCCTGGGCTGTTTCTATCCCCATGCCAGAGTCTATTCACTTGTAGTAGCCATTCTTAAATTTCACTGGGCATGAGAATCACCCTTTAAAATGTACAATTTTAGGCTGGGGGCGGATAACTTTAGGATTGGGGTAGGATCCAGGTTGCCTAATAACTAACTATATTTTGAGAAGTATTACATTGTATCTGCGATCACCGGTCCTTACTTGAGGCTTCAGTAAGGAAGAGGGAAATAATTTTGGTGGCCCTAGACTAAACCTCCCTTTTATCCAACTTCACAGGATATCACTAAAACGTTGGCCTGTGGTTCATACTAATGAACCAAGGCAACTAGATGTGTTTCCTTAAGTATCCCAAAGAAAACAGAACACACTGTGATTCCAAATGTTCTTTTTATGTCAGAGCTCTACTCTTAGGTTAAGCAGCAGATACAAATATGGACAGGGGTCTGCAGTCCAGCCTTCCCATTCCACGTATCAGTGACAGGCACCACAGAAACTTGAACCATTGTCTGTCCATCTTCAAAAATACACACTTGTTTTGGGGGAGATTAAAGAGGGACACTGGAAATGTCACCTCTGTTGGAGGAGGGCTCATGTGATCTGACTGGTTTATTACCAAGAGAAGTCCAGTACAAGTAAAAGTGACTTGAAAGTTGTTGGATACGTGAAGGGAGAGGTCTGGAGTCTTAGCACCTGACCAGCACATGGTGAATGCAGTCAGAAGTTAGCTTGAGGATTGAATTTTGATTGGTTACCTAGGGCAATTCCAAGCCCTGTAGTTGGTCTAAAAGTTTTTTCACTGGGCTCATACCCTCTTATCCTTTTTCATAAGATTCATATGGAATGAGGAATTCTAATTTGCCTCCTAATCAACTCACAAGCAAGTGTGTAAACAGTTAAGACGGTCCTCAAACTACTATCCAGAAAAGGCCTAGGAACATCCGGAATACGTTTTCACTCCTCTCCTGCCCGTGCGCCTCGTCCTTCACAAGCAAGCAAAGTGCTTCGATGTGCCCAAACCTTTGTTTTCATTCACTAAGAAGGCAACAAAGTCCCTTTTCTGCCCTTTTGGGTGTCATTGTTCTCTTGAGATTTCAATGCTGAGTCTACAGGACCTTGTTGTAGAACCCTCAGACTCTGGATTCTCCCCCAAAAACTCCCTAGGGCAGCAAGTGAATCCTTCAGTGGGCTCTGCGGCCCAACTTTCAACCTTTTCTCCAGCAGAAGCCAGAGAGAGGACCTAGGAAAGGTGAGCAAGCAGGAGAGCAGAGGGTCCAGGGGAGCACAAGCGGGGGCTGTGCTGCATCACTCGGATGGACTGTTAGGTGAGCAATGTGCCACTGGGTACAGAGTCACATGCCACTGGAGGACCACACTGTGGGTGAGCCTGCCTGCTGTGGGCTGGAATGGAGACATCTGCACACACCAGCTTCCCAGGTGCGGGTGCTGCCTTTGGCCCCACCATCTGCTGAAACAAAATGTAAAAATAAAACATGTCTTTATAGCTCATATTTCTAAAAGTAAGTTTAAAAAATTGCTCAGCAATAAAATAAAATGAAAAGTTGGTTCCATTTCAGTCTTGTTTGTGAATACTGATTGTTGGAAAATTAGTAAATGGAAAAAAAGAAAATAGAAATAGAATTACTTTATTAATCTTAGAAATCAGTAATTTGAAAGGGTGCCTTTACCCCGGCTCATGTTGTCAGCAGCACACCAACTTGTCTCCTCTCTCTGGGAGACTTGTGATGTATGCTCTTCTCTCCCCCCAGACCCTCTGAAAAGGGAAGAGCAACTTTGGTAGGTAATGATGTTGGGATTTTAAGCTTGTACAAAGAAAATATTGCTGAATACTGCAATCTGGAAAAGAAGAGGAAGCAAAATGCAAATAGCCAAAGAGCCTCTTTTATATCATCTCTGTGCAGTAGTAGGAAAGGGACAGAGGAGACCTAAGCAGGTTGGGGGTGGGGGTAAAGGGAAGGTAAAAGATACATGTGTGCTCTGATGGGGTAATAATGCATCAGCTGAATGTCCCCACTTCCAAATTCCATCAAAACCCAGAGGATCTGTTTTCCTGTCGTCCCAGTAAAAATCTGGATTAGCTGATTGGCAACCATCTACTGCCACTTCTGCTTGAAGGCTCTGGGGACTCTGAGGCAGCAAAAAAAAAAAAAAAAATACTATGGACCCCCTTGCAGTGCTGGTGGATGCTTCACCCTCAGTCACACGCACCCAGGAGTGGTGAATAGGTCCTCCTCCGTGTGTTTGTGGATCATCTTTTAGTGTGAGCAGGATCTGAAAAAGAGAAAGTCAACCACTAAGTGACTAAAATGAGAGTGTGTAGTTTTACTTACAGTAATGTCTGGTGTATTTCACATCACTGAAGAATAAAGAAGTGGTGGCCCAAATAAATGAAGTTCACCTCCAAGTACAAAGCTCTTAATGTTCACTTTTGTGAGAAACCTTTCTAAAACACTCCTGTTCTGCTGTGGTTGCTTTTTTGTGTAGTTCTCTTAGTTTCCTTTTTTCATTCTTGGATAAAAACATTTTATCTCTTTTGCTTCTCAAATAGAAGATGCTAATTATGTTCATCTTTTCTAGAAACTCAGGGTCAGCATTATCAGCATTTTTAAACCGCATGGAAAAACTGTTCATTATATGCTTTTGAGTTTTTCTAAATCTTCCCTCAATGTCAGGTTGTTAGATAATCCTTTGCCTTCTACCCAACCCCTCAATCCTCACAGTATATACCTACATACCCACCACCCAAGTTAAGAAAAGGAACATTACCCTGAATGCCTGTGAGACCCTCCCAATTCTTTCCCGTTCTCACTATCCTGAATTTTGTGTTTATCCTTCCCCCCGTTTGCTCTTTAAAGACAGGTGTATTACATATACTCATGCCCCTAAATTGTATGTTGTTTAGTTTTGTGTGGTTTTGGATTTTACAGTGCTCCTGTGAGTTTCTTTGGGAATGCACTTAGGAAGGGATTGCTGGGTCATAAGTGTGTGCATCTTCAACTCTCTAATGCCATCTTACCTTCCGAGTAGCTGTACAATTCACACTCCCTCTGGCAGTGGATGAGTTTCCCTTACTTCTCCACATCCTCTACGTGCGGAGGAGTGGTATTGCCTGAGTTTAATATTTTTTTGCGCATCAAGTAGGTACACAATGGTATCCCACTGTGGTTTTAATTAGCATTTTTCTGATTAGGAATGAGGTTGAGCATCTTTTCCAGTGTCTATTGTGCACACGTTTCTTCTCTGTGAAATACGTAGAATGCCTTTTGCTTATTTTCCTATTGAGTTGTTATTGATTTTTTAAAAAACAGCTTTATTGAGATATAATTCACACATCATACAATTCACTCCTTTAATGTGGACAATTCAATGGCTTTTAGTATATTCAGAGTTGTGCATCCATCACCACAATCAATTTTAGAACATTTTTATTACCCAAAAAGAAGCCCTGTACCTCTTAGCCATCACCCCGACACCTCTCATCCCCCAGTCCTAGGCAACCACTAATCTATTTTCTGCTCTATAGAGTTGCCCATTCTGGACATTTCATATACGGGGAATCATAAGATATGTGGTCCTTTGTGACTGGCTTCTTTCGCTTAACATAATATTTTTAAGGGTCATCCATGTTGCAGCATTATCAGTACTTATCCTTTTTATGGCTGAATAATATTCCATTGTATATATATACCACATTTTATTTGTCCATTTATCAGTTGTGGACATCTCAGTTGTTTCTACCTCTTGGCTATTATTATAATAATGCTGCTATAAAAATTCACGTACAAGTTTTTGTTTGAACATATGTTTTCATTTCTCTTGGGTATAGATCTAGAAGTGGAATTAATTGCTGGGTGATACAGTAACTCCATGTTTAACCATTTGAGGAACTGTCAAATTGTTTTCAAAAGGAGTTGCACCGTTTTACATCCCTGCCAGCAGTGTATGAAGGTTCCAGTTTCTCCATATAGGTGTGAAGTGGTATCCTGTTGTATGTGTATTTGATTTGCATTTCCCCAGTGGCTAATGATGTTGAGCATCTTTTCATATGCTTATTGGCATTGTATATTTTCTTTGGCAAAATTTCTGTTCAGATCCTTTGCCCATCTTTAAAATTGAGTTGTCTTTTTTATTATTGAATTATAAGAGTTCTTTATATATTCTAGATTAAGTCCCTTGTCACACACATGATTTGTAAATATTTTCTCCCATTCCGTAGGTGGTTGTTTCACTTCCTTGATAGTGTCCTTTGAAACACAAAATTTAAAAATTTTGATGCCCAGTTTGTCTATTTTTTTTCTTTTGTTGCTTATGCTTTTGATGTCATATCTAAGAAAATGCTTATTGAATTTTAGAAGTTCTTTGCTTAATACCTGGGTACTAATTTTTTGGTTCTATGTATTACAAACATCTTCACCTAGTTTGTGACTTGTCTCTTTACTCTATAGTATTTTTTTAGATTGTTTTATGATTTATTAATTTATAAGAAAAGTCCTATTCAGGATAAAAATTAGATTGTATAATTGATTCTCGGGATTTGAAGAAAAAAAAAAAAGAAAAAAATTAGATTGTATTTAGATATGCACTTAATAAGTGACCTTTTCAGAAAACAATTTTTTAAAAATGTTAAGACTTCCAGAAAATCCAGGAAAGTCACCACAAAAAAGGATGGTTTCTTTAAAAAAAAACAAACACTTTTTTAAAATAAAAAATTTCAAACATATACACAAATACAAAAATAGTATAATATACTTCCATGTTCCCATCATCTAGCTTTGATAATTATCAACATTCTACCATTTGTTTCATCTCTCCATGTTTTCTTCCTGGAGTACTTTCAAAGCAAACCCAAGATAATATATCATTTCACCCATAAATATTTCAGAATATATCTCTAATGGATAAGGACTAAAGGAAAAAAAACCCCACAATATCTTTATGGTATCTTAGTTCTTAATTTTAACACAGTCAAATTTGTCGATTTTTACCTTTGCACTCTGCACTTTTTGGGTCTAATTAAAAAAATCCTTCCCTTACACTGTGGTCACAATGATACTGCACTCTAATGTCTTCTAAAAGATTTACACTTTTGCTTTTCATATTTATGTCTTTAATCCAACCTGAAATTGTGTACAGTGTGAAGTGCAGATCGAACTTCATTTTTTTCCTATACAATAACTAATTGTCCTAACAGTATTTATTGGAAAGTCTATCCTTTCCTCCTTTAACTGCAATGCCTCTTGGTCACGAATTGTTTCCTATTCATAGGAGACCAGTTTTAGCTTTCTGTATTTTGTGCCAATACTACACTCTCTTAAGTACTTTAGCTTGATGATAATTCTTGTTATCTGGTTAAGACAAGTCACACACAGCTCCCTCTTCTCATCCCCATTCTTTAGGACTACAGGATTATTCTTTCCCATATAAATTTCATAATCAGTTTATCAAATTTCAAAAAAAATAAACAAGTAATACCCCCTCAAATCTATAAATCAATTTTAGGGGAGAACTGACATCTTTACCAAACTGTGACTTTTAATCCATGAACATGTAGGTCTCTCCATTAATTTTTTTAAAGTATCTCTCAATAGGTTTTATATATACATTTTAGTAATACGTCTTAAATATCTTTTGTTGATTTATTCCTAGGTATATGTTTTAATGCTCTATAAAGGGTATCTTTTCTGTAATCACATGCTCTACCTGTTTGTTGGTAATATATAGAAATGTAATTGATTTTGGAAAACTCTCTTAAAAAGCTAATAATTTATTTGAACATTCTTTTTGGGTTTCTAATGAAATACATTATATATTATCTGAGAATGATAGACTTGTTTCTTTCTTTCTGATCCGTATGTCATTTCCTTTTCTTATTTTACTTTACTGGCTAGGACTTCCCACTAAAACACTGAGTAGAAGTGATGGTGGGCACCCTTGTCTTGCTCCCCATTTTAAAGGGACTGAATGCTTTCAAAGTTTCCCAATTAAAAGTATGATGTTTACTGCTGGATTTTGTGGAGATACTTTATTATTAGGTAATGAAAGTTTCCTTCCATTCTAGGAATTTTTAAGTCATGAGGACAGTGAATTTTATCAAATGCTCATTCTGTATCCATTGAGAGAAGCATATGATTTTTTCCCCTTTAATCTGTTACTGCAGTAAATTACATTAAGCAATTTTTAAATATTAAACAATTGTTGAAACTCTAGGATAAACTTAACATGGTCATGATGTACTGTTTTTTTAAACATCACTGAATTACAGTGATGTTTGCTAATGTTTTGTGTTTTATTTGGAATTTTTGCATTTTCATCCATGATTAAGAATGTCTTGTAAATTTAGAACTTTTTTTGGGGACTATCCTTGTCAGGTTTTGATATTAAGATAATAGAGCTGGAAACTGTTCCCTCTTTTCCCACACTCTTGAGTAGTTTGTAGATTGGAATATTTGTTCCCTGAATGTTTGGTAGGACTCACTAGTAAATCCATAAAAGTCTGGTGTTGTATTTGTAGGAAGATTTTTGTTATTGATTCAGTTTCCTTAATAATTAAAGGAATATTTGGATTTTACATTTCTTCTTAAGTAAATTTTTGTAAGTTAAATATGAAAACTGTATCCATCTCACCAAAGTTTTAAAAATGTATCAGTATAAAGTTATTCATGATATCTTCCTACAATCTCCAAGGCATGTATAATACTGTCTTTATTCATTCCTCTCAACTCTATGTTTATTTTCTATTTTATTAATTTCCTCTCTTATCTTTATTATTATTTTCCTTTATTTGTTATTTTCTTTGGATTTATTTTGTTGTTCTTTTTTTAACTTCTTAAGCCAGATACTTAGCACATTAACTTTTAGCCTCTCCCCTTCCCTCACCATAAGCATAAATTTTCCTTTAGGTATTACCTCAGGTTTTTGATATTAGATAACATTTTCTAATTATATTATGATTTTTTTTTGATGAGTTAACTCTTTCTTAATTTCCAAATATATGAGGATTTTCCAGGTATCTTTTTGTTACTGCACTGTGGTCAGGGAACATGGTATTTGAATTGTGATTTAAGGCCTAGTACATAGTTTCTGCAACTACCCCATGGATGCTTGCAAAGGACGTGCATTCTGCAGTTATTTAATGTGATGTTCTATACATGTCTATTAGATCAAGCCTGTTATTGAGTGGTTCAAATTTTCTGAAACATTACTGATTTCCAGACTGCTTGATTTATCAATTACTGAGGTACATTAAAACATTCCACTATAGTGCTCACTTCAGCAGCACATATACTAAAATTGGAACGATACAGGGAAGATTAGCATGGCTCCTGCGCGAGGATGACACGCAAATTCATGAAGCGTTCCATATTTTAAAAAAAAATTCCACTATAAAGGTGGGTTTATCTATTTCTCTTTGTGGTTCTGTTAATTTTCTGTCCAATATATTTTTCATAAATATACATCTTATTTATTAAATTAAAAGAAATTAAATATGTTAGTTAAAATAAGTCAACAAGAAAAGGTTGAATACTTTCCTGGTGAACCTTCAGCCATAATGTAATGACTCTATTTCTTGATATGCTTCTCGCCTGAAAAATCTATTTTGTCTGATAAATAAAGGTACATCAGCTTTCTTTTGGTTGATATTTCCCTGGTATATCTTTTTCCAACCTTTTTCTTTCATCCTTTTTATGTGTTTATGTTTAAGATTGTCTTGTTTAGTAGACTAAAAGTAGATTTTTTAAAAATCCAGGCTGACCATTTAATATGTATATTTCTGGTTGGCCAATTTTCCCTTACCTCCACTGCTCCCACCTTGTCCCTGCCTGATGTAGCAGCTACCCATTCAATCCTCTGCTCAGAACCCCTTGATGACACCTACTACACTGAGAAGAAAAGCACAAGGCCACTCCTTGGCCCCCTGGGGCCTGCCCGATCTGGCCCCTTGTCTTCTCTTGGCCTCATCTGTCCTCACTCTCCTCCTGTAACACTGCAGCCCCACTTGAATTTCCCAAACACAGCAGCCACATCCCTCCTCAAGTCATGTGCTCGTGCTGTTCTCTCCACCTGGATCCCCTCCCCACACATCCACCAGCTCACTACTTCATCCTCTCTTCAGGTCGTACCTCAAATGCCACTTTCCCTGACGACTCTATTTAGAATAGTGAACCTCCCCATTCTCTACCTTCTTTCACTGCTTTATTTTTTCTCTGGAAAACGTACCATTATCTAACATACTATTTGTGTTACTTATTTGGTTTGTTGTCTGTCTCTTCCTATTGGGGATTTTTGGCTGTTTTGTTCACTGCTCTATGCCTTGTGCCTAGAATAGTGTTGAGCACACAGGAGATGCTTGGTACATATTTGTTCCATGAATGAATCAGTCTTTGCCTTTAACTGGAACATTTAGTCCACTCACATTTTGAAATGACTAATGTTTTTATTTATTTCTACTGTCTTAAGTTGTGCTTTCTATTTGTTCTATCTTTTCTGTGTTGTCCTCTTTATGGATTTATTCCTCATTCCATTTTCTCTCTGCTACTTTGGAAGTTTTATATTTCTATTCTTTTAATAGTTATTCCATTAATTTTAGCATTTGTATATATGAACTATGTAAAGTTGAAATTAATCAGTAACTTTATCTTTTCACTGCACAATATCAAGTTAGTCTACTTTAGCTCCGATCATCCCCTCCCTTGATTTACATAATAGATCCATTTGGATATTTTCATTCTTCCATTTTTTTTAACTTCTCAAGAACATTTTCATCACTTTATGGGTCAGTATGCTTATATTTGCCCATATTTTTACACATTCTTTGCTCATAATTCCTCCTGCACCTCAGACCTTTTTTCTGATATCACCTTCCTCTGTCTGAAATACATTCTTTAGACTCTGTTGGTGAAGGTCTACTAGTGACACATTCTTTTGGGGTTTGTGTGTTGAAAATGTATTTCATCCTCGCTCTTGAAAGATTTTTTTAAGCCAATATCTCTGTAAATATTGTCCCTTTCCCGTTTTTTATTTCTACAACTCCAATTAGACAATTAGGACTTCTCATTGTTTTTCTACCTTCTTTTCTTTCTGTGCTGCATTCCAGATAATTTCTTTAAATACATCTTTGAGTTCATTAAATCTCTCTTCAGCTAGGTTTAATCCGTAATTAGGCCTATACTCTGATTTTTAAGCTTTAATTATTATTATTTTTTTCAATTCTAAAAGAACTACTTAGTTCTTTTTCAAATCTGCTTGGTCATAATTTTACTCTCTTGTTTTTACTCCTGTTTTTATTCCCTTCTTTAATTTCTCTAAACAGTTGAGAAAATTTATTTTGCATTATTTGATAATTTTAACATCTTAGTCTTTGCAGGTCTAATACTCTTATGTGTTGTTTTTGCTGGCTTTTGCTCATGCATTTCCTTATTTATTTCGTGATTTTAAACTGTGATCTCACATTTCTTAAAACTTTAACTGTGAGAATTATTTGAGATTTGGGTTAAAGGAGGATCCCTCCAGATAAAATATGCATTTGATTATGTTAGGTGCCTGGGGCCACTACCAGTTTAAGACCATCTTAAACTAAATTCTTAATCTTAAGTTTTTCAGCTCACCTAGGGAATGTGAATTCAGGCCCAAGCTTATAAAAGAGGGCCAG
Organism: Daubentonia madagascariensis; assembly: GCA_023783475.1. Lineage (NCBI taxonomy): Eukaryota > Metazoa > Chordata > Mammalia > Primates > Daubentoniidae > Daubentonia > Daubentonia madagascariensis. The sequence goes on along the minus strand of JAKFHU010000485.1, from coordinate 35,947,526 downwards.
CTTATGGTTATAAATTATCAGGGGAGAGTCCCCTACTCCACTCAGAACCAAGGTTCAAGACAGGCAATTTTCTTTCAGTGCCTGAGTGGGTGAATGTAGGGTGAGAGGGAGGGTTTATTTTTAGTTGACTTTATATGGAGACTATCGCCAGCTCTTTGGAGTCCCATCTTTATGTGGAGGGTCTCCAGTTGGACTTCTTGCCTTGGAATTTGCCTGTTGTCCCTTACACTCTGCCATAATTCTGGTCCAGAGCCACTTCAATTCCCACCCTGCCTGGTGACCCAGTGATGATGTTATAAGAGCAGGAAACATATAGAACAACAATGTTACTGCATTTTTCCCCTCCCTGCCTCTGTGGCCATGATCATAGCCTGGCTCTTTTTTAGTAGGACTTTAAAATACGAGCCATCAAAGTTAACCCATTTGCTTCATTTTTGCTTTGATATCCTGGCCTGGAAATTATTATTATTATTATCTTTTTGTCAAATGTCTATGGGTAATACTGTCTATTTATACACTCACTTGGCATTTATCAAGTGAGTTACACCTTATTTCACTAGTGTAAATGAAGTTACACCTTATTTCATTAGTTCTAAAGTCAACAAGCAACACAAACATAAAATATATTCAAAATTGCCCTTAGGAATCTTAAGGCACCTATAAAATACATTATGCCAGTTTGGCAACTATCAGGGAGTCCAACAAACCCAGTTTTTCTTTCAGCCTGCTGTTCTCTTAGCACCTAACTAAAGTGACTGGCTTGTGTTTAGGGCCAGAGAGAATGAAAATATTTTTAGGCACTGTGACCAACATTTGCCAAGGTGAACTACACTATGAGAATCGCCTAGGAATGGAGAACTGCTGAAGCAAGAACAGATTCACCTTTCATGCTCACTTGGAAGCATAAGTTCCCTCAGAGGAATGGTGGATAGACTCTGCCAAACTATCTAAAATCATTGTTTCTTTTGCTGTTTAGGGGGACATGAGGAGGGACTCTGTCTTCTATATATATTGCTTATTTCCCCTGCTACACTCTTTTAAGTGCACAGACCACATCTTACAATTTTTCACATGGTCCAGAGCACCTAGCATTTTGCCATGTAAACAGTTACGTGGGAGCTGCCTGGTAAATAGTTCATTGACTGATGTGGGAACTGTCAACAGCAGTGTTACCCTATGGGTAGCAAAAGACTTCCAACTAACAATGCAAACTGCGCTTCTGCAGACCACACAGGGCCCGATATGACAAGCGGCAGTCCACACTTCCGGCCAGTGCTCCTACCGCCCATCAGCCGTCTAAAGGCAAGGGATACAAATTTTCAATGAGATCATCTCACTCAAGGGGTTTCCCGTTCAGAAAAGAGAGAATTCATCATAACTTCCCTGCCAGTAAAGAAGGCCCAGACCTCAAATGATATGAACATATAACCAAAGTTATTTTTCTCCTCCTCCAGGTCTAAAATGAGTAAGAGAGAGAAAATAAAAAACTTAATTTTTAAAATTACCTAAAAGCAAAGACTTCTGCCTTTTAGATTTGTCCCTAAGGCCTTTACAACTGATCAGGGTGACCCTGGTAGTTTCTTCTGGCAACATTCTGGTTTGATAAGAAAGGAAGTGAATGAATCGATTTATTTATATCCTGAGTGACAGTGGTAGAGAGGGACAGCTGGGGAGTGTGGGCCAACCTGCTGCCCCCTCACCTTCCTGGGCGTAGCTCCAGTATATAGGAATGAACGACACAAGCACAAGAGCATCAGATCCATTTCATGAAACCCTGCCTGGGTGACACAAAGGCGCCGGGCACAGCTGCAAGGGGATTGTGCAGAGCACAGGCAGCTCCTGAGTAACTCTGCAATACAAGCACAAGGGACCAGGGAGCTGTGACCACAGCAGCACCACGAGGCCCTCATGCCCTCCCAGAAATCCTTTTTAAGTTCTAATGAACAATGCAGGCACCTGGTTCAATTCAGATGTTAAGACCAACAGGAACTCAAGTGTCCATCTGTGGGGGAAGATTTACTTTCTATTTGCAAATGAGTGAATAATTTTAATAAAATGCTATTTTAAGGAATTCTACTATAAAGAACTAAAATAATTTACATAAGACTAATTCTTCTAAGAAAAATACATGTAACGCATTTCTGAAAATGTATTTAACCATTACAAACCTGCAAAAAATCATGTTCCCCTTATTCTCATTCATTTTCATATTACAACAAACCAGTCAGATGGACAATGATAAAATTACATGATGGTATAGAGTTGTGGTCCCCAACACCACCCCTGGGCCAAGGACCGATACCAGTCTGTGGCCTGTTAGGAACTGGCTGCACAGCAGGAGGTGAGCAGCAGGCCAGCGAGTGAAACTTCATCTGTATTTACAGCTGCTCCCCATTGCTCACATCACTGCCTGAGCTCCACCTTGTGTCAGATCAGCAGCAGCATTAGATCCTCATAGGAGCGCGAAGCCTACCCTATGGTAAACTGTGCACGGGAGGGATCTAGGTTGCGCGCTCCTTACGAGAATCTAATGCCTGATGATCTGAGGCAGAGCTGAGGCAGTGATGCTAGAGCTGGGCAGTAGCTGCAAATACAGATTATCATTAGCAGAGAGGTTTGACTGCACAATAAATGTAACGCGCTTGAATCATCCTGAAACACCCACCCTCCCCGCCACCTGGTCCGTGGAAGAATTGTCTTCCATGAAACTGCTCCCTGGTGCCAAAAAGGTTTGGGACTGCTGGAGAGGTATAAATCTCTGAATGACTTTCATTTGTCATTCAATAAAATGTGTTTCTTTTTGTAACTACATTTAAACAGTGAGTATCCTAAGGGAAGACCAATTAACATGTCTTTTTTTGACAGAGCTTTTTTTTGGCATAAGAATACTTAATAACTACCCTTTCAAGAAAATTTAAAAATTGCAAGGCCGACAAATTAAAGTTCTTGGGATCTAATTCTATGATCTACCAACCATGCTAGTTTTGAGGCATAATCTACTTAACTATATCTGATATATTTTTATATAGATATATAAAACCTAAATTTATAAAAGAAATGACTACATCATTAAAAGGAAGTGACTTGTTTTATAAAAAATTTCTTTACTTTCTTAAAAGATTTAATTTCTTTATAGAGAGTTCTGGCAATGAAGCATGGTAGAATATAACAATGCTATGAGCTTTACTTTCATTTCTGCTATTCGTGAGCCTTCTAACCTTTGGGATTTAATAATAATGAGTATTGTTTTCTGCTCACTGTAGAAAATCTTTGGTGGTACTCAAGAATGGGTTTTTAGATTGCTTTGAATTCAAAAGAACAGACTGACGTGGGGAAGGATTTTGTCTATTCTAGAATAATTATTTCTAGTCTGATAAAAATTCAGTCTTATTCCTCCCATAGTAGATGCAGAATTAATGAGTCAAAGAAAGTGCTGGATACCAGTTCTTTGACTAAAGATCAGAACAGCTGACTTTCAATGACCTGGGGAAGGTAAGAAGTAAATGAAGGACTCCAGACCAGTCACGCTCAAACTCTTTGGACTGAAACACATAGCAAAAAATACATCTTACATCATCACTGAACACACACATATATTAATATCTTTATACCTTAAATAAAAGTCCCACAATACTTACTTTTATTATAGATAGACCCTGGTAATTTTCTTTCTGTTCCATTCCGCTTCATTGGGGTGAGGGGCAGATGGTGACTGTGACCAGTGGTGTGCTACTTAATGTTTAACTGGCTGTCCGTGGTAAAACAAACGAAAGCCCCAACTTTGTGTTTTGGCTGATATCCACCGCAGTCGAGTTCAAATAACCAACATGAAGTTACTGAAGGCAGAGTTGGGAAGGGACACATACCACCGGCTCTCAAGAGCCTGGCTGTGACCCTCTAAACTGACTGGATGAACCACCACTAGGTTGTGGCATACAGTTTACCAGGCGCTGCTGCAGAGCGTACACAATGACACTCCTCACCAGCTCACAGGCAGCTGAGAGGGGTCAGTATGCAGTTTCCAGGGGTACCGAATGAGAGCGCACGTGCTAGGCGATGACAAGCTTCTGCGGCATTGGAGGGAATAACTCATGCCTCCTCTGTCATGGGCATCTCTGAGCTACTCTGCCTTCAGCCTCCCCCAGACTGATCATCTTGGGAAATTAAGATGTAGCAGCAGTAACCTTAGGAAAATTGCAATCTCTCTGCGCTTCAGTTTCCTCCTCTGTAATACAGGAATAACACCTTACATACTTCACTGGATTGGTGTAAGGGCCAAATAAGATAATCCATATGAAAGCATTCTGAAAATTATAAAGGGCTCTATAGGGTATTATTCATATGCAAATGTTTCAATCTAACAAAATTTTATTCACAGACAATCAAAAAATCATCTGTCTTAGCATCTGAGCTCATCCATCATCCCCACACTGGATATCCGAGATTCTGAAATATTCAGGTGTCTTTCAAGGCTGCCTCCTTGGGCTCCTCCAACTGGCTCCTTTTCCTCAATCTCTTGAACTTTGCTGCTCTTCCTTATACTCTTTCCTCCCCTTGGAGAATTTATCGACTCACAGTTTTAACAGGTATCTCTATAGGGATGATTGCTAAACTCTACATCTGGCTCTGGCTTCTCTCTGGCTTTTGAGAAGACTTTTCTGAGTTTAATGTTCAGCCATCATCCAAACTTGACTTTGAAAACGCTAACAGTATTGTCTGTCCCGTTCATCTGCAATGCAAATTCTGTAAATGGCACTAGTATTATTGCTGTTGCCAAGTTTTAATTTAAAAGTGCTTAAAACTACCTCACACCCATTAGGATGGCTACTATCAAAAAACACAAAATAACAAGTGTTGGTGAGGATGTGGAGAAACAGAAACCCTTATGCACTATTAGTAGGAGTGTAATATGGTACAGCCACTATGGGAAACAGTATGACAGTTCCTCAAAAAATTAAAAATAGAATTACCACATGATCCAGCAATTCCATTTCTGTGTATATACCCAAAAGCAATGAAAGCAGGGTCTTGAACAGCTATTTGTATACCCATGTTCATAGCAGCATTATTCACAATAGCCAAAAGGTGAAAGCAACTCAAGTGTTCATCAATGGATGAATAAACAAAATGTGGTATGTACACATATTGGCATAGGATTCAATCTTAAAAAAAGGAAATTCTGATGCATGTTACAACACAGAGGAACCTTAAGAACATTATGCTAAGTGAAATAAGCCAGTCACAAAAGGACAAATACTGTAGAATTCCATTTAAATGAGGTACCTAGAGTAGTCAAATTCATGGAGACAGAAAGTAGAATGGTGGTTGCCAGACGCTGGAGGGAACGGCGAATGGGGAGTTGTTGTTTAATGGACACAGAGTTGCAGTTTTTGCAAGATAAAAAAACTGTGGAGATGGACAGTGGTGATGGTTGCACAATAAGGTGAACATACTTAATGCCAATGAACTGTGCATGTAAAAATGGTTAAAACAGCACATTTTGTGTTATGTATATTTTACAACAATTAAAAAAAGATATTCAATAATAGTAGATAGTGATCCATCACTTATTCTGCTCCAGGCATTATATGAAGTGTTTACTGCATGCATTGTCTTATTTAACCCCACATTTGTATTGATGCTAAGAAGCTAAGGGTGGAAAGTAGGGGAAATTTGTTGCTTTTGTCCACCTTGTGACCCTTCCCATCTGCTTATGGTTTCAACCCCTTTCAGTTCCTTTGGAAAATTACTCCCCACTTCCTCTATTCCAACCAAGTTATTATGGCCAGACTACAAATGTTAATTCTATACCCCCTTGCTCACAAAAGCTGGCAAGTGATCCAGACCTGGCTAAAGTCTGAATCCCCTTGGTCACAGCAATTGCTTCAAGAGGTGGTCTTGTCATCCAAGCCAAGCCAATCCCAGTTCTTCCTTGGGATTTATATATATACTAAAGTAGAAAAAGAGAAGCTCTCTTTACTTTGTGGTCACTAAGCTGGGAAGAATAAGACGGAGTTGCTCAAACCACATTCCTTCCATCTTATCTTGCCACATGAAAGAAGCCATATAAAGCAAGAAATAGGGAGGTCAATGAAGCTGTGATGAGAAATAAAAAGGGAGGAAGAAAGATGGAGAGGAAGAGCATAAGGCAGAGCGCGAGGGAGAGCTAGAAAGATCTGACCACACTTAGTTCTCAGGTCCATCTTTATCCTCTCCAGCAAATAGGAGTCAATAAATCTGCCCTTTTCTCAGGCATTGGAGTTGGGTTCAGTCGCTTGCAACCAAATGTATTCTGGATACCACCAATGGGGACCCAGATGTCAGAATCTTTAGAATGAAGATGAAACTTGAAGTTCTGAAAATGAATAAAATAGTAAAATAGGCCCAGAGAAAGAGGAGAAAAACCCAAAGGCAGAACTGACCCAATGCACCCCTCAGGAAAAGGGCCATTCTAAGCTTTACTGGAGCAAAGTTAACAGTAAGGCATTTGGTAGAAAATTAATCTTGGAACTCTCTATTTTCTAAAGAAAACCCTAGAAAGGAATATATAAGTCTCAGGTGAAAAAAGCATTTCTCATATGACTGGTGTGATGATTAAGGGAAAAAAATCTATGTAAAAACTACAGTACCTGGGATATAGCAGGTGCTCAATAAATAGCCACTACTATCACGATTTTTCAAACTATAGTGACAAAAGGAAAAGAGAACTGGAAAACTCAAATTGCCATTTAAGAGAATAGAGCATGAGTTTAAAGGCTATATATATCAATAGTAATAAATTTCATTTCTTCAAGGGTTTTCTCTTTAAAAACCTGTTTCTATTTGTGTTGTTTAAAAGTAATCCATGCAAGAGTTTTTTTTTTTTTTTTTAAATTAACCAATACAAACAGTATAGAGTTAAAAGTGTGTCTTTTACTCTAGATGCTTGGGTCTCCATCTCAGAGGAAGGTGGCTGCCTGTAACTGGTTTGTGTTTGTGTGTGTGTGTGTGTGTGTCCTTCTCAGGACAGTCTATGCACATACAAACATATATTACTCCTCCCCTTTTTATACAAATGGGAGCATAATCTGCATAATCTAGAGTGGGGGCTTTTTGCATTGTTTACTTAACAATATATCTCAGAAATTGTTCCATACCAACATAAACATCTACTGTCAAGAGAACTCTTTAGGTAATCCACAGAAATATCCAAATCCCAACATATCTTTCTATTGTGGGTCTTGTGAGATCTCTCAGTGTCTCACTCTCTGGTTTCACAGCTTTTTGTAGAGAAAACTGAAATGGACCCTAGAATCAGTCTGTCATCTAGTTATCATGCAACCTGGAGATAACAGGAAACAGCTTCTTCCTCTCTTAAAACAAAGGCCCACCCAGGAGAGAGTTACAATGAAGCAGGAGCTAAATTATTGCAGCTTAATATTTGGAGATGTTATTACAAGTGATAGCTCCTGAGAATTCTCTGAAAGGCAAAGGGAGAATTTCCCCTCATGTTAGCATCATTTAAGAAACCAAAAAGAGGGCCATTGGTAAAAAGAAGTTTGACCTTGGTTGAGAATAATGACAGCTTTGCCACATAGACTCTGATGGTTAGACAAACATGAGACAATTAAGCTGACAATGCTACTAATTTTAGAGGCTAAAGCTATTGGGAACTCAGTGTACTTACTGAGGAATCAGATGTCAGCTCACTATCACCACAAAGCAGATGTCCTCTGGATCCTTTGAACTAAAGCTTGGGTTCAACAATCACCAATCCTTCTCTTGTAAAGTTCTTCCTATGAGTTCTTACAAGCTCCTGAATGTGTCTGCTATTTTACATTTATATTCCAAACTAATCCATACAGCCTGTAATAATTTTTATTACTTTTTTAAAAATTTTAAACTTTATTTTTCTTTCTTTCTTTGCTGATTGTGCTTTGTACGTTTTTATTACTCTTCACTGGATTTTCTAAGCTGTATCATCTCTCTGGGTATTATGGTGTGTTGCATGCCCATCTCTAACCTACTCTTGTTCACTCCCTTTTTGTCCATTAATAACGAGAGAATGATTAGAGCAGTTTCTCAACCTTTTATGGCCTATGCTCCCTCAGCCAAGATTTTGCTCAGTTTTACGTTCTGTAGTTTACTTTATGAAAGCTATAAATTTCTTTTCACTTTCCATACATAAAATTATATTGTAGTTTGACTGTGCTTTTTAAACTTAGATATATCCTCTCCTTTCTTCCCCTCACCCCCTCTTGGTATGCAACCCTGGCTGACAAGCATTCTATTAAACTTAGACTTAAGGATTCATTGTACCATTTCTCTTCAATCTAGTCCATAAAATGCTCTTCTTTACCCCCAGAAAACCTTGTCCTAAATGTCAATATTTTTTATCTTACAGATCATAACAATCTTACTTTTACAGAATGATAGTATGGCCTATAGATTAAGTCAGTCAGGGTGCCCATCTATTTGGTGAGGTTGTATCTACTGTGTCATGTAAAAATTGCTAATGTGTCCATCTCTTAATGCCTGTATTTTTAACTTATTTAAAAACTACCCCAAACTAGTGTGGTAGGCAGCCTTTAAGATGGCCTCCAGTGATTCTTGCCTCCTGGTATCCATGCCCTTATAAAATCTCCTTCCCTTGACTGTAGACTTCAATGACTCACTTCTAACAAAGAGAATACAGCAGAAGTTGCGGGATGTTACCTCCAAGATTAAGTTATAAAAAGACTGTGGCTTCTGCCTTGGGTACTTTCTTAGTCTCTCATGGATTGTTTGTTCAGCAGAGGCAAGCTGCCATGTCATGAGGCAGCTGTATTACTTTGCTAGGGCTGCCATAAAAAATGCCACATACTAAGTGAATTAAATAACACAAATTCATTTTCTCACAGTTCTGGAGGCTAGAAGTTCAAGATCAAGGTGCTGACAGGTTTGGTTTCTTTTTAGGCCTCTCTTCTTGGCTTGTGGATGGCCACCTTCTTGCTGTCCTCACATGGTCTTTTCTGTGTGTGTGTACATATCTGGTGTCTCTTTGTGTCCAAATTTCCTCTTCTTACAAGAAGTCAGACTGGATTAGGGCCCAGCCTATTGGCCTAATTTTAACCAAATCACCCCTTTAATGGTGCTATATTTCCAAATATAGTCACATGCTGAGGTATTGGGAGGTAGGGCTTCAACATATGAATTTCAGGGGGACATAATTCAGTCCATAACGGCAGCCTTTGGGGAAGCCCAAGTGGAAAGAGGCCCAAGTGGAAGAGGCTTGCCAACGACCACGTGAGTGAGCTTGGAGGCAGACCCTGCTAGTCCATCCTTCAGGTGAGACTGCAGCTCCCAGCTGACAGCTTGACTGCAACCTCATGAGAGACTTTGAGCCAGAAGTGCCCTGCTAAGGTAGGAAGCCTGATGCACGGGAACTGTGAGATAATAAATGTTCATTATTTCAAGCTGTAAGTTTTGGGGTAAGATTTGTTATGCAGTAGTAGATAACTAATGCAACCAATAACCTCAGTGATCAGCAAAGAAAAAACTGCATTAACTGGAAAGCTTAAGCACAGAATATTGGGGCTACTTGAACTTTTCTGTTAATTGAGGCTAAGACCAAATACTTCTTTGCTTCAAACCTTTCTACAAATGAATCAGTGTACTACTTTTCTGCCAAAAGTAACTGAGTCTTTGATGACTGAAGACTGAGATTGTTTTAGGTGTCACTTGATAGTAAAAAAAAAAAATCAAAAATAACATTTTCACATGTAATATCTCATCTAGCTTTTGTAGCAACCTCATTAAGACATAGCAACTATTAAAATATTTTAATTCAGGTGCACAGCAAAGCACCTGACACATAGCAGGCATAACAAAAATATTTCTAAATGAATATATTTCCATTTAAGATTAAAAAATTGAGTCTAGAGAGGTTAACTAACTTGTTTAGGACTGTACAGCTACTAAGTGACAGGTATGGGATAGAATCCAAGTCCAAGATTTTTTCTACTGTACTATTTCATCTTATATATTTGCTGTTTGTGTCTTTCTTTCTTGAAGTTCTGGGTAAAAACATTTAAAAAAAAATAATAAAATGTTCCATTAACATTTTATTTTGCTTTTTTTTCTACAGGAGCTCTGTTGGGATGAAGAAGAAGAAGATATAAGCAAACAACTACATTCTGAAAATGTTCAATTCATAAGTATGGGCACAGATGCCCTAGTTTGCTACTGAGCCAATTCTAGAAGATTTGTATTTAAATCTCCTTATCTTTTTTAACATCAAGGAGTAGTGAAGTTAATACCTTTAGCTTATTAAAGACAGGTACTCCACTATATGCCTGTTTTTTCCCCACAAAGTTCTGGATTTTAAGCAGCATAGCCTCTGAACATCAGGGAAAAGTTGATTATAAAAATGAATGGAGTTTCTGCTTCCCCTTAGAAGTCCAAGGGACAGAAAGAAGCATAGAAATAGTTATGAAAATACCCACAGTTTACAGGATAGGAATATCACATAGTTGATCTTAACACTGTCCAGAGACATTTGGTGACTGTTAACCATAATATCAATAGAAATTTATATTTTATCCCACATTCACTAATTGCCTGGTACTATGAAAAGCACTGGTGAAATAGTGGTGAATGACATAATTTCCAATCCTTTTGGGAGTTTATATTCTAGTGGTAGAAGCCAACAAGTAAAATATTTTAGCAAATTCTATTACAGTGGAAGGTAAAGGGTGCTATAGGAGTTGGTGGTAAGAGGTGGGATTTCTAGGAAGAGGAAACATCTTGTGCGATGGCATGGAAGTTTGAGAGAGCATGGCAAGTAGTTTAGAATGACTGGAATTTAAAGGTATGTGTTGAGGGAGTGGTAGAAAATATGGGTAGGGAAGCAAGCAGACCATGAAGAGCTTTGGCAACCCAGTTAAGGAGTTTTCACTTCAAAGGAAGCTTTTGAAGACTTTTTAGTGGGGAAGCATCATAATCATAATTGTTTTTAAAAGAACCCTTTAAAAGCAGTGTGAAGGATAAAGGTGGGATACTACTGAAGAGATCAGTATGGAAAACACTGTGGAAATTCAAACAAAAAGTGATATGTGTCTGCATTAAGGCAGTGGATATGAATGAGATTGGACTTAACATCTGAGAGGTATTTAAAGGGAAAAGTATAATGATTGATAACCAACTGGATATGCGGGGTGAGAGGAGGAGCTCGGATGACTGTCAGGCTTCTGGCTTCACCTCTGATGAAGATGAATAGGAAGGGACCACAGGAGGAGTGTGTCTGAGAGGATGATGAGGTCAGTTCTGGATGTGTTATGCTGGGGAGGCCTGTGAGACGTTCAGAGAGATGTCCAGAGGTGGCTGGGGTACATGGATCCAAAGAGAAGTGTGGGCTGGGGAAGCACAGATGTGTCCATGTTTTATGTGTATGGTGTCCCAGAATTGTGCAGGGCACAACCAACCTGTGAAGCCACATGTGACAGCCCTGGCTGGAGGTACAGGTTTGGAATTGTCCTATATGGAGGTCAGCTGAAACTATGGGAGCAGACCAAGGATAGGATCCTAAAGAATAATATGAAAATTAACAAGTAAGCAAAAGACAAGGAGCTTATAAGAGAGACTAAGGAGCAGCTAGAGAGGTAGGAAGGGGAAAGCCAACATTACCAAAAACTTAATGTTGTTAAAGACTAACACTTTAAAAATATGGATGATATTTCTCTAAACTGAGTGATTAAATAAACTGCCCTTATTGATTTCTCAAAAGATTTATCATTAGCCATACTTTTTAATGATATTAGGATTGTCCGGCTAAGGTTGATCTGAGAACTTAATTTAGCCTCAATATTTACACCAGGTGAAAATGCTTCTTTCTCACGGTACTATAAAAGTACTTCCTTGGTCTAATTCTATTTTTGCATTTCCACCACCCTCATTTATCTCTCTTTGGTCTCTGATACAGTTGTTCCTTGAATCCCTTGTTCTCTGCATCTTCTCAGTAAATATTTAATTACTGTTATAATATACTGATTGAGTATCCCTTATTGGAAATGCTTGGGACCGGAAGTATTTTGGATTTTGAATTTTTTTGGAGTTTAGAATATTTCCATTATACTTACAGGTTAAACATCCCAATCTGAAAATCCAAAATCCAAAATGCTTCAATGAGCATTTCCTTTGAGCATCATGTGGGCACTCAAAAAGTTTTGAATTTTGGAGCATTTCAGATTTCACATTTTTGGATTAGGGATACTCAACTTGTGCTAACATTTGTCAACATAAGAATTTGTAATCATTCTTTTGCCTTAAAGTGTGAAATTCTACTTTTCTTTGTATATGTTTATTCTCTGAATTATAGATTAGGGATCTTTGGATTTATTTATTTTGTTATTCCTTACACACACCTAATATTATGCTGAGCATAATTATTCATCGAATAATTAATAGACCAACACACCCAAAGGCCACACAAGAACACTAAACATCTTAAAGGTGCGAGTAGAAAACAGAAGTCTCAGAAAACTTTTTCACAATTCTAGTTACAGGTCTATGTTGGTCTGCATAATTGCTTTGGCACTTAAGTTCAGTTTTTAAAACCAGAAGTCACCTTACCACATATGAAATTATTTTTTCCCCAAGAATGAGATTTCAAAGATGAAAAGTTACTTTAAACTGAGTTTGGTAACCATGGCATATGACAGATTACATAAATTTTTGGCATTTTGGACATGAACCTCCTTTCTCAAAGTGTCTAAGATATTAATTGGTGTTATAAGAAAAATGGTTCCAGGTCAGATAAATTTGAGAAATGCTGGGTTAAAAATGAGTTTCTTTATTGAAAGACCCTTCAGAGTCTTTAATATGCTAATATATCATGACTCTTTAAGAAGTGGCATAGGGTAAAGAGCATTTCTCAAACTTACTTGACTGTGATCACTTGTATTTTGTGAACACATTTTGGGAAACACTGCCTTAATTTCACAGATGAAGACCCTGAGCCCAAAGAGGTTTGATGACTTGCCCAAGTTCACACAAATAGTAGCAAGGCTAAGATGAGAACCAGTTTTTCTGATTTTGAATTGGGTTCTCTTTTCATCATACCATACTGCTGGTATGCTACTTACTCTATTTTAAATAGTTCATGGAGAGTACCACATAAAATTAATACCACTGACCACAGAAATTCTGACTTCCAAGACTCAGAGATTCCCTCCTTCTGTAGCAATGACAAGATGATCTCTCTGGGAGTCTGTCAGCTGCTCTGTGGCCATGAAATAAATTGTGGGGGCTGGGAGGGTGGGCAGGAAGAGTACCCTGGGATGCTTTAGGATGCTTAAAAGAAAAATGGATTTATGCTGAGGATAATTCCTAGAACAGATGTGAAACCAAATACTTCATATCACAATCCTGTCCCCACCCTTTCTGAAAGGGAAATGAAATAGCAGGATTAACCTGCTCTTCATCAGACCATGCTTTGTTTCTTTAAAAAAATCCCATGACCAGGGCAGATTCCATTTCCTGCTACTCCCCTTCCTGTAGCAACTAAGGGAGAGCCCAGGACGGGAGAAGAGGCTTTCCTTATGTCCTGCAATCCCCAGGCTGGCATGACAATATTGGCAGGTTAATGCTCTATCACTCCTTTTGCCCTCAACACACAGCTGGCTTTCTCTGTCCACATGCCATTAGGAAGCAGTCATTTGTAAATGTAATGAGCATCTTAGAATACTGATAAATATATCAATCTGGGGAGAGGGACAAATTAGAATTAGTTTAATTCTGGTGCTCTCTGAAAAGACTACATATAGACTAAAAAGTGACTCATAATGTGTGTGTGGGTTTTTGTTTTGTTTTGTTTTGCCATAAAAGCCACAGTTTGTGAAAGAAATGAATGAATTTTTAAATTAAACTGTAACATTTTGACCAGGCAATGACACAGCAAGGCAGAAATATAGTGTTATATATATGTATCTTTTTTTCATTCATCACAAAGCCAGCTGTGCCATGATTTAATAACTCAAGTGTCAGAGCATAAACTCTTCCATAAGAGCCAAAAAGGACTGGAAGTTTCTTAATCTTTGCTTAGCAATGACATGTTGCTCTCCCTAATCACCCTGACAGCTATGCCAGGATCTCAGAGGGAGTCCACAGCAGTTATTAATATCTTCTTTGTAGACCAGGCTTGGTTGGGAAGGGTTAGCCCAGAGAAGATCTCTGGTGCTCCAAGGAAATGGACACCAAGAGCATCCCAGTGAGCCAGGGGCTGGGTCACTTGAGGTATCTCCAAGAATCACCTTTCAAAGTCCAAGCCACTTGTTCAATCATATCACAAGCAGGCAACAGGACAGTGGCAAGGGAGGGGTGCCTAGGAACGGCAGAGTTAAAGGGATTAACAATGGGAGAGAAGCAATTGGTGGCACACTTACCCCCATTCTCAGCTGCTCTTTTATGGATTTGGAGCACGAAGTGAAGCTTAAGGCTCTGAAACTATAGTCAAGGTCCTCCTAGCTCTGTGCTGACTAAAGCAACAGAAATACCCGGGACACCTTTCCAAACAGGGAAGAAGCAAATGAGTCCGGCCCAGGGACAGCTGCTGTCTCCCAGGCACACCACCTTCCTTGGGAGGGTAAAACACTCGGGGCAAAGCTGGGCCCTTTGCCCATGGTTTAGGCATCTTTCTGCCTAAGACCTTACAGCACACCTCACACAAAGGAGGCAGCCAAATATCGGATTAATGAACAGGACACACTAAATAAGTTCTTCTTAAGGAATTTGGCTAAGATATAAATATAATTTGACTGCTTACATTGAAGGCTTTTTTTTTTTACTTTTAAACTATTAACTATTAACTCTCTAAGGTTTATAGAGACATATTTCAAATAGTAATAAAATTCACCCATTTAAAATGTATAGTTCAGTGGTTTTTTTTGTATTCACAGAGTTATGTAACTATCACCACAATCTAGTTTTAGAACATTTTCATTACTCCAAAAAGAAACTCCATGCGCATTACATTCACTTCCCATTACCCTTCCTGAACCCCTGCCCCGGGCAATCACTAATTTACTTTCTATCTTTATGGATTTACCTATTCTAGACACTTCACCTAAATAGAATCATACAACATGTAGCTTTTTGTGCCTGGCTTTACTCAGCATAATGTTTTCAAGGTTCATCCATGTTGCAGCATGTATCAGTACTCCATTCTTTTCTATGGCTTTATAATATTCCATTGTTTGGCTACATTGTTTATCTCGTCATCATCCAATAGACATTTAGGTTGTTGCCACATGTTGGCTGTTATGATGAATGCTGCTGTGAACGCTCATATGCAAACATTTATGTGGACATGTTTTCATTTCTCTTGAATATACACTTAGGAATAGAGTTGCTGGGTCATATGGTAACTCTATGTGATATATGTAACTGTTTGAAGATCTGCCAAACTGTTTTCCAAACCAGCTGCACTTTACATTTCCACTGGCAGTGTATGAGGATTCCAATTTCTCGACATCTTTGCCAACACTTGTTATTACCTGTCTTTTAATTATAGCCATCCCAGTGGGTGTGAAGTGGCATCTCACTGAGGTTTTGATTTGCATTTCCTTAGTGACTCATCATGCATCTTTTCATGTGTTTATTGATCATTTGTATATCTTTTTTGAAGAAATATCTGTTAAAATCCTTTGCCCATTTTTAAAAATTGTGGGTTTTTTTGTCTTTTTATTGTTGGTGCTGTAACAGTTCTGTATATTAATATATTCTGGATACAAATCCTTTGCCATATATTTGATTTGCAAATATTTTTTCCCATTCTGTGGGCTTTTACTTCTCTTGGTAGTACTCTTTAAAGCTGCGGTGCCCAACTCCCAGGCTGCAGACCAGTACCAGTAGTGCTCTGTGGCCTGTTAGGAACCCGGCCACACAGCAGGAGGTGAGCGAAGCTTCTTCTGTATTTACAGCCACTCCCCATCACTTGCATCAGGGCATAATCTCTGCCTCCTGTCAGATCAGCAGTGGCATTAGATTCTCATAGGAGCACAAACCCTACTGTAAACTGCACACGCAAGGGATCTAGGCTGCGCACTCCTTACGAGAATCTAATGCCTGATGGCCTGAGGTGGAGCTGAGGTGGTGATGTTAGCCCTGGGGAGTGGCTGGAAATACAGATTATCATTAGTAGAGAGGTTTGACTGCACAATAAATGTAATGCGCTTGAATCATCCTAAAAGCATTCCCCACTCTGAACCCTCCCTCCCGAACCCGGGTCCATGGAAAAATTGTCTTCCATGAAACAGGTCCCTGCTGCCAAAAAGGTTGGGGACTGCTGCTTTAAAGCACACAATTTTGTAATTTTGATGAAGTCCAACCTGTCTAATTTTGTTGTTGCTTGTGCTTTTTGGTGTCATATCTAAGAAACTGTGGCCTAATCCTAGCACATGAAGATTTACTCTTATGTTTTCTTCTAGGAATTTTATAGTTTTAGCCCTTCCATTTAGGTCTTTTATCAATTTTGGGTTAATTTTTGTGTAGAGTGTGAAATAGGGTCCAATTTCATTCTTTTGTTTTTTTTTGAGACAGAGTCTCATTCTGTCGCCCCAGGTAGAGTGCAGTGGTGTCACTGTAGCTCAATGCAACCTCTAACTCCTGGGCTCAAGCGATCCTCCTGCCTCAACCTCCCGAGTACCCGGGATTACAAGCGTGTACCATGACACCCAGCTAATTTTTCTATTTTTTGTACAGACAGGGTCTTGCTCTTGCTCAGGCTGCTCTCGAACTCCTTAGCTCAAGCAATCCTTCTGCCTCAGCCTTCCAGAGTGCTAGCATTACAGGTACGAGCCACCGCGCCCCGTCCCAATTTCATTCTTTCACATGTGGATAATCAACTTCCCAAGTGCCAGTTGAAGAGACTGTTTCCTTTCCACTGAATAGTCTTGGTACCCTTGTTGAAAACCAATTGGCGGTAGATGTATGGGTTTATTTCTGGATGCTTAATTCTATTCCATTGATCTATCCCATGCCACAATGTCTTGATTACCATAGCTTGTATTCACTATTAGTTTTAAATCCTTTTTAAAATTATCTGACTCAATACTGCTGTGCGAACTTCTGTGTTGGATTTTCCATGCTACTAGGCCCCGGTCCTATTCTTCTCAGAGAATCTCAGTAGAGACCTAAGCACAAGGAAGTTTTTCTTTAAATGAAACAGGTATCATTAATAACCTTTCTTAGTTTTTTGCTTTTTTTTGGCGGTTGTTGTTTTTAGAGACAGGGTCTTGCTCTGTCACCCAGGCTAGAGTGCAGTGGCATCATCATGGCTCACTGCAGCCTCAAACTCCTGGGCTCAGGCGATCCTCCTGCCTCAGCCTCCTGAGCAGCTGAGACTACAGGCATGTGCCACCACTCCTGGTTAATTTTTTAAATTTTTTTGCAGAGATGGGGGTCTCATTATGTTGCCCAGGCTGGTCTCTAACTCCTGGGTTCTAGTGATCCTCTTGCCTTGGCCTCCCAAAGTGCTTGGATTACAGGTGTGAGCCACCATGCCTGGCCCTCTCTCAGTTTTTAAAGCAGCTGTACTGTGAACAAAATCTTATGAAGACATCATTTGTGAACAGAATTTAGTATTATAGTAAAATTAAACTTATAACAATGTTAATGGGCATAACTTGAGTATAAATAATCATTATTCTGCTGAAGGATATCAAGTAGTAAATAATTTATGTGAATGGATGTGGTATATCATAATTTTATATTGTACTTAGAACAAGTATATCATTTTAATTAATAAACACATTTATAGGGTTCTTTTTTTCTCTACAGCTTTTCTTTTTTTTAACAGATTTTTTTCCATCTTCCTCACTTAAATTGACCTTTTTAACTCTTCCAGGAAGATGGGGACTCTCATGTGTTCCTGCAACCTCCAGGTAATAGGGACCCCCAACTCTATGTAGCAGGAGCCAGGACTGGGGCAAACTCAGGTCAGGGAACAGCTTTTCTATTTGGAGCAGTCAAAAAGCTGGTGGCAGAGGGGCTGCAGAAAGGTGATGAACTCCCTCCAACAGGCATGGAGCCTCTGGAGAGAAACCATGCTGTGACAAAAACTGGTACATGTTTATGAACAGCCATTCTCCCTTCTCCCTCAATAAGAGAGGATGGATCTGCTTGGGGAGGCAATGTGCCAGCTAAAAGACCACCTCTCCAAACTCCTCTGTTGCTAGGGAGAAGCAGGCAAGGTAGCCAGTGCTGGCCAATGATATATTAGTTAGAACTGCTCGGCTTCCAAGAAAGCTTTTTTGGAAGGGGGACAGGTTGAGCTGGCATCTGTCTTTTACCCTTCCCCCTCTTCTTGCCTGGAACATAGACACAATGCCAGTAGGAACAGGAACCATCTTATGACCAAAAAAATGAAAGCCAATGTTTTAGGGTCAGTACAGCAGAAAGAGAGGAGCCTGGTTCCGCGGTTATGTCTCTGAAGAGCAGCACTAGACTGGACTTCCTGTCTCCAGACTTCTTGAGAAGTGAGAAGAATAAAGGCCTTACTTATGCTACAACTCATTCTCTGAGTTTCTGTTACCTGCAGGGAATGCTCTCCTAACTAATCCAGGGGTGATTCCCAAACCCTTCTGTTTTCTCCCTCACCTTCCACCTCCCGCCTTCAGCTCTGCCCTCTGCTGCAGAGCTTCATCTGCATCCAAGTTCCCTCTGCCAATCAGAACTGATGCCCCTTCCAAGGGTGGGGGGTGAGAAAGATTACCACCACCATCACCTTGATGCAGGGGAGTGGAAGCAGAAGACCCACCTTGTTTTTTATCCTCCCCTTTCCAGGCTCCATCCAAATGAAAGAAAGTTAAATGACTGGATTAAAAAGGAAAGCCAGCCTAAACCACATATAACCCCATACTGCCAGGAATCCTCCTGATGAGCGATTTGACATAACAACCAGACGCTGCAGGGAGGCTGAGGCTGCATTAGGAAAGGACGCTGATAAGACTAAATCACCTTGAGGGGCCCAGAGTTTTGAGATGAGGAGGCAGTTCAGCAGGTTCTGGAATAAAGCTGCCTGGGTTTTAATTTCAGCTCCACCATTGACTGTGTGGCTTGGACAAGCTACTTAGTTTCTCTCAGCCTGTTTCCTTGTATGCAAAATCCAGATAACAAAAACACCTATTTTTGTGCATTACATACACAATCTATAATCTTTTTTTTCAAATTGTGGCAAAATACATATAACATAAAATTCACCATCTTAACCATTTTTTTTAAAGAGAAGGGACTCACTATGTTGCCCAGGCTGTATTCAAACTCTTAGGCTCAAGCAATCCTCCTGCTTCAACCTCCTGAGTAGTTGGGACTATAGGTGTGTGCCACGATGCCTGGCTTAACCATTTTTAAGTGTACAGTTCAGTGGCATTAAGTACATTCACATTATTGTGCAACCATCCCACCATCCATCTCCAGAACTCTTCATCTTGCAAAACTGCAACTCTTTACTTATTAAACAATAACTCCCCATTCCCCTGTACCCTTCCCCTGGTAATAACCATTCTATTTTCTATCTCTATGATTTTGACTGTTCTAGATACCTTCTATTAGTGGAATCATACAGTATTTGTCTTTTTGTGATTGGCTTATTTCACTTAGTATAATGTCCTGAAGGTTCATCCACGCTGTACCCTACTGCAGAACTTTCTTCCTTGTCAAGGCTAAATACTGTTCTGTTGTACGTATAGACCACATTTTGTTTATTCATTCCTCAGCTGCTGGACACTTGGGATGTCTCTACTCTTCAGCTACTATTAATAATGCTGCTATGAACATGGCTATATAAATATCTGTTCAAGTCCCTGCTTTCAATTCTTTTGGGTATATACACAGAAGCAAAATTGCTGGATCATAATGGTAATTCTATTTTTAATTTTTTGAGGAACTACCATATTCTTTTCATAGAGGTTCCACAAGGGTTCTAATTTCTCCACATCCTCCAACATTTATTTTTTGCTTTTTAAATAGTAGCTATCCTAATGGGTATGAAGTGGTATCTCATTGTGGTTTTGATTTGCATTTCCCTTATGATTAGTGATGTTGAGCATCTTTTCATGTGCTTATTAGCCGTTTGTATATCTTCTTTGAAGAAATGTCTATTCAACTGCATTTTTAAATAGGGATTTTTGGTTATTGTTGAAGCAATCTATAATCTTTACATACCAATCCTGCAAGATTGATATTTTTATCCCTATTGTATGCATGAGGGAACTGAGGCTCAAAGAGGCTAATTGATTAGCCCAAAGTTGCCAGCTGGAAAGTGATAGAGCCCACACGGGTCAGTTTAACTTCAGAGTTATGCTCTTTCCTTCCTGCATTCTGGAATTCTTACAAAACTTAAGTATTGTTACTGATGACAATAGTCATAATGTTTCTGAGAATACTGTATACATATAAAGTGTAACATATGACTCTGGAACCATGATGATAAATTTTACACAATACTCAACATTAGTCATATCTCTAATATTAGAGGGTGGTGTCCAGATTCAGGTATTATATAATTTAAGAGGAGCCTAAAGAATTCATGGAGAGTTCAGAAGAGAATACAAAAGACAATTCAGTGTTCAAAAGCAAAATCTGATCTGTGTGATAAAGTGAAAGAGCTCCAATTAGTTAGTGTAGAGAAAAGGCTGAAGGATAATATTTGCCAAATAAGCCTCATTTTAACTTTGTTCCCTTCTAATGAGATCCCTGAATATGGTCTAAAATGGAACATCTCCATACTGAAATCTGCACTGTAACAAATAGGTTTATAGTAAGGTTATGAATGTGTATCAGAGGTTGTTATCTGAAGAACAGTGATCAGTCATTCATTATTTTATAGGAAGTAGTTTTATAATATTGCAAGAAATAGGATAGAAACACTAGGTAATTTATAAGGAAGGTTATTCTGATTTTGAAGATTGTTTAATAATAAAATGCATTATTTATGAAATCTTCATTAGAAGATTTTATCTTCTGAGGTTAGGCATTTTACTTGAAGCCAGGTGAATAGAGAGAATAGATTATTTTTTTGACATATTTTACGTATGTATATATTCTTTTCTTTAGGGTCTACATTACAAGGTAATGAAGCACTTTGGGTGTTGTTAGGGATTCAATTCTGCCCTCAAGGAGTTTATGGTCTTATTGAAGGAACAATTTACTCAAGAAGTGAACAGTGATAAAAGATGACAAAATATAATGAAGTGTTAAACTTTGTGATATAAATTGTAAGGCTCTAGGGAATTAATTAATTAATTATCAAAATTTTTGTAGAGACAGGGTCTCGCTATTTTGCCCAGGCTGGGTCTAGGAATTTTAAAAATGGCAAGATAAATACAATTATGTATACAAGCAAGGATTACTGGAGGAGATAAAACTTAACCAGACCCTTAGCAGATAGGAAGAATTTGTGTATGTAGACAGATAGTCCAAATGTCAGTAAAAGAATAAGCAAAGGCAGAAATATGAAAATTCATGTATTCATCTAGTCAGTCAGAATTGCTTTTTGTTATTTCTTTTGTCACTTTATTTTTAATTTTTATTTTTTTGTCTTTGTCAATCAACTGTAATTTCTTGAGCCTCTCCTATAGGCTAAGCACTGTGCTAGGCCCTGGGGTTTCAGAGTCAAATTGGACCTGACCCTTGCCATCCAGGGAATTACAGCCTAGTGGAGGGAACAGTCAAGTAATCCATAAAGATAGCAGAGTGTTGTAAAAGCCATGATAGAGGTAACCACAGAGTTCTATTGGCACAGAGTCAAAAGCATCTAAATCAGATTGGAGGTGGGAATAAAGTAGGGCTGGACAGGAGGAAAGGAGTTGAAGACCAATAGGAATTAATCATATTGGTGAGGGAGGAGGCAAAAGTGGGGAGATGGTGCCCACGCAGAGGAAACTGTGTATGTAAATAAAGGAGCAGAGAACAAACATGCCATATGAAAGGATGAGAATATAGCTTAGCTTCCACAGTTTTCAAGAGCTATTACCTCTGCCACCCGCTTTCCAAAGCATATAGATGCATCTTCAAACAGCAAGATGAAAGACCAGGTATGTAGGGCCTTGCCTAAGAGCACAATTAGTTCTTATCAAACAATCAATTGAGAGAAGTTACATTTAGGATTGTCTAAGATACAGCAATTCATCCAGTCCTATAAATAACCATTATCTTGCTCTTCGATTATGTGGATGCAGAGACTTAGATTATGTTAGTGTTGACTCCTCACAAAACTGTCTTCATTGATGTGTACTATAATACTTTACCTTCGTGTAGTTCATGCCAAGAAGTAGCCATATGAAACACATCACTCTGTTGGCTTGTTGACTAACAAGCTACGACCAACTACTTAGTAGTTGGTTAGCTGCTGACTAGTACTTCATTTGGTGTCCTCTACATAAAGTATGTAAAATACTTCCTTTAGAATAAGAACCAGGAAAAAGCTTGATTTTCCCCCAGAGTATTTCTTCTTTTTTTAATAATAAGAACTATATACTCCAATTTATCATGTTCCCCTGTTTGTTCTGGCTGTTAGGAGACTCAGAACCAAATTTCACCTCAATTATAGTAAATTTATTTGGCCATATATTTGAAAAATTTGAATTATCTTGTTTTTGGCCCTGATTTACCCTTTCTATTTTATTATTTTAGTTTATTGCATGTGGTTTTATATTTTAAGACCCTATACTAGAGATGAAAAGTCTATGTTGTACCTGTCTGGGTACAATCCCATCTGAAGAAAATTTCCAGAAATGCATAAATTGGCAGCTTTGTATCACATAATCATGCTACCCTAGTACCAGGCCAGCATCTGTCTGGAAGGCAGCAGCCACCTACTCTAGGCCAGGAATGGCCTGGGAGAGAGAGCTCTGCCTACCAGTGGCACGTTGCCAGATGAATGAATGGGAAGTATTCTGATTGTGTTTTCTGAAAACTGCAAGCAAAAAAAAAAAAAAAAAGGAAAAACAATCCCACAAAGAGAGGTTGAGTCATGAGTAGGGCAAAGTCGTTAACCTGGGTAACAGTGGAAGACAGTTGCTGAGGAGACAACAAACGACCTGGTCATAGGGATGGAATAACAGAGTTGCTGTTTAGCCAGTAGAGCTGCTAATTACCACAAATCAGGCTGCAGGTTTTCATGAGGTCTGGCTCTAGACTGTTTCTTCCCTGTGTTTAGCTGCAATAACTTCCCTTAATAGAGGTAAATTGACGGTATCTCTCTTCTTGATAATCAAAAGGCTGTTGTGGATAACTCAAATCCTCTGCATAAAGAGGAGGGTAAGTTTATGTACACATGCACAATGGTGATTTATTTTGGAGAATAGTAAAAAGGATGAATAAATATAAAACAAAAGGCCTGAGAAAAGTCATATTTCTAATAAAAAGTTGTGGTTTTGAAAATTCCATATTCCAATATCTGATTAAAAACTATGAGCAATTCATTACCTAGTAAAATTTGAAGCTCAGCCACAGTAAGTTAAAAAACCTCTTTTCAAATTCCAAAATATCTTCATTTGGGCTTGTCACAGGCCTTAATTTCTCTGGAAAGCAAACTACAAAAGAATAGAAGGGGAAAATAATCCTCAAAGTCACTTTTCAGTCAAATATATATAAAAAAGAGTGGTTCTTCTACCTAACAACAACAAACAAATACAACTACTACAGCAGCTTCTAGCCAGCTGACTTTTTTCTTCACCCCATCATTCTGAAACCAGGCTTGTTTTTCAACTTCTATCCCCACTGTAGTTACAGGGATAGTCCACACACTCAAGCTCTTCCTTCTCTGGTGTCAGATAACTGGAGAGCCTGGATTTAGGTTTCAAAAGGAGAGAATGCCTTGACGCCTATGGTGCTAACTGGAAATAACTGCATGTTCAAAAGACGAGAACTAAAAAGCGTGAGAGACTATTGTTTTAGTTTTACTAGTGATGCTCTTCATTCTGACAACTTAAGAGAATCTGAGTCTTTTTCTTTATAATTATAATTTGAAAGAATAAAGGATAAATATCCATGCCAATCATGCCAACAGGGCAATACACTTCAAGCCATCATTCTCCAAGCCCTGTAGTTATATACCTACACTCTTTGGGGCCTAGTTCAAACTCTGTAGATCAGGTAAGCAGAGGTGTAAATATTTCCATGTGGAAAGCTTGCTTTTTTCCAAAGACAGGCATGGCTTAGCATGTCATTTTCTTTCTTTAGAACTTTCAGGTGCAATTATGTCCTGAGGATATAAGGATAGTAAAGCAAAGGTATGTGGCTACAACAAGCATCCCATTGAAACCAGCAGCAAGGTGTGTGGGTTCAAAGGATGGATAACCGCAGAGAACAGATTGATAACTTGGAGTGATATGTACAAAGACTCACAGAGCAAGGCAATGTTATGTGGTTACTTGCCCAGTTGAGGACTACAAGAATAGACTGGATCTTCTTCCACCCAAAGTCAATGGATATTACATAGGACCACACAACTTTGCTACCAGATGCAGTGGTGGGTGCAACTCTAACAATCCAAGGTGCCAGGCATTTTTTCCAGGTGTGTGTGCTTCTGTAATATAAGTGTAATTTGAGAAAGGGGCCACTGAACTTCCCTTGTCTCTTTACAACAAAGTAGTAATTGTTAACAATTGAAGAATCATCACTCTTCGCTTGGGATTTTGCCAGTTTAGCAAGAGACAATATCAATTTTCAGATGTTATCTTTCTCAGTAGCCTATTTCTTAATCCATGTCAGAAATACAGTTCTCTGGTTTTCTTTAAGGCAAATGAATGCCCTTTGGGTAGGTTCTTAGAACTACCCCCACCCTTTCCCCCAAATTAAAAACCAGGTTGTCTTCTCCCAACTTCTAACCAAGTTGTTCAGTTATACTTGAGTTTTGTTTCTGAATGTAGAAACAGTTACTAAATGAAATGAAAGAGGCTTCAGGACAGGAAAGCATGAAATTTCAATGGCTGACAGCCAGGTGATTTTGCCACGTAGAGGGATCTACATCCTTCTTGTGTGGCTGCAGCCGCATCTACGCTAGCAAAATACATATTGTTAAAGTATCACTGTGTAATACCAGCCTATAATGAAGTGCTATGACCAGTTGCTTAGAACTGGGTGACATAAACCATAAACCTAATTCATATTTTTTCCTAGTTCCTTGTACCTCAAACTAAAGATATTTTTCCTCTTGATGTCTGTTCTAAGAATGTACATGTTGGATATGGTATGGTGAAGTTGGTGTGGCCACAGGAGGAAATGAAATCAAGGCTTGGAAGATGTTAATTATTCTCATGAGTTCCAGAAAGAGGGTCACTGCATACCACACAGGGTCACAGGGAAAGGACCAGTGTTGGTCAGGAGGCAGAACAGAGGAGGTGGGGTGGGAGGGGGGCAGGGAGTCTAGGCCAGAGCCTTTATTGGGGTTTACATGGGAAAGGCAAGGCAGGGTAAGTGAACAGCTTTGAATTAGCTAGTCTGAATAATTCTGGCAGACTTTGAGATATAGGGATGGTATCTAGTTACCTGGTACCTGGCCCTGAGACAATTTAGGGCAGTGAAATTTTGGCTTAGTGTATGAGAGTTAGATAAGCAAGTAGTTGGGGGTAGAAACTTGGGATTGGTTGGTTTGCATATAAAAGGAGTACTGATGGACAAGTTGTTATTATCTTTAGGAGTTAACTAGCCCTTTGAAGGGGCAATCTTTCCCTGGGTCTGTAAGGCCCCCAAATGCCAGAGCAACAAGAATACAGAAAATATAGTTAATATAATTGGCCCTGTGATGAACAAATGCCAAATAGACAAATACAGAATCTAAGAAAACAAAGAACAATGTCTGTATTTAAATACAACACTTGCTGAGGGCAGCATATAGAGGTCTTAGATAGGTTTGGTTCCTAATATCCTTCCACTAGCACAGCTAGCACAGCTCCCTCCACCCTTTGATGAGGACAATTGATATTTTCTCAGTATTATAAAACATGTTATACAAACACAATTCCAAGTTCTCTAAGCTAACATGATTGCCTCCCTAAACCCATATATAAAGAGTTTCTAGGACTGTCACAGTTGGTCATGAAATTTGTTTGTGTGATTGTGGTTGAAGGAGCTCTGCCGTCTACAGTGCATTCAAAACAAAAAGAAAGCATGCTTTGGGCGATGTGCTGCGGCCCCTGGGGTTCTGCCTCCTCATTTTGTAAACCACCTAATTCCCTGCTCACGGAGAGGCAATCCACTGCTATCTGCCACATGCCAGGCTGGTGGGCCTGCCCCTGCAGCTTCCCAGCAGTTACACTGCACCATGGGAGGCTGGACTTCTGAGACCTTCTGAGCTGCTGTCTTCTTCATCCATACACACCTGGCATGTTGTCTTACCACCTGATCTAGTCTCAAAGGACAGCATCAGCCATCCCTGGCTTATGTATAGCTTGGGCTCAGCAGGGCTGTGTTTGCAGCAGAGATCTAAATGTTGAGAGAAGAGATGGGCTCTTTCCCAAGGCTTCTTTGCTGATGATCCTATTTTGCCATGTAATGTTCAGAGTGGATTGTAAGGGATACTAATGAAAGAGGTTCAAGAAAAGTGATATTACAACTGTGGCAGGTCCAAGTCTCACAGTACTGGAAACGGATGGACATGATTACTTCTTGGCAGACCAGTGGTTTGATTTGGAGCCTGATGTCACATTCATTCTTCTGGCTGCCAGTCTCCTGAAGGAAATATTGACCTTCTCACTTTAGTTTTCTATATTTTATTAGTTGTTCATCATTGAACAGGCTGCTCAGCATCAGAATTAAAGGACCATTGGCTAAGTATCACCAATAGAACTCTGGTTGTTTTCACTTTCTCTGGTACATTTTGGTAGATGACCAAGCCATGGATTTGGTGTTCCCTTCTCTTTTCTCATTCCTTTCTGGAAAGAGTTTAGATGGGCTGGGAAAAGATATTTGAAGCTTGCTGATCCAATGTAAATGAATCCTGTGGTGGGTAAATAATTTCCCTCTCTCCTATGCTCTCCTGGGGTATTCTGATGAATAATGCTTTTCAAACAAGTTTTTAAATATTCCCCTAGAGGTAAAAAGAGTATTAAACTCATAGCAGGTGTGCCATTAATGCTTTAGTGTGTAGGGCAGAGCAAAGAGGAAAGGAACCATCAAGGCCTTGAAGTTTCATAGAATTTTCTGGAAAGTTCTGAAGGCCATGGCTAGGAACAAAATACTGAGGGCAGCACTGGGGAAGTGTGGATACAGTTTCACAAGATCAAGTTAGACCATTCCTTCAGTGTATGAGCTTTTTTTGGATAGGTGTAGGATGAGGTATATAGTTTGTTTTGCTGCCAATTATAGCATATGTTTGTTTTAAATAACTCAGCAAAAAGCATAATTAATTCATCATCCTCACCAAAATTTAAGAAAAAAAATTTGTTCCCTGCCTGCCTCCCATTATCTGAAAGTCCAGTTCACAAACTACCTAACTCTAGTCTAAAAGCCTTCTTTGATAATAAAGATCCATTCTTTCTTGAGACTAGTGCAACCTGACCTTCAAATATGTTTTCCCATATAGTCTGTTACACTTTACCTGTGATAATTCAATTATGGCTTTAGTTTCTTTGTTTTGTCTCAAAGTCCCCATGTTTTTAAATAAAAGCCTCTATTAACGTAGAGAAATTTCTTACTGCCACAGCACCACCTACTGGTAGACCATTATAGGCACAAGCTATTTGTAGCTCAACTTTGACCCACAGTTTTGGAGACTCCTTCTGAGCTTTGGTTTTATAAAGCCCAACTTCACCGTTATTTTGAAAAGCTATCACTTCTCTTGATAGCTACTAAGTCTCTTGCTCTGGCATAAAGTCAGCAAGTGAAAATGATAAAAATATGCTCTTATTACTGTTACCTTAAATTGGCCCTGACTTCACCGACTTTGATTTTCTCTGTCCTATAACTGTAGCAAGGGCTCCAGATTGTGTGGGCAAGGGTTTGGATCTGGCGAAAATAACTTGGGGAGCTTCCAAAGATCCTGAAAAATGGAAAAAAAAAAATCCCTACTTAACACTATATTTGATCTTGGCCCAAAGGACAAGAGGTCAAATCTAAATCTAGGTAAGGGGATCATTGTCCTCCCAGATGCTGCCACCATTTCCTGCCAAACACCAAATCCATGGTCTCTCTTTTGCTTTTGAACAGAATAAAAGGGGGTAATCAACCCAAATTCTTAACCTTCTGTCCCTGGAGAGAGAAAAATGTTTTGGGAGCAATAAAGGGTATAGAACACTAGGGCAAACATCTCAAAAGCTTTATTTATTTTTATTTTTATAAAATACTCCTGATCCACCCAGGAGCTCCAACAACTATACAATGTGTGGTGAAGAGAATAAGAATTTGATAATGAAAATAGGTCATTCCGCTGAGAGCTTGCAGGCAAATAATTTCACTTGAAAGTTAAAGTGACTTCTAGATCCTTAGGGTTTAAGCTCCACTGGGTTTACTTTATATTAAAATAAGTTCCTTTCTCCTGTTGTCTCAGGGACACAATGAAGTGGGCACCCAGAGCCACACTGATGTGCTGTTGACCCATCCCCACACAAAGAACACAAAGCTACGGTTTTACTAGGGTCCAAAACAATAAACATTTAACAACTACATCACTTCTCACTTCTTGTAAATGAAATCCATCATTGATTTTCAAAAGGTGCTAAGGTCCCTTCCACCAACTACAGACCAATAAGAGCTTAAAAATAGAAGAGGGTGGGGAGAAGTTGGGCTCCAGGATAGGAAAAGCTTAGGCAGAAGCCAAGGGCCAGACAGGAGGGCAGCTGGTGTGGCTTCAGACTCCTGTAATAACGGTAGTTTTCATTATCAAATCAGGACAAGAGAAATGTCGGTTATCTAATCTGCTGCTCTCTGCTATTTCAGTTCACCATCACCACTTCAGAACTCAAGAAGAATGTCATGGTTATAAAGAAGGAAAGCCATGGTGTTGGCTTTGGGCCAATGGTCCTCACTCCAGCTTCTTTCTCAAATTTCCCAATTTGCTGCCTCTATACCTTCCCTTCCACAGCAAACTTCAAACATATAGCCTGAGGTTAGAAAAGTCAAGGAAAAGTAACATTCATGGAGCATTCCAGGCACTGGGCTAGAAGCTTTCACATTCACTATATCTCATTTAATGCTCATAATGAAAAGAATGTGATTAGTCCACCATAAGTAGGAAAGGACTGTGAGTTGTTTTTCAACAGTACCCTAGGATGAATCACTATCTTATTCAGACTGCCTGAGAAACAAAGTCACACAGCTTAAAGGCTGGGTGGCCAGACTTAGGGGAAGGTTTAAGGGGCCCAGAAACAAACACTTGCTATATTCACAGACTCATTAATACCATGTCTAACCAACTGAGTGAACTGGACCAGACAAGGTTCAAAGATAGTTTAGGGATTCCAGTATGGGCACAAACTTCCCAACCGGTATAGAAGTATAAACTTTTTGACTTATTATGGGGGTTGTTCTCCTTTCTTGTGAGTTTACAGAAAAATGCTGCTACTAGCAACCTAACCTCCTTTTCATAGGACACCCTTTTAAACCCCTAGAATAATTCTTTAAATCTGCTTGCAATACAGAAAACACATGCTTTGTAGTTGAAACACTGATGTTCCACGCAGTTACTTACTAGTTGTATAAATAACTGTAACAGAGTTAGTTACTAAGACTAGGAAGGTGAAATGTTTATTGGGAAGTATGGAAAATGCCTGAACCTTACTATATCATGCTCCTCAGTGTTTCTTTAAGGATTAGAAACACCAGGAAAATCACAGAGTAGAGACAAATTCAAGGGAATTTAGAGGCCCAGAGTCATTTGGTGACAAAAGCAGTAAATAATAGGCTATCTAAACAAGGTAAGAAGAAGAATCTGCTTGTTACCTTAAGGTAAAAGTAGGGGGAAATGTCAATATTAGAAGCCAGGAAGAAGCACAACTTCCTCTCCTTGCTCTGTAGTTTTATGCTGATATCAAATTCAGTGTGAGTGTCACAAAATCTTCTAAACATCTTCACCAAGAGTCAGTAAACATTAATTCATGGTTAAGATGCTGCAAGTATGACTCACCTGACCCTCAAGTTTCCAACTTACTAGCTAGGGTGCATAAAGAGTTCAAGTCAATACTTAATTTATCAATGAGACATGCAAATCAAGTAGTCAGGATTTCCTGATCTCCTAGGCTTTGTAGACTTCTCAAGCTTAAGCAAATTTGAAGAGCTGAAGGGGCTCTAACAGACATATCTCACAGAGATCCTTTAAACTTGGCCATGATTCTCTGAGCCATCACTTTTAGTCCATACAATTCTAGGTGGAAATTTTACTTCCTTAAAAACAACCAACACGTCCTAGTAATTCTTTCTTTTTTTTTTGGTGGGGGGGAGGGTGCGAGTGAGTAGATACCCATGAAATATTTCTTGAGTTCAGGTTCTAAGATTTTCAATGGGGAAAAAATCTTTATACTCTTACTATAATGCTACCTGACCTGGGTGTAGTTAGAGAACACTTCCATACATATCGCTCATTTATTCCTCACAACAAGCCTATGAGTGATATGTAATTATCCCCACCAAGCAGCCAAGTACCTGGGCTTCTCAGAGATTGTAATCATTTTAAGGTGCATTATGTCAAACTGCATCCCCAATCCTTGCACCCCTGCTTGAAACTCCTTCTTCATGGCTCCTTGCTATTGTCAGGACAACGACCAAGTTCCCTACATGGCTCATAAACTGTCCCTGCTGCCTCACAACCTTTCCTCTTGCCACTCCCTGCTCACGCCCCATTCTCTAGCCACACTGACCAGCGGCGGCTTGTGGAACACAGCACATTTTCACCGCCCCCGGCCTTCGCACATGCCATTCCCTCTTCCTGGAACTCCTTTCACCCTAAGCCTTCTCTCTCCTGGCTGCCTTGTCCACCTTCAAAGTCTCAGCTTCAAAGTTCTTCCTCTAGGAAGCCCTCCTCAGTCCCTAAAGATCTGGGCTCAAATGCTTGGGTTCAAATACTGTCCCAGCATTTACTAGCTGTGAAACTTTAGACAAGCTTCATAATCTTTCTGTGCCTTTATTTCTTCAGCCATAAAATGGGGAATACAGTTCCTACATTATGTGCCTATTTAGTGAATGAGTTATGACATGTACAGTATTCAGAACTGTGTCTGACACTTAGCAAATGCTCAATGTTGTCTATTGTTATTCTATGTGCCCCACCTACCCAATACCATCCACCCTTGTGGCATATTCTCTGTTGACTTTTCTATTTCCCTGAGTCTGTAAGTTCCCTGTGAGCACAGACTGACTCATTTACCCTGTATGCACCTCAGTGCCCAGCGTGTTACCTTCTCCATAGCAGGTGTTTAATAATATTTGTTGAATTGAATCAAAGTGATTTTCTTTCAATTTTCTGATTACTTATTAGTGCACTTTATTATTCATAGAAAACAATCTCTGGACCAACATTGCCTAACTTATATGTACGTGCCTATATGAGAGGCTTCGGCTCTCAGTAACAACCTCTCAATAGACCGTGGCATTAGCATGACAAGACCTACATCAACGACCAGAGCTTCAGCTCTGTATCCATGTATAACCTCCTACAAGGCCCTCAACTTTTTGAGCCTCAGTTTCCTCATGGGATGGGGGACAGAAGATCAACCTCACAGGGCTGTTGCGAGGATTAAGTGAGAGATACAACATGTGGAAATACAATATAAAGAGTGAAATACCAGTCAATTTTAATAAAAATACAGGGCATTTTTATTAAATGTTGCAAATCTGACAGCATTCTATCAGACTGGGGAGTTTCAATGACCCTAAACTAGTTCCTGAAAATGCCTGTCCTAGGCTTTAAAAATTATTTTAAAGAAGAACATAACAAAAATGCCCATTTGCCAATGCTTTAAGAGCCTGGATACTTTGTCCTTTGAACTGCCACTCTCTTCGGAGGCAGAAGACAGAATGTGCCAAGTCCAGCACCTTCCCTGCGGTCCCACCTGCAGAATAGCTGGTGCCCACTAACCTGTGGAGCTGGTGATGGGCACAAAGGCTGCAGAGTTAAGGCTGCTCTGGAGTCCATTCAGCTGCCCTTCTACGGAGGACCCTCTGAAACACAAAGGAACTTGGTCAGACCTGCAGACAGAAAGGTGAGGTGAATATAGGCACTCCAATGGCTTCACCTCCTGCTCTTGGTGTTTCCTCTCATGTGGCTCATTCCCTTGCTTTTTTCAAGACTTTGTTCAAATGTCATCTTATCAGAGAGGAGCTCTATGACCAACCTCTACCCTTCTTCTGAAGTATTACATATTTTAAAATTTATTGTCCATTTCTCCCCACTGGAATGTAGCATCAAGAAAGCACAGGCTTTGGCTGGGTGTGGTGGCTCATGCCTGTAATACCAGCACTTTGGGAGGCCAAGGCAGGAGGATCACTTGAGCCCAGCAGTTCGAAACCAGCCTGGGCAACATAGCGAGACCCCATCTTTACAAAAAATTAAAAAAATTATCTAAGCGTGGTGGCGGGCACCTGTAGTTCCAGCTACTCAGGAGGCTGAGGTGGGAGGATCACTTGAGCCCAGGAGTTGGAGGTTGCAGTGAGCTATGACAGTACCACTGCACTCCAGCCTGGGCGACAGAGTGAGACCCTGTCTCAAAAAACAAAGCACAGGCTTTAATCACTGTTGTCTCCAGTGCCTAGAACAGTGCCTGACCACATAACAGGTACTCAATAAATAATTGTTTACTGAATAAATTAAATTCCTGGTATTGACTTAGACAGATCATAGAAAACACACATTTAAAAAAAAAACCAAATTGTAGAGCAATGGTTCTCAACTGGGGAAGGTAGGAGGGACAAATTTCTCTCCCCTCCCTGCCCCCACCAGGACATGTGGTAATGTCAAGACATTTATGGTTATTACAACTATGGTAGTTTATGGTTACTACAACTATCAGGTGCTACTGGCAGCTAGTGGATAGAGGCCAGCGAATGCACTAAATATCCTACAGTGCACAGGAAAATGCTCCAAAACAAAGAATTATCTCGTCCAAGATGTCAGTAATGCTGAGGTTGAGAAACTGTTATACAGCACTTCCCCTCATGCCAACTTTGACAAGAGACAGGACAGAATATATATGATTCTCTGGGCAGAGCTTCCCCAGTCACATGTCTCAGAAATTCTAGGACTAATTTGATATCCTACAGACCATGTCAAGTCTTCCTTTTATAGCCTGATATAACTCTCTGTAATTCTTTCATTACATTTATCCAAATTATAAAATTAATATAACTGGTTGCTTCATATCTGTCATCCTTGCCAGAATGTAAGCTCCATAAAGACAGAGATTGTATCAGTTTTATTCACTGTTGTATCCATAGCTCCTAATATTGCATTTTGCAATATTAAATATCAAATATTTAATAAATATTTTTTGAAAGAATCTGACCCATCATGCCCATAAATACACTTATCTGTTGAGCCCACTTACCTTGATCTTAGTTCACAAATAAAAATTTTACCTGGGAGAGTAAAACTTTCATATGCTCAGATCTTTGTTGTTGTTGGCAACATCCAACACAACCTTTAGTACCCCCCTCCCAACACTATTTTTCCATTCATTCATTCATTCCCACAAAAAATATTTATTAAGCATTTCCTGTGTTCAGTACTAGTGAGGAGACAGACATTAAAGCAAATACGTAAGATACAAACTGTGTGATCAATGCTAAGGAGAAAAAGCACCAGGTGTTATGAAAGAATGAAGCAGGGGAACCTGATTTAGATGATGAGGAGCGTGGTCACGGATGGTCTTTCTGGGGAAATGATCTTTCAGTTGAGTCCTGAAGTTATGAGAAGTAGACATTAGCTGACAGTAGGGAGCACAAAAGAGTTTTTCATGAAGAAATAGCATATATAATGACTCTGAGGCAGAAAGGGACTTAGAATGTCCTAGGAACCTTTAAGGACCAGCAAAGGGGTGGGCTGGGGTGGGGCTAGTCAGGCAATGTTTGCCAAAGCTCCTTGACAGGAGTCACCTGGGGCCACTTGTTAATCATATAGCTTTGTAGGCCATTCCTTTGGAGATACTGACTCAGTGGGCCTGGGGTAGTGCCCCAGGTGTCCAGGTGATTCATATCCCAGAGAAGGGAGGGAAACAGTGGCTAGAAGGTAAAGAGGAAGGTGGTCTGAGGTTTGGGTACCCACATTAACCCCTACACCTCTGAAAGAGACATGCCCCTTGAAAGAAATACAGCCCAGCATCTATGCAAGGATCACATTGTCTTACAGTCTTTCCCCTCTAGCAAGCTATGATTTGGGCCCTACTCTTTCCACTTTCATTTTGAGGACAAGGGAGAAAGGAGAGAGAGGCAGGAGAGAAAGGAGCAGGGGCTTCTCCCTTTTCCCATAAGCCTCAGCCTTGGAGAGCTACATTTGAAATATTTATGCATTTTATTTCAGACCCTTTTGGGACCCCAAAACCCACCCAAAGCACCTGTAGACCGATATGTGCTCTTCTAGGTCCAAGTGAAAAAGGAAAACTTCTGGAGGGCCTAGGATGGGCTCTTTCCTTTACAGAAGTTAAAAATCCTTAGGGCCTCTGTGCTCGCTTTCGGAGCAGCTGAGTGGAGAAAAGCCATGGGGCTGGCCTCAGTTTCACAGACTGGTCAAAAAGGGAAGCAAGCAGGCAAAATCTTTGGGTCAGTAGAAGAAACAGAGGCAGTGCACAGGGAGCTAGCTGCCTGAGGGGTGAGAAGAGCCCCTGGGGGGTTAGACCCATGAGTTCTGGGTCCCTAACACTCTCTAGTCTCCTCCCTCTCCTCTCTGAAACCCCTAACCCACCCTTCACTTTCAGAGGCTTTACCCTGTCCCTCACCCAAGATCTCCTGACCTTATGTCTCCCTGTGCCCAGTTTCACTCGCTCTTCCATCCTCCTTCCTCCCATCAACTCCTATCAAAGGCCTTGGGAGCCACCACTAATTCAGAATTTGAACATTTCTAATGATTCTACTGTTTCTAGCATAGGGTCCCATTCCATCTGTGATGGAGAAATGTGTCCATAGCAATCCAAGGGGAAACTCTTGAGTGAATTTTTCCATGTAAACATTGGTGCACAAAATGGTTTAGGTCTGTTGTTAACTACTTCAGGCACACTGCGGGTAAATATGTTTTTGTTGTGATAACATCATTTCCTTGGGAAAATACATTCCAACTTCTGGATGACCCACTCCTAAATGAAAACTTTTGAAACACAGCTTGAGAGCCTGTATGTTAACCTGTGCTTGCCCCTGCAATGATTCTTTGCTGCTTTCCTGGGAATACCTGTGTTTTAGGAAATATTTACGTGGAGAGGTATGTATGTGTTCCCTTGGTTGTCTTTAAGTCAGTTACTGTAGTTTAACAACAGGATAACAGGACCTACCTAACAGGATTGAGGATTAGATAAAATGGTGAGGATTAAATAAGATGGTGAATGTGAAGCACATCCTAGCACAGTGTGTTATACTAATGACTAAATAAACATTAACTATTATTAGTACTGTCATTTTTACTTAGGAATATTGATTGACACTCTCTGCATTCACTGAGAAGCCTATTTACATACAGAAATATCTTTTCTGCAAGTGTCAGAATAACTTGTTCAACTGTGTACCAAACGAAGTAGGCGGCTTATATTATGGGTCTGTGTTGTATCAAATATGTATCTTTAAGCACGAAAATAACAGTGCAATGGGATGCTCTTCCTACAAGAAAGGCCCGTGGGAACTGAGACTTATTGGAATAATGTATCTCCCATCTTATCCTAAGTGGAACATCAGATAGAATCAGCCACTTTACTGAAATTATAATTCTCTCTCTCTCTGAATAGTTGAATGTGCAAAGTTAAATATGTGTTTGATGCAGCTCCATTACCTGATGTCTTCTGACCTTATATATATCAGAAAAAATAAATATATATTTATATGTATAAATATATATATTTAATATACATATTCTGATCATGGAATATAAAGAAGTGGCTAAAGATGAACTTAGAAAACTGGAGTTATAAAATGAGTTACAAGAGGTTTACAGTGAGAGATACTGAGAAGACGGGACAAGAAAGGTGCCATTAACTTTATATTCGATAAAACTTAAGTTCAAACCCAAGAAGAGTGATAGATGTGAATATCTAGTCCTTTACTGCTCTTCTTGGAAATGGTGCAAGTGCCGAGGAGAGGGGAAGTGAGTCAAAGGTTGAGAGTTAGAGGCTTACTACAATCTCTGCTGTGGTAATGGACCCAATTCAGGCTCTTCTCCGAAGATGACTGTCTGTCAATCATTATTAAAAATTGCTTAAGGGCAGGCTGCCTGATTAGTTCAGCCACTTTAAAACTATAATAAGAAATGTAGTTGTATATAGTAGCAACAAAGAATTAGAAGAATTCCTAGAATAGTGACATGCTCCTTTCAACTAAGGCACTATCTTTCCTTGGGACATGTTCATGGCTAGCACCTAAAGAGTTTCCTTAAATATTAAATGTATACTTCCTAACCCTGAGTTAGGTTCACTTGCTCCACACCGATCTACTTCTCTTGCCTCTTCCATTTTACTGAAGTCGGCACTATTCCTACTCTGAGAGGACAGCTCTTCTGGGCCTTTTAAAGAAGTTGTTCAATGATGCATTACAAACAAATAATATCCTCATAAGATGAAATATTGCCTGTATTTATCATTTTGAAAGATTCCCTTTACAGCAAGTCTCTATTTAGGGAATATAAGCCAATCAAATGGCTGGCTAGGAATTCCACTGGCATCAAGACCACGCCATGTAGCCAGCCTATATAACATATCGTCACCAGTCCAGGAGGGTTATAATGAGCAATATCTTCATTATCCATTTTGCTAGTAAGGCTTCTGATGTACTTCTTCATGGATCTTCATTTCCTTTATTTGTGGTTTCCTCTGTTCTTTTTTTGCCCATTATTTTGATCAGTGGAAACTTTTCTGAAAGTGATACGCTTTCTTTAAGGTCTGTTTTGTTCATTACTTCACAAGGTTGACTGTGGTTTAGTGCTATATTGTTTCTCTTTGGGTTCTTTTCAAGGGTTTCCACATCCCTAACACAGGGGTACTAGTTTTCTATTTCAATAGTTTAGTAAAGTTTATCTTGGATTCATGCCACCACGTTAGAGATGACCTTTCTGTAGAAGCAAGGACCCACAAAAGGAAAATGCTCAAGATTTTACAGGAAGAGCTAGAAATGCTAATCTTACCAGGACTGTGGCAAAACAGACACGGTTGCATTTGTGAAGGTCCTGAAAACAAACACCCCCAAACTTGATCACTTTTGTAAAATACAGGTGATAACCAGCCTCTTTCAATTTCCAAAGGACATCCCGAGTACAAGTTAGGTTAAAAAAATGAATCTCCAAAAAAAGGAACACATACTCTAACTTTTCTTAGCAAACACTTACTCACAAATTAAATATCTTACAATTTTCCCTACAACATACCTACATGCACACAGGTTTATGCACGCCTCTTCCTTTTACCTATCAGTCCAGGGATTATATATGCATTTTACAAATAGAAGCTAATATGCTAATCCTTAGAAAATAACAATTAGAACATTATTCATTAGGGTCTGGTTCCAAAACAAATTCAAGAAACACTGAGTGAAGTCAACTTTTGTGCAGTAGTGGTGCGCAGGACTCCATTTTACAAATATACTACACATTATTCCTCTGTATTTGTGGTTATAGTCCTTTTGTTCCTGGTATTATTTATGTAGGCCCTTTCTTTTTATTCACTAATCTTTCCAGAGCTGATCTTCTCTATTGCTTTTGTCAATTTCATTCATTCCTTCAACAATTATTTAATGAACCCCTACCCTGTGCCAGACACAATTTGAGGCACTGTTCTCTCATGTTCTGCTATGTGCTGGCTGTTCTAGGTGATTTCTGTATTTTTTTCCCCTTTCTTTATTTTCATTAATTTACTCTGTTGTCCTTTCATAGCTTTTCAAATGAAATAATAGCTCCCTTATTTTTAATCCTTCTTGTCTTTTCAATAAATGTATTTAAGATTAAAAGTTTACTTTTGAGTGTAGTCTGGGCTATCCCACAAATTTGATATGTAGTACTTTCATAGCTTTCAGTTCTAGATATTTTATAATTTTCATTATGATCATCTCTTTAATGTATGAGTAATAGGTACTCTATTTTTAAAAATTTCTCCACATTGATTTTTTTTAAACCCTCTTTTTATTATTTCTGACTTAAGTGGCTTATGGATAAAGAATGTGAATTGTTTGATATTGATATTTGGAAATGTATGGAGCGTTCACTTTTGACATAGTTATGTGCTGAATTTTTCACATATACTTGAAAAGAATATACATTCTTCCTATTGGGTACAGGAGTCTATGTATAGCTATTAGTGTTTTTCAGGCTGTGCATTGTGGCTCATTCTTGGGTTGTAAAATCAGTTTAGGGGCTCACAATCAGCATTAAAAAAAAGAACAGAAAATAGTATTTTCTGAAATTTAAATTTCATATATACACATACAGATATTTTTACATATATAATTGATTGATTCTATATTGCATATAAAATATATTTTTATTATAAGTGGTGGTCCAACAAGGTGAAAAGCCACTTATTAAAGCAAACTATTAATTCTGCATTTCAAATATTCAAATCCTCAGTAGTTTTTGAGTTACCTACCAGTTACTGATAGAAGTACATTTTAAATAAATTACCCACTATGATTGATGATTTGCCAGTTTCTCTTTATAATTTTGTCAGCTTTAGATTTATATATTTTGAATTTATGATTTGAAGTACATACAAGTGCTTTTCTTTATCCCTATTA
This sequence comes from Daubentonia madagascariensis, assembly GCA_023783475.1. Classification (NCBI taxonomy): domain Eukaryota; kingdom Metazoa; phylum Chordata; class Mammalia; order Primates; family Daubentoniidae; genus Daubentonia; species Daubentonia madagascariensis. Next base: position 35,908,667 of record JAKFHU010000485.1, on the reverse strand, counting down.
ATACTTTTTGCTTAATTCTATTTTATCTGATATTAATATTGCTATGCCAGTTTTCCTTCTGATTAGTTTTTTATGGTTTATCTTTTTCCAACCCTTTATTTTCTACATTTCTGTGAGATTTTGCTTTCGGTATGTTTCTTTTAAGCAAGCCCATAACTAAACTTTTAAAAAGATCCAATTTGATCATCTCTTTTTTAATAGAAGAGTAAAATCTGTTGACACTTATTGTGACTACTTGTATATTTGGACTTGTTTCTACTATCTTAGTTTTTTTTCTCTACTTACCATCCTTTTCCTTTGCTTCTTTGTTCATTTCCTGCCTTCCACTGGATTCATAAAGTTGTTGAATTTACCCTTCCCTCCTCTGTTGGTTGGAAAGCTATAGACTGTATATCAACTATCTAGCTATTTTTTCCCTAATTTCTGTCCCACCCTTGAACTTGACACAGACTCTATCCATTGAATACTCTTGATCCCTGCATCTCTTCTTTGTTGTCTTAAATGTGTTTTATTTTTTAAAAAATCAATAATTATTTTTATAGTCATGAATATTTATTGACATTTTATAAATTTGTTGCACTTCTTTGTTTCTTGTTATCCAACACTTCTGGGTTCACTTTTATCCTATACAGTCTTTACTATTTACTAGTAACAGTTCTTTTAGTGAAGGTTCACAGGTGGTATACTATCAGACTTTGAATGTTTCAAATTATTTTTATTTTGCCTTCACTCGAATGACAGTTTAGCTATGTATAAAATTCTAGACTAAAAGTTACTTTACCTCAACACTTTGAAGCTATTAGCTATTGCCTTCTACCACCTGTTATTGCTGAGGAGAAGAATACTGGTACTCTGTATTCCTTTGCAGTTAAGGAGAATTTTCTCTCAGGTAATATTTAGACTTTTCTTTATGCTTAATGTTCTAAAGTCTCACTATGATGTGTCTAAAGGTACATTTATTTTGGTACATGGAATGAATTTTTTAGCTGAGGACTCATGTCTTCTTCAATTCTGGAAAATTCTCAGTTATTATTTTTTTTTCTGTGCTATTACTAATACTCAGTTATTATTTTTTAAAGTGTTGCTTGTCCAACTATCCCTTAGGTCTTTCTTCTGATACTCCTATCAGAGTCACATGTCATGTTTCACAAGATACTCCTATTAGACACATGATCTAACATGTCTGACTATTTGAAAATATTAATTTATCTGTAAGGAATTCATGTTCCAGTCGTTGATTTTGTTGGCAATCTTTCTTAGTATTAGATTTATTCATGTGTTTTGGGATTTCAGTGTGTAGGCTTATTTTGAACGGGAATCATTTCCTCTCTTGCCTCTCTTCTTGCTCCTTCCTCCCTGTCTGAAGATTGTACAGTTGCCTCCACCCAGGCCCCCTGACACCAGTCCATAACCAGGCTTTATAGTGGCATTTTGGGGCCTTGCCTTGGTGATATTTGGAAATCCAGGTCAGTTCTGAGACATGAACAGGCAAGGGCATGTCACTGTCTTCTGACTCTGTAGGCCCATAGGCTCATGTAAAGATGTAGCCTCAGTCAGTGGGTCCATACCAGTTTTATCAGTCTTCCAATAGGAAAGCCCACTACATCCTTTAGTTTAGGGTTTTTCAACCTTGGTATAATTGACATTTTGGACTGGATAATTCTTTGCAGTGGGGGACTATCCTGTGCTCAGCAGCATCCCTAGACTCTACCCACTAGATGCCATTAGCATTCCCCCAGTTATGACAACAATGTCTCTAGATATTGCAAAATGTCCCCTGGGGGGCAAAATTGTCCCCAGTTGTAAATCAGTTTTATTTTCAAATAGTAATCCTGGCTTTAGTCTCTCTTCTTGGTAGGTACTTGCAGGCCCCAGCATGCCACAGGAGCTGAACTCCAGCTGGCCACTGCCTGCTTCCAAAGGAGAGTTCAGAAAGCTTGTAGCTTCAACCTCATTCACTGAATCTCATTTAATTTTGAGGCCAAGAAGATATTTCCATTGTTTTGCAGCACAGCTATGTCCTGTAGGTTTTCTTCTGTAAACTTTTTATCTACCATTGCTGTGTCTGAAGCAGAGGGGGGTTATTAAAGTGTGAACTTTAGGAGCCAACTTGACTGGAAGTCAGTAGGTCCAAATCTAATCTTTTCTCTTGTTTGAAACTAAGCCTTTGCCTTCAAAAGTCTTTAGAGTTATTACTGTTCAGGAAATCAGAATGTGTATGAATAGCCATAGACTTGCCAGCTAGAACCAAATCACACTTAGGAATATCAACTTACTAACAACAAAAATGTGGTTTCTTTTAATAGGGGACAATAGCAGCAGCAGAAATTACACCACCACCAACCAGCATGCATTGGAGACAATATAAGTCAGGGAAGCACATTATCTCATTTAATCCTAAGAACATTCCAGATGCAGGTAATATTTTTACAGATAATGAAACAGAAGCTGAGATGTATCTCTAGATAACAGTCAATTAAGTGAAGGAGCCAGGATTCAACTCTTATTTCAAATCCTGCGCTGTTAACAATTGTGCCGTACTGCCTCCCATATACTACTCTACATGATATAATTACTGATGAGATAAGTATTATTTAGTGATCCTTGATGCATACACCTTGATACAAAATACTATGTTACCACCACCACCATCACCTCAACCACCACTTCTCCCATGGTCTCCTCTCCCACCCCCATTTCCATCACCACTACCACCACTACCATTTGCTGAGAACTTATCATGAATATAAGTTATATCGGGGGCTGGGGACTGAGCTTATCTCCTCTCAAAAATAAACTTCATGAAAGCAGGGATCTTGTCTGTCTTGTCCACTGGGGTTATCACCAGTGTCTAGAGCAATATAGAGCACAATGGACAATCAATATGTATGTGAAGAAAGGTAAAGACAAGTTATCTGTCTCTAAGAAACTTACAGGAAGCAGAACATATAAAAAAAGAGAAATAAAACAAGGAAGTTGACGGTAGAGTCAGCAGAGGAACTGAGGATGGGGCAGTTGGGCAAGATACATCAAAGTGATAAACTAAAACCCAATCTTGAACAAAAGGCAGTACATAAGTTCAAGAGGGCTAAGGGCACTCTGTGCAGAGATGACATGAGCATGTAGGAACAAAGAATGGGAAGCAGGGATGCAGAGCAGTCTGTGTGCAAAGGGGTGGTATACTATAAAGAAGGTGGGAGAGGGGACAAAGGACATATTGCAGAAGGCTTGCATGTTAGAGTAAGGACTCTCAACTTTATCTTGCAGGCACTTGGAAGCCTCCAAAGACATCAGAGCAAAGGCTTGAAGAACTATGTTAAGGATGATATTTAAAAATTGTTTCCTAGGCCTACCCATGTACCCTACTTCTTTAAGAAGAACCAATTTGGATAGTTTTAAAACTTCTACCTTGTTCTACTTAGGTTTTCTCTTTCTTCAAGAAATAATTTTGACACCTTATATTTTTCAAAATATTATATTTCATCCAATTTTTAAAATTTAGTGTACACAACTGTGCACAGTGTTCTCATAATTTCCTCTGTATCTACCTTTAAAGTCTTTTTCCTATTTTTAATTCTTTTATTTTTCTGGCAGGAGTATGTTTGTTTTCTCCTTTCCCAGTCCTCCTACCCCAAACTAAATAAGGTTTTGACCTTAACAATTTTATGGTTTGCTTTTCACTTTATATTGCTTTTCTCCTTGATTTCCTTTTATCTGTTTTTCTTAGCTTTGTTTTATTGGCCCTTTTCTAATTTCATGTGATAAAAGCTTACTTCAGGTACGACACAAATGTGGCTGCTCCCATCATCTCCCTTCTGTGGTGGGCACTACTAACCTATGAAAGCTCTTTCTCACTGAGTCAAGAGAAGTCCTCAAAATTCTTTGGAACACAATGCTCTGGGCACTCAGCTGAAGCCGGTTTATCAGAAGAAGCCAATTTGCCATTTGTATTCTTGGTTAATTTCTCTTTAATCTTTCAGTATTTTAGCAATGACTAAGATTATGAATTTACCTTTGAGTACATCTTTGACTACATTTCAAATATAAGTTTTGATGTATACAATTCTTATTTTCAATATAGTCTGCAATATAATTTTGATGAGTTACTTAAAAGAATGTTTTAAAATTTTCACATTATTTGGGCATTTTGTCCAGAGTTTTATTTTAATATTTCATTTTATTATAAAGTGGTCAGAGAATGAGTCCTGTATAATTTTTACTTTTGAGGATTTAATTGAAATGTTCTAGTTTTAAAAAGTATTCCATGGGAGCTCTTGTTCAAAACACTTTATGTCCTTAGGTTTTATTTGCCTACAGTAGTGACTGTTCTATTCGCTCTCTGGAATTCATTATTTTAGGTTGAATCTATCTTTTCTCTCATCATTTTAATCTTTGTATTCTTTTTCCTCAGAATTTTGGACATTTGTCTTTTAGTTCATGAATTCAATTTTCTGCAGTATCCAATCTCTATTCCCTGTGTTGAACTCAATTTTTCACTTAGGTAATTCTCATCTCTATGCAATCTTCCCTGACTTCAGACCGCTTGCTCTTTCTGTATGATAGCTTTTTCTAGCTCTTCACACAGATGCACTCTACCCTAAAATTTGTTAAGAATATATATTTTCTAAAATGATTCTTTCTTGCTTAAACTTATTTCAGAGGTTGGCAGTGCCTCTGGATCTTCTCCATGAAGACTTCTTTAAGCTATACCATCTATTCCCAAGCCCCAAGATTTTTCAACATTTGCTCATCCTTAGAGAAGAAAGTCTAAGTTTGCCATTAAGGGCTAATGTTCATGGAGGAAATGATATGGACTCTATCAGAGGATGGTATAAATTCCTGCCCAAATCTTTTAAAAAGGAATTTTCATACTCAGATAAGAAAGAAGTAAAGTGAGGGATGGGAAATATCCAGCAGTTATATTACTATTTCAACAACTATTTTAACAACCCAGCAGGCAGGAATGAGAAGATTTTAATTTAAATTACACAAATATGAATCACCAAAGGAAGACCTGCCATTCTGTGACTCTCATGTACCTCTCCTCCCCAATGAACCACACATGACTGTGCCACTCTTGGTTAGGTATGGTTGCCAGTACCCTCCTCTGACTGATGTCATTATCCATACCAAAGACAAACCTTAAGACCTTCTAATGCCATCACTGAGATCCAAGTCATGACGGTCAGTAGGAGAGAGAGAGAGTCTCAGTGGCAGACCTCCTGGCTGGTGCTCACCTCCTTCCGACCTTCAGGCTCTGCAACTCAGAGTGAGAGGGGACTGTCTAGGGTATTCCAGGTCTCCCCCTTATTTCATAGACTGCACTCTCACAGAAAGGCACTATACAAAAGCCCTCAATGTTGTTTTTCAATCCAATCCTTTCTGTGCTACATCTAACACAATTTCCCCCAACACCTTTAACATGAGAGTAGCATTAACTCTTTCTCCTTTTGAGTACTTCATTGGTCATTTAAGTGGTAAAACTGGTGCCGAAAGGGAGGGGAGTGAGTTCCTAAGAGTGCACATCGTATTTTTCCAAAAGCAATATTTTAAAATAATTAATCTGCCATTTGCTGCATAGATGTATTTGGATGAATTGGTAGAGACCTTGGAAATCAGTGGTCTACTGGGAAGAGCCTAAGGTTAGCACAGTAGGTGATATGAGTCCTAGTTGGGGCTCGGCCATTGACTACCTGCGTACCTTGCTGCACACTCATAGCCTCACACTATGCCTCCATTCCTTTATCTTCTAGCACAAAAATTTTATAATTACATATTTTGGGAATGCATAATTTAGAGAATCCTATACTTAAGGATGGAAATGCCACAGATTCAATTATGTTTCTTGAAACTACACATAATAAAAGGCTAAAAGGCGACAGAAGATGTTTAACCTACAGTATGAGATCTTTTATGCTCACATCAAGAACTTTTGGAGGATTATAACTCCTGATTACTTTGCCCTAGAATCTCCTCACTTTAATGACTCACATGTTAAAAATATATAACATTTTTTTTACCTGATGCTTATTTTTATATTCTTCTGACATGAACCTCTAAACATCTTCCACCACGCTGCTGACCTCACCACATGTTCAGGTCACACTGATTGGCATTTGGCTTTCCCAGGCTCCTTAGCTCCTGACTGCTTTCCTCCCTCTGAATCCCTCGCAGCCTGTAACAAACACCACTGTCCTGGGTGCTGACAAAGAACGGTAGTTACCTTCAGTTTCCACTGAGGTCACTGATGCAGAATATCCTAAGACCTGGGTAAGGAATGGTAATCCCAGTTATTTAAAGAAAAGCACTGTAGTTCAGTCTGTGTTTCTCAGTTTTCTTTCTTCAGAGAAGTCTCCCAAGTTACAACATCTTTTGACCCTGCCTTTCAAATTCATCTCTAGTCTATGAGTTTTGCCCATGTGCCTGGCAAACTTCAATCTCCTCAGGTTTATTTCTCCAAATTTCCTGGAGAGTATGATTCTGGCTCTGAAAAAAAGGTCACTTACAAGGAAAAGATAGTTCAGATGCATTTAGTTGTTCATAGGCTGTCATCCTTCTTAGTTCAGATGACTGCTTGCAAGAAATACCACAAATAGTTTTGAAAGGAGGATCTGAAGCGGATACTAAATTATGAAGTGTTGCAAACATTACAGAGGGAAATCAAGAAAGGCTACTGGCACTATGGAAATAGTGGGAAAAAAAAAAAAGAAAAATTCTAAATCATTTTCTTCATAGAACTGAAAAATGAGATTTAGCTATAGGAAATACAAGTACACAAATTTTAGGACAATAACAAAGAACTGCTGGGCCAAGAGAGGATGAGAAAAACGGCTATAAGGCATCAGGATTAAAAAAAAAATGTGCTCATAAAAAAGCTTTCAATGCAGTAGACAGAAAACAAGTTATTTTGGTTAATTATTCAGCAGGGACAGTGGTTTTTGTTTTGCAGATGGGAAAATGAAATCTTCACAGGGAAAGTGACTTGAGTATTATCATAAAGAAACAGGACCCTACTGTTCTGATTCTCAACTCCCTTTGCACCGAAATCCAAACGACATTCCATCTTTAATGTTCTATTGTTCTCTAAACTCAACCCTCTAGGATGTGGAAACTTTGATGCTTTTGGAAATTGCTTCTATATTTGTCCAATGCCAACTTCTGTGTTAGGAGAAGTTTGAAGTTCAACCCAAAAACACAGGGCTTGGCATGGTCAAAAGCTCATTACAACTTCTCATTAGTTGTGTCTCTTGGGGCAACTATGGCATTCTTGAGTGTGACTCAGTATCACCAGTCATAACTGAGGGTTCCTGATTGATCTGAACTGAGCCAGAGTCCACAGTAAGGCCATAATAAGACCCAAGCAAATGAAGCAACACCTCTTGTAGAAAGAAAGTAAAAAATTACGTGAAAATTTCTTGAAATGCTATCTTATTACTAACCATAATAATACCTAACACATATTTAGCATGTATTATGTATCAGGCACTGGATTTGTGCTTGACATTCATTAATTCATTTATTTCTCTTAAGAACCTTACGAGGCAGGTACTATTATTATTGTTTCTTTTTAAAAATAGGAAACTCAGTCACAGAGATGTTGAGTAACTTGCAATGCTGCCTGGGAACAAGAATTATTTTAGAATAGTTAGAATATATCAACCAATACTCAGGATCCCGATTTCAAGAGTCATGAAAAGTTTCTCTAGATTAAAAATAACTTCACCAATCCAAATAAAGTTGGGGGGTTTAGTTCATAGTAATGTACCAATGACAGTTTCTTGGTATGGTACATTCTTCAAATGTATCATGACAATGTAAGATGTTAACAATGGAAAAAACTGGGTGAATGGTAAGTAGGAACTCTCTGTAGTATCCTTACAATTTTTCTGTAAATCTAAAATTAATATAAAATATTAAATATGGTTTATTTTTAAGAAAAATTTATCTGGATACTTCATAGAGGGAGCTTCTCATTGAGTCCATTCAGATGAAAAACCATGCTATTATTTTTCCTAAAAGTCATAAGAATATTTGATACACTGGGGCCTTCACAACACTGTACATTTTACATGTAAGTGAGAGAATGCTAAAGTCTCCATTAGTACTAGCTTAGCTTCACAGACTTGTGCTAGAGTTTTAAAGGCAAACTGGAAACTATTTCCTGAAACAACGCCTCACAGCATGCCTTTTGATATTTGGATTATATTACTTAAATTCTGAAGAAATCTTTGCTTTTTCCCCCTTCTGTGCATTTTTGATGCTGAGCTGTTTCCGGTTTTCCCACACTCCTGCCTGTCACAGAGAAGAAACCACAAGAATGCAGTAAAGCAAAGTCTGTCCAACGAGCTGCAATTCCATCTCAGGAGGCTGAGGAGTTCTCCTGCCAGCTGTGAGTTCAGGGCAGCAAGCAGAGTCTTCAAACATCCAGGCCTGCTGCCTAAGCCCTCTCCACCAGCCGACCAGCCACCACACAGGCCACCAAGGGCCATCTCAGGATATTGGCAATAACCAGAGAATCCACAAACAAGGAGCACGCTGGCAAATTCAGCATTCACATCCGACTCACTAATTTTCTTAGTTAACTATGGGCTTTTCAAGCCTGTGTAGGAAAGTGTGGTTTTCAATGCATATGAGGGTGACTAAGGCTTACTGAGTTCTTATGTGTGTGAGGCTTTGCTCTGTGTACTAATATATTAACTATGTTAATATTTATCAACTGACCTAGAAAGTAGATACTCTTAATCAAAAGATTAACTTGTAACTTGCTGATGGTATCAAATTAATGAAGTGTGGAGTGGGAACGTGAATCCAGGTAGTCTGGCTACAGAGGCTGCACCTGTAAGGATTTGACTCTACTCTTTCTAGGGTGAGAAGACACACAGTTTCCTTTCTATTTTGCTACTGGAATTCAACCACAAACTTCAGCCTTCTTACTGCCCTTCCCTACTACTCCAGAGGGTTCTGCAGTCATTATAATGCCAATTATGCCTAGAACAGTGCTTGGTACTTTAGTGGGCACTGAATAAATATTTGTTGGATAAAGGAATAATGGCAGCAATATAATTAAAATAATCACAAGGGATTGTTTTCAATCCAAATCCAGAATCTGATTCACCGTCCAAGGAGGAAAAAACAGTAACTACTTTTTCTATGTCCTAGGATTCTTTCTTACAACTAATTTTGATCTTGTAAAGGACAAATGAATGAGATGCCTTAATGAGGGCAAGAGAAATACACAAATCTCCTCTAGGTATCTACACAGCAGGAAATGCCTGCTTTTTCCAGACATCTCTGTAAAGTTCCCCAATTTTAAACTGAAGAAGGGCTGCTTGAACCAACATCCTTTATCAATCTATTTCTATCTTACTAACCAAAAAACGGCTGGAGGTAGAGTGAAGGATTGTGACCTACAAAAATTTGATGCAGGCATGGAAATGTCTTTTTTGGTATAAAAAAATCCTTTTGTGGATTACAAAAGGTATTAAAAACACTGTTGCTACACAGAGCTTGTTGACTAACGTCAACAAAGTTTATTCCCCCAAACGAAATCTCAATCCTGTATCTTCTCACTCACCTGCCTAAAAGTGAACAAACAAACAAGGGGGGAGGAGGAGGAGGGTATTGATCTGATTCTGTAGAATGACCAAGAAAAGATACATCAAGGAAGTTTTCATTTTCTTTCTCCAAGCCCACAGTTCAGGACTGCTACCTGGTATGCTGTCAGATTATAGTTCTCGTCAGGGGCCAGCAGAGTTGGTTAGCAATGACCCTGAACCCTGCGGGCAGCTCTCATCACAATCACCTGTGGAACCCAAAAGAGCAGTGACTGCCCCTCCCACAGCGCAGAGCCTAGCCATCCCCATGTTGCAATAGCTCCCCAGGTGATTTCAACTGTAGCCAGGGGTGAGTGCTAGAGTTAGCTCATATTACCCATCAGGTGTTCTTGTTTTCAATACCTCAATAACTGTCTTCAAGGCGCCACAAATAAAGAGTACTATTAGCTTAGAATTGATATAACTCAAAGAAAGTGAACAGAAGATTATAGAAAACTTACTTGGAAGCCCTCTGGGATGCTGCCTTTCTGAGCACTTGTTTGTGATTGGGTGGGGGTTTGGGGACCAGGGAGGAGGAAGAACTTGGAGGTGGCACCACTTTTTGTGGCAGAGTGGTTGGCTTCTGGCCACTAGCTGTAGCACTTGAAATTCTGCAGCCTGCACCATTATTCACTGTCCATAAGTTGGAGTTAGGTAGTGTCTGGCTGCCAAAGATCGCCTACAAGAAAAAGAAAAAAACCAAAAAAATGATTGAGGGAGATCCTCTTCACAACCCATTCCTTACATGTAACTGGTTTGTAATCCTGAAGAGGGGCAGAAAGAAAAGGGAAACTGTTAAATAAAGTAATTTTTTTTAAAGGAAAAAGTTCTAATGTTGCCAGTGCAGGTCTAGATTCAGAGAAGGGGGAATCTCTTAAAGCAGAGAGCTGGGATGGTCTTGCTGAAAGTACACAGGGCTAGGAATCAGGGCATCTGGGTACTACATGTCGGTCACCATGCATGAATTAGGAAAGCATTTGATCTCTCTCAGTCTTAGTTTCCTTTATTGTTAAATTCAATGGATTTTTAACGAATGTCTCTTACCGGGTGTCAGGCACTAGAAATAGAGCACAGACTAAAACTAGCTTGAAGCTTGGCTCGATTCCAGCCCACTGTAAAACGTGAAGGTTTTCATGTAGGAGGACAGGGAAGAAATCAGTGTGGCCAGGGCATAGTGAGCAAATAGACAGTGGAGAGATGAGGCTAGAACAGGAACCAGGAACCAGACCTGGTTATGGGCTTGAGGGCTAGTTTAGGATTCTGGTGTAGTAACACCTTGTTGACTTAGAGCCACCACACCCGGCTAATTTTTAAATTTTTTTGCAGAGACAGGGTCTTGCTATGTTGCCCAAGCTAGTCCTGAACTCCTGTCCTCAAGTGATTCTCCTGCCTTGGCCTCCCAAAGTGCTAGGATTATAGGTGTGAGCCATAGCACCCAGCATGAATTATATTTTTAATATTGTGAGTGAACTGCCATCAGTACGAACAGCTAGTCAACAAATGTTGCCATGGTGACAACCGTATTTCCTAATCCATCAGGTTTTTTTTTTCCAAAATCTTTCTGGGACATCTAAATACAAAAAAAAGATGAATGAAAAGGGCAAGTTGAGAACAGTTAAGTATAGTGAGCTCTCATTTCTGTAAAAAAGAAAAAAAGAATACACACAAACATATATATGTATACACCAACACACACACACACACACACACACACACACACAATTCTGGAAGGATACACAAAAAAAACTGGTAGCCTTCATGGAAAAGAACTGGTTAGCCAGGGGTCAAGGTAGGAGGAAGACTAACATTTTACTACACATCATCTGTATCTTTTGAATTTTGTACTGTGTATGTAGTAATTTATTACAAAAATAAATAAATTATTAAAAAGACAAAAGGAAGTCGAGTTCTAATAACGTTTAAGCAAGTAACACATTAACTCAGTACAAGACAAAAATATCCAAACGAAGCCTAAGTTTCAACCAGCTGGGTGTAAGACTCCCTATTAGACTGGGTTAAAGAAGGAATTAACTGTTCAACACTGGCTACAAAAGCAGATTAGGTCATCAGCAAAAGGCAGAGAGACCCAGAATAAATGGAAAAGAACATGGCTTGCAGTCAAATGTGCCTGGGCTCAAATGTTGGCCCTGTCACTTACACAGTGAGTGATCTTTTCAAGTTACTTAACCTCTCTGAGCTTCAGCTTTCTCATAAGCAATTAAAATTACTTTGCTAGATTCGTTGGCATTCAATAAGGGTTTCTTGAAATAAATTAAGAGCCAGGCACACAGCAGACACTCAACAAATGCTCCATTCCTTCCCAAACCTCTACATCAGTTTATTAAGGAACCAAAGGATGGGATAACATGCAAGTCTACCTATCAGTAATCATTTGTGAATGGTAGTTGGTTATGCATTTTTTCCAACATATTTTTCTAGTCTTATGATGATGCTCACTAGTTGTGAAAGCAAACCCTTAAAATGAAAACATATGTTTAGGTTCCCCAGATCACATTTATTCAATTCTTTCTGACAGAAATAATCTTTTCCTCTTCTGAACACTTAGAAAAATTTATTTGTATGTGTCTTATCACAGTTAGTATGTTCTACTTTGCATTACAGCCCTTTATTTTTGTACTTTTTCTCCCTTCGAGACAATACACACTGGAAATGGCTGGATTATGTATGTGATTAATTTTTGTTTCACCCACAGTGCCTAGTAGAAAGCCAGGTGTTTAATAAATGAAAATAATGGGGAAAAAACCAAGTATTCATCAACTAAATTCCTATACAAGAAAATAGGCAAATATGCATTTACATGCAGATGTACTCTTGTAAAAGGACCATTCTCTGGACTTTGAACAGTGCCTAGTATGTTGTTTGTTTCCAACTCACATTCAGCCACAAAATATGTCAGCCTTTCTGCAGATCCCCCCCACCCTCACACATAAATTCACCTTCCTAGGTACAAATTTTGTGGTAGGACCTTAGACATTGATGCTCTATATAAGATTAGTGTTTACTTCAAACAACAAAATAAAATAAGTTAGGAGAACTTATTGCTTGGATACTATCACTTCTCCCTTTCTTCCTAATAATACTACCCTGATTTTGTTTGGGTAATAATGTGTGCCCAGCTGAAAAATTACATTTCCAAATCTCTCTTGTACCCAAGGATAACCACGTGACACACATTCTGGCCAGTGAGATATAAATGGAAGTTTCTGGGTACAGTTTTGGGGAAAGCTCTTTAAAGGGGGCAGACTTGGTTGGTGCACATCTTTTGCCCTTTACTTACTGTTCTTCTTCCCTCCAAGAACATGGATATCTAGCTAGGAACGGACAGGCACAGGGTTGCTAAGGCAGGCTAAGAAGTGAAGAGGATGAAGACAGAAGCAGCATGGGTTTCTGACGGCATCAGGGAGTCTGGGAGAGCCTATTCTAGATTTTTAACCACATGGGGGAAAAAACTCTCTGACTTGTTTAAGCCATGAATGGGGAGAGGGGTTCTGTTACATGCAACCAAATGGAATCTTAACTGATATAAGAAATAATTCTCAATCTACCACAGATTCAAGTTTGCTTAAGCCTCAATACAACAGAAATGTACTGCATCTCAGAAAGCAGATACTCTTTCCAAATATAGTAAAAAGCTTCTAGGTTGTGACTTGTGGTTGGATGATGATACTCTAATATACTGAATGGATAATGAAATGATTATAATTGTATACCATCTGAAACTCCAAAGAGTCAGTAATGTAGACAAGTTCCTAGGTGTTTCATGAAAGCCAAGCCTAAGTGGGATGGGATTAAAGCAATCAAATCTGATTAAGAAGAAAACCAGGAAAACACTCAGGCAATGTTAAAAGCAGACATATAAATGAATGTGTTTAAACCAGTGGCAGAAATCACCCCCTGCAGGCCCCCCATAGCTTGTACTGGCCCCAATCCTACAATTCCACCCACTATACATCATATGAACTGTTTTGTCCTGATATTCATTCATAAAAGGATAGAAGAATGATATGAAGTTCTCTCTCTGTAATTTCTAAGCAATGAGAGGTTTGGATGTACAATACTAACAACACAGAAGTGGGGGCTGCACCGTTGTCAATGTCCTAGGAAGGAGAGAGCTGTGTAAGCACTGGCCTATACTCAAGACCTGGTCAACATGTACATGACTCTTGCTCCTTTGTTGGGTGTGGGAAACAGCCATACTACAGCAAAGAGACTCAGAGAAAACCACAGTTTGAGGGTTGGCTTGGCCCCAGGCAAAAGACTGGAAAGGCCCTCCTTCCCCCACAACAGAAGGGTACTCGTGGGTGGGAAGGAGGAATTTCTGATAGACAGAACACAGACTGCAACTTGGAAGGTTCCAAGGAAGCAAGATCTGGGCTGTCTTACTAGAAAGATAATACTGTTCAGAGATTAAATTCTGGGATGATTTTTTTTTAATTCCTTCCAGAAAAACACTCCTTTTAGCCTTTACTCAGGCTTCTTGGTGATGGAGCAGAGCTGGATGTCTCTTTATAGTGAAATAACTCTGTAAATTCATTTTCTGAGAATTCAGGGAGATAAAGTAGGAAATGCTAATCTCTATTTGAGGAGGTTAATGTCTCTTTGTGCCCCTCCTACTCTGATTTCTGAAGAGCAAACATTTCTATGCATTATTCTCCCCACCTTAGATTTGTCCTAACTTGGATAAAGTTCTCATTATATAGTATACAAAGCCACTTCTAGTATGTTTCTCTCTGGCAGCTAAAGTACTGGGATGGTACATTTTCTTGAGCATGTAAGCCACTAATCACTCACCTTCCTACAACCAGGCTGAGAACTGTTCAGTGCAAAGAACACATTACAACTTTTGTACAACCCTAGGATGCTGTAAAAACCTCGGGGCCAAGATGAGGGTGAGGGTAGCTATTTCTATTTTGGCAAAAGTAAGCTTCCAAAAGGCCTTTGTCTCACACTGTATGGAGTTCTTGGCTGTCTTCCATTCACAATGTTTGTCAGCTGGGACAAGACTGTGGGCTGAACAAGAGCAAAAGAGTACAACTTCTGATATTGCTACAAAGCACAGAGCAGTATTATGACTCCAACAGGGATGGGGCAGAAACCCAGAAGTTGCTACTGTTCTTACAGAGAGACCAACCACACAAATACCTGAGACAGGACATGGAGCCGCCAAAGACACTGGAAATCCTCTGGCATATCCTTCTATTTCTAAAACCAATTAAAAAGCTCCTTCTCCTTTAGCAAATAGGAAAGGAGGTTCTTACTACTTCAAATGACCTAGTCTAAAGAATGTGAATACAGGTACTTACCTGGGCAGAACAATTTTGAGACTATTATTCACCAACCAATTGAAATCAGTGTGCTTCAGACAGTCCCTAAGTCAACAGTACTTGCTAACATTTGAGAAGCAATGAAGGTAATTGTAATCAGATATTCAAATATATTCA
The DNA here is from genome assembly GCA_023783475.1 of Daubentonia madagascariensis. NCBI lineage: Eukaryota > Metazoa > Chordata > Mammalia > Primates > Daubentoniidae > Daubentonia > Daubentonia madagascariensis. Next base: position 35,893,612 of record JAKFHU010000485.1, on the reverse strand, counting down.
TGAGCCTCAGATTCCTCCATCTAATCAAACTGAAGATACCATCAGTAATCTCTGAGTAGGTTTTTCAATAGTATTGAGACACTTGGACTGATCTTGGGCTGGGTGTGTGATATGACCAATGAAGCCTAACTATGAGGCAGCTGGCTAAGGCCAGGGCTACAGTCCATGACCATAAAACCCAGTGAAACTAACTTGCCCTAAGACATCACATGGATGACCCTCTTCATTAGCAGTCCCACCCTCCATCTAACCACAGAACCAATCAGTCATACATTGGTAGAGGCTGATATTCTCATGGCAAGTTTAGACTCATGTGACCATAGACTGCTTTGCTTTCCATTTCTTTCACATCTCCCTCAGTACCCAGCAATGTTTGAACATTGCTCACAAACACACACACACACGGTTGGCAGACTGAGAATTTTTTCCTTTTGGAAACACTTTAATTCTTTAATACTATTCATTAGAAAAAGGAAAACAGTGCTACAAGTCATTTCTAATTCTGTTCTCAGAGATAACCTGCTAACATTTAGACTTTTTCTATGTATAAATAATGTATATATTTGTACTTCTGTGTGCTTACAAAAATGGGATCATACAATACCCAATGTATTGGAAACTTTTTTTCCTTTCAAATATCTATCTTGAGTATTTTTTTCCTATCTATTAAGGTAGATCTAGAACACTGTTTTTGATGGCTGTGTATTTTCTATTATGGTTTTATCATAATTTACTTAACCAGTCACCAATAGTAGAATGCTATAAATTGACACAATGAGGTAGATCTATATTTCTAGTTATGGAAATATGTACGTTCATAATAGATTTTTGAGTAGAAAAAAAGCAGGCCCCTCAATATCTTATGCTTCCATTTTGAAATACCACGCATACACATACATACACATATTCAGGTTGTCACTAATTTATTTTGCTCTTTAAGAACAGTGCTGTGATAAATATCATGCTATGTCTTTTCACATATGCTGGATCATTTCCTTAAAATAATTTCCTTGAAGTAGAATAGCTAGATCCGAAGTCTTTTAATTCTTCTGTTCCAAAACTTTTTAATGTATATTCCCAAATTGCTCTCACTAAAGGCTATAGCAATTTACATTTCCATCAGTATGTTTGATAGGATTAATTTCCTTATCTTTCTTCTGATTATTATGAGGAAACAGCTTGGGTACCATGAAAAGCTGGCTCACAATTTGATGCTAATGTTGTTTCTTTTCTTTTTTATGTTTATAAGACATTTATGCCTTTGGACAAACATGCTAACAATCTACATAGATACTATTGTAAAAAATAATCATTTTATCCTGGTATTACTCATTCTTTTTAGTCTTTCTTCTCATCTCTCTTTAGCAACTGTTAACAAATTAATTTGCATACCATTTTTAATTGTCCAAATAAATATTAGTTTTTATTTGTTTTATTTATTTTATTTAAATGTAGCTAATTAATACTTTATGAGCCTTGAGCTTCTCCTCAGACACCTTTTTTAATATCGTTCTAACCAATTTCTGCTTCTGGCACAGGGGGGTTAACTAAAATGCTATGCATATTTAAAGTTACAAGAAATACATAATAGAAGAGGTATGTGCACATCCATGTTCACTGATGCACTATCCACAGTAGCCAAGATGTAGAAGGAACCTAAATGCCCAGTGACGAACGAATGGATAAGGAAGATGTGCGTGTGCGTGTGTGTATACACGCACACACACGCACAATAGAATATTATTCAGCCTTAAAAAAGAAGGAAATCTTTTGAAACACAGTACTATAAAAAAAAAAAAAAGAAGGAAATCCTGTCATATGCTACAATGTGGATGAATCTTGAGGACATTATGCTAAGTAAAATAATCCAATCACAAAAGGACAAATCCTGTGTTGTTCTACTTAATATGAGGTACGTAAAGTAACGAAACTCACAGAAAGTAGAATGATAGTTGTCAGAGGCTAGGGGGAGAAGAAAACAGGGAGTTGTTGTTCAATGAGCACAGAGGTTCAGTCATGCAAGATCAAAAGTTCCAGAGATCTGTTGTACGACAATGTACATATAGTTAACAATACCGTACTGTACGTTTAAAAATTGTTGAGGGTAAATTTATGTCATATGTTTTTTACCACAATGAAAAAAAGGGCAATACATAACAATGAGGGCATCCAACTTGCAGGTGCTTTCACCATGGATGAACACTGCCCTAAGTGCTCTCTGTGTTATTATCCCATCTAACCCTCCATGCATTTGGGGCATAGCCCATCATCATCTCCATTTGCAGAAGAAGAAACCAAGGCACAAAAAATGTTCAGAAATTTGTCCATGATTGCAGAGCTACTGCGTAGTAAGCTGGGATTTGTACCCATAGAGTCTGATTTAAGAGCCCACTATACTATGCTGACTTCCTTATTTGTGTTATGCTGACACCTTTTTAAAGCAAACGTACCTAAAGCAAATCTATTTAAACCAAATCTCCTTTCCAAAGCAAATCTAAAGCAAACCTAGTAATATGTCCAATTTTCATCAGATTCATATAAAAGACAGATTTCATTCGCTTTGCTCCAAGATCGTTCTCTTTCTAGAGAAGGAAAGGTTGAAAAAAATTTGTCTGTAAGCAAATCTTTGTTACTTATCTTAAAAGTTAAAGAGAGTATGTGTGTGTGCACATGTGTGTGTATAAAGATAATCTCAAAAGATCAGCAATGATCCCAGCCTGAGAGCTCAACTGGTCAAGAGAATTAATAGCCTCATTTTAATCATCTCTTTTATTTTTTATTTGCTAGTAGTTGCAGGGAATTATTTGTATATCAGGGCCCTCGTTCTCCTAATAATGTGTCTGTATCTCGAAATAATTAGTCAAAGGCAATCTCTAAGTTTCCCTTACAACATTAAATTCTGAGTTTATAAATATCTAACTTGTCTCTGTTTTCAAATGTATAATTTGTTTTATTTGGCCCAGAATTGCAACATGGTTGGCCTACTGTGCATATGTTGCACAGACCTAACTGTCATTTTCATTAAGCATTTTTCCTGGGGCTGCATCCATCTCAGATGGATGGGTTCTTCCTGTTTAAAGATGAGGTCTTTCATCAGCTCACAGAAAGTTACTGCTGTGAGTCTCTTATATGCCTACAGACAAACAGAAACAGACTACAGGTCACAGAGTGAGGGAAGAGAATGAAACTGGTCACCAGGTAGCTATAGCAAAATCACATTTTAATGATATACAACAAACAAGATTAATCCCAAGCAGCTGGTACGTTAACAGTTGCTTCTGTATACCCACAACCAAGCTGAGTTCTGAATTTTAATTGATTACATTGAACCTTTCTTTTATAATCATATATATCAGAGTATGTAGCAGCACAGCAGCAATAAAGCTAGAATGTCTTATCCGACTGATAATAAACATGTAAAATAAAAAGACAATGAAGAGTCACTTCTATCATGGGGGAGGATGGTAGAGTGGAAAAGGGCTTTGGAAGCCCTCTGACCTGGTTTGAATATTATCTCTGCAATTAGGCAGCTGCAAGACCTTAAGTTACTTAAACTCTTTGAGCATGAGTTTCCTCATCAGTGAAATGGACATAATACTACATCTGGCACACAGGAAGCACTCCCTGTACATCCATTTTCCTTTAAGATTCCAGAAGGACATTCCTCTAGCAGCAGCTTAGAAAACAACCTGATGATAACCAGGGGACTTATGTTACTATCAGTAATGAATTAACATAATGAACTAATATCTATACTGTAACAATACACTAAGAATCAGATTTATATGGTATTGAAAAGGCAAACATAATATGAATTAAGCAAATTATGAAATGTGTCATCTGTGGTAGTCACATTTGTAGACACTTGTCATGTTTCCTGGTAGTCTTCTCAAAAACACCTATCATAGAAATAAAATTAAAATAGTATTACCAGTAACAATAACAGGGTTGAAAGGACAAAGTAATAATTGGAGAGATAAGATGTACATTATTATTATTATTTTTTGGTTTACACCTGTTCTGTAAGAATGATTACTTTTTAAAATCTTTTATTTGCTAGTAGTTGCAAAGGGTCTCACTATGTTGCCCAGGCTGGAGTGCAATGGCACAATCATTTAGTCCATTTATTACTTATGTGACCCTGAGATAGTTACGTAAGTGATGTTCTGTTTTTTCATCTGTAAAATGGGGCTAATAAGAGGGCAGTTGTAAAGACTCAATAAGATAATACAAATAAAATGCCTGGTTCAGCGCTTGACATGTAACATAACATCCCAAGGACTATGGTCCTCATGATAACCTACAGGTGTATATTATCATCTCCATATTAGAGATAAAGAAAACAAAGGTCAAAGAAGTTTGAATAACCTTTCCCAGCTCATGGTCTGGACAGGGCCAAGACTTAAACTAAAGATTACCTGATTCTAGCCTGTCTAACAGAGTGGCTATTTCCAAAACAACTGAATGCAGTTTTACATGTATTATTTCATGTATTTTCAATGTATTTTTATTAGGTAAGAAGAAAAGAGTTTGGTTTGGCAAAATCTACTAAATCAAATCATCCTAGGAAAATCAGTAACATCTAAAAGCTAGAAGCTAAGTATTGTATGAGTTCTTGATAAGGTCTGGAGGAGAAACAAAATAGCACAAGAGAACCAACAAACCAATCAACCAACCAAACAAACAAAAAACCAAAGCAGCAATAGGTGATGACATTCAAGTCAACATGCTCCAGAACTTAAGCACACACACAAATTCCTCCCCTTTCATGGCCCCAGTCCAACCTTGCTCTCTGACACACTGTTACAAAGACACATAAAGACACCTCCTAAGCAGCTAGACTGTTTGTGGCTTTTTAAAAAAAAAATTTTTATTTTATGTCATTATAGCAGCACAATTCACAACTGCAAAGACGTGGAAACAACCCAGGTGCCCATCAATACACAAGTGGATTAATAAAATGTGGTATATGTATACCATGGAGTATTACTCAGCAATAAAAAACAATGGTGAATTAACACATCTGGTATTATCCTGGATGGAGCTAGAGCCCATTCTTCGAAGCGAAATATCACAAGAATGTTTGCGGCTCTTTGTGCCATGCTGAGGAGCTAACTAACATGTTATTGCTGGCTGCTTGGAGAAAGACCACGTGCCTGCAGAATTTCTCTTTCTCTCCCCTCCCCCACAACACAAACACACAGCAGCTGAAGGCTTGGAGAAACAGTATTCATTCCCGCAGGGGGGCAAAATTTTTCTAGACACATGCAATGAGCTTTTAGGACCAAAATAACAAGACTTGGTTGGGTTTATATGGGCATCCTTTCCACACCTGTGGGGTTGTGCACGTACCCACATATCATTAGCAAAAAGCTCGTTACACGTGGCACTCAAGATGTTACTAGCATACTTAAAGACCCCTTGATGTGAACACTGAGCTGCCGCTGGCCCTGCTCATTATAGAAACATTAGACTCTGCTGGCCTTACTGAATCTAGGTTAGTCTGGTAAACTTGGGCATAGTGGGAATGGAGGAGCAAAGAACATGTGGTGGAAGGATGAGAGGAACTTACTTCAGGTTTCTCCTACCTTGAGTTACCTAACGTTGAAAACTAAGTCTATTAAAAATTGAAGGGCTTTGGAAAGAGAACAGAACCAGTGAAGAATTAAGATGGATTTAAAATCTCTCCTCTGTTATGCTTAAAAGAAACTTCAATAGTTCTGCCTTGGCCATCAAAACGTCCCTAATTTTTCTGCTTTTTGGGTTCTTTTTTACTCTGGATGAGGCAAAGAGTGGGAGGGAAGGAACGGGGGAGAGGGGTGGGAGCAGAAGTTTAACAAAGGATCACTTTAACAGAAACTACTGAGTAATCGCTCTGTCCTGCGCCAAGAATAACATCAGCTCAATGTCGGCAATTACAATCAGGTCAGTCAGGCCTCACTGCTGGTGTAGCCCTCCTCACAGACCCCAGCACGGAGAGCTACTCATGCTGATGTCACCAGTAGTCACTGCTGCCTGAGAAAGTCCCCGACTCAGCTGAAAGAAAATTTTTTTTGCTTTCTTCTTCAGGGGCAGGACGCCAGTATGAGAAGGAGGGAAACTAGAGAGAAGACACACATCTGGATATACCAATCTGTAACAGATTCACTTTACTATCCCTAAGTATCAAGATTCTGTAATTACCCCAACCATCCTGAAACTCGTTTTAAATGAGTTAGTGTATATAGAGTACCTGGCAATAGTGCTGGAACGCAGTAAGTGCTTATTTAGTGGTGGCCTTTATTATTAAAACAAAAAGGGAAGAATCTGTCCCATTATTTATCTCTTGCCCTCCAAAAGACTTGAGTCCTGGGAACAGTGACTGCTGAGCAGAATGTACCCTGATAAGAAGAACGAGCACGGAGGTATTTTGGTAACTTATTCACGAGGAGATTGTGGTAGAGCGGGTGAAAAAGATGGCAACAAAGTTCCTATAAAAAATTATTGCCTGAAATTTTATAAGGACAACACTAAATTTTAACACATCCCATCTCCCTTCCAAAGGACAGAAAACAAATAAGCAAGAAGAGAAATTTTTAATCTTTCCCTCTAGATCAATGGTTCTCAAAGTGTGGTCACCAGAAAGGTAGCATTAACATTACCTGGGAACTTCTTAGAAGTGGAAATAATTGAACCCCCACTCCAAACCTAATGAATCAGAAATGGGGAACCCTTCAAATGGTTCTGTTGCTCTAGACTAGGGGTCTGCAAACTAGGACCTGCAGGCCAAATCCAGCCTGCCACCTGTTAAAGTTTTATTGGAAGACAGCCACAGTCATTCATTTACATATTGTCTATGGCTGTTTTCACTCTCCCATGGCAGAGTTGAGTACTTGCGAGAGAGACCCTATGGCCTGCAAAGCCTAAAATATTTACTATTCGGCTATTTACAGAAAAAGTTTGTCAACCTCTGCTCTGACTTAAGATGTTTTTCAAACTGCTGGTTTTACCCATCAGTATGTAAAAGCTCATAGTTTCAGTTTTGTCTTATTTTGTTTATTGTGCTCTCAAATGGATTGGATCACACCAATTTTCTTGTATCTCTGTCCCTGGAAACCTCTGCCAATGGCTCTGGGTGACTTTTCTCTCTCACTCTCATGTTACAGGATCAGTCTTTTCCAGGGGTGGATTCAGTGCAAGACAATTTCTTGGTTTATGAGTGCAATGCTAGACTAAGATAAAGATCAAAGCTCATTCTGCATGAATGGTGAGAGATGCCGATTTCCAAATTCACATCCTGAATCAGAGTTTAATCAGAAATTAATACCTTCAATAAGTTGGATATCTAAGTGCTCTGATTGGAGACACAAAAGGACGGAGAATTTCCTCTGCATGTATTGGGAGAAAGGCTGAACAATTTTTCTCCAAACATTTATTAGGTCACTATGTGAAAGGTGCTATTCATGAGCATAATTAGTATAATACAATGTAATACAAATATAAGGCCTCCTCTAACATGCTATTCCATAAACAGGTCCCTCTTATGGATGAATGCTAGGTAAATCAGATTTCAATTCTACCCACTGCTCTCAAACAGGCAGTTAACCGAATTGTTAGTTACACCAATGGCTACCTACACTTTAGAAAAACGAATCCAAAGTCCAAGGAGCTCATTAGAGAAGTACCATCTTTATCTAAATGGTTACCCAAGGACAGAAATACAGGACATATTGAGAATGCAAACCAGGCTTTAATCAACAATTTGGTGATAATTTTAATGGTCAAATCTAGCACAGCTAAGCAAAAAACAAAGGCTTAAAATCTAGTAGGGCTTTGCTTTTGCTGTGGATTGATTCTAAGCTCCCTCTGAACTAAAGTGCTTTAAGTTTGTAAGTATTCTGCATGTTAGAATATTTAATATCTTATTTCCTATTTTATTAGTAATAAACTCTTCAAGCTAACAGAATTTATTAATAATTTCTTTAGCTCTCCCCAATAGTCCCAGAATTTAACCCTTATTTATTTTTACCCAAATCAGCTGTGGCTTAGAAGAACAGGGGGAAGAAATAAAATGATGTTATATACATACATAAAATTATGATGAATGATTTTCTGTTCCCTCTCCAGGAGACATGAGATAACTCCCTTCTTGGGAGTTCTGCTTCCTCCCTAAGACAGATATTCTGACAGATTCTAAAAAACATATTTTCCATATACTTCATAATTCAGTGAAACTAAACCAGTATAATCCTCAGTGAAAAAAAAAATCCACACAAGAATAGCAGCACAGTACTCTGAATTTTCAAAGGAATGTGAGTTGCTGGAAGCTAATCAAAAGTATGAGAAGGACTTAAAAATGAAGCAGTTTCTAAAAGTGAAAATCAGCAAAACTGCCTCTCTTTCCCCAAAACTTTAATACCCTTCAAAAACCTCCATTTTTTAAAATCATTCACCATTTTAAGATATTTTTAAAGCATGTTTTAAAAGGTACTGTCTAGATTAGAACCACAGATTATACTAACATAAGGGAAGTAATGCTATATAGTGATGTCTCCACCATCCAGCATCTGATTAAGTTGGCATCCTCAAGTATTCCAAATGACAGGGAGTTCAGAAGCTTAAAAAGCTTTAAGAAATTTACACACACAAAAAAAATCCAAGATACAGATTTGTATCTGCAATTGTGAAAATGCAAACTGTCTTAAATGCTTCTACTATTCTAAGATTTTCTAAAGGAGGAAATTTCTACATGACAGAGGGCAATGTGGTGATCAAAATGAGATGCTATATTCTATGCTTTCCAGATTAAGAAGTCTGGATTTTTTCCTAGTAAAAAACAGGCTAAAGAACTACTTCACAAATGTCTACACTTACAATTTCTCAATTATGATGAATTAATATAATGTACAGAGTACACTACCATAGATAAAGATAATCAAGTGATGAACTATGTTGAAATAAAAAAAAGATCATATTTTATTATGGATGGTAGTAGAAAAGATACAGAACATAATAATTGTTTTATTTAGAGGGAAAAAAATCTTTGGGAGATGCTGCCTTAGTCTTTGGGTGAATATTAATCTTGCATGAACTTATGCACACTATGTACTACATTTCTACAAGAAAGAAGCAAGTGATAGGAGATCAAACTGATACAAGGTATTTCTTCAAGTAACCAAATATCAGGGAAGGTCATAGAATCAGTACAGTTCAGCCCAATAACCCTACTGTAGAACATGGTAACTGATTCTAATGCTAATCCTGACTCATCAAGAAAAATTTAACTCTCTGTGGCATGACTTTTTTGTGAGGTCATCCTCTCTCTGTAATTGGGGCCAGACTGATATACTAGGTGCAATACAATACACTTACATAGCTTCCTCACACATATACTCAGGAGTTTCTGGCTTTTTATAGACTGTGAGTAGGGAATCAACATTTCCCTACATGTAAGTTCCACAACAGCAAGGATTTTTGTACGTATGGTCGCTGTTAACAGCCCCACTGTTTAAAACAGTGCCTGGCTCACAACAGACATGCAAAAACATTTGTTGAATGAACAGCTGTCATTTATAGAAGACCAGCAACCTAACTTATGACCAGTTCCTATAAGAAGAATTTACAAGTTATTTATTCCTTGAAAATCTTGATAGATCATGAAGGATTAATATTTACTTATGTATACCAAGTCTATCAAGGTAAGAAAGAAGAACATTTAGAAATAAAGATGCTTAAAATGCTAGCTTTTAGTTACCTGGGAATAAGACCCTATGGGAGGGTTGCTGGACTAAGATCACACAACAGAAAGGGTAAATACCACAACAGAGATTTTGTAGAGAAACATTCAAAGGAAAGAACCATGCATGTCAAAACACTGGTTCAGTACCAACTTCCAGCAAAACCAATGTTATGGTTCCAGAATAGTTCTTCCCTCAGAGCACTGAGAGTAGCAGACTTCCCATGAACCATCCCGGCCATGGTGGTATTGGTTAACTTCTGGAAAACAAATCCTACATTTCTCATTCATTCATCTTCTTTCTTTCTTTATTTTTATACCAACAGCAGGAAGATAATAGCACGTAGAAAAGCCTTATCTTGAATTACCTGGTGCCGGGCTCGACTCTGATCCAGAAGCTGTCGGGACTGAAGTTTTTGTTGTTCAAGTTGCTGCAGGGCAAAATGGAGTTGGTAACTGCCCGCCGTGGGGTGATACCTGTGCTGGGGGACCACCCCTGTAGCCTTGCTATATGCGTTGTTCTCTACCTCTCCCTCCCAGGCAAAGCCATCTGTTTGGAGGCTCCTGAAGAGAAAAGAAAGCAAGATTTCTTTGAGTGGTTGTAGGAACAATTTAAAGGAAAGGAGAGAAATGTCTCAGGTATTTTTCCTTTATAGAACCAAACACAGTTTGGAATTACAAATCTATTTGTGTGATAAATTAGCTGACTTCCCTACTAAACTGTAGCTCCATGAAGACAAGGACACTGCTTTGCATTCCATTCTTTTCCTAGAGCTTCTCATAAGGCCTGACACATGGTCAATGTACAATAAATATTTGCTGAATGTTAAATAATTGAAATAGCTATTTCATGCCCCTGTGATTGCCACAAGCACCTCCAAGAAGAATTTAGATAGCTTCAAATGCAGGCTGATAGGCTAATTTAAGGTAAGAAGAGATGCACAATTATCTTTTCTAACACCAACTTCAAAAACAAAGGGGTGAATTACACAGAATTCTTGATTTTTTTTGAACCACTCATTAGTGAAGTATCTAAATCTTTTTTAGAAGCTATTTATATTTGAACTTATATCCCCATCATTGGATAACATAATTGGTGTGAGAAGACACTTTTTCCATTATTCCAAATTTACGTCAATATGGTCCCCATCCAGGCTGACAAACAGTCTGGGGAAGGGCCTTTTTGATCTATGCTATGCTGTTTGTTAAATACTTTATCTTCCTTACCTAAATTCTTAAATTCTAGATTCTGGTGACCATGTCTGTGTACATACTAGTAAAAGTCTTTATAACTACAGGCTCCTACATTTACCAGGGAGAAAAGTTACCATTTATACCACTGCACACCCATTAGGATGGCTATTATTAAAGCAAAACAAAAAAACAGAAAATAAGAAGTGTTGGCAAGGATGTGGAAAAACTGGAACCCTCATGCACTGCTGGTGGGGATGTAAAGTGGTGCAGCTGCTGTGGAAAACACTTTGGTGGTTCCTCAAAAAAGTTAAACACAGAATTACCAAATGACCTAGTAATTCCACTTGTAGATATATACCAAAAGAATTGAAATCAAAACAGATAACTGTACACTAACGTTCATAGTAGCATTATTCACGATAGCCCAGATGTCTATCAATGGATGAATGGATAAACGAAGTGTGTCATCTACATACAATGAAATATTACTCAGCTTTAAAGGAAATTCTGACATATTCCTCAGCATGTATACAGAACCTTAAAGACATTATGTTAAGTGAAATAAGTGAGTCACAAAAGGACAAATATTATACGATTCTATTTATATGAGGCACCTAGAATAGGCAAATTTTAGAGAAAGAAAGTAGAATGGTGGTTGCCAAGGGCTGGGGAAGAGGGAGTCATTGTTTAATGAGTAGAGAGTGTCAGTTTGGGATGATGACAAAGTTCTGGAGATGGATGGTGGTGATAGTTGTACAACAGTGTGAATGTACTAAATGCCACTGAATTGTACACCTAAAAGTGGTTAGAATGGTAAATTTTATGTTACATATATTAAATATTTTAATATAGTTTTTTTTAAGTCCCCATTTATTTTGAGAACAGTCTTATTTAGCAGTCCTTCCATCTCTCCTTAACACTTTCGGTTATTCTTCTCTGGACCTTCTTGAACTACTCTGTATTTTTTTTTCCTTTTTGAAGTACACCAGCAAAAAAATTATACATAGAAGAAACATTACGAACACTCTCATAGTGAACCCCCTTATCCCAAACCCCGGTTAATGGGCTTAGAAAAATGAAGCAGTACCTAATCTGAGAGAAGTATTCATACTGATTTAAATCATCATGTTATTCTTTCCTTTGGCATTAACGGTCATGTCAATGGCAGAGGTGCAGCAACACTGGGTGAGGTTATGCAGACCTTCCTGAGTCCTGACCTACAGGCCACCTGGTTATTTATAGCCCGGGTCCTGATGACCCAACAGAGCACCGTGGGAGGGAGCAAAGTGAAACATTTGCCGAGCTCAGAAATCCATGCTCCTTTCTTGCATGTGACCTCCCTCATAACCTGGTCATTTCAGGCCTCTGCTTTGGTTTCCCAATCTCTCTCAAATCAAGAGATTTCCACATACCTAGTTAAGGGTAAGTCTGTGAAATGTATTCTAAAGTCCATGGATGAAAGGTTTTCTACTACATAATCTCACCTCTGATAGGTCACATCCCTTGCTCATCTCCTCCCATAGTTTGGCTCCCACAGTTCACTTGCTCAATTACACACTATCAGCTAACATTCTTGGAGAACAGTACCCAAAAGCTCAGAGCTTATTTGCTAATTTTTTTTGAGAATGACATTTGATCTTCAGTGATACCTCTTGAAATGCTTCAATGTGCATGCTATTAGAAAGTTGAAAAGATATCCTTTCCCAAGGGGCTCCCAGAGGTATAGAGAAATGTGGTGAGCACTGATTGAATATAAATAAGTCCTCAATACATTAATAAGCTGTTAACATTATTCATAAAGTAGCATGTTGAGTGGGAGTTAAACAGGATTACATAGTTAGGAAAGGGAGAGCCAGAGGAACCTATTATCTCTTTTCTCATTAGTAAGGGAAGAGAAAAGCTTACTGAAGATAACACACACAAAACTGAATAGCTAAAGGAACTGAGTGAGCTGTGAGCATAAGTGGGGGCATGGAGAAAGGTATCCAGGTTTAAGGCAGGAGTGGGCTTATCCAATGAACAAATGAACACAAAAGGAAGGGACAGGAAGGGACACAAAGCAGGAACTGCCTTGGCTGAAAAACCTTGAGAATTCCACACCAATAAGGGCAGGTACTGCTTTGAATCCAGAATAAAATTATTATTTATGATAACTGGACCAAAGGTCAGGAAATTCATCAACAGTGATTCTACTTCCATTCCTGGTTTTCTGGTTATAGAAGCTTCTGGCCACAGGTAGCAATCTAGACTCAGAGATTAGATATTAGCAAACTTATAAAATGATGAGGCTTATATCAGAATTCATCTCACTGGCTAGGTGGATTGGTTTTATTTGCTAAAAGCTGTTTTAGTAAGAAATATCCCCAGGAGGCATTCACTTTAATGTCTTCGTGCTGTATATCAGAAATCCAAGTCTGTAACCAGGCCCCCGTATTTGCAGATGATCATGGACAGATTCTCAGGTGTGTGAACATGAGACAGGGGTCTATGGATGTATTAGGGGTAGGACAGTGGGCAAGAGAAGATCAAATAAGGGACTCTGGATAAGAAAAGATATGTTCTTCCAACTGCACACATATTGAACAGACTGGAACATCATAAAATTTTATAATGAAATCTGTTTTTAATCTCATCAGTAACATAAGCCCAGTCTCCAAATCACAAAAGGAAGTTTCTCAAGCAAGTAGAGGCTTTTAGTAAAGAGGCAGGAATTTTTATAGTGCAACACTGGGTGGGGGCAGGAATGCTCAGCTGTGTAATGTAATAAGTGCCACGAGAAACTTGCTTGCTTTGAATTACAGAGGGTGTTATTCAGGCCATGGTACCTCACACTTAAAGCACAAGTCTTTGGGGTCTGCAGTATGCAAGTGCTATTATAACTGACACGGAGGCGGCCAGGTGTACTATAACTTGGGCTTTCCCTGGTTTATGGTGCCTAAGTTTATACATCTAAATATTCCTTTCTATGGCATCTAATAGTTTCCATTTCCATCCAAAATTCCATCCCATTCTTGAACCTCAATTAATTTTATTTTACTAGTAATACATTTTCTATTCTCACCCAAATTTTGAGATTCATTCTAAAACGTAGTGTTTTTATATTATTCTTTGCTCAATACTAAAATATAATATTGTACATATGCCCTGTAAATATCATCTAATAGTTTTACACTATTTCTAGAACAGGGTATATAGAGCCAAGAGAGTTAGCTGTGGGAATGATCTGTGTTTAACATTTGATTCAAAGTGAACTATGCTGTATTTTGCCTTCATAATGTATGTAGCTAATAGGCAACAATATGGCAAGTCTTTCTAAACACTACATTCTCTTCTTAGGCTATGCATTTATAACCTCATCTTACTTTCTATATTACACGGTGGCACTGCAGGATGAAATGTTTTTCTCTATAACTGCCCTTCCTGCAGCACACCTGCAACTTCCAGCCAATATACTCTCAAGGACTATACTTTTCTCTCTGCTTTAATAAGTGTCCCATCACAAATGGATATTGGTTTTAGGGAACTTGGAGGGAATCTACAAAATGTAAAGCAAAATCTCCTCAACAGGAAGTTGCACTCTCTATAAAGATGTGCTTTCAGCATCGAGATTTCCTGAGAATGATATGATGTCACAAGAGCGTAGGGTAGGGATGAGGACTGTGACACTCATACACAGAGTATACTTCCACTGTCCCAATCCCAGCTTCCTTCACCCAATCTCAGCCAAACAGGAGCAACCATGTACAGGGATGTCCCATCCCTCTAGACAGTAGATAGAACTATGTGGGTGTGCTTTCAATTGTCACAATGACAGGGGGTGGGAGTATCACTGACATTAAGTAGGTGGAGGTCAAGGGTGTTAAATATCCAGAAATGCAAGGAACAGTCTTGTACTAGCAAAATGTGTGCTGCTCAAAATGCCAATGCTGCTTCTGATGAGAAACACGATAAGGTCATGAAGGAAGTGCTTTCTGGGGACAACCTTACCATTTACAAGAAAGTATATCCATCCACATCGATGGCACTTTATGGAATGTAAAGATATTTAAGGATAGGCAGAGGCTATATTTTCTTTGTCTATAAATTCTCAATCACAAACAGAAGTCCTGTAGTAAGTGCTACAAATCCTCCAGATGACAGCAGGACTCTCATGAGCTGTACAAAGCAGTGTTGGCCAGAATAAGGAAGCTGTGTGATCAGAGGGGCATGATAATGTGGTGGGGATCTCTCCGGGCTTTGGGGAGTATTTCCACAGACAAAATTAGAATGGCTCTGCATTGAATAAATATTGTGTGTCCCAATACAAATGCCTCTCAGGGCAGCTGGAATTGGGTCATATTCACAAAGACCAAATGTATAAGAAGAGAGCAGGCAGGGAAGAATCCTCTGCACTGTAGCCTTCATTACATCTTACTTCTCTGCGACTTTATTATTCTTAAACGTTTCTCATCTGTAAAATGGAGATATGATAATAGTACCTATCTCATAGGGTTGTTGTGGGAATTAAAGAGTTAACACCAGCAAAAGTACTAGCACATAGGAAGGGCTCCAAAATATATTACCACCATTAATACTACTATTATTACTATTCTTTCCCCTGCCCAACAATTCCATTTCAATGCTGCCAGAGACCTACAGTTCTTTGAGGTAGTATATAGAAAACATAAACTTATCAGTTTACCAGGGGAGGATTCTGTGCTGCAAAGTTAACTCAATATATATCCATCAGTGTAGTATTAGTTGTGAAATAAAAAGGGCTCCAAGTACCCAAAAGAAAAGTCCTACCATATAATATCATCCAAAGGGTTATTACAATTATATTGCAACTGTTCTATGATGAGGACTATTACAGTTTATCTGGGGAGGGATGAAAATGCCTCCTCTTCAATCTACTAAAGAGTGGAGGTGGGAAGGGGGAACCTACATCCACCTTTTTAAGCATTCAGTTTTCTGCTCAAACCTATTTATTAATCCTCCATTAGAGCTGATCATCTCAAAGACTGAAAGTGTGATCCCATGGCAGCCATCATCCTACCTTCTTCTCTTCATTGGTGATCTCAGAGAAAGGATGGTATGTTTATGCTGATGGTTTCCTGTCCTAACGCTTTCCCAAGGTCTTTCAATCTGGCTTCTATCCATATAAATGTAGTGACTTCCTTCCCCCGTATCCCCACACCTAGAACCTAATGCTTGAGAGGGCGCTCAAGGGGGAGTGACAGTGAGTTGGACAGGCTTCTGGGACTCCGTTAAAACCCTGGTGATCCCAAAGGAGACTATTAACCTCTACTTATAGAAACAATAAAATAGAACCCTTTCTATTTTAATATAGTTCCCTGATTCTCCATCATGGATATTACTTCTCTTGTAGTTAAATCAAAGGCAACACACACATGCACAAACATCTAAAAGTGTCTGCTGGACTCCTGCTTCTGAGAAAGATGTATTATAGATTGTTTCAAGAGACCATCAATGTTACCTTAACAAAAAACAAAACAAAACAAACAAAAAACAAGCTGAATAAGCTGCTAAATCATACTTATTTAAAATCCAGCAAAATGCTGAGGACATACAAGTGACAAGTCCTTTCTAGGAATGGAGAAACTCATGACTACTTTCATTCAGGATGGGTTCCTGGGAGAAGGAAGAATCTGCCATAGATGGGGGTAAGGCACAACCAGCTAATGTCTGACAAACTTTTAACACCCACGTGTGGGCTGGTATGATATACTGTATTAGAATCACTGACGCCACAACCACAGAGACTCAGTCTGCATCCAACCACCCACTCCTTCACCAAGTGCACAGTGACATTGAAGGTTGGGGGCAGAGCAGGAGACTGACAGAAGTCCTTTTCAGGCTGGACGCAGTGGCTCATGCCTGTAATCCTAGCACCCTGGGAGGCCGAGGCGGGAGGATTGCTTGAGATCAGGAGTTTGAGACCAACCTGAGCAAAAGCGAGACCCCATCTCTACTAAAAATAGAAAAAATTAGCCGGGCACAGTGGCGCATGCCTGTGGTCCCAGCTACTCAGAAGGCTGAGGCAGGAGGATCGTTTGAGCCCAGGAGTTTGAGGTTGCAGTGAGCTATGATGACGCCACTGCACTCTACCTGGGGCAACAACAGTGAGACACTGTCTCAAAAACAAAAAAGAAGTCCTTTTCAGAGAAATTCTGGATATTCTTCTTTGTTCTTCATCAAAACTAAACAAGTAGTAGTCTAAGGGTTAGCTGCAACATAGAATCTGAAACCAAATCAAGGAACTTTTCATCCTTCATTGGTCCATCTTGTACTTTGAACAGATCTTTTATCCATGCAAAATTTTGTAACATCAAGCATTAATATCAGTTCACAGAGTTATGCAGGCTTTCCAAATGTTGGCACATTTCATTATACAATATAAAAAAAATCACATTCATTAATATCACCACCAATCGTATCAGAAAAGTCTTTAAGTGTCAGGAAGCTGTCAAACTCACAGTAGTAAATACAAGGTTTCCAAAAGTCTAATTTTTCCTTGAAAGCTAGACTTTTATCATGGACAACAAATATCGTCAGTTGTATTCCTTGAAGTGATCAATTTTTTCACTGTTTATTTTTGAGAAAATGTCTTCCTAATTTCCAAATCTGAATAACCATAGTTTGTTTATCAGATGTTCTTTCAAGTAAAAATGTTGTTTCATGAAAAAAATGGCTAGTTCAGATTGCAGCTCAGTCACAAGAGCATTTCCTTGAGACAATTACAATCAGTGTGCAGAAGTTCTTGATGTGTACATCCCATTTTGTCAGACAGAATATTAAAAAGATATATACTCCAGGGTTGAGATTTAATAAAATAATTATTACTGCTTATTAAGGATACTCTTAAGTAACACTGGCATTTTTCTTTTAAGTGCAAATGCTATGGTGGTAAAGAATACGATGCTTACTACTACAGTTTGGTGCTACTGCCGTGATTTGTGCTAAGGCATGAGCAGTTTTACAAACCCACCATTGTTTTTGTACCATCAGTGCAAATATCAACACAGTGAAAAAAGCAAAAAACATCTTAATATTACTATAAAAATGGTTTTGACTCTACTGGCTTCTTCAAAAAGTCTTGAGGATCCTCCTCATCCTAACCTCCCCTTGCCCCCAGGTCCATTAACAGCACTCTAAGAATTACAGATCCATTGCAATATATACTAAAGAAATTTAACTTGTAATCAACCCTTTAAAAAAGCCTTAAAATTTTTGTACAAAGAAAGAAAACTATAAGCCCAAACAGTTTCAAAATGAATTCTCTCAAGCATTTAAGGAAGAAATAACTCCAATCTTCCACAAACTTTTTCAGAAAAGAGAACAGAAGGGAAAATGTCCCAACTCATTTTACGAGGTTAGCATATCTGCAATATAGAAATCTGACAAAGATATTTACAAGAAAAGAAAATTGCTTTCTTTTGGTCTTTTCATACCAATATGCCTGATGAATGCACACAAACAAAAAGCTTGAACAAAATTTTAGCAAATAAAATCAATTTATCTATCTATCTACTAAATATGAATAGGATAATATACCATGACCAAGTGGCATTTACCACAGGAAGGCAAAGCTGATTTAATATTAAAAAAAATCAATCATGTAATTCACCACATTAAGAGAATGAACAAAAATCATATGATAATATTATTAGATGTGAAAATACATTTGACAAAATTCAATACCCATTCACAACAGAAACTCTCAGTAAACTAGGAAGCATTTCTATTCAACACTAGTAATGGAAAACCTAGCCAGTGTCATAATGCAAGAAAAAAATGACATTATTCACTGACAAATGATTGTTTACATAGAAAACCCTATAAACTTTACAAAACCACTGCCAGAACTAATAAATAAATGTAGCAAGGTTGCAGAAATCATGGTCCATAAAGAAAATGCAATCATAATTTTATATACTAGTAATATGCAATTGGAAAGTGAAATTTAAAAAAGCAATACCACTTACAATACCATAAAAATATACCAAATACTTAGGAATAAATCTAACGGAAAATGTATAAGATCACTACTCTGAATTTATAAAACATTAATGAAAAATATTAAATAAAACCTAAATCAATACCAGAGATATACCATGGTGACTGACTGGAAGACTCAATATTATTAAGATATCTATTCTGTATTTCAAACGTCATTTTTCTCAGTTTCACAATTTCCATCTGGAAATCTGTCTTGAGATTTCATATCTTTCATTCATTAAAGCATATTTTCCTTTATGTCTTTGTGCATAGTTATAATAGTCACTTTGAAATCCTTGTCTATTAATTCCATTCCATCATCTGGGCCTTCTAAGGACGGTTTTCATTGATTATCCTTTATTTTGAGGATAGGTCATGTTGTCCTACATGATGAATAATTTTACACTATATCCTGGATATTGTGAATGATATGTTGTAGAGACTGGATTATGTTGCTCCAAAGAATATGTGTGTATGTGTTTTAAGCAAGTGGCTAATTTGGCTTACCTCAAATTGCAATTCTTTCTTCCCCTCAGGGGGCTGCAGCTCAGATCTCTGTCTGTTTGCTTTAGTTGTATGGTTTGGAGTATGCCCTGCATATACATTAGTCAGGGTCAGTCAGAGATTTGGGCAAATTTTATGCAGAGAATTTAGGCTCCCCTTTTCCAGATGCCTCTTTTCTAGGGTTCCTCTCTCACTTTCCAGCAGATATGCTTGTCCTGAACTCACCCTCCAGTTCATCAAGCCGGTTGATTTTTGTGCAAGATCTATCTGCTCCATTTGGTACAAACTGTGACTCAGGTTAAAAGGCAACAAAGAAAAACAGAAAACTCACTCCTGGTAATTTCCTTCTTCTGAATGTTGATTCCTCTCCAGTATCAATCAGCTTTTGTTCACCTTTGAGTGCCTTTAGGTAGCTGTATTTTATATTTTATCCCATAGATAAATTTCAGTGCAATTCAATCCACATTTATTTTATAAGACACTGTTCCTAGGTACTTAGGTACTACCAAGAAGAAAAAGACATAGTTCCTGCTCTCAAAAAGCTCATGATCTAGAGGAGTGACTTGTTCAGTGAGTCCACAGGGAAAAGAAAGAGGTGGAAAAAAGTCCGGAATGGAGGACTTTGGAATAGGTGGTATTAACATGGGGGTTTAAAGCCTAGCAGGAACAGTGTTAGGCAGAGAGTCAAGAGGAACTAGCTTATATGATAATGATAGTGATAAAAATCATAGTAGTCTGAAGGATCAAATAATCTGGCATGAAGTTCTGAAGAAGTGAAAGAAATGCAAGCAGAGCGACAATAATGATGTAAATCAGCACTATGGATGAAAGGCAGAAAGAAAGCTTGGCCCTGAAAAACTGAGCCTGAAGATACATTATGCCATTAAAAGTCATATGCAGTCAGAAGAGAGTCAAGGCATCATGATAGTTAAGTTTTGCATTAAAATTGCACAGTGTAGGCTCTGTGAAGAAAAAAAGTCTGCTTAGGAAATGCATTTAATGAATGATTGAGAACTACTTTCAATAGTGAAGAAGTAAAAGTCAAATTGCATTTACATATAAATACTGAATGAGTCTATTAACAAGTTAATCTAAAAGGTAAATTACAAATTAACTATAACTGCTAATAACTGTTGGTAACTGTTGACTGGGAACACTGATAGTTAGCCAAATGAAATTTGTGCCTAACATTATTTAAGTAGAATTAGTTAGATGGACCTGCCATGAGTTCATGCTCATGGTGACAGGTGCTTTGACTCAGAGTATTTATGTGTTGGAATAAGATTTTAAAATTATCTCTAAAAACTCTGATAGTAGAGAAACTAAATTTTTTGACCTTTTTTTTTTGAGATAAGATGATACTGTTTTCTACTTGCCTGTTTTGAACCTATGGAGTCACATTGAGATAGTTTTTCTGCAGGAAGAGTTAAAGTACAACAGGAACAGTATTGGACATACTGAAAAGCTCAGAAATAATCTGAAAAAACTATGTGAACTTTTGACAACCTACATGCTAGGTCAAAAGCACAGAACTATATGAAGTTTAAGTGCAAGCTGATCTTCCTGCTTGGGAACAGGGTGAAAGGGCTTAAAAACCTTTAAATATTTTGTTTATTTGAGAGGATGAAAGGCTCCTGGGAAAGGATTAAAGAAATAATCCAAGAAAGAAGGCAAAAAGAAACAAAAGGTTTTGGGTGCTAGAAAGGAATCAAAACCAATGCAAAGGCTGGGTTAGTGAGAGAATTCTGGAGTGGCGGAGGCCCAGTACCCGTGGATCCACACCACAGGTTCTGAACTGGACCACCCTCAGAACAGGAGGCAGCAGCTTAGAGGTGGGATTGAGGACAAGATTGCTTGGTTCAAATCGTTGCTCTATCGCCAAAAGCAACATATTTAACCTCTCTGTGTCTTGGTTTCCTCTGCTGTGAACTGAGAGTAAAAATCAATCCCAGCCTTCACACATACTATTGGTCCAAGAATTAAATGCAATAATCCATGTAAAGCGTTTAGCACAATGTCTGGCATACATAATATATGTTCAATAAATGTTAGTTGCTATTATTAACATTCTTCCCATGGAAAGCGAACCCAAACTTTTTGGGGGAAAAGGCCAATAAGGTACTAAGGAATAGGTATTACTTCTGAGAAAGAAGAGAGGCAAAGTAGTGTTTGTAATACCCTTACCAAGTATTGCGTCCATGTGGGATAGCCTGGGTGATAAATGAGGGGAACCAAACTAGTGGATCCACAAAAGGACTTCAGAGTCACTCAGCTGTGTAAGCAGGAGAGCAAAGTCCATTTGCCAGTCTTACCCACCAGAGACAGCTGCTGCACGGTGGCCCCTGATGAGGGAACTTCCTCATGATAGAAGCCTGCTGCTCCAAGCCAAGCCAGCTAATGTGGGCAGGGTACTGGCTCCTGTGGGGCAGTGGTGGGGTTTACTAATAATGCTGATTACCAGGGAGCGGCAACTGTTCAGGCACTGGATGTGAACACTGATGAATGGGGAAGATTATCACAATCCTCCTCCCACAACCAAGCCTAGGTTACCAGCAGTGACTACACTCCCTTTCACTTTTTCAAAATGAAATGAAATGAACAAAATTCTTTAAGGAGCAAAAGCATTATATTCTCAATGACTCAAACCTGAGAAACACAAAAAGAAAGGCATAAAACAAAATTCACCCATGATCCAACAACTAAAGTCGTCTACTATAAATATTTTGTCAACATTTTGATGTATATTCTTTCTCTGTGTGTATTTCCCTTATACAGAGTGATTCTGTATTGTCTGCTTTATAGCCTGCATTTTTCATCTGGCAATAAGTTATGAACATTTCCCCACATGATAATATTGGTTTTTGGCAGCTCTTATTCCATTGTTAACTTCTATTACACTTAAAGTCAACCTAAACCCTTAAGCCTTCTTCACACTTGAATTTTTGAACTCATGTGAAGGGCTCTATGTTTTTGTCTATTAAATTCCATGAAATTAGGTTCATCATTCTAGCCTGTTTAAATCATTTTGAATCCTGATTGTCATTCAAAGTATTCACTATTCCATGGAATTCCTACTTCATGTCACCTGAAAACAGGATTCATATTTCTTCTACATATATGGGTGCCTAGCATATAGTGGGCATCTAAATAAATATGAATGGATAAGTGAATTCACTGATAAAAATGGTAAACTAGTGAGCCAACGACAGAGTCCCAAAGACTTAATTCTCAAACTTACACTGATTCATTGTTTGGGTACAGATGCCCATTCAGTTACCAAATATTCTTAATGACAGTGTTACCACATTCACATTTCTCTTCTGTGCTCACCAGATTTCATTACGCCTTGCTGAGACCCAGTGACAGCAATTCTTTCTGTCCCCTGGTCTTCTCTTACTAAAGTAATTCCCATGAAGGGAAAAGAAGTTAGTCTAGCATGACTTATTTTTTTCATGAATCAATGCTGGGGCTTAAGTTATTCCCTTTTCCTTCTCTAAGGACTGCCAACTCATTGGTTTGCTAATCTGTTAGATTTTGGCCTGAAATTGACATCTCAATTATCACTTTATATCTTCAATGTCTAACTTATTTTCTATCTCTTCCTTTCCTTTCCCAGTGTATGAGTTCCTTCTTTGTGCATTAAATCATACACTGAATCACTATCATAATCACTACAAACATAAAACAGAAATTAATAATCATAAGAACTGCCCTTCTTTGGACATAGTAATTTAATAGAGAAAATAAGATTGATTCAATAGCTTGACTCTTGTGACTTTCATTTTCCCTGATGAATAAAGGGTTTGGATAGGACAAAGATGTGCTTTGAAAACTAAGAATCTAAATAAGAAGGAAACTGCATATTATAATAATTAGCACTCAAAAAATAAATCTGCCACCTTTTGTTTACTACACATCTTAAAAGAGAAGCTGAAGGGGAAAGTAGGACAACAACTTAGAATAAGGTGGCTCAGTCAATAAGGGCTGAAAAAAAACATGCAAGTATCAAAATAGATTAAGAACATGAGCAGGATTCAAATAAGATATCTAATTCGAAATACAGAATTACAAACAATTGAGGAGAGGCTTCTGATTATTCATTCAATAAGCAGAGATATAGAAAAGGAAAAAGCAGCAGTAGTGATGAAGGGAAGATGTCTGAGTAGGATATTTTGGCCAACTTTATTTTGATTTTATTAAATAACTGGGTGACAATGACATAATGGGGAGAACACACTGAGGTATTGTGTCAAAAGCTAGGAGCTGATATGCCTGTCCTTTAAGAGTACAGTGAGATCCCAGCCAGTTGGATTTGACAATGGATACAGAATGTGAACCAGACTTCTGCTGTCTCCACACCCCTACCACTCCATGATCGATGGAATGGTCCCCAGGAGGAGGAAATAAGGACAAAGTTGGATTTCTTAGTACATCTGGCAGAGACTCTGGGAGCAAGCTTTATGGAACACAAAGTTGGATGTAAAACCAAATCTTTCAAAAGGTTAAGTTCACAGCACTGTTCTAGAAGGCAACTTAGGATTCTGGGAATCAGCCAGTTATGTAGATACAGACTCCTTGCTCCTTTATCTATTAGTAGTCTGGATCTGAAAAGACAGATTGATCCTCAGCCTTATGAACAAGAAATGTCTTTGATCCAGCTCTTTATTTTGGCATAACCAACATACCACATGAAGCCTGAAAAATGTAGCTGTGAACTAAAAAAGAAGTGAGCAAAGAATGACCTTTAAGAAAGCCAAAGGAGAACTCCCTGACACGAGTTCATTCAACAATGAAGACTGAGTCCGGCTCAACAGGATTTCTATCAAATCGAGGGAAAAGTCTGAGGCCTTTGTGACAGTAACATAGGTCCACACAAGCACAGCTGGCCCTTGTAAAGCTGGACCACCATCACCTGGTTTTCACACCCTGCAAAGGCAAGCCAGGAAAAGTTTTTAGAGTGAAAGTCAATGTGCAGATTGTCTAGGGCAGCTGTCATGCCAGTTTCCAAGAACTTCTACACTGAATTGTAGCTGGGTTCAAACTTAGTGCACATAAACAGCTTGCAAAGTGTCACAAATTTAGAATTCCTGCCCCAT
This sequence comes from Daubentonia madagascariensis, assembly GCA_023783475.1. NCBI lineage: Eukaryota > Metazoa > Chordata > Mammalia > Primates > Daubentoniidae > Daubentonia > Daubentonia madagascariensis. The sequence goes on along the minus strand of JAKFHU010000485.1, from coordinate 35,869,105 downwards.
CACATCAGTTAGGCCCCCTTCATTTCTCCTCTTTTCCCCAGGAAGCAAAACATCAGGCAACTTGGAACAGTCAAGTCTACAGCTTTTCTGGCTCTAGTAACCTGCCTCTGCCCCCTTTCTTCAATTGGCCAAGGGAAATAGGAGACAATTCCAAAACTCCAACTTTTTTTTTTTTAAATCTTCTCCACCTGTCCTTTTTCTTTCTTTATAAATAAAGATGTTTTTATAAAACAGGGAAAATACTGGGGAAATCACAAGAAAGGAGTTGTTTTTTTTTTTTTTTAAAGTAACAGGGCCAAAGGGAAGAAAATAAAATGTTTACTATGGTCAAGCCTTTTTCTTATTGCAGTATATACATGAACTACTTCTTAGGAGTCCATTCCCAAACTACCTTCAACACACAATCTACGGGAACAATTCGCCGTCATGCTCGGAACTGTTCTCTTATTAATCAAGTCAATGGCATAGCTACAGTAGTACATGCCTCTGTTATGCCAAGACAAGACTACTGATATTTGTTTGAGATTAGTTAGAGGAGCTAGTCCAAAGTCACTGCGGGCATGAAATGTAGACACCTGTGTCTGATAGGATCAGACCATTGAAAATGCATTGCCCTGTCCTCAGCTGCTTGCACTGAATGCCACTTCATCACCAGCTCACTGTTCTATGCTATGCCCCAAGCATGGTCAGGACCCACCAGCAATCTCTGTGTTAAGCAGCCCATTAGGTGATTCTGACACTAAGGAGAATCACTGGCAGAGTGGTTAAGAGCATGGATTCTGCCACCATATTGCTTGGACTTGAATCCTGACTGCTATTCACCAACTGTGTCATCTTGAGAAAGTCATTTCATTTCATTTCTTTCTTTCTTTTCTTTTCTCCTTTTTCCTTTTTTTTTTTAGATAGGGTCTCGCTCTGTTGCTGGGGCTAGAGTGCAGTGGTGTCATCGTAGCTCACTGCAACCTCAAACTCCTGGGCTCAAGCCATCCTCCTGCCTCAGCCTCCTGAGTAGCTGGGACTACAGGCACGTGCCACCACGCCTGGCTAATTTTTCTATTTTTTGGTAGAGACAGGGTCTCACTGTGTTGCTCAGGTTGGTCTTGAACTCCTGGCCTCAAGCAATCCTCCCACCTTGGCCTCCCAAAGTGCTGGGATTAGAGGCGTGGGCCACCACAATCGGCCCTCATTTCAATTCTCTATGCTTAGTTTCTTCATCTGTAAAACGGAGATGATAATAGTACTTACCTCATAGAGTAGCTGTGAACACTAAGTCAGTTAATACACGCAAAGCTTTTACAACAGCTGCTGGTACACAGTAAAAGTTAGCTATTAAATGCATTAAGGTACGTAAGGCATTTAGTTACTATTAGCTACTATTATTTCTTATTTCTTATTTATGATCTTATTTTTGAGGTTCAATGGGACATAATCCAAATTTCTCACAAACCAATATTCCTAAATGGTTAATCTGTGCCTGCTTGGTATACAGAAGCTAATCAGATTTGATATGACTGTGATAAAAATAGGAGTACAGAATTTGTATCGTAGGGATTGAATCCAACATAATTCTTTACCTCTAGAGCTCAAAATTCAGACATCACACTTGCCAATAAAATGCATGATTCATCTCTATGCCTGTCTTATGGCCTAATTCCCCACACACTGAGTCCGTAAGTGGCATGGAGACTAACAGGGATATCTTTTATTATCTCTTCTTCTTCTTTATATCTTTTTCATGATATCATGGTTCCCTTCTAAAATACCATAGCTATAAACCATATATGCTTGCTAAACCATAGCTAAAATAACAGATCACAGCTATAAGACACGTTAACCAACACTGTATGATCAGGCCATTGTAAAAAACCAAGAGGACCAAAAAATCCACAATTTCCATCCTCTAGAGTCACAAGATTTCCCTTATATAATTCCCCACCATCTAAAACAGCCATCCTAATTTGCCTGACCTGCTAGTTCAAATCTGTGAAAAAAATTAAGTTATATCCAGGACAGTCAGGATACAAAGCAAGTAGACATTTAATCTAAATTATAAATATTAATACAGCCATATATTTATAGTTAGCTTCTTCAGGCTCTTGATGTTTTCTGCCCACATGTAAAGCCTCTCCATGACATTGGTCTCTGGCAAAAGTAAAAAACTGTACAAATACATAGACTATGGTAAAGATATTTGTAATGTTGAACTGTACTGTTCCAGCTACTTAATTTTTCTTCATTTTTGTTCACAGGAAGTTTGCTTCATATATTACACCAGTGATGGTTTATTTTCAGAAATATTTCCATCTCTCCTTTGAACATTATTATCAATAAATAGGTCTAGACTGGTCTGGGATGCCATTGTGGAAAGACTGGTACTGATTTTTTTTCCTCTCTCTAAAAGTAGGGAAGTTAAAGTAAGGAAAAAAGCATGAGCTTTACTTCAGAAAGAGCTGGACTCAAATTCCTGCACCATTGGTTATGTGATTTGTGACCATGGACAAATGGTAACATCTCTAAGACTATTTCATCATTTATGCATGAGGAAAACAATGCCCATGTTATAGTCATGTTTTCAGGAAAAAACAGGATAAATCATACAAAGCACACGATCTGGCATGAACTGGGCACTCAATAAATGTTAGTCCCCTTTTCCTTTTGTTCTCGTCTTTAACAAATGACAGAACAGAATCTTACCATTTCAAAATAAGGGAGAAATACATATGAATTAACATCAATTAACATAAGTGTAAGGTACTCCAAACAATATAAAAACTAATTTAAAGATTAAAAACATGCTGACTATAAAAATGTGTAAGTACTAAAAAGTGTAAAGGAGAAAAAATTCACCCACAGTGCCATTCTGAACCCACGGTGAGTACTTTGGCATGTTTCATTCTAATCTTGTGCCAGTACACATTGTTTGAGTATGCTATTCTGCTTTTATCATTTAATATTAATGTCAACATATAATGGATATATTTATGTATTTTTAAAATATGTGCACACTTTTTTAAATTAAGAAAAAAGCTCCTGCTACCCCCTAAACTCTGTGTGTCACTATGCTTGGAATAGGACACTAGCTTTAGAAAACAATTTGCTATGAAGGAAAATCAAGGAAGGCTTCAAAGTAGAAAAGACATTTTACCTGGGTCTGAAAAGATGACCAGCAATTTGCCAACTGAAAAGGAAACTGCAGGCAGAAGAATAGTATATAAAAGCAGGGAACAATAGGAAAGCCATTGGGGCTGAATGGAGGGAGTTGCAGAAGGTGGAGAGATGCTGTAATAAAGTTGGTTAAGACACAGATCTCTCACATATTCAGAAATAGAAATGTGACTGGTCAAAACTTCCATTTAAGCAAAGCACAGCACAACAGCTTTAATTGGAATCACTCATGCGCTTACAATGAAGCTGCAATGAAAAGGCTAAAAAAAGTTAAGGTTTGGGGAATGCAAAGGGCACGAGTGAGCGCGACTTAGAGTGGCCAAGAATGGAGACACCCACGTCTCACCACCACTACCATTAGTGTTAGGGCTTTCTAAATGCCTGACTCCAAGTGGAGCTCTTTACATGCCTTACCTTGTTGGCCTTCATAGCAACCCCTTAAGACAGGTATTATTCCATTTTAAAGATGAGGAAACTGAGGCGTAGGTTAAATGATTTCTGCAAGTACACACACAGAGTAAGTGAAAGAGCTGCTTTTGAACCTAAGTCTGTATGTCTCCACAGTTATGAGGAACAGAAAATTATTACTAGAACCTAAAATAGCCATACTAAAGATTTTCTAACCAACTATTATTGCTATAGGCTTTTGTTTTAGAAATACTAAACTCATCCAAAGATCCACACAAATATGTTCAACTGATTTTTGACAAAGTTGCAGAACCAATACAATGGAGGAACAATAACCTTTTTAAGCCATTTGTTTGTTGACAAACTTTGTTGGAGCAATTTTACATATATAGGCAAAAAATGAACCTCAACCTAAACCTCAGAACTCATACAGAAATTAACTCAGAATGGATCATACACTTAAATGTAAAACGAAAAACTGTATAATAACCCCAAAGATCTCACTTCAAACAAAAGAGATATTTCAGTTTTAGTTTTAGCTCTATGCAATATGAGGATCATGAAGAAGAGAAAAAGAGCCAGGCACTGGGCTAAATGTTTTGCAGGCTTTATCTCACTTAAACCTTGCCTTATGTTACAGAAGAGGAAACTGAGGCACAGAGAGGTTAAGTAGCCTGCTCAACTAACTGCCTGCCCTATTGCTACCACTGCCCTATACTTGGTGGTGGCCCTTCTGAAAAGGGAAATTGTTGACACAAAAAATAAGATTTCTTTTCTTTTTTGTATAAGATGGACTTTAAAAAGGTGCCTGAACAAGTGTAAATCTAGATGGATGTGAAGATCCAGCTGAAAAAGGAACTGCATTTAGTAACCCCCTTTGTTCTCCCTCCTGGGATGAATGGTCTTAGGCCAAGAGGCAGTGCCTGCCCTTGACCAGCTGGAAGTCATAAGGTCAGAAACAGCCCCTCAGCTCAGAATAGTATTTATATCTCAATTCCACAGTGGCAAGAGTGGACTTCCAAGAGAAACAAAGGGCCAAGCCTCCATATAAGCGCACACATTTCCATACTAGCATCTAAGAGGCCTTCAGACTAGAGGGTTTTCAAGTGATGGGATTATTACTGATGGAGAAAGACTGCCTGTCACAGGAGGTTCTCAACTCCTTTTAAGTTCCCCTCAAGACAGCAAGGGGAGAAGATATAGTCACCCAAACCTAGTAAGCTATTGGTTAACTAGGCCTCTTATTAGTCTCAGAAGAGAAATTTAGGCATAGTGCAACAAGGTGTTTTAGCAAGCAGGTGTTTTCCGTTATAATATTTGCCCCCATCTTCCTTCTTTTTGCCATGGTGGCAAGAGGGACACAGAAATTCTCCATGCACCAGGACTTCTTCAAAGTGGACACCACCTCTGATGCTGACTTGGAGGAATTGTCCAGGTATGGAAGGGTTAAGGCGTGTCCTGTACTGTCAGCCCTCAATTATCACTTGGAAAAGCCTCAGGGTTTACAGGAAGAGTGTGAGAATGCTGTAGCTTTCCCAGCCAACATTTGGTTTCCCATTACCGTGAATAATCTCCTTCCTCCCTCCTTTCCCCAACCCCCACTCTTTTTCTACTTTTTCCACATTTTATATTAAAACTACATCAAACACTCTTCTTCTTTTATAATATTTTCCTTAAGCTTCCTTCACTCACTTTGCTGGGTTCTATGACTTTTTCTGGTTATTCATTACTTAGGGAGGGGGGAAGATCAGGCTCCTTGGGTGAAATCAATCAAAAAAAAAAAAAAAAAAAAAAGAAAAAAACCAGGAGAGAAAGACCTGAGCAGTGTCGGGAAAGCCGAACTTGACTCATAGGGATTCTTTGTAGTCTTAAGTGCCATTAAGAAAAGAAAGAGCCCTCTGAGACCCCTCTACCCTCTTGCTTCTTGGGGCCATCTCAGTTGTACTCCTGTCCAAAACAAAGCACCCCTAAAGTTATATATCTGAAGACAGGGTCTATTCCCCATTTCATCATCAGTAAAAATGAGAGAGTATCTGTATAAAAGGTATAAGTGATAGTCCAGAGGAATGGATAGAAAGACCAGTGGTATGCATATTGGCAAGGGTGTGGGAAAAAGGGCATGCTTCTGTACTCCAGACTGGAGAATATTTTGGGATAGGCTTTTTGGATGTCAATTTGACAGTATCTGTAAAAATTCAAAGTGAACATATTATTTGATCCAACAAACTCCACTTCTAGGAATTTACCCTCTAGAAATACTTGCATATGTGCACAAACATATATGTACAAGGTGTTCACTGCTGATGCCTCAATTGCACACAACTTAGTGCCCCATAGTAGGAGAAGGGCAAAATAAACTACGGTACATTCATACTCTGGAAAACTACATAGTGGTTAAAAATATTTAAGTAAGTTGATATGAACAGACTGAAAAAACATGGAGACATATCAGGATAGAAAAATATCACAGAAAAATACATGAAAAAATATACAAATCAACATTTTAACCGCAGCTACCTCTGAGAAGACTTTACCTCCTTGTACCTCATATATATTTGTTAGATTATTGTATGATGTGGCTACATGTGTGTATTGTGCAACTAATTTTTTTAAAGTATGGACATAAATATTACAGTCTCTAGAAAATAAGAAAAAATAAGTATAAATATCCCCCCCGCCCCATCCCCCAGTTTGTAGCCCTGTGTAAACTGTCCTAAAATGGAAGAAATCTGAAACTCAGAACATTTCTTAACTTCTCAACATGTACCAAGTCAGACTTAGGGAAGTAGAGAGTATGGAAAATTCTTGAGGGAATCCCCCAGAAAGTCAGACCAGATGACAGAGAAATAGATAAACAGGAGAGAAGAAAATGATGACTCTTAGAGGCCCAGAAGTTCCCAAGGTCACAGCCATGGTAGTGAAAACAGTGAACACTGATCTAACCAAAAACTGTACTCTAAGTTTACTGCAAGGATGGGAGGAAGGGCAGCATATGTGTGGGTGTGCATGGGCACAGCAGTAGGCCGGAGGAAGTATAGTACAAGACCACTAAATCTCCAGCTTCGGACAAGACGTTAAGAGACAATATGTAAAATAAAAAACCCAAAAATGGGAGAATAAACATATGATTTAGAAATGAAGGTAAATAACAGAAGAAATAGCTAAAAGAAAGTTGAAAGCAGTTACCTCTGCTTGGAAATAAGGGCATGGAAATAAGGTTGGGTAGCAGTGGGGAGAGAAGGGGCAAGGGATTCCCATTTTTATTACAAACCTTATAGAATTACTTAACGTTTAAAACTATGTACCTGGATTATTGTGGGAGCCAGCCTTCAAGATGGCCCCCAATGACCCCCACCTCCTAGTATGTATACCCTTGTCTAGTCCCCTCCATACTGAATAGAGCTGGCCCATGTAAACAATAGGATGTCACAAAAATGACAGTGTGTCCAAAAGACCCAAACATAAGAGCCAAAACTATTAAGACTATTATTAGAAGAACATATAGGGCAAAAGCTTCATGATACCAGATTTGGCAGTGATTTCTTGGATGTGACACCAAAGGCACAGGCAACAAAAGAAAAAATAGACAAATTGGACTTCATCAGAATTAAAACTTTTGTATATCAAAGATTACATTGTCAACAGAGTACAAAGGCAACCCATGGAATGGGGAAAAATATTTGCAAATCATCTATCTGGTAAGGAATTAACACCAAGAATATATAGAGAACTCCTAAAACTCAACAACAACAAAAAAAACAACCCAATTAATAAATGGGCAAGAAACTTGAATAGACATTTCTCCAAAGAAGATATACAAACTGTCAATAAGCACATGAAAAGATACTCAATATCATCAGGGAAATGCAAATCAATTCCTAAACATTAGGGAAATGCAAACCAAAACTACAATGAGATTTCAACTCATACCTATTAGGATGACTACTATCAAAAAGAAAAGAAGTGATGAGGATGTGGCAAAATTGAAACCCTTGTGAACTGTTAATGGGAATGTAAAATGGTGCAGCAGTTATGGAAAACAGTATGGTGGTTCCTCGAAAATTTAAAAATGGAATTACCCTTCCTCTCCAAGAAAACACCAAATGGCAGATGATGCCAGTGCTGTGGGAGGGCCTGAAGGACAAGGAGGAGGCTGAGACAGCTTCCACAGAGGGTTGGCAGTGGTATCTGGGGCCGGGGTTGCAGCTGTGCTCTGGGCCCAGGCCTGTGAAGCTCACAGAGGCATTGCCTCGTGATGTTGGAGCAGACCATGAGGCTGGTGTGGCACAGACAGGGCCACAGCTGCTACTAATGGCCAGTATTGATGACTGCTATACCTCGGCCAGGGGTTGCACTGCCCCTCTGAACAACTTTGGCAAGGCCACCTTTGATGCCATCTCTAAGATCTTCAGCTGTCTGACCTCCAGTCTCTGGAAGCAGACAGTGTTCACCAAGTCTCCCTATCAGGAATTCACTGACAATCTAGTAAAGACCCACACCAGAGCCTTCATGCAGAGGACCCAGGTTCCAGCTCTGATTACCATGTAGTGTTTTAAGAAAAATAAAGTGGATTAACTAAGCCTGAAAAAAATAGGATTCCCATATAATCCAATAATTCCATTTCTGGGAATATACCCAAAAGAATTGAAAGCAGGGACATGAACATCTATCAGTACACCCATGTTCATAGCAGCATTATCACAATAGCCACAAGGCAGAAGTAACTCTAGTATCCATCCACGGATGAGTGAGTAAACAAATGTGGTAAATACATACAATGGAATATTATTCAGCCTTAAAAAGGAAGGAAGTTCTGACACATGGATGAACCCTGAAGACTTTATGCTTCAGGGTTTATTGTGAGCAGACATTATGCTAAGTGAAATAAACCCATCACGAAAAGACAAATACTGTATGATTCCACTAATACAAGGTACCTAGAGTAGTCAAAATTATAGAGACAGACATAGAATGGTAATTGCCAGGGGCTGGGAGTAGGGAAGAATGGGGAGTTGTTTTAGTTTAACAAGATGGAAAGAATTATGGCAGTGGATGATGGTATCAGCTTCACAACAATGCGAATGTATTTAATACCACTGAACTGCGCCCTTAAAAATGGTTAATATGATAAATTTTATGTTGTATTTTCCCACAATTTAAAAAATAATTTAAAAACATGACAGTATGTGACTTCCAAGGCTAGATCATAAAAGACAGTGTAACTTCTGTCCTACTCTCTGTTGAATCACTCATTCTGAGGAACCCAGCTGCCATGTCATGAGGTCATGAAGGCAGCCTGGTGGAGACGTCCATGTAGCAAGGAACTGAGGCCTCCTGCCGACAGCCAGTATGAACTCATCATCCGTGTGAGAGTTAACCATCCCAGAAGTGGATCCTCCAGCCTCAGGCAAGCCTTCAGTAACTGCAGCCCTGTTGGCTGACATCTTTATTTTTTAGAGATAGGGTTTCAGTATGTTGCCCAGGTTGGTCTTGAACTCCTCCTGAGCTCAAGCGATCCTACCTCAGCCTCAGAAGGGACTACAGGCATGTGCCACCACACCTGGCTTTTTGGCTGATATCTTAACTACAATGTCACGAGAGAACCTGAGCCAGAACCACCCAGCTAAGCTGCTCCTCCTGACCCACAGAAACCAAGGTAATAAATGTTTATTGTTTTAAGCTGCTGAATGTTGGGATAATTTGTTTTACAGCAATAGATAACTAATGCAATTACCTTGATAAATTTTAAAAGGGAAAAAATTAGCTTTGAAGTATTATAATATCATAGTGGCCTGCTATCCTGCCCTAGCACAATTTAGGGCAAATTATCGTGGTCTGTTGCTGGATTACAAGGCATCTCTTCACTGAATCCTTAGGAAAGAGGGTCTCTCAACTATTCTGTACAGAGAAAACTTCACAAGTGTGTAATATTTGATCAATATGTAAAATATATTTAACTACATATTTTAATACAGTGTTATAGCATCTGTTTGTCAGATGAAATGCTGAGCTGGTTGGCTCTTATGGCATGGTATAGGGCAGACTATATTTGCAATATATAAGAAAGGAAAAGTAACATCAAGCTGGTGCCAAATATAGATTGTGTATTTATTATAATATGAAAAAACTTTTCCTTGTGAATATATTAGACCCTAGTCAGGGCAGGAAATAAACAGTACTACTTAAAGAGCTACATGGTTCTAAAGGATGACCAAGTGAGGAGTATAACAGTAGATACCTTAATGGACACTGGGAAACAATGCTCTACTTTAATACTGATGCCACCAGGTATAATTCACTGGGTTGAGTATCGTCAAGCTTTTTAATCCCTTCAACTGTGTTGATCAAAGTTCTAGTGTGTTACACATACAAAAAGGGTGACAAATGCTGCCATAGCAGGTTTTAGACCAGCTAAGTGTTAGGGTTCCTTACTAGAGGAAGCGAAAGCTCAAATTCTAGTGATGGTAAGCATGCTGAGTTGTGGTTCTGATTAAAGGAGAAAGTCCTGACCTGATCCATCTATAGAAAAAATAATTTTTTAAAAATGATGGTGTGTGACTTCTTGTGGTGCTAAAGATAGACATTACCTAAGAAGCTGCCCAGGTGGAAGTGTGGTCTGTGATTTGGGACCTAGGTACATATTTAAATTCTTTTGGTATACATTAAATTAGCAGATACTATGTGTCAGCCACTGTATTAAGGGATACAAGTATAAAGATGTTTAGGTCATGACCTCAAAGGAGGTGGTAGAGGAAAGACAGGAAAATCTAATTATAACACAATGCATTATAAATGCTATAGCTACAGGAAAGTAGGCTTCCTCTGCCTGAGATGGTAGTAGAAGGTACAGAGAGTAAGGTGCAGAATTGGGCTGGATCCAGAATGGCAAAAAAAGTTTGCCAGATATGAATGGGGAGGGGAAAGACAGAGGTATAAAGGTATAAAAGTGGTATAAAGTGGTATAAACACAAATGTCTTTATACCTAAAAAAAACAAACTCCCCTGACTTCTTCATTTGACATTAATTAAATGCACACATAATGGGATAAAATACCTTTAGCATGACACACCAGGTACTTTAACTTTTCAACTTTCCCACCTTATCCCCAACCACTCCCCTACTTGTACATGATTCTCCCACAACACTGCATTTCAGGTGTGCTCTGCCACTCCTCCCTGCCTTCCCACAATTCTCTGCATTTTCATCTAGTAAAAAAACAATAATTCACCCTCTACAGAATCTTCCCTGGTCTTCCTCTGATTTAGCTTGTTCCTCTAGGTCCCAACATGTCTTTATGGCATGTTTTTTGTACTGTGACTATTCTTTACAGTGACTATTTCTTACTCACTGGACTAACCATTAAGGCAGTGAGTTTGTTATACTGGTCTTTGTACACCCAGAGCCTGGCAACATCATGGTCATGCAATGTTTGTTAAATGAACAAATGGATGAATAAATGAACATTCCTCTTTCTGGGATAGTCCTATGATCCACATGAAGAAAGGAAACTAGAACAAATAACCCTGTGAGGAGTTAGAGAGATCAGATGGAAAATTCATCAGGCAGAGAACTAGAAGCCCTGGGTTGCAGCCCTTACTTTATCACTAGGTAGGCATGACAATTTGCAAAATCTACTTAACTTCTCTGGGTCTCAATTTTTAACATCTCTAAAACAGGGTATGGATAGATGACATGGAGAGGTTTACAATAATTCCTATTTACTCAGCACTTTACAGCAGGCATTATATATAGTAAAATTGCTTTTCTTATGCCATTTAATTTTCATTTGCCCCTTAGAATATCCCTAGGAAGTAGACATTTAATCCCCAAGTTAGAGATAAGAATATTAGGTTCAAAGCACTTGCCCTAGATGAAATAGCTAGTAAGTGGCTAAAAAATGAGGAATCCAAATTGGCCCATCTCTAAAATACATGTTCTCAAACACTAGGTCATAATATTTAAATGTGAGATCTTAGAGATTTTAAAATAAAAGAATCTGGAGTTCCTCAAGCCAACTGAGTGAGACTGAATTGGTGATTGGTACTAAAAATGGCAATGCTTATTTATCCTACTCCTCTCTGAGAGGGAGATGCCCTAAGGTGATGGGGACTGGGTGACAGGAGTGTGAAGATGCACCAAACAGTAGAGTCTTGAAGTAGGGAACAGCCTTTCTGGATGAAAGGTTAGAACTCAGAGAAAGAAAGAAAATGCAGGATGAGATGACATGGAAGAGGGAGAAGGGAGGCTGGGGAGACAGGCTGGCAGAAAAGTAAGGACAGGGAGAGGAAAACAGGAAGGGAAGCTGAGCCGTGCTGACAAAGGTGTGGGGTGTGGCTAAGAACGATGAAGGGACCCAATGCTCCAATGGGCAGGGCTGCAGGACGCAGGTGGCCACACGGAGAAGAGACTGGTCTACCACCAAGATAGTAATTCCAACTGAAACTGGGAAATGGATGGACAGTCTTGCTGCTCTAAGAACAGAGGGGGTTAAAAGAGAGAGCTCAGCCTGGGCCTGACAGGAGAAGAAGGGGGAGACTTAAGAAAACAAGGACTCCACAGGTCTGGAAGGAGGAGCTTGCAGACCGAAAGAGAAGCGATGACAGAGAGTGCCTGGAATGGACCATTTAATGCTTTAAACCTGTGCCAAGCTAACTGAGCAATGTGAGACCGAACTGGTGACTTACCTCAACTCTGGGAGAGATTAGTCTGTGTACATCGGCAGCGGAAACAAACATTACTATTTCATAGTGATAAGTATTATTAATACTGAAAATACCTAATCGTGTGTAGTCCTTTACAGTTTACAAAGCACGTTCACGTATATGATCTCATCTAACTCCCATGACAATCAGGCATCACCACATTCCACATGGCAAAATCAGGCTTCAGTTCTCTCAAATGATTTGCCCCAACTAAGGAAGTCCCAGGTGGACCTGGGGCTGGCACCTAGGTCTTCCCATTCCTGGTCCAGGGTTCTTTGTGTAGAAATAAAATACAGCCTTTGCCTTTAGAAGACTTATATCTCAGGAGAGAAAAAACAAAGGCATAGAAAGGTAGTAAAGTACACAAGGAACATACACTAAACTCCAAAAGAATGGAGTTCAGAGGATGGAGCAAATTTGGAGGCAGCTGGAAAAGGCTTGAGGTGACTGCAGACAGGACAAGAGGGAGGGATTACTAAGCAGGAAGGCGAGGAGAAGGGAAAGCAAGGAGTAGGGAAAGCAAGAGGGTGGGCTTTAAAGGGGTATTCTACCTTCCTAGCCCCTCCCCTCCAGAACAGCATCTGCAAGGGCAATCATTTAATAAATATTTAACACTGACATTGTGCTACATGCCAAGGGGCCGATGGTGAACAAGACATTTGCTCCAAGACCAGCAGTATCAGGGTTACTTGCTGGGGGAGGGAGGGAGCAGAGGGGGGGACAGGCGGTGGCAGTGTCATATGTTCTTTTGGGGAAAAAGAAGTTCTATTCTCAAGAGTGATACCCCAATTTATCACAGAAATGTGGGACCTCCAGTTTTTCAAACCTTCCTAAACAGAAGAGGACTCTGCCTCTCCTTTGGTAGGTGATCAGAAAGGGACAGAGCTGAAAAGAAGACATTAAAGTGGCTATTTCATAGCAGAATCATAATAAAAAGAAAAACCAAGAGGGTTATGTTTAGCTCCTTACTCCACAATTTTATGTTTGCCCTCTCAACAGTCAAGCTCCATTGTGTATACTATGCACATACAGTAAAGAAAAAATGTGATATGAGAACACAGGGAGGGAGTTCTGCAAAGTGCTGAAACAGCATACCTGGCAGCTGCTAAAACAAAACTTCAAAGATTTGGCTTCTTTGAAAAGCCATCAGGCAGGATCCCACCCACTCCCCCTGCTAGCCACAGCTTCCCTGGGAGCTAGTACACGTAACCACTTCCGCATGTTTGGCTCTGTTCCCCAGGGTTGGAGCAACTCTAGAAGCCATGTCAGAACCGCCAGCCAGGCAGGTGGGGGACAGGGGAGTGGGGGGAGGGTAGGGAAGCAAGACCTCCCCGAACATCTAGCCATAGACATATCTCAGATATTAAGAAGATAATGCTCGGATCTGCTTAAAAAAACTCTTCCTCTTACTTGGCCCTGCTCTGATTGGTTAGACACTAGTAATACAGAAGCTTTGGCTTTTTGAGATTCTCAAAACATTAGAATATGCCCCTCCCAGCACTACAAATTAGTTCAAGAACAGCATCTGTAGTAAATCTCTAGATCTAAACAACAAAAGATCCTAAGAGGATAATCAAGAATATGCCTTTGTTAGAAAATAATTCCTTTTTATTTTTTAATCTACCGACCAAGTTTGGGTCTTTATTACATCTTCTTGGTCAACTATCTAGTCCTGTGCTGTCCAATAGGGTATCTAGGAGCCACATATGATTTTTGAGCATTTGACTTATAGTTAATATGACTGAGAAACTGAATTTTTCATTTTAATTAATTTAAATTGAAACATCCACACGTGGCTCATGGCTACCATATTGCACAGCTCTGGTCTAGTCATTCATTCACCAAACATTCACTAAGCACTTTGTGTAGGGCACTGTAAGGATACAAAGATGTGTAAGACTTGGTCTCTGCCCTCAAAAAGCTTACCATCTAATCTGGGTAGTAAGACAAGGACACAAACCACCATAATATAAGCAGGAGTGGTAAGTGTCACAGCAGAGATAAATAAAGGATATCACAACTTGGAGTAGGGAGATGGTAGCCTGCCTTTATGTACCCCCCCACTAGCCACTCAGGTAGGGGATGCCAGAAAGTCTATCCAGTGAAGGACAGTGAGAAGAGAGGAACTACTATATCTTTATACATGAAGATATACATGAAGAAATGAACATCACAGAATCATAAATTCAGCAAATGCTGCAATTTATTAGCAAACCAATATGAAAAAGCTGGAAATAAAGACAGCGTGATCCTACACTGGGCTGTCAAAGATGGCAGATGCCCTTCTACTCTCAAGTATCTTCTCGAAGTGGCTCATAAGACCCCTGTGGGAATTGGGAGGCATCTGTCTACCAGACTTCAAACTATACTACAAGGCTGTAGTAACCAAAACTGTATGGTATTGGCACAAGAACAGACACGTAGACCAATGGAACAGGACTGAGAACCCAAATATAAAACCAACCTCATACAGTCACCTGATCTTTGACAAATTCCAGAAAAACGTACAATGGGGAAAAGAATCCCTATTCAACAAATGGTGCTGGGAAAATTGGATGTCCATATGTAGAAGACTGAAAGTGGACCCACACCTCTCACCTCTCACCTCTCACAAAAATCAATTCACAATGGATAACAGATCTAAACCTAAGACATGAAACCATAAGAATTCTCGAAGAAAACATTGGAAAAACTCTTACGGACATTGGCCTAGGCAAAGAATTTATGAAGAAGACCCCCAAAGCAATCACAGCAGCAACAAAAATAAATACATGGGACCTGATCAAATTGAAAAGCTTCTGCACAGCCAAGGAAACTATCACTAGAGTGAACAGACAACCTACAGAATGGGAGAAAATATTTGCATGCTACACCTCTGATAAAGGGCTGATAACCAGAATCTATACAGAACTTAGGAAAATCAACAAGAAAAAATCAAACAACCCTATTAAAAAATGGGCAAAGGACATGAACAAAAACTTTTCCAAAGAAGACAGAATGATGGCCAGCAAACATATAAAAAAGTGCTCAACTTCTCTAATCATCAGGGAAATGCAAATCAAAACCACAATGAGATATCACTTAACTCCAGTGAGATTGGCTCATATCAAAAAATCCCCAAATAACACATGTTGGCGGGGATGTGGACAGGTAGGAACACTCATACACTGCTGGTGGGACTGCAAATTAGTACAACCTCTATGGAAAAGAATATGGAGATACCTCAAAGAATTAAAAGTAGAATTACCATTTGACCCAGCAATCCCACTACTGGGTATTTATCCAAAAGAAAAAAAGACATTTTATAATAAAGACATCTGCTCTCGAATGTTCATAGCAGCACAATTCACAATTGCAAAGTTGTGGAAACAACCCAGGTGCCCATCAATACACGAGTGGATCAATAAAATGTGGTATATGTATACCATGGAGTATTACTCAGCAATAAGGAACAACAGTGAATTAACACATCTGGTATTATCCTGGTTGGAACTAGAACCCATTCTTCGAAGCGAAGTGTCACAGGATTGGAAAAACAAGCACCACTGGTACTCACCATCAAACTGGTACTAACTGAGGAACACTTACATCACACAGGGCAATAACATTCATCTGAGGGCGGGCGGGCGGGAGGGGGGTGGAAGGGATGGGAAAAACTCTCACTGAATGGATGTGGGGAGCACAGTTTGGGAGATGACCACGATTGTGGCTCTGACACGGGCAGAACAGGAGCAATGTGTATGGCCAAAGTGTTGTACCCCCATGATATTCTGAAATTAAAAAAATAAATTAAAAAAAAAAAAAAAGACCCCTGTGGGTTAGGCACGGTGGGGAGAAGGATGGGAAAAGAAAGGTTTTCTGCCTTTCCTCTTCCACATGTTGCCTCTGCCCAGCAGATTGGAAAGGGCCTCCTGCTTATAGGGCACTTTTGACTTTGGAAAACTAGAAAGATCTGAGTAAGATCCAAAGGAGAAGCAACAGGACCTGGTGACTTGGGAAGGAGGGGTGTGTGTGTGTGTGTGTGTGTGTGTGTGAGAGAGAGAGAGAGAGAGAGAGAAAGACAGAGATGGTGTGAACAAGTGTAAGCACACACACTCTAAGCTCGTTGGAGAGGAGCCACGGCTTTTCTCCCCTAGTGTTCAGTCCACTGTGATAGAAAGGGCTACAAAGATCCATTCTCTAGGAATTAAAATTGCACGTTTAGCCAGAGCTTTCTTTGAATTATATCTCTTAGGAGCATGAGTGCAGTAGAGGAAGAGCAAAAGGATGATAAATTCTAGAAGATCTGTGTAGGAGATCAGGGAAGGTTACAGGAAGGCTGGATTGACCTGAGCCCTGTAGGAGAACAGTATACCCATTCATTCATGCTTATTTAATATTTATTCTTTAGTAAGCTCCTACTGTTTTCCAAGTCACTGGAATACAATAGTGAATAAGAAGTTACATTTTAGTGAAAGAGTGACAGGAAGTAAACAGTAAACTAACAGCATAAGTGCTATAAAGTGGCATATGTGAGGATGTGCTGATGGGAAAATATACTAGGCTTATTTATTTTTTTGTTCCAAAATAGTGACTTTTATTTTTTCATTAATTATTTTATTTGTTTTTAATTGACAAACAAAAATTATATATACATATATATATATATTTGTGGGTGTACAACACGATGATTTGGAATATGTATACATTGTAGAATGGCTAAACTGAGTGAGTAACATATGCTTTATCTTATACACTTTCTTTCTGTGGTAAGAACAGTTAAAATCTACTCTCTTAAAGAGACTTTCAAATATACAATACATTGTTATTAACTATAGTCACCATGTTGTACAAAAATAGTAGGTTTATTTTTTATCCATTGAGTTGGCTGGAACTGAACATGTGAAAAAGAATATAACTGGAGAGGTAGATTGGGCCCAGACGCAGGTGTTCACCTTGGAAATCAGGCCAAATTTGTGTTGTTTTGTTTTTCTTTTTGTTTTTCAGACTGTGGCATGTTAGAAGGTCTTTTTCTTTCTTCCTAAAAAATTTTAATTATCCAAGTTAACATAATATCAATACAGAAAATATTTAGAATAAAGAAAACCAATGAGAAAGAATTATACTTAGAAGTAGAAGCCTAATTATCTATTCCCAAGCTGTGTTCTCTGATTTCTCCTCATCAGTAATAAAGCAAATACCTTGCTCTCTCTGTTTTTTTTCCTATAATTTCTCATTTAATTGTGAACTTGGAAGAAAGCACAGTGTATGATTAAAGATACTTCCTAAACCCTCAACACCAACTTCTAGGGGCATTTTAGTTATATGAACTAAAAGATCTCCTTTACATCTAGAGTCAGCTTGATTTCAGTTTCTATCACTTGAAACTCAAAGTGTTTTGACTAATACAGTATTTCTAACAGAAACACTTTGCTTTAGCCAGACTGGTTCCCATTTACCGTCCCTTGAAAACACCGTAAACACTTTGCACATTATCTTTCTTTTCCCTCTTCTCCTTTTTTCTTCACCTGTGTGTAGCCTATACACCTAGAACTGAATTTAAACCCTACCTTAAACCCTTCCTCTGAAGAATCTTATCTTGCCGTCCAAGTCTTTAGTACCTTTTGTGAACTGTGAACTCCTCTGAACCTGCATGCCCTTTAAAATCACTCACTTTGCATTCTGCACATAAAAAATAAATAAATGTGTAGGACAGTATCCTCTAGACTACCCCGCTGAACTGTCAACTCTAACTTAGAGTAGGAGTATGGGTCACAATACTTGTTGATCCTTTCATAGATCCTCATACAGTGCCAGGCACCAAGTAAATGTGAAATATTCTTTTAATTGATGACTATCAGCCTCTTGGCCTATCCAAGCCTCATTTACTCTTCCAGATTCAGCTCACACCTTTTCTTTTCCATGAAGTTTTTGCCAGCTTCTCCAGCCAGGGTGATCAGTTTCCCCTCTGGACTCTTACCACTTAGAGTGTAATCATCCTATTCAACAATTAAGCACACGTTGCTTTATAGTACTTGCATTAATAACTTGCATGATTATTAATTTTCCTTCTGGAAGACAGGGACTCTGTCTAATATCTCCTTCAGAGCCTAGTCCAGCATCTTGCATTTAAGAGATATTCAGCAATTGCATGTTAACTTTTTAGGGATTACATTATTTTCACAACTTGCAGATGAAACACTTTCCCAGGTGGAACATTACAGATTACCAGTTTCACCTTTCCCTTTTCAATACTGCAATCTACCAAACATTTGTTGAGGTAACAAAACTCTTTTTGGACCTTATATTTCAAATGTCAGTGTTGAGTTTAAGCAGCTAGCAAGATATTTGAGAGCACTAAACAATATAGGCAGCGTCTTTCATCTACTCAGTTTTCCTTGGTGTAACCCAGTTTCAAAAGAACACATAGCTGACCCTTGAACAATGTGGGGATTAGGGATCCCAACCCCTGTGCAGTGGAAAATCCACACGTAACTTTTTATTCCTCCAAAATTTAACTACTAATAGCCTACTGTTGACCAGAAGCCTTACTGATAACATAGTCCACTAACACACATTTTGTGTGAGATTTGTATTATATACTGTATTTTTACAATAAAGTAAGCTAGAGAAAAGAAAGTGTTAAGAGAATCATAATGAAGAGAAAATATATTTACTATTTATTAAGTGGAAGTGGATCATCATAAAGGCTTCATTCTCATCTTCATGTTGAGTAAGCTGAGGAGGAGGATGAATGGGAGGGGTTGGTCTTGCTGTCTCAGGGGTGGCAGAGACAAAAGAAAAGCCACACATAAGTCGACTTGTGCAGTTCAAGTCAAGCCCACATTGTTCAGGGTCAACTGTAATTTGATTTCCTCTAGACTTTCTTTTTAAATTTCAAAATATTAAAGGGCTACAAATGTTTTTGCTACATAGATACCTTGTATAATGTTTAAATCAGGGCTTTTAGTGTGCTCATCACCAGAATAGTGTTCATTATACCCAATAAGTAGGTTTTTACCCCTCACCTCCTCCCACCCTTTCTTGGATTCCAATGACCTTTATATCAATCTGTGCCTGTGTGCCCGTCGTTTAGCTCCCATTAGAATGTCCAGTTTTGTTTTTCCATTCCTGAAATAGTTCGCTTAGGATAATGGTCTCCAGGTCCATCCATGTTGCTGCAAAAGACATTATTTCATTTCTTTTCATGGCTGAATAGTACTCCATGGTATATATATACCACATTTTCTCAATCCACTCATGAATTGACGGGCACTTACATTGACTTCACATCTTTGCAACTGTGAATTATGCATTGATAAACATTCGAGAGCAGGTGTCTTTTTGATAAAATGACCTGGATAAAATGATTGCTGGTTTGAATTTATTTCTTTCTACATTTATTTCTTTGAGGAATCTCTATACTGTTTTCCATAGAGGTTGTACCAATTTGCAGTTCCACCAACAGTGTACACGCGTTCCTTTCTCTCTGCATCCATGCCAGCATCTGTTGTTTTTTGACTTTTAACAATGGCCATTCTGACAGGGGTAAGGTGGTATCTCATTGTGATTTTAATTTGCATTTCCCTGATGATTAGTGATGTTGAGCATTTTTCCATATGTTTCTTGGCCATTTGTCTATCTTCTTTTGAACAACTTCTGTTCATGTCTTTTGCCCACTTTTTAATGGGGTTATTCATTTTTTTTCTTGCTGATTTGTTTGAATTCATTGTAGATTCTGGATATTAGCCCTTTGTTGGATGTATAGTTTGCGAATATTTTCTCTCATTCTGTAGGTTGTCTATTTACTCTGTTGATTTACTCTGTCGATTTACTCTGTTGATACTCTTTGCTGTGCAGAATCTTTTTAATTTAATTAAGTTCCATTTATTTATTTTTGTTGTTGCTGTATTTGCCTTTGGGGTCTTAGTCATAAATTCTTGCCTAGGCCCATGTCTATAAGAGTTTTTTCCACATTTTTTTCTAGAATTTTTATGGTTTCATGCCTTACATTTAAGTCTTTTATCCATCTTGAATTAATTTTTGTACATGGTGAGAGATAGGGGTCCTGTTTCATTCTTCAGCATGTGACTATACAGTTTTCCCAGCACCATTTATTGAATAAAACTTCCTTTCCCCAGTGTATGTTAGCATCAATGATCAGTTGGTTGTAGGTAGATGGTTTTATTTCTGGGTTCTATATTCTGTTCCATCGGTCTATGTCTTTAAATTTATACCAGTACCGTGCTGTTTTGGTTACTATAGCCTTGTAGTATAATTTGAAATCAGGTAATGTGATGCCTCCAGATTTGTTATTTTTGCTCAAGATTGCTTTGGCTCTTCAGGCTCTTGTTTGGTTCCAAAGGAAGTGCAGAATTTTCTCTAGATCTGTGAAATATGACATTGGTATTTTAATGGGGATTGCGTTGAATCTGTAAATTACTTTGGGCAGTATAGACACTTTAATGATGTTGATTCTACCAATCCATGAGCATGGGATGTTTTTCCATTTGTTTGTGTCATCTCTGATTTCTTTCATCAGTGTTTTGTAGTTCTCCTTGTAGAGATCTTTACCTCCTTTGTTAAGTATATTCCTAGGTATTTTATTTTCTTTTTAGTTATTATAAATGATATTGAGTCCTTGATTTGACTCTCAGCTTGACTGTAATTAGTACACAGAAATGCTACTGATTTGTATACACTGATTTTATAACCTGAGACTTTCCTGAATTTATTTATCAATTCTAGGAGTATTTTGGTGGGGTCTTTAGGGTTTTATAGATACAAGATCATATTATCAGTGAACAAGGATAGTTTGACTTCCTCTTTCAAGAATAAAGAACAGTGAACAATCCCCCAGAGAAATATGGGACTACGCGAAGCAAACCAATAGATGAATTATAGGTTCATAGAAGAAGAGAGGAAGAAGAAAAAGCAAAAAGCATGGAAAACCTAGTCAAAGGGATTATTGAGAAAAACTTCCCTGGCATCACCAGAGATTCAGATATCCAGATAACAAGATGGTCATCAAACACTGGGGAGATTACAGGAAAAGGACAGCTCTAAGACACATAGTCATCAACTTGGCCAAAGTCAAAATGAAGGAGAAAATTCTACAAGTAGCAAGATGAAAGCAACAACTAATCTACAAAGGAAAACCCATCAGGCTAACAGCAGACTTCGCAGCAGAGACCTTACAAGCCAGAAGGGATTGGGGCTCCATTTTTACTATTCTGTAACAGAACAACTGCCAGCCAAGGATTATGTATCCTGCAAAACTAAGTTTCATAAATGATGGAGAAATACTTTTCCAGACAAGCAAACACTACGGGAGTTTGTCACTACTAGACCTGTCCTACAGGAAATACTCAAAACTGCATTATACATAGAACAGCACAATAGATACCCACCAATATATTATAAAAACAAAGTTAAAGCTCACAGCTCTTATAAAATAATAGCACAAGAGGGAACACAAAACAACAAGGTATTTTCCAACATGATGAACCAGAACAGTATCCCACATATCAATACTAACACTGAATATGAATGTTCTTAATGCTCCACTTAAAAGACACAGAGTGGCTGGATAGATGAAAAAACCTACCCCAAGTATATACTGTCTCTAAGAAACACACCTAACTTGCAAGGACTTGCACAGACTCAAGGTAAAGGGATGGAAAATAATATTCCATACAAATGGAAATCGAAAGTGAGTAGGTGCAGCCACTCTTATGTCAGATAAAATAGACTTTAAATCAACAATGGTAAAAAAAAAAAAAAAGACAAAGATGGTCATTATATAATGGTAAAGGGAGCAACTCAACAAGAAGACATAACAATCCTAAATACATATGTACCTAACATAGGTGCTGCCAGATTCATAAAGCAAATTCTACTAGATCTAAGCAAAGAAATAAATGGTAGCATTGTAATTGCCAGCAATTTCCAACACCCCATTGTCAGAGCTGGACAGATCACTGAAGCAGAAAATCAATAAAGAAACACTAGACTTAAATGGGACTCTAGAACAAATGGACATAACAGATATTTACAGGACATTCTAACCAAAACCTACTGAATATACATTCTTCTCATCAGCACATGGAACATTCTCCAAGATTAATCATATTTTGGGCCACAAAACAAATCTCAGCAAATTCAAAAAAATCAAACTCATACCATGTATCTTCTCAGACCACAGTGGAATAAAACTGGAAATAAATTCCAAGAGAAACACTCAAATCTACACAAAATCATGGAAATTATACAACCTGCTACTGAACGATTCTTGGGTCAGTGATGAAATTGAGATGGAAATCAGAATATTCCTTGAATTGAATGGCAAAAGGGACACAAGCTAAAGCAGTCCTAAGGGGAAAATTCATAGCCTTAAATGCCTACATCAAAAAGACAGAAAGATCACAAATTAACAACCTAATGTCACATCTCAAGAACCTAGAAAAAGAAGAGCAAACCAAACCCAAAGCCAGCAGAAGAAAAGAAATAACAAATCTCAGAGCAGAACTAAATGAAATAGAAACAAACAAAAAAATACAAAGGATCAATGAAACAAAAAATCTGTTCTTTGAAAAGATAAACAAAATCAATAGACCACGAGCCAGATTAACCAGAAATAGAAGAGAAAGGACTCAAATAAGCTCAATCAGAAATGAAAAAGGAGACATTACAACTGATACTACAGATATACAAAATGTCATCCATGAATACTACGAAAACCTCTACACACACAAATTAGAAAACATAGAGGAAATGGATAAATTCCTGGAAACACACAACCTCCCAAGTCTGAATCAGGAAGAAATAGAAATCCTGAATAGACCAATAACAAGCAACGAAGATTGAAGCAGTAATAAAAAAATCTCCCAACAAAAAAAAGCCCAGGACCAGATGGATTCACAGACAAATCCTACTAGAGCTACAAGGAAGAACTGGTACCTATCCTACAGAAATTATTTCATAACATCGAGAAATAGGAAATACTCCCTAACTCATTCAATGAAGCCAGTATCATCTTGATACCAAAGCCAGGAAAGGACACAACAAAAAAAGAAAACTACAGACCAATATCCCTTATGAACACAGATACAAAAATCCTCAACAAAATACTAGCAAACCAAACTCAACAGCACACCAAAAAGATAATTCATCATGATCAAGTGGGTTTCATCCCAAGGATGGTTTAATATACGCAAATCAATAAATGTGATTCACCACATACACAGAAGCAAAAACAAAGACCATATGATCATCTCAACAGATACAGAAAAAGCATTCAGTCAAATCCAGCACCCTTTCATGACAAAAACCCTCAACAAACCAGGCATAGAAGGAATATACTTCAAAATAATAAAAGCCATATATGACAAACCCACAGCCAACATCATACTGAATGGGGAAAAGTTGGAAGTATTACCCCTAAGAACTGGAACAAGACAAGGGTGCCCCCTGTCGCCACTTCTATTCAACATAGTACTGGAAGTCCTAGCCAGAGCAATCAGGCAATAGAAAGATTTCCTCTAGTCTTTAAGTACATTCCCTTTATGGTTTCCTTACCTGCTGTACCAGAAAGCCTGCTTTTCTCTCTTAATCCTTCTAAATTGCAGTCACATCATTGAGATGCACCCACATTTTCATTTTCATTACAGAAGATAGTAAAACTTATTTTTAAGAACCAAGCCAAGTGTGGTATTGATTATTGGCTTTGAAGCAAAATTAATAAAATCTTAGCCTGATAATTCATGAAAACCGTGAATTGTCCCTTTATTGCCTCTGAAGCATAAGAATAGTCCAAGTAGGGCAAGATTCTACTGTTACTTATAGTGAACACCCAGGCCTGCCATATGTTGGGATATTTTGAATCCCTGAGCTCTCATATACTGTCTCTCTCCCACCACTAGTCTTGCTCACATCTCTCAAAGGACAGTTGGCTTCATGTTTAAATAACTTTTTTAAGTTTAGCTTTTCTTGGTTATTTTTCTTTAAGAGCATTTTAATGATCTGTAATCAAATTTTAATATGGATACTTATTTCACAATAAAAATAATGTAAATATTAGTATTGTGATTAGGTATTACGGCTTTCCCTGCTATAATACTGTATGATACTGCACATGAGTCATGGCCAGTTGAATCTAAATTAGATAGCAAACTAAGTGGTGTCGCAAATACCACATTCCAAGCAAGCCCAATTTTATGTTTTTCTCTTTTAAGGAGAGGGAAGTGAGAGTTAATAAGAACATACAAGAAAACTTTGCTCCTCAAAGTGGCTGCAGGGAAGAGAGGATTTTTACTCATTTTTAGACACAACAGTTCTATATTTTTCTTTTATTAAAACATAGATACAGGGAGTTTTTTCCTTTTAGCCTCTTAAATCCTGGGACTTTTTAAAAAACAGCATTGATTTCTTAGCTGTACTTGGGAGATAATATGCCAAGAGTCTTCTAGCAGAAAGAAGGGCAGGAGGGTAGGATGAGACCTTCAGTTAAAGGTTCAAGGAAGCTGGTTGGTCTTCCTTCTAAATTTGTTGAGTCAACACTAGGTAAGCTTTAAAAATGGATCATCAACGCTTCTCTACAAGAGGCAGAAAGAAAGATATAGTGTTTCCTCACCACTGTGATTCTTTCCAAGTTCTTTCAAAGCTGGTAAAACACTGTTAACTTGAAGGGATAGAAGCTGATGGAAAAACCACGTGAGGAGAATTGAATGAAGCAACTCATATAATTTCCTGATTCTAGAAAAGGAGTTGCATTCAACTTAGTACATGGAGCTTTGTCATTCAGGCCTCTTAAAACCAAACTAGTCATCAATTTTGAATAGACATAAAATTACAAAGTGAATAGTTACCAATAAGATAGTCTGTAACAATGACTCTGTGTGTGTGTGTGTGTGTGTGTGTGTGGTGTGTTAATCCTAGAGAAATGTAAGGCGGTTTATCTTTAATACTTCAGGGCAGTGCAGGGTAGGGTGGGAGACGCAAACTAAACCAGAAAATACGACACTGGCAAACAACAAAACAATCTGCATTTTATTCTCAATTGTGGATAAAAAAAGATCCACTTCTTTCACCTTGATACTAGGCCCCAAGTTCCTGAACCTACTTTTCCTAGGCCCTGGCATGATGTCCAGCCAGCCAACTTTGACACATTTCCTAAGCTTACCAACATTCCTTCAATGGGAAGAAGGCAATCATTCTGCCCTTGTACGAACACCCATGGCAATCAGCTCTCTTGGTGAATGAGGAACAGTGGAACCTGCCTAAGAGCTTGAAATGACACAGGGGATAACCCTTGAGAGGTTATACGTGGCTGGCTGAGTAAGAAAAGTAGTAGAGGAATTTCACACAGAAGTACAGCCCTTTATCACTCATGTGCCGGAGAAAATGCGCACTCAAGGGGAAGGAACAGTGAGAGTTAAGTCTCAGGAGGAAGGAGGGCAGGTAAACTTTATTTTACAAGAAACAAGGAAGGAGAATAGGAATGAAATATCACTTCTACAGAACTCTGAACATGAAAGTTGTTTTTTTTTTTAAGCCCCCCCCCAAAAGTGGTTTCTTTTTGTGATTGTGCTCTTTGGCTGGAGACCACTGTTTATATAACAGGATAAAGTACAAAATTATAAGCTCTAAACTCCTCCAGAGAAAAGCTCTCCCAAAGCTCGACCCCCAGGATGGATGGAAAATATGAGTGTTTACTGGCTGGAACATCGAGCTGTAATGGAAATTTCAACATTCAGAAGATAGCAGAGAGGAAGGGCCTGCTGAGTAGAAAGAAGTTGCCCTTCAACAAAAGGGTCAAAGAAAAAGAAGAGTCTCTTGTTGGTCACACTCTGAGTCCTTCCCATCTCTGTCATCCAGCTCCACAAGCACACTGCACTGGAGTGATGGCCAGTTTCATCTAAACTAGGTACTAAACCAAGTGGTGTAGCAATACCATATCCCAAGCAAGTCTAATTTTCAGTTTCTTTTTTTTTCTGGAAAGGAAACCGAGAGTTATCAAGAACCTACACCAAAAAAGTAAAAAATAGGCACTATGCTGGCTACTTTCATATACACAACCCAAATTAATCTTATAACAACTTAATGAGGTAAGTATTATTGTGCATTTTTTAAAAGACGGGGAAATTGTGGCTCAGAGAAGCTAAAGTAACTTGTCCAAGGTCACATAATTAGCAAGGCAAACCTAGGTCTCTCTGCCACTGAAGTCCCTTCTCTTTCCACTATACTATGCCATCTTCCTAACAGAGGCTGCTGGCCCCATTACCTGTAAAGTTAACATGCTTTTAAAGAAAGACAAGCATTTAAACGTTCAGAATAATTCTCTTACACAGAGGCAGGGGATAGAAGTAAAACCTTGCCATTTGGCCACTGAATAATTTTTGTGGAACTATGGGACTCTCATTTAAATTCTTACATACTCTTCTCTTTTTTTTATGATAGTAAAAAAACCACATAATTTTAAATTTACCATCTTACCATTTTTATACGTAACAGGCCAGGAGTGTTAAATACATTCACATTGTTCTGCAATAGATCTCTAGAACATTTTCATCTAGCAAAACTGAAACTCTATACCTATTAAACACTGACTGCCCCTCCCTTCTTCCCCCAGCCCTTGGCAACCATCTTTTTACTTTTTATTTCTATGATTTTGACTACTTTAGATATTTCATGAGTGGACTCATACAGTATTTGTCCTTTTGTGACTGGCTCATTTCACTTAGCATACTATCCTCAAGGTTCATCCATGTTGTAGCACAGCATGTGACAGGACAGAATCCTTACATGCTCTTCTTGATACTCTTTCTTCTAATTGCCTACACCATAAAATTCAGATCTTTGTTATATGTTGCCCAAAACTGCTCTCCAATTGTTTCATGTGTATACAGCTCTTTCTCCCTGCCAGATAGTAACCTCCTAGTGATCAAACACCATGTCTTAAAAAGTCCTTTAGATCCTTCCCAGCACCCAACGCTATGCTAAGAACATAGAAGATACACCCTAGACAGTAAACCCTGTGAGATCAGGGACTATTCCGTTTTATTTTGTGCTACTCCCCAGCATCTAACACAATGCCTGACATCAAGAAAATGCATAGGACATATTTTTACAAGAGATGAACAAATTCAGTATTCCTGAGGACTGATTGTGAATGAAAAGATGAAAAGTGAGAAACCTGAATCTCCAGCAACTTTTGTAAGAAATAATCTAAAGGAAAGGAGGCAAGTATTAGCTAAACTACAATCAGAAGCTCTGAAAAATATGTTCCTAAAAATTATGTAAAGCAGAATACCAGACTTTCTATACTACTGAAAAGTAAGAGGGCAGAGGGACAGGGTGACATCAAAAATGGCCCAAATTTCCAAGATTTCCCATTCCTTGGTAGAATGTTCTCTTGAGAGAGCAGCCAGGCTGAGCAGCCCATGCCCACAATGTCTTGTCCTATGACAAAAAGTAGGAACGACCTCATAGCTGTGCTCTTTTTTCAACTTCCCCCACCTTTAATATCGAGGAACAGACAAATCCCCAGGATGCGTGTGTGAAAAAGCCAGAGATGGATAAAAATAATTCAATGACAAATGCTGGAAAAACATACAAAGGGGCAGAAGCCAGACATTCGTGGGATTCCCTGACAGCTCGATCCACAAGGAAGGGCTGGAAGGGCTGGACTGGAAAAAAACAGGGCCTCAGGTTCCTGCCAAGCTGTCTGAGGCTCTGTCCTTCCCAAATCATTCCAAGCAGCAGCCAAGACTTTACAGTAACCCTTCCAGGTCTCACAAAGAAAAGCGCACTATGAACCCACTGAGTGCTCCTCACCTAGAAAATTCTCCCTGCTGTGGTCCAATTCCACAGAAGGCTGGCAGTAATGAAGAGATGACTCTGAACATCAACTATCAGCTCCTAATGATTTCCCATGTGCCCAGAAAACAGGTAATTAAAAGACAGCTTGAAAACTCTAATCTTTCTCATTGGCTAAAGAAAAGCTGAAATACCCAGGTATCAGCATCTAGAAACCAAAAATATTACTTTATGAAAAAAGAGGCCATAACCACGTCATACCTGCGTCCTGCAGCCCCTATTGTATAATTTAAAGGCAGCCTTGCTTGGAGGCACACCTCAGACTTCTAAACATGTGACTGTATTTGGCTCTAACTACTTTCTCTTCTGGAGAATGGCCTGTAATTAATCTCACTTATTACCTCCGAAAAGTAACAACAGAGGAATGGCTGGCCAAGTCCAACTCCAGAGTGTCTAGGGAACTGCAAGCTACCCGGCCAGGCCTCAGACTGTCTGGGCAAGTCATGGGCTCTTTGCCTTCCTCTCCCACAACAAAGCCTGAACAGGGATGCCAGACGGACCAAAGGAACCAGGGGATTTGAGGAGCTGGGTTGAGCTTACACTGACCCAATGGGAGATGACAATCCTGAGGCTACATTTGAGGTGGTTTCAAAACAGAGGGGGAGGGGACAGAACAAGGTTGTTTGGTGAAAATTTGTGTGATCCATAAAATTGAGAACAATAGCAACACCACAGGGACATTCCTGTGGCTACCAAGTCATTGAATTCTCTGAAAGGCAGAGAAGAAAAGTACAGCCAGCAATGGGATTCTCTTTACATCTTAGTACAGTTTACAGGGCAGTCCCTAGTTTAGCAAATTATCAGAGTTTAGAGTTTATCAGCACTGGAGTCCACTGTTGCTATTGTAGAAAAACTAGTAAAAGTACCTTTTATTTATTTAGCACCCACTTCCAGGGAGATCAAAGTGCTTTAAAGGCAATCTAAAAGCTCTCAAAACAGGCCAGTTTATATGTAAGTATTCTTACCCAATAAAAAAATTAAATGAATAGCTTAGGGTCACTTAGTGTCAAAACCAGTAATAAAACTCACATCTCTCAGCTACAAATCCCACATTCATTAAACTTAGTCATCCTTACTACTAAAAGAGGAACAACAAGAGACTAAATAAATATCCAAAAAGCAGTGACTTACCAGGTAAAAATGGGAATCAGGACGTAGTGCTGGGCAGAATGTGTGCTGTGGGTCTGCCTGGGGCCCACATCATAGCCAGGTCTGGAAGAACCTCTGAGAATTCACTTAGGGCTGCTTTGGGGTGGGTACCTCTGGGAATTCCATGTGGAACTGAGACTCCCAAGCTGAGCCTCCAGCAACCAGAGGTTACCTGGGGGTAGAGAAGATTTCCCAGGGCTACGTTGGACTGGAATGGGACCTGAAAACTGGCCCTTGTGCTTCAAGAGAGGTAAAGAGAGGGCTATTGTGGATACAATAAACTCAAAAAGGAAAAGGCCAAGGGACTTCATGGGGATTGCTTTTTGGCTGCAAGGGCTCTAAAGTAAATTGTGTAATACGCTATTTTACTGAAGCCTCATGAGCATGGTCTGGCTGGGAGAAGGCCACTCACAGTGCTGGACTCCAGGCCCTGGCTCAACCTTGACCGATTCCATCATCTTTCATCTCAGCACTAACAGGTGCTACCAAAAGAAAGCCCTAAATCATAATTTGTATTAGAATTTTTTTTCCTCATTTCATCTACAAGTATAAAAAGTGCTAAAACTCTACTTCCCCAAAATGTGTAGTTTTGACATTTTGTTTACAGTATGGAAAATGCCTGTAGTCTTGTCATACAGACAGTATATCCAAAATTGCAGTGAAAATGTTTTCCATAAAAACAAGGCTCGGATTTTAAAATGAAAATGGAATATTTGGAAATATTTTATATGGAAAATAAAGCTCTATGGTATAAACAGAATTTCTTTTTTACGACTTATGTTTTAGGAATGTGGTTACTCTGTAGATTGTAAATCACCAAACAGCAGACTTCTGTGAAGAGAACTGTGTGGATACCCTGCCTTACAAAGTCTAGCCTCTTAGTCTTCAATTCTTTATAATTCTCAGCTGAGATGATTCTTTTCACCCTGACCACAGTGATCATGGCTATGAAAGACATGGTACCACAGCATGATGTAATGTGCTTATGTTTATGTTGCTTCCCGGGCAGAGATTCTGCTTCCCAAATTAGTTCCTTAAGTAATAATTCAAACACCAACAGATAATTTACCAACAATTAGGTATTTCCTCCACACCCAAGTCTTCAGTTCCCCCTCCCAACCTCAGGGCAAAGCAGCATACTAAGAGACAGAGGCTGGAAGTACTGGCATGGGGTGAGGGGACTCAGTGGGACACCTGTGGTAGAGCTTCTTTATTTGGAGGGAACGATATCTGAGCTGGTCAGAATACTTCATTGTAACAGTCACATTTCTCTCAGGCTCATATGACTCAGGGACTGATGCAATTTAATCCATATTTAATAGCAACTAAAGCAAGATGTACTGGGAATCCATTTCTTACATTTTTTTTATACAAGGGTAATTAAAATAGGGAGTCAGACCAGAATTCAATACAGTGGTTTCCCTTTTAATTCAGAAGTTGCTTACTTTATGGCCAGAATCTATTTGGACTTTTTACTCAGTCATTTCTTTCAACTACATAAAGGAAATTTCCTTTCTACTTCCCAAATGAACATTAACCAGGGAAGCTGCTTAAGTTTAATTACATGAAACTAGATGAAACAAAAAACAAATATGCCCTTCAAAAGAAAAGAGTCTAAAGTTACCGAAACAATGTAGTACAAGGTATTAAAAAAAGAACTAAGAGGATAAAATGTCAAATGTTAGTACATGAAAATGTTGGCTATAAGTAAGGATTAAACACAGTATAAATTCTTGCTCTGTCACCCAGAAGTGGTTTTTCTTAACTGCCTTAGAAATTTCCTTTTCATTTGATTTTCCTGAAAACTGTCTTACAAATAAAACGAGGCTCTCTTATTCAAGTGTCAGAGGATCTGGACAGGTGAAGAATGGGCATCTGCCTTACTGGTATCTCTGTACAGAACTCAAGGTGGGAATGCCTTGCTTGGGATGCAGGCCAACCCTGTGCAACTCAAATGCTAGCTCCAGGGCCCTTCACATACCTGCTTCCAGGAGGGCTGGAGTGGTTCTCGGGAGGTTGGGGGTCTGACTGTATTGACCATGTCGGGCCACTAGGAATGATGACAGGGCGAAGGGTAGGGGGAGTTGAAGCACTGCTTCTGTTTATGATGCCAGTTGCCAAATTCAAGTTTGTTACCTAGAAATGAAGTGAGGGAAATAACCTGATTTGACAGAGTTTTAGAAAAGTATCATTAAAAATATATGGGAAAAATCAAGTCAAGTACAATAGATGGTAACTCCTCCAAGCTGACGCCGTGGCTGTGACCCAGGAAGGGTTGGTTTTTGTGCACAAAGAGCAGAAGTGAGGGTGGTTAGTGTCAACTAAGCTAACAAGCATTTATGATGTTTCTACTATGTGCATGGCACTGGACTATGCCATGTGCTGTGAAAAACAAAGATGGATAACAAAAACAAGAATTTACTATTTACTCTGTGCCAGGAAATGTTCAAAGAAACCAGGCAAACTATTTAGCCTTTCTGGCCCTTGTTTCTTCATCTAAAAGTTCTAAATGCTCAATAAATTTTAGTTATAAATAATAACAACTATTATACAATACAAAGAACTCATTGATTTAGAAAGAAAAAAGATGGCCAGTTAATAGAAGAATGGGCATTGACTTCAATAAATAATTTACAAAGAAGGAATACAATTAGTCAATTAAACATTTAAAACTAGTCATCATTTCCACTGATAAGTGTAAATAACAAGAAAAATGCAGATTACAGAGAAATGCAAGTTACAACATACCATTTTTGTTTGTCACATTGGTATACAATAATAAAAAAGTACTATCCAATAATGGCAAGGAGTGAGATTAGATAGGTACTTATACTATTTGTGTGTCTATAAATGGGTAGAATCTTTCTGGAAATCAATTCAGCAATATATTATTAAAGTATACTACAACATTCACATACTTTGGTGCTACAATCTAGCTTCTAGGAATTATGTGAAAAAACAGTTGCAGATGATTAATGATGGTGATATCATAATAGCAGTTAATATTTATTAGAATTTACTATGTGCCATGCTCTGTGTAAATGAGTACATTACATATATCTCATTTAAACTGTCACAAGTCTGTTGGCAAGTACTATTAATTCATAATACTCATTTTACAAAGTAGGAAACTGAGGCCTAGGATTGCACTGAAGCCTAGGAATAAATGGCAGAACTAGGATTTGAACCACGGTCATCCAAGCACCAAAGCCCACATTCTTACTCACAACACTATACTGTGAACAGATGCTGAAAAGCAAGCACTGTTTTTAATATGGAAAAAGAAAAGGACATAAATGGCTAACAATATTGTTAAATAAATTTTGCTCTCTCCAGATAAGAAAATATCATGTATCCATTACCATTTTTTGAAAAATACTTAATGATATAGGGACATGCTGATATCGCAAGTAAAAAAAATCACAATAGTAACAGTCATAACATGAAACTGTATAAAGAGTAGATCCAAATTTCCTTAAAACACACACATACATACACACACACACACAGAGATACATATTCCTTAAAGACTGGAAATAAAAATCTAGACTATGAGTAGCATCTACTTCTAAATGATGACTTGTTTTCTTCCTTTATACTTAATCCATATTCTCTAAATTTTCTATACTGGGCATGCATTACCTTTTATAATACAAAAAAAATTTTTTTCAAGTTGTTATGACAAATACAGATGTGAGGCGATAAGCTTAAAACCTGGGTGGTGGTAGTGCAACCAGAGAAGAAAATATAGTTCTGAGAAGCATTTCAAAATAAGAGGCACAGGCGCTGCTGAAAAGAGGAAAGACACAAAGCTGAATGCAGGATTTTGAGCACGAACACACTAGAGAATAGTGGCACGAATCATCACATGGGAGATGAAACTCCAAGGAAAATGGTCTCCTATAAAATGTCCTAAGGACCTAATAATTTTGACACACACAAATGAAAGAATTGTGAATTTTTTAAAAATCTAAAAATTCTGAAAGAAAAAAAGTCATTTTTAGCGACAGTACAGCGTGTCATTCCTAGTTATAGAATTCAATAAGTGAAAACAGCTCATGACTGTGTCTTCACACCAAAGGACCCAAAATATTTTTCTTGGAAAGCAAGCTGTTTTCCATAGGTTAGGAGCAATCTCTGGCGTCTGGGGAGGGTGTTCCCTCCAGTGTGGACCAGTCTTTGGAAGAAGCCTCATGAGCCAACAATGGCTTATTATTTCTGCCCCTCTTCTGCTGGGGAGAAGAAAGGCACATATTGACTGACAGGGACAGGGAAGGTATAGTAGCAAATTATGGCAGTAAGTCTTCTCTGGCCCCTAGTTTCTTTGAAGTGCCTTGTCATTCTTTTCCCTATATCCCAGAGGCAGTGTAGGTCAGGCCCTTAGGCAATGGATTAGGCTCCTTGTAGTGCTGAAGGCACTCCTGTCCCACACTGACCCCTCCTCCTTCCTACCCTGATCTCTGGCCTTAAACATCAGGCCTTTTAAATTAGACATCATCTTGCAGCTGGCAGAAAAACTACACAGTGAGAAAAATCTTTATGACAATTAACAGCTTCTCCAATTACTGCCTTAGTCTGTTGTGCCAAAAACTTAATAAGGGAGGCTTAATAATAATTTTTAGTGGGATAGCAATAAAATAAACAAAATGTGCACACCTTACCATGTTTAGTATAAATGGTACAGTTTGGAGATTAGTGAACGGAAAGGAGAGGAGATAACAGATATGGTAAATCTTCTACATTTTGGCAAGGCTGCCCCTAATTTAAATATTATCATTTACATCATAACAGTTAACACTTATTGAGCACTCACTACGTGCAATGTACTAGATGCCCTTGCATTATCTTGATGTGCATTATTTCATTTAACCCTGAGCAATCCCTTTGTAATGGGTTCTACTGTTATCCCCATTTTACAAAAGAGGAAACTAAAGTCTAAACAGGATAAACAACTAGACAAAAGTCACACACCTACCAGGTGGCAGAGCCAAGATTAGAAAAGAGAGTCTTAGACTCCAGGTGCATGTGGTCTACTTTTTCCAAATAATATGCTTTAACATTTGAGCCCTTACAGTAGTGGTGTCAGGCTCTCTGGGTTTTACATTTCACTTTTACCTTACCCATTACTCATGGAAATAGATACCGTTATATGCCATTACACAGGTGGAGTAACTAAGGCTCAGAGAGATTATGGTAAATAATTTGCTCAAGGTCACATGACAGTTGTAGAACTGGTACTCTTGTTTTAAAATCCACTTTCTAGTTTGGAAACTAGTAGGGAAATAACACTAATTAACTTTAATTGTTAAAGATTTTTGAAAATGTCACCAGATAGAGACCTCAAATTCTGAACACAGTGATTACACAGGGATCAATAAAATTATACCAGCTTTTCCTTCTTTCCCTGAAATTTTATTTCCTACTTGTTACACTTCATCAGAGGATATTAAAGAAGTAAAACAAAGAATAACCATCCTCAATCAAATAGTTTTGTTACTAGCAGGTAGAGTAAAAAAGTGGCATGAACATGAAATTAATTTTGGACTACTGGTGGGTTGTGTTTATTCATGTAACATCCATTCCTTATTTCATGGATAAACCAAGAATTGGCAGCCATTGTGATTTCCTTCTACACAGAAGCAAAGCATCATTGTTAATTTATTTTGAGAAATAGCAAAAGTGACCACTATTTAAATGACAGACTATATATGGAATAAGAAAACTTTAAAGCCTTCTCACCTTCCTCTCTAAAGGACTCCTGCTTAAAAAACAAAAACAAAAAACCCCTGTCTCTACCAAGTGATAACCACTTGCCCTCTATTTTAAATATTCTATTTTTACCGTTGTGGGTTTGTCTGGAAGACACTCAGCACATATGTCACAAATACCACGCCCACCCCTCACCCCAGCTGACATACATTGCTAATCAATAATCAAATAATTTGGGGCTGACTTGGGCATGGCCTCAGAATCTTCTTTACACAGCTCTCCAAGTAGCCATCACTGATCAATCAGAGGGACAAGGGAAATAAACCTATTTCCTATTCTGTTCTAGAATGGTCTGTAATAATGGAAATGTTCTATAATCTGCATTATCCAATACAGTAGCCACTAGCTACAAGTGACTATCATGCAAGTGAAATGTGGCTAGTATGACTGAGGAATTAGATTTTAAACTTCATATAACTTAACTTTAAAAAGCCAGATATAGCTAATACAGCACAGCTCTAGAACCTCAATCAGATTGGGCTAAATCTTATGTGTATAGACTCACAACTGGTTAAAGTTTGTTCTAAGCAAATTATATCTAGATTAAATATCTGGTCCTCCCTGTCAACTTCTCAGTTTTTTCCAGAATGGGCAGAAGGAGTCACTGAACTAAAATGGATCCAAGCATCAGTTTTGGCCCTAGGGAAGACAGAAGGGAAGGGAAAATCTCCCAGCTTTGGATCAGACCTTAATAAACTCTACAAGCCTATTAGGGTTAATATCTGGAGGTTTCTTCCCTAACAGGACAGAGGGATGATGAACATGGCTGTCCCCAGGCTGCATCTGCTTCTCTGTCCATCTACATTTCTCCAGGTAACATAATAAAACCAGCTTTGATCAGATGAACAGAAAGTGATAAATAGCACTTATATGTACCTGATGTGCAACAATTATTAACATTTCACTGCTAAAGAATTTTTTAAAAGAATAAGCTTACAGTACATGAAGAGATAGCACCACTCACAAAATCAGTGGTTTATCATTTTTGTTAGTAGTATAGGCTGAGGATTCCTTACCAGAAATGCCTGTGACCAGAAGTGTTTTGGATTTCGGATTTTTTCATATTTTGGAATATTTGCATTATACTGGTTGAGCTTCCCTAATCCAAAAACCCCAAACACCATGGAGGCACTCAAAAAGTTTTAGATTTTGGATTTCAGATTTTTGGATGAGGAACACTCAACCTGTATTAGGATATTAAAGTGGAGGTCATAGCCATTGGGCCAGTTGGCTTCTTCTGGCCTAATAACTAGAGTCTATGCTACTAAATCTAGACTGGCCAACTTATAAATTCATGTCATTGATAACTAAATGGTCTGGAAAATAGATAGAGAATAGTTTAAAACCCACTTTAATTATCAGAACTATGACTCAAAGAACACATCCTATTGATAATGGATAACATCTTTACATGCAAAAGGCAGTATATGCGTATAAGAATCTTGTAAGTCCGTGTTGGACATTTAAAATGTTCTACCATGATCAATTTTCATGCAAATATGACACTTTTCAGATTCCATTACAATAACAGTAATAATAACAAAATCATATTAACACTAATGATGGCTAAATTTAATGAACACTTCATTAGTTCTAGGCATTGCTATATGCACACTATATGTATTTTAACTTATTTAATCTTCAAGACAGACAGATGGGGAAACTGAGGTTGAGTAGGTAAAATAACTTGCTCAAGATCAAATAATTGTTATGTGCTAGCCCCTGGATGCAATTCCTGGTCTACCTGATGCAAAATCTCCCAATCTTGTAGTTTTATGCACTGTGTTATTCCCACTGCCTTATACCATTGAGTCTTGCTAATTACAATGTGGTCTTTGGACCAGCAGCATCTGCATTACTGGGAGCTTATTAAAAATGCTGAATCTTAGCACAGCCCCAGCCCCAGTGAACCCAAATCTGCATTTTCAAGATATCCAGGTAACTCACATGCATTGTAAAATCTGAGAAGCACTTGTTACCTGGAATGGTAGAAAAGGACAGAGAAGAACAGGCAAGAGGAACTATTCAATGTTTCCTCTCCTCCACAAAGTTCAGAGGATCTTCCAAAACACAGCAGAAATGCCTTTGATGGGGTGAACAGCAAGATATAAAACAGCAAAGGGGAATGGGAATGGAAAATAATTCCATCAGGTACTTTAAGGTTTTATAATTTCTCAATGTTGTTCAGATGCTCACACATTAAAATGAGTAATCATTTAATACGCCAAGATGCAAAAGCAGATAAAACAGTTTAGAAAAAACTTCAGAAAATTCTGAGACTACCTGTTATGCTGCCATGAGAAACCATGTCATTTTTTAAAAAACCCAAACAAACTCAAGACATGTAAGCCTAAAAACCATCAGCTTGTTCCATATGCCTCAACCCCTGCCTTCCTCTAGCTGACTGATAGTTAGCTAAGCGAATGACTGCCCTTGGGAAATCTGGTCACAGGATTCTACCTCCACCTAAGCAGATGTTTCACCCCTTGCTCTCCTGCTCCTCTCTTCCTCTGTTCCCTCTCTCCTGGAGTGACTTATCCAGATATTCCACTCCCATTCCCTGCCTCATGTCCATTGCCACAGTGACCTCAGTGCATTTTTTTCTTTGAGTACCAAAACACTGTTTATTTTAGAGCCAGCCTTCCAAATAAGGCAGGTGAGCAAATATCTGAATGTGTGGGGTAGGGACACATTGCATACATTCCATCTAGACAGGTGTTTAAATTACAGCAGGAATAAATACAGGTGATGGATTGAAAAGGGGGTAGGAGAAATACAGAGGAGGAGGCCACAGCTTGTTACTGCTATTTGCTGAAAGTGGTGCTCCTGCCAATGCTATAATTAAAATATGATGGTATTGCCCTGATGATTCCCAGAATATACCCACCATCCACCCAGATACATAACCTTTTTGTATTCAAAGAAGGTCTGGAGACAGGCCTAACTAGAACATTGTTGTTATCATTGCATGTTTTCAAAATGCTGCAGTCATGAATGCTCAAAAGAAGTCCAAACCTCAAATATAATTCAACAAGTATTTACCATATTGCCCATCACAGGCAAGGCCTTGGATAAGGTCTTAAGGTATATACAAATAAGAATGTGGTTCCTGCCCTCAAACCATGTAGGAATTTATAATCTAGGAGGTGAGACAAGACTCCTAGACAAAGAGCAGTACTTAAGACCTCCAGAATGTAAATAATAAAAGTGCTAAGGAAATTCAAAGAAGGCATCTGAGCTGAGCCTAAAAGGATAGCTAGGAGGAAAGAAAAAGCATAAGTAAAAATGCAGGGACAGACAAGCAGGAAGAATGTCTGAGAAATAGAAAGTACTTTAATTTAGCAAAAGCTTAGAGCAATAGAAGATAGGGACAGACAGGTAAATAGCTTTGGGAGGTCCCTGAATGCCAGATTAATGATTCTGCCCTTGTAGACAATAATAAGCTTGCTCAAGGGTTCTGACAGAGCAGTGCTACATCAGAATTGTGGTTAAGGTGTAAACCTAGGGCTATTTTCTGGGATAGGTTGAAAGGGGCTATGTTCAGTTGAGAGTTCCTAACAGTCAGGCATGATGATAAGGCTGGGACGCAGGAGGGCTACTGTTGGTCTCCCCTCACTTCCCTCCTAGGCTAAGGAATAGTGCTGGGCCTTGGAACTGGAGAACTGGGTTTATAATCTGATGATAAAAGCTCTTGAGTTCATATGTTCATTATTCATATTTTCTTTTTGGATCTGCCCTCCTTCGGGCGATATCTTCCCATGTAGCTGGTAAGGCAAGATGGAGCTGTCTGTCCTTTAAGAAGGGAAGGTCAAAGAGAGAGCATCTCAGGCCAGGTTTGTTCTAGGGCCATATGGGAAAATGTGCCTTTCCTTGGATTTATCTTTCTGTGCCTGTCTTTAACAGTAAAATGGTCTAAGGATCAAGATTAGAGGGTGAGTCTGGGGGGAAAGTACCCAAGAGGCCAACTAGATGGCTTCAGTCTAGGCTTTAGGCCTGGTGAGCAAAAGAAGACACTGGATCATACAGTGTATAGCCCAAGTCACCAAAGCTATAGGGATTACACTTAGGAGCTGGAGCCAAAAATCTTATAGTAATTAACAGGACGCTTTTTTCCTAGAAGATCCTCTTTGGGCATTTTCTCCTAAACCTCAAGGTATAAAATCCTCCTGGATTTTAGCCACAGTTCTGTCCGGATCAGTGTTTAAAACCACGTGTGCAATAACTTCCAGCTCCACCAGGGAACAACAAAACCAAACAAAATGACATTTAGAGATGGTAAGGTTTTAGTAGATATTTGAAAAGATAACACAAGTTAATTAAAAAAATAATGTGTCCAATGTGAGCCCTCGAGTCCTCCACCAGACAGATTGTTAAGCAGCACCTGCCTCTGTATATGCAGTTCTAGTTTATGCGCTGGGTAATTCCTTCAGGACAAGACACTCTCCACTCGTAGCAGACCACAGAATTCTACTTTTCTATAGACATGGTTTGTCTACAAATGTAGTGGCAAAAACCCTCCTCTGGAGCTTGTAGATTTTCACATGACTTTGACTTTTCTTAACACAGTACCAAGGTTTATCATTGTGTTTTATCAAAACACAACCAGAAAACATATATAGCTGTGCCAAGAGAGGAAGGGATTACCCCTAACCTGGAAATAGAAAAATGAGAAGCTTCTTCTTTGTGATTTTTTTGTTTGTTTGTTGTTGTTTTGGGGGCTTTTCTGGCTAGAGTGCAGTGGCGTCATCATAGCTCACTGCAACCTCAAACTCCTAGGCTCAAGCTATCCTCCTGCCTCAGCCTCCCCGGTAGCTGGGACTACAGGTGCATGTGACCACGCCTGGATAAGTTTTCTATTTTTTGTGGAGATGGGGGTCTCGCTTTTACTCAGGCTGGTCTCAAACTCCTGACCTCAAGCAATCCTCCTGCCTTGGCCTCCCAGAGTACTAGGATTATAGGCATGAGCCACAGTGCCCAGCCTTCTTCTGTTTTATCACGACCACCTTGTGCTTTATATCCTAATCATCCTAATATCCAATTTATTTCTCATAAAGGATCTCCCTCACCTGCAAAGTTTCTTTGCCATTAAATGGCTTCAAGAGCACAGTGGTAGAGTTGAAGAAATTTCATGCCATGTTTTGTATTGTATTATAATTGCAAATTCCTTTTCCTATCTTACCCCACAAATTACAAGTTCCTGTAGGAGAGGGACTGTATGTTAGGGCACTGTTATCTCCATGGAGTTAGACAAGAAGGCACAAAAGCATTTATACAGTAAATGAAGCAGGCCTCATCCAAAGAGATCCCAGCAAACAATCTTGGGTGAGGACCCTTCTACTCGCAAACATACACACCCTCCATACATCCCCTGCCTCCAGTTAGCAGCTAGTTTCACCAGTGAGGAGAAAAGTGGTTAATGTCACTGGAATGCTAGCAAGGAAATTAGAGGTTCCAAATTACCTCTTTTTGCATACACCACAAAGGAGGGACTGCTCTGGAATTTGGGGGAATAAAATATCAGTGACCACAGTGAGAGATAAGTGTTGGTCTTTCTAATGCCCTGCATAATTTTAGAGATGATTTCTGCCTGATCTTGAGGCCTTAGGCAAGGTTCTCAAATCAGTTAAGTAATAGTTTTGGCATAAAGATTTTGTGCCTTGTTTGCACAATGCATATACTATATTTGTTTCTTCATGGTTCTGAAACTGCAAAGGCCTAATAAACCATTTGCAATTCACTCAAACTAATCCCAGGTTTACTAAGGATATTTGCAAATTTCATGCATCTTATTTATCAAAATAGAGATGGAAATTAAACATTAAAGATTTAGTTAATAACAGCATAACATGTGAGCAATTGGTAGCATAGCATTCCCAAGGCAGTTTATAATGTTGTCATAGCTCAATTTCCTCATTAGAGCATGGTTCATAAAATATTAGATAATTCTTGTCTGAGGAGGTCTAGGGATGGTGTTTCACAAAATTATTTCATTAATTCAAACAAATATTTATTAGGTACCTACTCTGGGCTTGGCATTCTTTTGAGCATTGATAGCACAATGAAAAAAAAATAATAGTAAAGTAGTACAACCATTATAGAAAACAGTAGGGAGATTCCTCAAACAACTAAAAATAGAACTACCATAGGATCCCACTGCTGGGTATATATCCAAAAGAAAAGAAATCGGTACATCGAAGAGATCTCTGCACTCTCGTGTTTATTAAAGCACTATTCACAATAGCCAAGGAATGGAATCAACCTAGGTGCCCATCACAGATGAATGGATTAAGAAAATGTGGTGTATATATACAATGGAATATTATTCAGCCATAAAAAAGAATGAAATCCTGTCATTTGCAGCAACATGGATGGAACTGGAGGTCAATATGTTAAGTGAAATAAGCCAGGCACAGAAAGACAAATATCACGTGTTCTCACTCATATGTTGGAGCTAAAATAGATCTCATAGAAGTAGCGAGTAGAATGGTAGTTACCAGAGGCTGGAAAGGAAAGGGGAGAGAGGGAGATGAAGAGAAGTTGGTTAATGGGAACAAAAACAGATAAAGTGAATAAGCTGTAGCATTCTATAGTACAGTAGGGAAATTATAGTTAACAATAATTTATTATATATTTCAAAATAGTTAGAAGAGAAGAATTATAATGTTCCCAACACAAAGAACAGACAAATGTTTGAGGTGATGGATATCTCAGTTACCCTGACTTGATCACTACACTTTGTATACCTGTATCAAAATATCACATGTACCCCCAAAATATGCACAACTATGATATATCAATTAAAAAGCTAAAAATCCTTGCCCTCATGGGAGGATATCATTGAAATAATGTTCAAATGTATGAAACAAAGATGATCACTGATTTGGAGTTTGGGCCAAATTATTGATATTAATGGCCATATACTACTTAAAAGTTTTCAGGGATTCTTAACTTGGAGGCCATGAGTCCATAGGGCATCAGGAGGGAGCTTGGTTGTGGGGGAGGGTGTCTATGAACCCTTTGAAATTGAACACAAATTTCTAAGTTTGAGTGCACATTTTTTTCAGAAGGAAGAAAATAGCTTTCATTGGATTTTAAAAACGGATCTCTGACTCCAAAAATGTTAAGAATCACTCGGACTGATATGAAGATAAATTTGTCTAAATCTGCATTCACATTGTCCTCAAACCTACATCAACATCATTTGAGAATAATGTTCTCTGTGGTGTTCACAATATGACTGGATCAATTGAATGTGCCATGGAAGCTTTCATTCCCCCTGCCATAGGGCTCTGAATGATCTAGAATAGGGAAATGCTGTGGCTAGTCCCTTGTTTTAGTACGTGTTGCTAGTGCAAAAGTAATCCTTGAATAGGAAACACCAGTGGACCAGGATCTGCTCCACTCAAGATGAAGGAAAAAGAAAACCAAAGTGCCAGGTCTATACTGACTACAAGATTTTCACCACAAGAAAAATATTAGAGAATATATTCAATCAAGAAGACGAGAAAAATCATCCCTAGACAGTTACATTTTGCACACTCCTCCAAGGGTACTTCATGAGCTTTTATGAAATCACTAGCTACAACGAGCAATAAACACATATTTTAAGGCAGTTTCAATTCTTTTTTCACTTCCTGGATGGAGATAAAATAAGCCTTAAGAAATTTACACTCCAGTCACTAGGAGATAAGGGTTACAATGTTAATCATATCGGAAAAGGGGTCAGGAAAAGCAGGAAATCTCTGCAGTTCCAATACATTAGCACTAAATTCTCTTGGCATATCTTCCCTCTCTGTTGAACTTCATCATTTACATAATATACATATACATATAGACATGTAGTGTTCAAAATCCAGACAGAGTTCCAGATCAAGATTTGCCAGAGATATTCCTGGGAAACCTGACAAAATGGCCAAATTTCTTTGTAGTGTTTCCAATTTAGACATTGCTTTTGTGCGTTGATGACGGCTGCTGCAGCCATGATAAGTAGACCCACTCGTACTGCATCTCTGGTGATTATTAACAAGGCTGGATTGTGCCTCCTTAAAGAATCAGTTGAACACATCATAAAATAATCTGATGAGGAGTTCGCTCAACAAATCACTGATAATCTAGACAGAACCACATGTTTTTCAACCTGCTTCAAGGAACGGAGAAGCACTTCTAATCATGAAAACAGAGAGGAAGTTGAACTCCTTGTTTCTCTGTGCAAGCTCAAGCATAGGCTTGGGTACATCTCTGCAGAAATGTCACAGAACAACAGGCTCACAGTGTTCAGTTCAGTCATTTTAGTCTGATAAGAGGCTTGAGTCCTGATACAAAAAGAGAGAGGCAGAAAAACACTGAGGTAAAGAGTAGGGAGTCAGATAGACCTGGGTTTGAATCCTGGCACAGTCACTTGCCATTTGTGTGTCCTTAGCAGAGTC
This sequence comes from Daubentonia madagascariensis, assembly GCA_023783475.1. NCBI lineage: Eukaryota > Metazoa > Chordata > Mammalia > Primates > Daubentoniidae > Daubentonia > Daubentonia madagascariensis. The sequence continues at coordinate 35,825,630 of JAKFHU010000485.1, read as the reverse complement.
ACTTAGCCTACCAGCTTCCATTTCTTTATCTTCATAGGTGAAAAATAAGTACCTACCCTCATAGGATTAAAGAGATAATGCACATAAAATCCTTAGCACAGTGCCTAGCACAAAGTAAGCATCTGATTAATGTCAACCACTTTATTATTAAGGGCAGGTGTGGTAATATCAATGCAAAAAATGGAAGAGCAACAGTTTTTAAAGAGAATACAAAAACCAACAAAAGGCAGAAGAGAAATTCTTTTCAATTTAGCATACATGTGATAAGTGTCTACCAAATGCAAGGTCCTGTGCTAGGTGATGGGTTAGAAAAAACTGCCATCATGTAGTTTAGAGCAAAATAGTAAAGAAGAGATGCAAAATAATTATAATAGATATGTTATAGTAAGTGACTAATTAAGGGCTGAAAGAGCACAGAGAATAGAAAGATGATTTCTGGCTGGGGCTGCAGGGAGTTCTTCATTCACTATTTATTTAAAAAATATGTATTGAGTGCATACTATATACCAGGTTAGGAGTAATTGGCAAAAAAATGGACATAGTCCTACCCTCAAGCAAGAACCTTACAGTCCAGTAGAATCAGCACATTTATTGAGTATTACCCGTGAGTCAGGTTCTGAGGCAGCAGAGGACACTGCCCTCAAGGAGCACACTGTCTATTAAAGGAGACAGCTATCTTGACACATGTAGTATGATGAGTAAAATGGCATGCATATGAGAGAAGTAGCATCTATGCTGAGCCTGGACGGACGCACAGATTAGACATGGTACCTGGGGAAGATAGCATAAGACATAGAGACTAACAAAAATTCTGGTTGAGCTACACAAAAACAAGTGACGGGAGGGAGATAGGCTGCAAACTAGCCCAGAGCCAATTCTGAGTAAAGGCTTTGAATCACACTTAATAGTTTGGGCTTCTAGAGACAACAGGAAGTGCCTGGAGATTCTTGAGCAGGGAAGTACCATGATTAGACCTGTGATTTAGAGTCCTTTGGAGCAAAGACTAAGGTGAATAGAAAGAGACTGGCCAGGAGACCAGTGGAGAGGTAATTGGTAATTGTAGCTGTCCATTTGAGAGATAATCAAGGCCTTAAGCAGGACAGTAAACGGAAAAGTGAACAGAGAAGATATATATCAGAGACACTGTAGAGTCTCGGCAACTGCCTGGACATAGAATAAGGACGCGAAGAGAGGCGCTAATAAATCAAAGACACCATTCCTAAATCCCTAGAATTGCAATGTCACTAATACTGAGAAGAAATACAGGAGGAAAACAAACAGGTTTTAGGTGTGTTGAATAATTTTTGAGAGTTTTCAAAATATGTCAAATATTTTGGATGCTGGGCAATATAGTTAGGTGGAAATCTTTAGCAGGCAGTTGGAAATTTGGACCTGGCACTCAGCAAAGAGGTTCAAAGTAAAGATACATATTTGGGAGAAATCCACAGAGAACTACCAGATGAAGCTACGGAAAAAGAAAATTTACCCCAGGGGTAACTACAGACAGGAAAAAAGTTCCAAGGATTGCAGCCTGGGATTCAGAGGTATGTTGGAGGATTCCCACGAAGAGCAGGGGAGCAGATGCCCAGGGTCATCCCACCTTCTGCAATCAGAGTGACTCTGCCATGATCAGTTTTGTACATTTGGGATCTGTATGCCAGTGGCTTTTTAAAAACATTGAAAATGGAATCTAGGAGGAAGGAATGACCTCTCAGGAATTATTGAAGGGTTAGAGAAGGTAAGGGAAATTTTCAGGTAGGAAGTGGTCAATAATAGCACCACATGCTGAAGAAGGAAGAGGAGCAAAAATAGGTGACTGAAGTTGACAATTCCAAGGTCATCAGTGGCCTTTGAGAGAGAGATGGACAAACGCTGAGAGAGAGAGACTGGACTGCAAGAGTGAGTGTGGGGGGTGGGAACTGGGGACAGTACGAGTATGTTACATTAAAAGAAATCTGGCAGTACAGGGAAGACAAGAGCTTGAAGGGGAAGCAGAGTAAAAGAAAGGTTATTTCAGAACAAAAGACTATGTAATAGGCCAGGAACTAAGAAAAATGGGAGATTAAAGCCTCGAGAGACATAGAAGAGCTAGGGAATTAGACAGGAACAATTGTATCTAGGTCCTAGACCAGAGAGGCACAAGGAGCCAGGAGGAGAATGAGTCTTGATACTAAAATTACCCCATTTAACAAATGAGGAAATCAAGGCACAGGAAGGTTAAACAACTTGTCCAAGGTCTCACTGACTGAAGATCTTATGCTTTTTCTATTTACCCTTTTCTGTTTCTAGAAATGGGAAAGAATAATGTACATGGTACAAAGAACAGCTTTTTCTACCAAGAAAGAACATAGAACCAAAGGAACTAGAGTTAGCAAACAACCACAGAATCCAAGCACAAATGTACTATAGTTCAAATGCGTCCAGATAAGCTAAGGAGGCAGGAAGAAAGTTTCCAGTGCCAAACGCCAAAGCGTGTGATAAACCGGGCGCCATCTGCCTTCAATCCTAGAGAACATTTATAATCATTTCAAAGATTTGGCTCCGTCTCTCCCAATTTCACCTTCAAATTAGAATTTTTGAAATTGAGATTCACTCAAGGTCCACTGTGGACCTTTATGATGGTAGCTGCTGAAGGAGAAGAAATGATAAAGAATTCCCTTGTATATGAACAAGTGCTATGAAGCAAAAGTTCTCTACCACGGCATATATCCTTCTTTAGGACTAGGCAGGAAAGTCTCAGGGTAAGGAGCAAAAAAAAAAAAAAAGAAAGAAATCAGATGGTTTTCTTTTCTACTCTCCATCTAAATGAAAAATGTGAAGAGCAAAAAATATCTCCCCCGCCCTCCCCACCCCCATATCTGTCAGCACATTTCCAGGAGGGCTTGCCACATCCTGGGCACTGGCTGGCTGGGGAGCAGAGACTGACACAGCACATTCGCTCACGTGGAGCCCCGCCTGGGTGGTCTGCTGCTATCCCTTTGATTAAACTCCCAGCCTGGAAGAGCTGGGGCTGCTCCTGATGATAGCTGGGTCCTGAAATCTCACACTTGCCTGCATGGAGAGGGCCAGTGCTCCCTCTGACTCCCTCCCTCCCACTCCTCACCACAAAGCTGGGCTAATTCACCACATTAATGGCAAGGACCACAACGGGCTATCTGTTCAGAGCGCTGCACTCCCTCCCAGCACAGAGTGAGGCAGAGATAGTGAGACCTCACACCGAAGCTCTACTCCAGCACCTTGTTGGCCACCACAGCAACCCCACCTCCACCCCAGGCACAAAATGCTTCTAGAAAACGCTGCTTTTAGGGATGCACGTATCGATTTCCAAAAGATCCCATCCCCAAAAGATAACCAGCCTCTCACATGCCAAGGGAAAGAACTAAATTTGACCTACTCTGCTCAGATTTGTAAGGTATTTCTTGAATAGTCACATGTTGAGAACATATCACTCTTCATATTTCAAGTGTACACATGCTTGCACAAACATTTTTTAAGTGGCCACTGCTCATATGGCAGAAAAAGTTTGATATGCTTATGTGTTCTAGGCTATAAACAAAGTTAAATCATAGGAAAAGTAGTAGTAACTACATAGTAAATGAGGTTCTGTGTTAAGCCATACAAATTCCTTAAGAATCTAACCTCTAAATTCTGGGTCCCTCAAAGTTTTATTATCAAATTTTTGGGTTGTCAAAGTACTTTGCTTCTTTACATTTGACTAGTTCACTGTTCCTCAGCATGTTCACCAGCAAGCAGGGAGGAAAAGGAGTGACATAGCCTCATTCTCCAAATCCATCCTTCTCCCAGCCACCTGAGCGACCTGGCTAAAAGGCAAAACAATTGTGTCTCGGGGTTCCCCATCATCTATGAAATAAAGGAAAAGTTCCTTCACAGGACATTCAAAGCTCACTAAAGAGCTTGTTCCCCCACATATACACATACTAGTTGTCATTCTAGAAGTTGTTCCTGCCCTTCTTCTGCTACCTAACTGCCTACCTTTCAGATTCAGTTTAGCTGTAATCTCTTCCAAGGCTGCTTTGGTCTTTTTACCACTCTCACCCACAAGCTGGGTTAGGAGGCCCTTTTGGTGGTTTTGTTATTCCCTAGAAATATTTCTGTCATGCATATTTCATGCTATTATCATCGTATGTTTATGTGGCTGTCACCCTTACAAGATAGTTATTTCATGTTGAGGAGTATGTCTTATATCATCCCCAAGACTTAGTATCAAAGCCTGGAACACTCTCAAGAGCTTAGTAAAATGTTTTTTAATACATACATACATACAATGGAATAAAAAGCTTTGTAGGAAATGCCATTAAAGGCTTTAATAGGCTAAGTAGTTGAAATTATAGGCAAAATAAAATGACTTTTCAGAAATACTCAACAATTTCAATTTTCTAACCTCATCTTCCAAAATAGCACAAATAATTTAATATCAACTTTCCTTATTTAGTAGGAGGTCTCTTAACTCCTTGCTTAGAAAAGTAAAGATATGTCGGAGTTTATGGGATATAATTAAAGCAATGCTCAGAGAAAAATTCTCATATTTAAATATAGTAAAAAGTATGAAAGAATGAAAATAAGCAACTAACACAAGAAATTGGGGAGAAATAATATAAAGCTATGGAAAGGAGAAAGAAGGAATTAGTAAAGATAAAACAAGAAAAAAATAAATTAGAAAACAATAAAATAATAGAACAAATAAACATATCCAGAGTTAATCTTATAAAAAGGGGTGGGAATATTCAATAAGCTTATGGTAAAAAAAATTTTTTTTAAAAAAAGAAAGCACAAACACAAAATAGGAATTGAAAATAAAGAAATGATCATAGGTAAGAGGAAATCAGAAGCATCTAAAGTGATTACTGGACACAAAGCTGTTTCTGATGATAGGTAAGTTTAAGCTTTCATGCTCCAAGTCCAGAGAGAAGAGCAAGGCTCCCACAATTTTCAATCTGCAGTCCCACCTCTCTCTAGAAAGCCACAGATACTGTATCACTTGCCTCAGTGAGTAAGAAACTAAGGCATCTTTGTTTCAAACATAGCTAGAGAAAAAAGGAGACTACTAGGAAACAAATGTACCAGAGCCTATATTAAACCATTATAACAAGTTATTAGTTATTTATCAGAAAAAGAACAATAAATGACAGAATTTTCCAAACTCCAAATTAAGGAATTATTTTCCCTGAAGAAGGGAAGGGGCTGAATAACCTATAATTGAGCTTTTCAACAACAAAGTGCATTTCATCTAAAATCTTACATTTTTCAAATCAAATTAGAAACCATTTATTATAGAAAGACTTTTAGGGCTTAAATAATATTTTCCAAAGATATGGCATTTAGACTTTACAAAGAGGTTTTACATACTATCCTCATGACCCTGTTGTATTTTCCCTATCAACCAATGAAGACCCTGAGGTTGAGAGAAGTTGAGTGACTCGCCCAAGATCACCCAGCTAGTCAGTGGCAGAAGAACACAAGTCTCTGGATGGCTAATCCAGCTCTTTTTCCACTACTCTACCCTGCTTATTACGTACTCCCTTAGTATTATACCAAGCACTAAGCACCTTATTACCTAGACTCCAAAAGTTAAGACTGACATCTAATGGCAAGTTCAGATCCCTACGAATAGGAGTCTGATGGACTTAATTCACTGGCACTGAAGTTCTTTATAGATGAGAAAGATGGACTGAAGGGGGATGACTTCCCAATCAGGATACATTCACCCTGGATTCCTACAGGATCAGGATCTTTTCATTTTGAAGGCTTTGTGGTCTAGCAAATGACAGGATGTGAAAATATGTAAGCACTAATATTGGCTATGTTTTTACCACAATCACAAAATCTCTTAATGTCTTGGTGCTTCCCAGTTGTTCATTTTTAAACTGGAAATATATTCTAGTCAGTGACCCAATGACAAAAGTGTGGCACATTACTGGCCTTTACCCTTTCTCATAGACACTTCACATTTCAAAATTCCTTCCCATCCTACCATGATCATTATATCCTATTTCTCATCCCATCATTTCATCACTAAAATTCAACTAAACAACTCCCTTCAAGTCTCAACACTGCCCTTGTAAGATTCTTTGCTTCCTATTTCACATTAGGCCTCCTCATTTACTTCCTTCAAACTACTAGGGATTTGAAAAAGAAAATAATTACTGCCTCACACACTGGGATGAGGCTGATGTAAAGCTCAGCCCAAGAGAGGCTTACCTATATATATAGTTTTGGTCCTAAATTTTATACCAAAAAGTAGGGTACCACCAAGGAGCAGTGTGTTGCCTACTTTTAGCATGTACTTGAAGTAATTTTCAGCCTCACTTTTTTCTAGACTTAATATCATTACAGAGTTACCACCAATTAAGGAATCTGACATGACAAAGATATAGCAAAATATAACTGTGGAGTTAAATTACTCCTTTGGAGAACTTTGATGCCATTTAACATTAAGGAAGAGGAGAAGATAGGGCTTTTCCTTCAATTAAACACCATGGGGATAATCAGCAAGAAGGACAAAGAGAATCCACAAAATTCTTGAAAGTGTCATCTAACTTGTGATGTATGCTTGTTAATCTATACATAACTTAAAGTCAATAACCTGATATCTATTTCTAGCCAACCAGCTTGCCGAATGACCTCAATCACATCATTTATTTCAGCCTCAGTTTCCTCCATCTGTAAAATGGGGAGAATAATATGTATTGGATAAAGGTATAATGAAATACCTACATTAATCAGTTACCTATAAAACATCCTGAGATCGTAAAATACAGTTAAAAAAAAACCACCAAAAAACCGTAAAGATAATGTTATAGTATTCTGACATGCTGGTAAAAAGATTTATAAGATTAGAACTCACTGGAAAACTTTACCAAAGAAAGAAGTTATTTTTAAACATCTCTTAAAATTATATTTACAGATGAATATTCAAAGTTTGTTTATCCATGAAATAGATACATCATAGCCAGTAGCAGACTTAACTTCACAATATCTGTAACAGAAAGTCATTTTCTTTAGAATTGAAGAGGAACACCTTGGTTCTTTAGCTTGAAACCAACTAATACTCATTCAAGAGGCATCAGTATCCTGGAATAGTAAAGACAGGGCAGGATGGAGTAACCTGTCATTAATCCCACCGTGAGGTCTAAAGAGCTCTTTGGCACCCTAGACTGTCCATACCTGTTGGGTGAGGAGACTGATGTGGCTGGATGGAGAATATTGCCTTGCTGCCTGCTTCTCAGCTAGCCGCTGAAGTTCAGCTGTAACCATACTTTGGTTGTACCGTTTGCTGTACAAAGAACCATCTTCTCCCTCCTTTTGTGTTTTGGCTATTCCTGAATGATGCTTGTTTGGATGGCATGAACCTGCTAAAAAGGAGAAAAGTTTTCACACACTTAGGAAAAATAGCCCTGGAAAACATTAAGATGATGACAGAGAAATCTCAAGTCAACAGACACTTTACTGAATTCTAGGGATCTTTAATAACATAAGGAGCAATAAACTATCTTCAAATGGTCACAAAAAAAAATAAATGCCTACCATATCCTAGAAATTCTCCCTATTGCTAAATTGTTACATGCAATTATTAATGTGTTTTTCCTTAGTATGAAAGCTTCACAAAGAAGAATTTTCATCATGTGTAGCAGGAAATAACCAACCCTAGAATTTACTAATCTTAATGAATTCAAAATATATATCTTTGAAACCCATTATAGTTTTTGTTTTTCTTGTTATGTGACAGTATTTGTCAACAGTCTGTGGAATCCACTGTCAAATCATCCATAATACTTACAAAGCTCAAAAGGGAAACAGGAATAAAAGCAAAATTAAGTGTACTGAGAAAAACAGCAATAATCTTAATATTCTCAAATGATTGATTTTCCTTTCCAATTTAAATTTTCTTCTTTCAACTATATTATCAGAGAGTTCTATTATTCTGAGCATTGAAATTCTAGCAAAAAGAAATTATTTAATATATAATCAAGGTTCATATTTTTTTTTCTGATTATAAAAAATGATACATATCTCATTTAAAAATTTTTTAAAAATTGCCAGGTACTGTGGCTTATGACTGTAACCCCCAGCTACTTTCGAGGCTGAGGCAGGAAGAGCACTTAAGCCTAGAAGTTCAAGATGAGTCTGGCCAAGATAGTGAGAACCCATCTCTAAAAAATAAAAATAAACAAAATTTGCCATGAGTGGTGGCACACATCTGTAGTCCCAGCTACTTGGGAGGCTGAGGTGGAAGGCCCACTTAAGCTCAGGAATTCGTGAATGGCCTAGGTGATACAGTGAGACCTCACCTCAAAAAACAATTAAAAACCCCAGAAAAGTAGAAATACTATATTTCTTTTCTGTCCTTTTATTAATGCTAATGTAACCATGATTATCCTGCATACACAATAGATTTTTAAAATCTAAAACTTTCTCATGTTTACTATATTATTTGGTACATACAAAATATTTATAATAGATGTATATATAGTTATAAGTATATTATAACGAATACCTGTGAACTTACTATCCATCCCAGGAACTACATTGCCTATAATATGCATTAATGATGTTCTTGCTCCTCCCCTAATCTCCCTTTATCATTCAGTCTATTCCTTTTCTATAGTTTTATCATATATATGTGTGTTTGTGTGTATGTGCGCATAGATAATTTTGCTTGTTTTTGAGCACTACAAAAATGGTATCCTATTGAAATAGTTTCCTGGAACTTGCTTTTGTTATTCAACACCACACTTCCAAGATTCATCTTTGCTAAGTACAGCTGAAATTCATTCATTTTATTTGCTGTCTGGTATTCCATTTTGTAAATATGCCACAATTTATTTTTCTATTCCCCCATCAGTGGATATTTTGGTTATTTCAAGCTTATTGCTGTTATAAGCAATGCAGCCATGAATACTTTTGCATACATCTACTGATGCACATGTGGAAGAACTCCTCTCGTATATATGCCTAGGAGTGGAACTGCTGGGTCACGGGGTACGTGCATTTTCAGATTTATGTAATAATACCAAAGTGGTATTTTTTACACTTCCACAAACAAAAGAGCGCCTGTTGATCCACATCCACTCTAACACTTAGTATTGTCAAGTGTCTTAATTCTTCCCTCTCTAAAAGGGTGTAAAATATCATTGTAGTCTTCATTTACATTCACCTGATTACTAATGACATTGAGCATGTTACCTCTTTTCTGATATCATTTATCATTTTTCTATTGTGTTGTCTTTTTCTGATTGACTTACAGGAGTTGTGCTATTGTTTTTACTTTTGCTCTATGTCGTAAGATCTTAAGGATGGTTTCCTTTATTTTATTCTAAAAGTTTTAAGTTTTGCATCTGATATGCATTTTTCATATGGCGTGAGGCAGGGATCTAATTTCACTTTTTTCCTATATGGATAACCAATTGCCCCAGCAACCACTTATAGAGAAATCCCTCCTTTTCCATTATCTAAAATGCCATCTTTGTCCTATATCTAAGTTCCTTCTATCTGTGTGATTGTTTCTAACTTCCCATTCTGTTCCACTGGTCAACTTGTCTGTACCTTTGTCAATACCACACTGTCCTAATTATAACATCTTTATAGTAAGTCTTAATAAGGTACTTCTCTACCTTATTTTTCTTCTTCAGAAGGTTCTTACCATTCTTGGCCTTTTGCCTTTAGATTATCATTTTAGAATAGGCTTATCAAGTTCAACAACAAACTTGTTGAGACTTTGGTTGGAACTGTATTGAATCCAGAGATCAATGTGATGAGAACTGAAACACTAACGATATTGAGTCTTCCTACACATGTAAATGGTATATTAACCCATTTATTTCGGTTTTCTCTAATGTCTATATCTTTCTACATAGTCCTACAAAACTTCCTCTTAAGTTTTTTCTAAATTTATTCCTAGGTGGCTTATAGTTTTTGGGCCCTTGTAAATGATGTTTTTTAAAACATTGTTTTGTTGGTGGTGATAGGTGCACAACAATGTGAGTGTACCTAATGCCACTGAATTTAACACTTAAAAATAATTAAAATGATAAATTTTAGGTTATATATATTTTACCACAAGCAAAAAAATTGTTTTCTAACACTTTGTGGCAAGTAATTTTAAAAGCTGTTGATTTTTAATGTTGATCTTATGGATATCTATACCGTTCAAATCATCATTTCTAAACTGTATCTGTAGGCCAGGGCATGGTGGCTCACACCTGTAATCTTAGCTCTTTGGGAGGCCGAGGCAGGTGGATCACTTGAGCTCAGGAGTTGGAGGTTGCAGTGAGCTGCAGTGACGCCACTGCACTCCACCCAGGGCAACAGAGCGAGGACTCTGTCTCAACAACAACAACAAAAAAACAAGGCAACTGGACAAATAAAAAAATACAAAAAACAAACCAACAAAAAATATAAAGTGTATCTGTAATTATTTCCTGTTTTCTATTTTGACATTATCTGCAAATAAACAATTAAACAATTTTATTTTCTATTTTTTGATCTGTATGCTTATCATTTCTTTTTCTTACTATGCTAGTTCTGACTTGCAGTAAAACACTGGGCAGAAGCAACATTAGTGGGCATCCTATCTTGTTCTTAACATTAAAAGGAATGCTTTCAACATTTTCCCATTTAGACTGATAGCTCTTGCAGGTTTTATGCAGAAACCCGTTTTCAGGTTAAGAGGGTTTCCTTCTCTTCCTAGTAGGCTGAGAATTATTATCATGAATGAGTGTAGAATTTTATCAAATTCTTTCTCTGCATTTACAATGATGATGAATATGGTTTTTGTCCTTTAATCTGTTAATGTGGCAAATGACATTTATAGGTTTCATAATGTTAAACCCTTCCTACATTCCTTGAATAAACTTGCTCATGGTGTACTATCTCTTTCAGATGTTGTTAGATTTTGCTGGCTTTTATTTTGACTAGAATTTTTGCATTTGTGTTCATAAATGAAGCCAGTCTATAATTTTTCTCTTGAATACTGTCCTCAATTGGTTTTATTAGCAAGAAGAAAATAGCCACACAGAATGAATTGAGGAGTATTCTTTTTCCATACTCTAGATGATTTTTTTTGTTAATACTGGAATTGTCTATCTCTTGAAACATTGTTAGAACTTACCCATAAAACTATCTGTGCCATATGTTTTCTTTAACAGAAGATTTTTAACTACTATATCAATTATTTTAATACTTATAGGACTATTCAGACTTTCTTCATCTTCTTGAGTCAACTTTACATAAGTTATACTTTTGTAGGAGTTTGTCCGTTTTGTATACTTTTTCAATTTTATTGGAATAAAGTTGTTAATAGAATCCTATTATTTTTATCATTTTTGGTATATTTATATTTTCTATATCTGCATGTTCATTCCTTATTTTATCCATGTCTTCTCTTTTTTCTTGATCAGTCTCACCAGAGGTTTGAACACTTTATTACGATTTTCAAAAGACCACTTGTGGCTTTAATATCCTCTATTTTACTTTATTTTTGAATTCTGTGATTTTTTTTCTCTCATCTTTATTACATCTTTCTTTCTTCTTTACTTAGATTTATGATAGTGTTGTTTTTATAACATCTAAAGTCAGACATTTAGCACGTTAATTTTCAGCCTGTGTTCTTTTCAAATCTAAGTATTTGAAGCAGTAAATTTCCCTCTAAATATTGCCTTTCATTGTTTTCCACATATTTGGACACCCACTTTTTTCATTATCGTTCAGTTCCAATACTTTTAAATTTATTTCCATTAGGATTTCTTCTTTGACTCTTTTAAATTTTGAAATACATAGGGATTTGTTATATATCTTTTTGATATTGACTTTCAACTTAATTGCAGTGTGGACAAAGAATATGGCTGTATGATACCAAGTCTTTGAAATTTGTTCTTTAAGATGTAAGACATGACTGATTTTTATAAATATATCAGGTGTGCTTGACAAGGTATTTTTCTCTAATTGCTGGGTGCATAGTCCTACATATGATCAAAAGATAAACTCAACTTGTTCAAATCCTCCTTACCTTATCTAATTTAAAAAATCAGTTTAGTGTATTAACAATTAATAGAAGCATTTGGAAATTTCCCACTAAGACAGTAGATTTGTAGATTCTTTATGTAGTTGTTTAAACTTTTGTCTTACATCTTTGGAGGCTATTTTATTAGGTGCAGACACTTTTAGAACTATTTTATTTTTTAACTGAACTGAACCTTTTGTCATTATGCATTATTCTTTATCTATAAGAAAGACTTATATCTTAAAGTCTATTTAGCATTTTTAATGTAGCTACACCATTTTCCTTCTAGTCGGTACTTACCTGGTAATTCTTTCTTCATCCTTTTACTTTCAACCATTCTGTGTCCTTACCCTTAGGTGTGCTTCTGGTAAATAGCATATAGTTGGATTTTTAAAAACTTCAATCTGACAATCTTCTCATAAGTTAAATTCAATCCATTTGTGTTTGATTTTTCATATATGTGGACTTGATTTATTATGTTTTAAATTTCTATTTCTCTTGCTTTTTCTGTGCTTTTTTCTTGTATACTCCTATGTTTATGGGTGTTTTTTTCCCCCTCAATTCGTTTTTCTTCTCCCCAAAGGTTTAGAGTTTATATACTTTTATTCTGTTAGTGGTGACCTTTGAAATTTGGTAATGTATATTTACCTTTAAAGAGTCTATAGTTAAATATCTTAATCTCATTCCAAAACTATTCAATCACCACAGAAAAATTTAACTCTAATCCTTTATAGGCTATTGTTGCCTACTATATATTAATATTTTTGTCTATATATTATTGTCTACTACCGTTTAAACCATTCAGAATATGTTCTCTGACCACAGTAGAAATAAGCTAAAAGCCAATTACAAAAAATAAAGAATCTCAACTACCTGAAAATTAAACAAAATACTTATAATAATCCATGTGTCAAATAAGAAATCATAACAGACATCCAGAAATATTTTTGAACTGACCAGCTTCTTACATTCCCTATCATTCTCTTGGAAAAGATGAAAAAGGAAGGTTTTTTTAAAAGTTTCAATGATAATACAGGCAACTGGAGACATTGATCTTCCTGAATTTCTCACATGGGGGGAAAAAGTTCAAACCAGAATATTATTATTATTGTTATTACTGATTTTAGAAAATTAACTGACAAGAATAGTGATCATTCAGAATTAGCACAGACACATACATATTCATATATTCATATTTACGACTTATTGAAATGGACAATTTAATCTCTTGATTCAAGTGTCATATTACAATATCCATTTCAATTGAAATCAGGTATTAAGAAATATAGATTGGATATTTACAAAACATGGCTTAGCTGTAACTCATATTAACATGGCTATTACTGAAGTGTTTAAAAGAGATGCTCCTCAAATTAATCTACAGATAATAATCCCTATCAAAATTCCATCTGCCTTTTTTTTGCAGAAATTGACAAGCTGATCCTAAAATTCATATGGAAATGCAAAGGATCCAGAATAGCCTAAACAATCTTGAAAAAGAAAAATGAAGTTGGAAGAACCATCCTTGGTGATTTCAAAACTTACTATGATGCTACAGTTATCAAGATAATGTGATACTGGCATAAGGACAGACATATAGATCAATGGAATAAAATTGAGACCTCAGAAATAAACCTTTACATTGCTAATTAGTTGATTTTTGACAAGAGTGCCAAGACAATGCAATGGGGAAACAATACTCTTCTCAACAAATGATGCTGGGACAACTGACTATCCACATGTAAAAGAAATGAAGTTAGACTCCTATGTCATACCACACACAAAAATTAACTCAAAATGGATAAAAGATCTAAATGTAAGACTAAACTATAAAACCCTTAGAAAAAACATAGGAGGAAATCTTTGTGACTCTAGGTTAGGCAATAGTTTTTCAGACATGATACCAAAAGCACAGGTGACAATGGAAAAAAATAGAAAAACTGGACATTATTAATTTAAAACATTTGTACTTCATGAAAGCAAAAAGACAACCAACAGATTGGGAGAAAATATTTCTAACATTTATCTGACAAGGGGATCGTATCCAGAGTATATAAAGAACATTTCTATTCAATAATAAAAAGGCAAATATACCAATTTAAAAATGGGTAAAGAATTTGAATAGACATTCCTCCAAGGAAGATATACAAACAGCCACTAAGCACGTGAAAAGATGTTTACCATCATTAGCCATTAGGGAAATGCAAATTGTAACTACAAAAAAGAGACACTATTTAACACCCACCAGGATGGGTAAAATCCAAAAAGACAGACAATAAGCATTGGCAAGGATATGGAGAAATTGGAACGTTCATACATTGCTGGTAGTAAAATGGCACAGCCACTTCGGAAAACAGTTTGGAAGTTCCTCAAAATGAGGGAATATGAAGTTATCATGTGACCCAGTAATTCTACTCTAGCTATACACTCAAGAGAAATGAAAACATATGTCCATACAAAAACTTATACACAAATATTCATATTAGCATTATTCATAATGACCAAAAAGTGGAAACAAACCAAATGTCCATCAACGATGAATGGATAAACAAAATGTGGTATATATCCATGCAACAGAGTATTATTTGGCCATAAAAAATGAAGTACATGCTACAACATGGATGAACCTTTAAACATTATGCTAAGTGAAAGAAGCCATTCACAAAAGGCTACCTATTGTATGATTCCAGTTATATGAAATGCCCAGAGTAGACCAATCTGTAGAAACAGAAAGTAGATCAGTGGCTGCCAGGAGCTGGGGTAGGAAGAAATAGACAGTGACTGCTAATAGGTATGGGGTTTCTTTTGGAGATGATGAAAATGTTCTAAAATTATTATAGACAGTGGTGTTGATTGCACAACTCCGTGAATATACTAAAAACCACTGAATTGTACACTTTAAAAGGGTGAATTTTATGGAATGTGAATTATATCTCAATAAAGCTGTTATTAAAAAATGGGGGAAAAACTTGACTGATAATATGGGTCCACTTCATTTAAAATTAGATACCCTATTTTAAGAATTCTTTGGTTATTTCATCCAGGTCATTCTTGACTTTGAATACATTGAAAAACAAAAAATACTAATTCGTCTGATGTCAGGAACGACTATTTGAATCAGAAAGAATGCATATAGCACACTCATAGGTCTATGGTTATCTGTGATGGGAAGTCTCTTGACTAGACTGTAGGCTCCTAGTGAATAGAAGCCTTGTCTTATTCATCTCTTTATCTCCAGTACCTAAAAGACGTCCTGTTTCATTCTGTATCAATGAATGAATGCTACTGGACGAAATGAAAGAGTCTTCATCAGTCACATCAGAACAATGCAGCATGTGTCCCTTTACTTTTCAAAAGAAAAGGCAAAGGGTAGAGATGACATTCTTTTTGCATTGGGGCTGGGGAGGAGCTGTCATTGAGGGCTGCCTTTTGTTTTCTCACTCACCTGCCTTTGCTGAAGAGGGACGAGACAGTTTCTGGCTATAGATGTGTGCAGCACTTTGGAAAGAGGAAAAGGGGCCAATGGTGTAACTGCCTGATCGACAGCGTGGCAAGCCAGCGGGGCTTGGTATGTTCTGTGTCCCAGGATGTATGGAAGGAGAAGCATTGTCAGAGCCTGTGTTCAGTAAGATTGCTGGCTGGTGAGGCATGCTGGGGATGGCTGGAGGAATTTGAGACAAAGAAGAATGGTGGCCAGGCCCTGGCGAGAGGTCAGAGGTTGAAATAATAGATGACAAGTGGGTGTTGGGAATTTTCTGCAGAAGAGTAGCAGCAGGACCAGAGACAGAAGTAGAGGAAGAATTGGTATAGACTAATTTAGCCTCTTTTTCAGCTGAAGTGGTAAATCCTATTAAAACAAAAACAAACAAAACAAAAAAAAACAGATTTTAGGAAAAATGGAAATTTAATCTCTATAAAATATAAACTTTTAAAACATCAAAATAATCTTAGCATGAAACAGAAATCATGAAAATATAGACTTTAATGAGTATTCATCATGAACTTAATGAATTTTCCCTACCAGAGATGACCTGGCAACAGAAATAGGAATTTACTTTTAGTCCTTTCTACGAGCCAGAGTTGGTACTACCTCCACAAAACAGAGCAGGGATGCTTTACACATGTTAGGACAACAGGACAAAGTTTCTGCTAGCAACAGCTAATTCCTTTCCCTCTTCTTTTCATCCTTCTAGGAAAAAAGAAAGTGCTCAGAATTTCTAAACTTTAAGAAAATGAAAAATTCTTTGGAAGGGAAAATAGGTTATCAATAGGTAAGAGGAAATTCTAAAGGAAAAGGAAGAACAAAGGAAAAGAACTTTGGGGTTATATTCCATGCTTTTGAAATATTTACTATCTGATGACTATTTTTTTCTTTTAGGGATTTATCAGAGCGCAAGAAATCTATGTAGGTTTGAAATCACTCACGAGACAATTTATCACAATGAATTTCTGTTGTCTGTTGCTGTTTGGGTGGCTTTATTTTCACTTCTTCCATCGTCTCAGGGTGATCTAAAACAAGAAATACTAAGCTTAGGCTCTCTTACTAATCAAACACACAGCCATTGCTGTATACATAATTTTGTTTCCAAAAATATAATGCAACTACTAATCAATGCTGGGGAACACTGCATGTCTCACCACAGTTTTCCAAGGATGACCACACCCACAGCTCCGTTGAGTGGGGAACCAACCAAATGGTTCCCGGCTATTCTCAACCCCAGCTCCAGCTAACTGAACCAGGGAAAGGAACCTAAATCCAGGGCAGCCATTTGTGGACTACCAACAAGCTAGATATGCCTGCAAACAAAAATAAGGGTAGTTAGATGCTTCTGCCAGGAATTCAGACTTGGGGTGTGTGTGGTCTAAGAGACCAAGTTTGTTGGTAGTACCCACTGGAGCCAAGAAGTCATAATATGTAGGGAGCAGGGCAGCTACAATGAGATAGAAAGAATAGCCCCACTATTTGTTGGTATAATACCTGGATACTACAATGGCTCTGTATCTTAAAGTAAATGCCTCAGTTTTACCTGAGACAGGGTGATCAATATATTCAATAATAAAATCACTCTAATAAATTAGTTTTTCTCTACTACAAAATTTTGAAACAGAATAGCCAGAGCTAATCCTGTAGGGAAATATTCTAAAATCTTTGTTAAGGACTAGGTTCATACAAAAACTTAAAGGCCATTTTACAGATCATCTTTCAGAGTGAAAAGATAAGGACATATGAATTCTCTCCTCACCATCACCACCAGCAGTGGTAATACTGTTATACATTTGTTTGTTCATGTTTGAAATGAATCCAGATACTACATTATCAAATGTCATAATGTTGTTTCCTTGACTGAGGATTTCCTACTGCCCCTCTAGTTATTCTTAATAGATACAGACAGGTATAGATCTTCTTATGTAAAGATAGTCATTAACATATGACCCCTAGAATTTCAAATGACCCATCTGTACAAAGGTGCTGCCACTACATGCTGTTAGGGATTTCCCATTACTTGGCAGGGGAGAAGTTACTATATGAATAGCCATCTAGGCCCCCACCTCCCCAGGTTAGCACACTTCTCTACCCTAACCTTATTATAAGAATCCCTCAGCCTCCCTTGCCCAAAACTCTTACAGGAGCTTTTCAGAGCTTCCACCAAACTTCTTTTTATATTCACTCACCCAGCTTTATCTACTAGACAACAAACTTTGTAATGTAAAAGATTGACAGTCCTGGTCATTGTATTCCTAGCAGCTATCAAAGTGCCTATCGCATAATAGGTACTCAGTAAAAATGTGTAGAAGGAATGAATGAACAGATGAATGAAGTTAGGCAAGCTCAAAGAAGAGGGCTGGATTCAGAAGGACTTCTAGTAATATAATAGTTCAATTATACAGTGAGTTAAATAGGCTTTTCTGGGGTAGCCTATGAACCAAATCAGTTTTTAAAACATTAACACTGTTTCTTTGGGAAAATTCATTCCACATTTTAAATGACCAATTTCAGGCCAGGCATGGTGGCTCACGCCTGTAATCCTAGCACTCTGGGAGGCCAAGGCAGGAGGCTTGCTTGAGCTCAGGGGTTTGAGACCAGCCTGAGCAAGAACAAGACTCCGCCTCTACTAAAAATATGAAAATTAGCTGGGCATGATGGCGTGCACCTGTAGTCCCAGCTACCAGGGAGGCTGAGGCAGGAGGATTGCTTGAGCCCAGGAGTTTGAGGTTGCAGTGAGCTACAATGACACCACTGCACTCTACCCGAGGCAACAGAGCAAGACTCCATCTCAAAGGAAAAAAAAAAAAAAACAAACCAATTTCTCTGGCTATTTCCACAATAGATTATGGTAGCCTTAAAAGCAAGGAAGAAGTCTCCCTGCTTTGAATCTAGTACTTGGCACACTGACAAAATTAGTATGTTGATTACCTATGCCTTACACTTCTATCTAGATTTTAAATGAATCTATGGTTAAAGCACAGAGCTTTGTTTATAATGTCACTGCTATTTTTTTTTTATCATGACGACATGAGCTAGAAAGCCCAATCCATATTCAATTCCAAAATCCCTGATCATGGAGTTCCGAAGCAGTGAGAACTTTTAGCATCATGTAGAAGCATTTTGGATTATCACAATGCCTGAAGGAAGCTAATAGCATGTAGGGCTTAGAACCAAGGATATGAGACATCTCACCAGCCATGGAACAGCCAGCCCCACACAACAAAGAATTCTACCCAAAATGCCAATGCTGTCGAGCTAGAGAATGCAACAAACTTGACAAAAGGGAGAAACAATCATTACAAGAGGCAGGAGAGTGGAGATTAAGAGCACAAGCTTTGAGTCAGGCAGACTATGGATCAAATTCCTGTCCCTGCATGGCGTAGAGTAATCTTATGCAAATTACTCAGCCTCTTTTAGCCATTTTCTTGTCTGTAAAGTAGTTTTATAGTAGTGCTTACTCCACATGATTTTTGGAAGTAAAAAATAAGACCATGTCCAGCAGATAGTAAGATAAGTGTTCACTAAATGTTAGCTATTACCAGTTTTTGAAAAGATTGCTGTTGTTAATTACCATGGGGAAAAAAAATCAGACCATAATCCTCTTCTGCTTTTAGGACAAAAAGCACTGTCCCCCATCTTCCACCCCTACCCTACCCTGCAAAGTTTCACCTTGGAGACTATGCTTAGCCAACACATTATTCTTGACTCTCCTTTGCATTTCTTATTTCTTCACTTGTTCTTATTTTTCATTAATTAACCAGCATACTTACCACCTTTTGCCCCACTATCAGAATAACTGTTGCTGTTCTTAGAACTCTTAGAGTGAGTCCCCAGGAAGACGCTTGCAGACTTGTTTTTTTGGGTGTAAAAAGTCAAAACCTCCTCCAGTTCAGCCTCACTGAAATGAGGAGAAAAAGTATGGTCAGACAGGAAGCTGTTCTAGAAAATCTTTCCACCAGATTTTATTACGGAAACACAGTAAGATGGAAAAGGGGAAAATGAAAAACACAAGCTGAAAATTCCCTATTAATAGATAATTAAAATGAATTATAAATGAAAGCAATCTAAAAAATGTAAAGCGTGATAAAGCTTTATTCATCCCACGTGAAATTTTCTAGATTTGCACTGTCCAATATGGAATCTACTAGTCATATGTGACTACTTAAATTAAAATTAAAATTAAATAAAATTAAAGCTTTTTTTCCTTAGTTATACTAGCCACATTTCAAGTGCTCAATAGTCACCCACAGAATATTCTATTGGACAACCATGTTCAAGATCAGGAGTCAACAAACTAGACTGTGGGCCAACCCTGTTTTTGTATGGCCCCAGCTAAGAAATTTTTTTATATTTTTAAAGAAGAATATGCAAAAAAGACCATATGTAGCCCACCAAGTCTGAAATACTTGTTTCTGTCCCTTTACAATTTGTCCACCCACTTCTATATAATGGAAGTATCTTTGCTAAAGGAGCCACTTGTCATTTTAATTGTCTCCCTCAGAAATAAGGAAACCCACCAGTGTATCCACAGATGAGTTCTCTGAGTTCATCTACACAAGGCCAGAGACTAAACCAGATGATCTCTAAAGTCACTTCAAACTGTTGAAATTATATGCTTTTTATGAACATCCACACAATAGAAAGTATAAGGAAACAGATGAAGGCCTAAGGGATTCTTCCACTTAACATATCATGCCTGTATTTTGTAACATCTGTAGCAGCCTCTCAATGTTCTTTTTCTTTTCTTTTTCCTGAAGCTTGGCTATGTTCCAGGTAAGCCGCCATAAGTGAAGCATGCCTGCGTTATTACCAAGAACCTATATCCCATCTTCAGAACACACTCTAATGAGAACCTAGAAACCACCTGTATGAATCTCAGTGTAAGCCCCCAGGTCTCCAAAATAGCTAAGTGCCACAAGATAAGTACTACAAGCAACTAGCAAAGATCTACAGCTGACATTGCAAACAGGCAGCTGCCTCTGCCTGTGGGTGTGTTTTATTTGGCCCTTCACAGATTATTAAAAAGCAAAGGTTATGGTTGGTCAAAATATAAGCTGCTTTATACCTGTCTTATCCTCTGCCCACTTCAAAATTTATGTTTTCCCAGCCTCACTCCTGCAGGTATTTGAATTTACCAGCTCTAACAAAGTATCCATGTACTCACCCCAAACTTAATAAAAGAAGAACTGATGCTACCACACACTTCCCAACAATCAATACTTAATCCACAATCAGAAGTAATTACGTTCCAATGTATTTTATCTCCAAATCTACAAAATTAGTTAACAGAATATTTAATTCATTTTTAGCATCCAGTTAGACCTGCTGGGGAAATACATATCACTTTTTAAAAGGATGGGCTTTTTTCTTTTTTACACATTTTTTGGGATTTTGAAGATCCAAAGGAGGAAGCAGAAATTAATCTTTTAGCATTAAAAGTAGAGCTATTTTCTGAACATAATCTAGTTCTTTTTCCTTTTCTATTTTTATAATGTTGATGTGAGAAACTGCTTCTTGCTCTGTTTCTATACCTGGCTTTATTAACCACATTACTCAAGACCCAAGAATGTCAACAAAATAACATCATACAATTATGGACTCCTACAAAATGCTGTATTTGTTTGCTGTGTGTTTAAGCACCTGATACTGAGGCTATAGTGAGGTCTGTACAAGGTATTAAGTAAAGGTCATACTATGCTGATGACTGATAAGCCCCCACCTGATTTAACTTCACAAATCAACAGTGTTGATTTCTTACTTACTTTCTCCTTATTGTGACTTTGATGACTGACACCGAAGTAACGGGATTTACAGTTGCTTTATCCTTTTTCATTTTACTGGTTTTGCACAACTCTCTATTTAGAAAAAGTCCCTCCAGTAAGAGTTGTACAAGATTTAAAATTAAGTGCCTTTGTTGTCTCCTCCTTTGGAAACCCAATATAAATGGACAAAATGGCCTGGCTGACTTATATCAAGATAGAGAACTGAATACTGAGATTTTCAATTCCTAAAGGCTAACCCTAAGCATGAAAGACTTGTTCTATTTTATATAAATTAGGTGTAACCCTTACAGTGTTGAGAAATTGCCAATTTCTCAGCTCACTCAATGTAGGCAAAATTTGGTCATCTCCACTGCATCAGTAGGTCAGGGATAAATTCAGACCCAGTAAACACTAGAAGCCTCTAACTTCACATTTCCAAAGGGCTCTCTCAGCACTTTGAGTGTGGTGTACTTTGAAGGCTGTCTAGTACTACAGCCCAGATACCCAGCAGCAGTGTTTTGATAACTGAAGCCATGACACTAGCAACGTAATTGGCTGAGATATGAAGAGGCCAAGACTATGAAACTTTTTCTCCTTCTGAGAGTGATTTTTTTCTTTTTTGTTTTTCTTTTCTTCCTTTCTTTTTTTCTTTAGAGACAGGCTGGTCACTATGTTGCCCAGGCTGGTCTCAAACTCCTGGCCTCAAGAGATCCTCCTGCCTCAGCCTCGCAAGTACCTGGGACTACAGGCACCACCACTGCACCCAACTTTGAGAGTAATTTCATTCACATTCATGTGTCAGAAACAGGGGAATGGGGGAATGCTGGGTATTCAATGGGCAGTATGGAAGATGGAGTAAGATGGTTTTTATTAATCAAGAATGTCTTCTACCTTGCTTGTCTGATGAACTCCTGAAAGTTTTCCGTATTCACCCCATCTTCCTCTTCTTCCTCATGTTTCTTCTTCGATTTCTTTTCAGCCATTTGCTCTGTTTCCTATCCAGTGCCCAAGCCCCAAAGAAAAACAACATGATAAAATTGACTCCTGATAAATGGCACTTCATCATCTAGTTTCATTACCCTTGGGTTAATTTGTCCTTATACTAAAGTCATTTAATTCTTCCTTATACTTTTGTCACCTATAAATTTGATATCTTACTTTTGGCTATTATTTCATGAAACGTTTTGAAATTCCCAAAAGTTGCAAAACAAATATAAATTTTTATCATGTTTTTACTTTCTACTTACACAGTCCATTGATCAAAGAGCTTTTTATAGCAGCTTAGTAATATCCAGGATCACACTTGTTGCTTTAACAGTATGACAACACAGACACGGTTTTTTCTTGCAATTAGGAGAGGAAAGATAGATCTCAGAAGATACTCTTATACCAGTTTCCAAATTGAATAAATTCTTCACTTATATAAGACATAACAAAATTCTCAACAGATCTGGAGTAAATTATAGATATGGGTTTGGTGCATTGATATTCTACTAACCATTCTATACAACTTCAGAAAAACCATTAAAATTTCCAAGCCTCAGCTTTTCCATCTGCAAACTGACCATACTCCCCTCACCCCCCCCAAATTATATTTTTAATGCATCCTGAGACCCTTGGTTACAGTATGCTTTGTAAAATAGTCTAATTAAATAGTATATTTCCTGGGCTTGATTGTAAAATAATGTCACTGTATAAAATGTTTCAGAGAAGAAAGTATAACTCTCTCAAGAAAGAAGAATACATGATCATATCAAATCCACAGTTTAAATTTGTTCTCAAATAGTCAACTCACCATTGTCCACAGGCACAATAACAACAACACAGATTCACACAGCCCAGGATTCATCACAGGTGCAAGAGAGCTCAAAGAAATATACCTTTTGATAAGAGTTAACTATGGCCACTGAGCCTTCAGAAGTAATAAAGTTTTTCAGCCCAGCTGGGTTAAAGTGTGGGGTCCTGCTCTCCCCAGCAGTAATGCAGAGAGGACGGTGATGCTGGAGAACAGAAAAAGAACCTCTCCACCCAGTTGGACTGAGGCTTCTAGCCTGTTTCTGACAGTGTGTGGCAATTCAAAGCAAAAGACTAACAAACAAACCACTTACCTTGTTGTATACAATGATAAAGTCACCCAGTTGGTGGGCCAGGATTCTTCTGCGTTCTAGAAGTGCCAGTCGTCGACTGGGTAGCACCATCCTCAGTGAATGCTGGAGGTTACTTGATGCTCGTTTAAGGAAACGAACCACCAGCTCCTATAAATTAAAGAGTCATAGGAGGAAAAAAGCATGGATTATGCTAAGCAACAGAAGACAAGCTATGAAGGGATTCTACAACAGAGATGTGAGAAGAGACATACTCATTTCAACAAACAAGACCCAGAGCAAACGTGGTAGGTATAAGAAGGATGTACAAAGATAACACAAAACAAAAGAAACTTATTCTTTTCCCTCAATAAGCTGACAATTAGAAAATAAAAATCAAATATGTATGCAAATTACTATGTTTAATAAAATAGTAGTTGTAAAAGTATCATAAAACATACACAAATAGTACTATAATAATTCAAAGAGCAGATGTCATTTCTAATAGGATGATCAGAGAGAGCTATTTAGGGAAGGCAGTATTCAAAGACAGGTAGTGGAAACCAACACCATGGGAATGGATGAAATCATCAAAGGTGAGAAGGTAGAAAAAGAATACAGAAATATTCATACTTAGAGATAGGAAAGAGGAGCAAGATTCAGAAAAGAAAAAAAAACAAGCTAGAAACATAAAAATTGTAAGAAGAAATCTAGCAGAATAGTATCCCAGAGGACAAGAAAGGAAAGTGTTCCAAGTCAAATGCTTCCAAGAGGCTGGAGCAGGAAAGAACACTACCCAGACAAGGCCCTGGATCTGGCCATTGAGGGATAATTTCAAGAGAACATTTCCAATAAACAGAGTAAAAGAAAGATATTGAGAAAAAGCATGGGTAATGAAGAATATAGGTAAAGACTAGAAACTACTCATTTTAAAAGTTTAGTGATAAAGGAAAAGAAAGAACTGTCATAGTAGCTTGAAAGGTGATGCCTTTTTTTTTTCCTTCCCCAAGGATAAGGGAGATTTCAGAGTTTGGGGTTGGCAAGGAGGGCACAGTGGAAAGTCATTAAGGGAAAGAAAGAATCTGTTTCACTTAAGATGGGGGCAAAGGATTTTGACATCTGAACAGACACCAATCAGATGACTAATAACATCATAAATGCTTCAAAGAGAGATTTTGTAAGGCCAAGGGCCTTAAAGATGTTTCTGCCCCATAAACACAGTAAAATGGATGATAGATGTTGAGACATTCTGTTGATGTGCCTTCTGTGAGTTATAAGATGAAGAAACTCTAACCCTAACCCATAGCAGAGAGGGCACCTCTACATCTACCTTCCTCATAAGCAAGACCACTGCCACAATCATTAAGGAATGAGTTAGGGTTTGCTTGCCAGATATAGTTTCAAGAAAGAATTCACAGAACTGGTATTAAGTTTTGCAGCGATGATCCTAAATATTCCTGTAGAAAGCTCCATAGAAATCCCGTGTGAATTCCAAGCCAGCATTTGCAGTGATTATTCTCTTCTGAGTTATTTTTTTTCTTCTTGAATTTGATTTTGGCTCATTGTCCTTTGTGCCAATTTATTCCAGCATAAACGGAACAGCCTCATAACCAGAGGGTTGGATTTCATAGTTCTACTCAGCTGTCTTTACTATAGGGTGGTTTAAGCTGAAATATTAACACATTATTTTTTCACAGTGGAGCAGACAAACTGACTCTCAAAAGGCAGTCTCAATTTTCCACTTGGAAAGAGCAGAGCTAACATTTTCCACTGATGGTTGAAGGATTATTCACAACACACAAGGTTTTATCTCTGAGTTATATTGGCTACTTTAAATTCACAAGTTGTTTTCTGGGATAACCAACATGTTTTTATAATAAGCCTGGCATAAAGACCTGTCTTTTGTATGTGGAGGACTAGAAATTATAATGGGGTCACCACTGAGTGGTGATGCAGCTTTCTCAGACTTAAAGGTCCCTCTTTTTTTGGTGATAGATCCCTGTTGTTAAAAAGGTTATAGAAGGGCTGTGGCTTCTTCTATAAGCTCTGACCTTACTTGAAGCTTGAAGCTCCCTGTCATTCTGATCCAAAAAGAAAAACCTTCCTAGAAGATTAAATCCCAGGCATGTTCAAATGACTGATATACAGCAAAAAATATCACACAAGTTTGATTCCAGTAATCTAAGAATCCTATAAAGTTACAATAAGTAAAGAAAAAATGTTAAGTTAGAGGATGGCGCATTCTGAGAGGGCCTATGACAAGGTGTTGACTTTCAAAGAGCTAACTCGACTCCCCAGGACAGAGAATAAATGCCTTATGATACATGAAAACAGTAGAAAAACAGGTAATGTACAATTACAACATCCAGGTTCAAGTTCCAGTTTCACCACATACAAGCTATGGAACAAAAGACTTAGTTCTGTAGGTCTTTGTTTCCTCATCTGTAAAAATGGTATGATAACGCCTACTGCAAGAGTTAATAAAATGTAAGGTTGCTTGAGAAAGGATTGTAAATTGTTATTCTTTTTCGGAGCTTTGCACAAGGCTTAACATCAATTAGAAATAAATTTCCATTTCAAAATGAAATAAATTGATGCCCTTACTACATGGTGCAATGAACACAGCTCTAGATGAAAGATTTGCTTCACATTAGAATAAGAGAAATCTAGAAACTTTATTATGTAACAATCCTTTCGCCAGAAGAATATATTGCTCTTTATCCTAATGGGGGGGAAAAAAAAGAAAAAAAAAAAGGGAAAGTAAAAAGTTTCCAATAAGAAGAGCCTCACCATCTGTTCATCCTCTTTGGCAGCCCAACTGGCACTGAACGTCTGACCTCCACTGTCTTTCATCAGGCGAATTTGAACATGCTGGAGATAGGCAGAGAATGCTATTCGGGCCTGCACTTTGCTATAGAAATCCAAAACAACATACCGTTAAGAGACAGAATTGTAAGCCTATCAAATGTGTATGCTTCTCTCGAAGCGGCCTTTGAGGATACTTCTATTAGGATGGCTAAGAAATATGAAGTCCATCTCATAGCCACTGAATAAAGATTGCTTCTAAATAGTACATGAGGTTTAAAATTTTTTTTTCCTATTAAAAGAATCAAAGATGGAGAATCCTATTTATTTTCTCTTATTAGCATGGGGGAAAAAAAACAAGAGTAGAAACTCAGGTTTCCTATTCATCACCTTATCTTTTTCAATTTTTAAACAACTTTCTTGGGGAAAAGAACAGGAGAAGTACTGAATCTTCACAAGAACCACTATATTAATTAAAAAAGGTTTTTTTCATTGGAGGTGCTGAAGAACATATTTATCAGTTAGTGAAAAAGTATATATTTTGCTATGGTAACTAATATTTCTAGTGTGTAAAAACATCCAAAGCAGGAAACAGATAAATCCTACAGAGGAACTTTTAATACCAAATTTTAAGGTCATGCTTTTCTCAACTACAAGACAGCAATGGCTAGAGCCCAGAACAAATGAGCGAGGTCCAACAGAGTTTGGCATAGATGAACTGATGGGCCAGGACAAGCCCAGATGTTCAGTGGGAGAAAGAAACCCTTAAATGTAGTGAAAGGCACCTCAGCAACATCACTGAAGAACCCATCTATTTTCTGCCTGGTGGTCTAGGCTGGAAACAAGGAAACCTGATCAAGCTATAGTTAGAAAGACAGAAGTACCAGAGAGACAGTGATTATTTCCACTTCAGCTGCCAATAGTGGCAGATCTGTTTTCTTTCAGGGGAGCTTTTGGTTACTTCAGCTGATCGGCCTTCTGACACCATAGCCAAAATTACATCAGCGAAGATTAGGGCCCAACACAAACTTTGTTTACAATCCTCACACATGCAATCACTGAATGCTTTCTACTCATGGTTCCCCCAAGGTTAGGACGAAGAATTTGTCCAGAGTAAACTGGAAATCCTAAGAGGGCCCAGTCTAGCTTCCACTTGTGTGTTGGAGAACTGGAGGGCAGGGGAGTCAGGTTGGGGAGTAGATTTGCTTTTGATAGCTTAATACATAAGAGCTTCGGAACATGAACTATAAGTAAGGCTAGATCTTTCTTACTGACAGGGATCATTTATAGGAGAACAATATGACTTTGAAACAATAACTCTGTATTTTCAAATATTTCTCAACAAAGACAATAATTATATTCTTGTTCACCTATAGGGCATATTCCACTTTCCCCTCAAACATTCCCATAAGCTTCACCTCCACAACAAATTATTTTCAAGTCAAAATAAATTAAAAAGATCCTCAACTTTGTCCAATGAATTCACTTGTAATATAATGAGCAAGAAATAGCATGTTTCATATATCTCCAAATGTAGCAGAATATCCAATTCCATTGATTGATCCCCTTATACTATTATGAAACATGAAGGTCTTTTGGATAAGGGAATTATTGCTTATAAGTTGATACTTCAACCATTGTTTTGTTGCAAATCATTGTTGTAAATCAAATGAACAAGTACCAAGTTTTCAATTTCTACAAATTTATTAATGAGATCCCCGGGATGTTAATTCTGAGATTGTCTCTAAGGTCCTAGACATATTGCTCAACTAGTCATTTGCAACAAACAACAAAAAAAGATGAAAGAATGACAACCAGAATGATTTCTACCAAAGAAACCTATTTTTAAAAAACAAAAGGTTATGTAGATCCTCAGTATATAAAATATACAACAAGGAGGCTGTGCCTAGAGTCTTGAACCCTTGCCATGGACCTTCCCCAAGCCCCTCAGTAACCCCTGGGACACCCCACAGGACAATGGGCAACTTCAGGGAAGACAGTCTAAAAACTACTGATTTACGCTAACACATCCTGCAATTAATAACAGTTTACTCATTGAAAGTGAGATCCATAAGATTTATGAGGAAATAATTTATTTCTACAACAACTAAGGAGAATGTTATTGCTGGAAAGAATCTCAGAACACAGTCCAGTGGTTTTCAAATGATCTATTTTCAATTCAGTGGAATCTTTTCTCCCTCCAGGAAATACTCTGAAAAACACTTGTCTAACTCCGTATCTTGGCTTGACAGAAAAGGAAACTGAGGCCTAGAGAAGCTCTTTGACTTGCCTATGACCACATAGCCAGTTGGTAGCTAAATACTAACTAAAAAAGTCAGAGACCAGGTCTTCTGAATGAGTTCTGTGAAGACTCCACTATGGAACTATTCTCCACTAATGGAACTATTCTCATTCTCCACGACACTTCCAAACCTTAACTCTGTCCCTCCAGACCCTAATGTCACTCTCCAGGCTTTCAGTATTAAGAACTGGCCTCTAAGTTAGAAAATAAAGGACATCATGCATAAATACCTAAATTTCCTTGTCCTTCAACTTCTACCTAGTGCATTCATCTCATAGACCTTTCTTCCTGACTTACAGTAAGGGATACTGCTCCACTGACCTCTTTCCACCTTCCTTCAGGACCCTTCTCTACCAATATATCCATACCTGCATCTCTAATCCTCTGCTCATCAAATCCTTCCCCTTGGTCTATAAATAAGCTCCAGAATCCTTATCTTTAGCTGGCTCTCTCCCTGATGCATTCTCATCTTCCTTGCATCACCAAACCCTTTGATAGTTAGTGCACACTTGCTTTCTTATTTTCTCAGCTCACAACTGCTCTTCCATCTACTCAGCTGACTCTAGGTCACAAATCCAAGAGTCTCTTTTCACTGCTCTTTCTAACTTGGGCTGTTAGAGGCACTCTACAGACTTCAAACTTTCATTTTGTAGCTTTTGCCACATTGCTCCCTCCCAGTTTTAATGCCTCTCTCTCTCACTGCTACTTCTTAGTCTTTTTATTGATTTACCCATTGAACAGTGGTATTCCCCAGGGCTCAATTCTCTTCCTCTTCTCCTTGCTGAACTAAATGTAATTGAACAATCCCATCTACTCTGAAGCCTTTAACTATCACCTGTATAACCCTGTTCAACCTTGACCTACAAGGCTGTATTTTCACCTGCCTACTGGACTTCAGCACATATCACTTCCCCCTCACTGGGTCTCAAATGAAACACATTATTTCTATTATGAAACCAACTCCTATGTTCCTTGCATTGACTGACTGGCATCACCAAGTTGCCAAATGTGGAAAACTTAGTCTTGTCAATTTTACCTTACAGATTTCACTAAGTCCATTCAATTCTCTCCATTCCTATAGCCATTGTTCTGATCAATGCCTCCATCTTCCTCACTGTGGACAAGTCTAACATACCCTAACTCACCTCCCTGCCTGTAGTTTCTTCACTCATCAATCACTATCCCACAGTGCAACCAGAATTTGCTTTCTAAAACAAGATGTCACTGTATCATTCACCTGCTTAAAAATCATCTAGAGGACTGGCACAGGGGCTCACACCTGTAATCCTAGCACTTTGGAAGGACGAGGCAGGAAGATTGCTTGATGTCAGAAGTTCGAGATGAGCCTGAGCAACATAGCGAGACCTCGTCTCTATAAAAAATTAAAAAAAAAAAAATTAGCTGGGCATGCTACTTGAGAGGCTGAGGCAAGAGGATCACTTGAGCCCAGGCATTGGAGGTTGCAGTGAGCTATGATGATGCCACTGCACTCTAGTCCAGGCAACAGAACGAGACCTTATCCCTTAAAAAAAAAAAAGAAAATCTAGTAAATAAAGCCCAGGCTCCTCTTCAGGCCCCTCACAATCTAACAACATCCAACTTTTTAGTCTCATTTCTTACCACGCTCTTCTCTCCACGTAATTCTTCTACTCTAGTCTGTATTTCACAAACACAACAAGCTCACTATGATTTCAGGGTCTTTGTGCTTGCTGTTCTTCTGGGAGTATTCTACGCCCTAACATTCACATGACTGACTCCTCATCATTCAGGACCACCTCAAAGGTTGCCTCTTCATTCCTGATCACTGCATTCTAAGTAACCCTCTGCTCAATTACATTCTAATATTACACTGTCTTACTGTCCTCATAGCATCTCTCACTGCCTCAGTGACCTTATTTCTTTGTTCACTGTCAGTCTTCTCTACCAGACTACACTGTAAGCTCCAGGATCGTGTCTTGGTCCCAATAGTAACACAACATGGCCTAGCAGAGTGCAAGTGCTCAATAAAAACTTGCTGAGGGACTGAATTAATGACTGTACTAGCACACCTCTAGGCCTTTATTTCCTCTATCTAGCACTCACATGCTTACCTGTCACCTCTCAAACCTTCTGAAATCCTACTCATCAGTCAAGGCCTGATTCAAATTTTGCCTCCTCCATAATGCCTTTTTAGCCCTCCCAAGCCAGACCAATCACTCCTTTTTCTGTGTCCTAAAAGCACTTTGTTCATACTAGGTCATAGCACCAGCTTTTTAAGTGCCTCCTATACTAAATTATGAGCTAGTTGAGCCTTTTGTCCCAGTCACCTTGTACTCTTAGTGACTCACACAAATACTCAACAAATGTTTGTTGGGCCAATGAGACCTGGGTTTGTATTGTAGGTCTACCTTGAACAAGTTACTTAATTTCTCTAAGGCTCAGTTTCCTTAATAATAGCAATGTGTAATCACAGTCATTATTTCATAAGACTTCTGTAAATATTAAATGAAAAATGACTGTAAAGCCATTAAAACAGTACCTGGTACACAGTATAAGTTAGCTATTATTAGTTTTACTACTGTAATTACAAAAGGTACATACCTAAGATTTCCATTATCTTGCAGAATCTGCATCAGGTTAAATTTAGGCTCTGGCTCCTGAGTCTCAGTTTTACAACATTGTTCACCTTTATTATTCCATTCAGGAATTTTCAAGGAATTTTCTTTGGGTGAATTTTCTACCATAACAGTCAATGAGGGTGTATATTTGGCTTGATTTTCTCCAAGAGACCCTGCAGACTCCTCCTGGGAAGCTTCCTGTTCTTCATCTTCATTTTCTAATGCAACTTCTTCCTCTTCTTCACTCTCTGTCTCAGTTTTAACATTCATTTCAGCTGGTTGGGTAATCACTAAATGCGAAGAATCACTAATGTTGCTGAAAAAAGGATTAAATTTTCCTCTCTCCCAAAACCTTCCTTTTATCTTTTTAGTAAAAACCCATTTCTAAATCAAACAACAAACAAGACACAAAATTAACGGCAACCACATGTTACTCTCTGATCATATATTCTAAGAACCTATTAATGATCTTTATTAAATTTGATATTTCTCATCATACCCATTGGCTCTATGACAACTTAAGGCAAAAAAAACCCACCATGGTTAAGTAATTTCTACAGTGTGTTAGAGGATTTTAGAAAAGCACACTTCATGGAGGTACAAAGAGCCAATGGGCTTTCTGTCCTATGTGTGTTTATTATCCTTCTTCTCTGCTGCCTTGTAAGTTCTATGAGGACAGAGACCATGTATTTTTTATTCACCAATGAAATGCCAGTGATTAACATGTTGCCTGATACAGGTGCTCAACAAAAATGGGAGAAAAAGAAAAAAAAAAGGAAGTCAGTCTATCAGTCAATTACAAATAGACCTGTAACATGGGAGAAGCTGGGAGAGAAAGAAATTCTACTTTGTCTAAAATATGTATGCCATTCCGCAATTGTAAAGAATGAACTGGACTTACCTAATTATATAAAACCTGAACAGTAATGCTCAGGGTTCCATTAAACTCAGGCTAATATTTCTGAAGTATCAGGTATTTGTATGATGCTGGAATAACAGTAAAAGCCAAAATGTGTGTGCTTCAGATATTCTTCAACAAAAATATAATAGAATGGAAGGCTTAAAAACTTACTATCCTTTTGAAATTAAGTTTCAGAAAAAAGGATTATTACCCCCCCCACCCCCAAAAATGTATGTGACCAGGAAGGTTCTGACTCATTAAATATTGAGTAGGCAGCTGGCTAACCCAGTCTGGCAAAATCCAGATAATGGAGTTTGGTGAAAGCTCACCAGCAGGTACCTGGGTATTTGTGCCTCATTGCCCTCAATCTGCCACTCCGTCGTCTACGTTTTCGCACCTCCAGAGACAGGAGCTTCCTCTCGTAAAGAGCAGCATGTAGCTTGGCCTTTGAATTCATGCTTTCTACCTTCAATTCTGGTGGTCCATCAGCAGTCATTCTAGGGGAAAAACAATATGGTAGCTATAGCTTTCAGAAAGTTCTCTCCTTTATTCCAAGGGTAAGCTTGACAGAATTCTGTATTCACGATGTACTGGGCATAGTAACTAGTGAATTCTAAAAGGTGTGACAGATGAAGGGGAATACTGGAATCTACCTCACTAATGGCCTATCTGAATTTGGTAAATGTCCTGAAAAAAGTATATATCTGAACATTATGTTTAAGCACCTTTAAGTATTCAGTGATAATTATAAAGTGCCACCCAATACCTTATATAAAAATGACAACATTTTAATTCTTAAGCTGAGTGGTGGCAAAAGGTGTTTGTTTTATTGCTATTCATTATGACTCACTCAACATTATATAAATATTCTTTTGAACGTATACAAAATCTAATAGATATGGACTTAGCAGAGGTTGAGATGAGGGGGAAAATGACTGATAATCTGTGAATATGGCAGGTAGCACCAAGCTAACTGAGACTCATAGGGAAAGTGTCTTAGTGAAAAGGTACCAAGACCCAGAGACTCAATAGATCTCAAACATCCTCACATGCCAAGGCTTCTACCCTATTGGCTATAGGGGGAGGTGGGGAGGGGTGGCAGGGATACTCAGGTGTTGAGTACAGGTCAGGAGTTAGAGTCAGAGGCACAGACAAGGGAAGGCAGCAGATACAGGACAAGGCCAAATTTAATCAGGCCATGAGTGAGAAATGGGATGGGGAAAAGGTGCTGGCAGCAGCTACATTAGGCATTAAAGTAAAACAAATCCTGAATTAGGGAAGTGATGGATATCAGGCCCAGTCCAGACAAGGACTAGGCGGTACAGGGCAGGCGGACATAACCAAATCTCCAGAAAGAGACAGGGCTCTGAGTCATGGGGTCAGAAAAGATATATCCCTATCAGTGTCTGAAAGCATGCAGCCAACTATTTATACTCAGAACTCAAACTCTAACTGGTTGGCTCTGAACTCCCTAGAACTCAAAAGTGTGTTCCCTCTGACGTCAAGGAATCATCCTAACTCCTCTGGGAGTTTTCAGTCTCTGAGTATGGCAGGAAGATTGTGTCATTTGGTCTATTTAGGACTTTCTGACAGGTATTTATGGGTGGATAGAATGGATAGTAAATCTTTTGAAGGTCTTCTCTCCAGAGCAGGACATTGAGCCAAGAACAGGAAGGTCTTGACACTGGGAGCAGAAATGGGAAGCTGATTAATGAACTTTTAAAAATAGTTCAAGCCTGTCTTATAATCCCAAAGACCAAGCCACATACACAAACACACACACACACACGCACACACAGAGCTATGAAAATATTTAGCCAATTAAATAATAAATAAAATAAAACAAATATGATAGAAAAATACAATAATTTAAACCATTTATTTAATAATGTCTGGCCAACTTGGTCAAATTTGATAATTGTATAGGCAAACATGGGCATAGCTTAACATTGACATCTCTATCCTATAAACGCACAAATATTCCTCTCTCTAAAGACATGTCTTTTAAAAACTTAATGTGATTTCAGACAGCTTAATGTTTTGGGTCATCCTAATTGAATGAGTAGAAGTTAACTGGACACCCTAATTAAAGCCCAGTGTTTATGCTCATAAACCACTGTTCATTATATAAACAAGAGTATTTCTGCCTACATTGCCAAGAACTCTATTCTTAAGGAAAAAAAGAGATTTCTTTTGGGAAAATTATCAATAAAAACTCAATGAAAATCTTCTGAAAGCATGAATCCTGTAAGCTCAGACATACGGAGAAGCTACTTGTCTAGAGATATTTTTAAATAACTATGAACCAAGATATTTCATAGTTTATCAGTTCTGGATAAACAGATAAATCCTAAATGGTACAAGGGATGGAGGATAGGGAATTCTAAGGAAAGTGTGAATCTGATAAACAAGAATTACAAGTTCTATGAGGGCAAGGACCATGCTTGTCTTGTTGATCACTGTATCTGTGATGCCTATGAGACTTCCCAGCATATAGCTGACTTAAAAGGATTAGTTGATTAATAAGCAATTGAATTTCCTATAAATAAGTTGTAATACCTTTTAGCTACATCTATTTCATTTTATTTTTCCAACACTTTATGATGAAAATATTAATATTTAAAACAGAAAAGTTTAAAGAATTGTACAGTGAATATCCATATACTTACCCACCACCTAGTTTCTATAATTAACATTTTACTGTATTTGTTTCATCACCTATATATCCAATCACACATTCCCCTATCCATCCATCAATGCATCTAATTTTTAAAGCATTTCAAAGTTACAGACAGATATCAGTGCACTCTGCTCCTAAACATTTCAACATGCATATCATTACTATTTAGAGTTCAGTATTTGTTTTATAGAATTTTTTTGGTGTTATAAAAATCAGATATGGTGAAATACCCAAATATTAAATGTCCATTTACTGAGTTGTGACAAACACCTAGAGCTATATAACCCAAGCTCTAACATTACTATCACCTCAGAAAGTTCTCATGCCCCTTCCCAGTCAATCCCTCCTTAGTACCCTAAAGGCAATCACTGTTCTGAATTTTCATCATGCATTAGTTTTGCCTATTCTAGAACCTCATTAAAATGAAACCATACAGTATGAGCTCTTTTGTGTAAGGCTTCGTTCATTCAGCACGTTTTTGAGATTCATTTATGTGTGCGCATCAGTATTCATCTATTTTTATTGCTGAGTGGTAGGCCATTGTCTGAATAATCTAGTTTGTCTGCTCTCTTGTTGCTAGACACCTAGATTATTTCCTGCTTTGGCATTATTATGAATAAAAATACTATGAACATATTTGTACAAGTCATTTTGTGATGATGTTTTTCATTTCTTCTGGGTAAAGATCTCAAAGTGGAAGTTGCTAAGCTTTCTAACAAACTGCCAGACTCTTTTTCTAATGTGCTTGTACCAGTTTATGCTGCCAATGACAATTTACCAGAGTTCTGTGAGTGCCACATCCTCACCAACATTTGGTGTTGAAGTCTAATGTTGGCCATTCTGCTAGATGTTTAGTGCTATAACATGGCTTTAATTTGTAATTCCCTGATAACTAATGTTAAGCACATCTTCTATGAGCATACTGGCTATTCATATATCTTTCTTTTGAAGAGTCTGTCCAAATATTTTACCCTTTTGTAACTGGGTTGACTGTCTTTTTATTACTGAGTTGTATATTTTCTAGATTCAAATCCTTTGTCAGACATGTTTGATGAATATCTTCACTCAGTCTACAGCTTGCCTAATCATTTTCCTAATTGAATCTTATGATAACTTTTTTAATCTTGAGTAAATCTGACTTATCATTTTTGTTTATTGCTTTCTGTGTCATGCCTAAAAACTTGTGCCAAGCCCAAAGTCACAGAGATATTCTATGTTTTCCTCAAGAAGTTCTATAGTAACAGCTTTTGGGCTTATGTGTATGAATCATCTCTAATTTCTGTGGAAGATAGGGGTTTGGGTTCTTTGTTTTTAAATATGATATCCAGTTGTTCCAGCCCCATTTGTTAAAAAGAGTTTCCTTTCCCCATTGGATTACATAGGATCTTTTGTTGAAAATCAAACGACCATATCAATGTGGTTCTATTTCTGGGCTCACTATTCTGCTTCATTGATCAATTTGCCAAAGTCTTGATTACTGCAGAATTACAGTATTTAAGTCAGGTACTCTAAGTCATTTGCAAGATTACTTTGGATATTCTAAGTCCTTTGCATTTCCATATAAAGTTTTTTTAAGTTGGTCAGTTTCTACAAAAAAATCTACTATAATGATTTAGATTGCACTGGATCTTTAGACCAATTTGAGGAGAATGGATATTTTAAAAATATTAATTCTACCAATCCATGAGCATAGTGTGTCTCTCCATTTATTTAGTTCTTCTTTAATCTCTTTCAGTAATATTTAATAGCTTTTAGTGTACAGGTATTGAACATGTTTTGTTAAATTTATGCCTAAGTATTTCATATCTTCAAATGCTATTGTAAATGGAATTTTAAATTTCATTTTCCAATTATGTACTGATCATATATTAAAATACAATAGATTCTAGTATATTGATCTTATATCCTAAGACCTTGCTAAATGCACTTCTATGTTCTTGTAGTTATTCTGCAGACACCTTAGGATTTTCTACTAACCTGATCATGTCATCCAAAAACAAAGACATTTTACTTCTGCCTTTCCAATCTGTATATATTTCTTCCCCCCGCCACTTGCTTTATTATACTGCCTAGGAATTAAAGTACAGTGTGAATAAAGTGGTATAAGTAGACATCTTGCCTTATTACTAATCATAGGGGAAAAGTCTTCAATATTTTAACAAATACGATGAAAGCAACAGATTTTTCATATAAGGCCTTTATCAGATTGAAGAAGGTCCCTTCTCTTTCTGATTTGCTAAGAGTTTTTCTCAAAACTATGTGTTGAATTTCATCAGGTGCACTTTTTTTTTTTTTTGGTATCTAATGAAATGATCATCTAGGTTTTCTCCTTTAATAAATATGGTGAATTATATTGACTAATTTTCCAATGTTAAGCCAAACTGGTATTACTGGAAAATCTCAGTCATATGTATTATCCTTTTTATACACTAGTGGATTAGATTAGCTAACATTCTTTTAAGAAATTTCATGTCTATGTTCATGAATCATATTAGTCTGTAATTTCCTTCTTTTTAAATATCTTTATCAGGTTTTGGTATCATAGTTATGCTGGCATCATAAAATGAATTGAGAGGCGTCCCTTCCTATATTTTTGAAAGAGTTTGTGCAACACTGGTGTTATTTTTCCTCATATGCTTGATAGAATTCACCAATGAAACCAGTGAGCCTGAAGTTTTCTTTGTAGGCAGGTTTTTGATTACAAATTCAATTTTCTTAATAGACATAGGGTTCTTCACAATTTCTATTTCAACTGGTATCAGTTTGGTAAATATCACCCACCCCCAGGAATTTGGACATTTCATCTAAGTTGTCAAAGTAATGGAATAAGGTTGTTAATAATATTCCCTTAAAATCCTTCTGCACCCTTAGTATTCGTTTTATGTCTGTAGAATCTATAGTTATATCCCTTCTTTTCTATCCGATACTGATTATTAGTGTTTTCTCTCTTTTTCTAGATCAGTCTACCTAAGGGTTTATCAATTCTGCTAGTTACCAATGAATAAATTTTGGATTTTGTTAATTTTATTGTTTGTCTTTTATTTATTTGTTTTCAGCCTTTTATCATTTCCTCTCTTCTACTTACTTTGGGTTATTCTGCATTTTCTAATTTCTTAAAATGGACAATAGATCAGTAATTTTAGTCCTCAGTTTCTAATATAAGCATTTAAAGCTATAAATTTCCTCAAAGCACTACTTTAACAGCATTTGATGTTATACACTTTCATGTTATATTTTTATTTAGTTTCTAATTTCCCTTGTGATTTCTTCCTTGACCCATGGATTACTTAGAAATATTCTAATTCCCCAATACTTGAGGGTTTCCTATTGTTATTGATATTCAATTCCATTGTGGTCAAAGAACATACTCTGTATCATTTTGATCCTTTTAAATATATTAAGATGTGTTTCATGCTCCAGCGCATGGTCTATCATATGCCAACTTTCATTTGCTTACACCTCTACACTACCAAAAAACCCCTACTGATGACCATATAAAATGAGTGCCAAAAAAATAAAGGACAGAACCCACTGATCTTTATATATTCCTACTGTTTAATATATTTTTCCTTTCTTTTTTTTTACCAATCTCCAAATTGTATACTGTAGGAAGCATATTATTCTAGGAAGCAGTATACTGTAGGAAGCATATTCCTTGACTACAAACTGGAGAAAAATTATAAACAAAGTGTGACTTTCATTTGGAAACAAGCTACAAACTTGATCTCAGTTTTCCCTTAATTAAATGACAATAACAATGTTCTCCTTTAAAGAAAAATTAGGTTTATGCTTTAAAAGGCTTGGATGAGAAACCAAGTTTATCTTAACTCTTTTTTTTTTTTTTTTCTTTTTTGAGACAGTCTCACTCTGTGGGCCTGGGTAGAGTGCAGCAGCATCATCGTAGCTCACTGCAACCTCCAACTCTTTGGCTCAAGCGATCCTGCTGCCTCAGCTTCCCAAGTAGCTGGGACTATAGGCGCATGCCACAACGCCCAGCTGATTTTTCTATTTTTAGTAGAGACAGAGTCTCACTCTTGCTCAGGCTGGTCTCAAACTCGTGAGCTCAAGAAATCCTCCTGCCTTGGCCTCCCAGAGTGCTAGGATTATAGGTGTGACCCACTGCACCTGGCCTATCTTAACTCTTAAATACAAAACAAAAACCTAGATATAGGAGGGTTCTTTCTTATTGTTATCATATTGCTTATTAAATAGGTACAGCACAAAGTGGATATATGTAATGTTCAAACTTTCTATAAACAGAAGGTGTGTGTTTAGGTTCAAGGGTACTTGTTGTGATTGCAGTGAAGCAAAGCCATCCTAGCCCTTCCTCTAAGACCTTTCTCTTCTCTGCCTAGATAAAAAGCCACGAATATTTTGCACACTTCCAGTTCTGTGGCAAACTGGAAGCAGGTTCTGCTCAGTCCTATAAAGGCACAGAGTTGTATGCCTCAGGTATGCTAAGGCCAAAACACAAACTCTTATTTGAATCTAACATGACAATAGTCTTGAAATCTTATTAACACTATGGTCTTCCTCACACAGCCAAATAAGAATACTATTATTATTAGTTGAAATAACTATAGTTATAATAAAGTAAATCCCAAACTTAAGTTTGTAAAAAATGGCCACAGAATACTTTTTCAATAGGAAACATTTTTTACGTTACTATTTAAGCTGAGCCAAACTGAAAATGGTTATGTAAAGTATTATGCTTAGGCTGTGCATGGTCACATATCATGCACATGGAAAGAATTTCTCAACTTTTAAAATTCAGTTACCGTGTTCTTCCTGTCAATAAGCTTCTTCTTGGGTTTCCCCTACAGAAGTAGAAAGGACAACCAGGTTAGAGAATGCTATTCAAATAGTCTCTCTTGAGTTCATACATACATGCACTCCTGAAATTTTTATTACAGAGATTCAACATGGAATTAGGCCAGGGAGGGCATCTTTGGGGAAAAGCAGATAAATTGAGAACATTTTCAGAGAAAAGTAGAGTGCTATGAGTTGGAGGGAGGATCAATAAAAAACAAAAGGGAAAGGACAAATAAATTTTGGAGAAAAATTATAATAATTACTTGCATTTGTCTATCTATTTACAAAGTAGATTACACTTATTCCTCACAATCACCATTTAAAGAAGGCAGTTATTAGCTCCATTTATATAAAGGAGTGGGATAAGATAATTTTGTGACCTGCTAATGTCAGAGCTGAACAGGTTTACATTTAAACCTAGGGCTTAGGTCTCAGACTGCATTGTTCTTTCTACTTTCATTGAACTGTTTTAGGAAAACCAAGCTCAACTCTTACGGGGTTCAAAAAGGATGCACATAGGGAAATAAAACTTAACGGAAATCAAGCAGGTGGCGGGGGGATGAGTAAATTGACACCTAACAGGTACAATGCACACTATCTGGGTAATGGGCACACTTATAACTTTGACTCAAACTATACAAAAGCAATTTATGCAACCAAAATGTTTGTACCCCCAAAATGCTCTGAAATAAAATAAAATCAAAACTAAAAATAAAATTTAAAAAAAGGATGCTCATCAGAAACAGATTTTCCACAATTAAAAAAAAAAAAAATCTCTATAAAAAAAGATGCTCCCCCTTGCCTCTAAACTAGGGTTGGGCTCTAACCTCAAGAATCAAGTGCTATTCATGTTTAAATAGGCTTTTGTTTTCCTTTTAAAACATTCTCTCCTCATTCAATTTCCTTTCACTTAACTTTTTAAAACAT
The DNA here is from genome assembly GCA_023783475.1 of Daubentonia madagascariensis. NCBI lineage: Eukaryota > Metazoa > Chordata > Mammalia > Primates > Daubentoniidae > Daubentonia > Daubentonia madagascariensis. The sequence goes on along the minus strand of JAKFHU010000485.1, from coordinate 35,785,254 downwards.
TTCCCCAGTTCTATTTGTACTCATTTGTGTATGTGTTTATTTGCATCAGTACAATTTTATCACCTGTGTAGGTTCATGTATCCACTACCACAGATAAGATACTGAATAATTATGTCACCCCAAGTATCCTCCATGCTGCCCTTTCATAACCACACACACCTCCTACCTAACCTCTGCCCCATTAATCTGTTTTCCACTCTAAAATTTTGTCATTTCAAAAATATAATGTAAATAGAATTACATAACATGTAACCTTTGGCATTGTTTTTTTTATAAAGAAACAGATGCGATATAGATTGTATCTATAAAAAAATCAAGTGAAAAGGTTAAGTCTTCACCAAGATTTCTTGTCTTTCCTTTCCCGTGTCTTCTATCCATGCTAATGTCCTGATATTGTCACATTATCACCAGAAAATCTCAAAATGATTTTAACTTTTTCACCCAGAAAACAGTTTTCTCCAGCAATCTGCAATCATGGCTTCACATTACAATCACCTGGGCAGCTTTTAATAAGTACCAATACTTCACTCTGGGGGAGAGAGGTGACCAGGGCATAAATATGATTTACAAGATCCCCAGGTATTAGTAATAAGCAGCCAGGGTTAAAACTACTGCCATAATGTAAGACAGTAACGTAAGATACTGTTTGCCAGGGCAGGATGGGTAGGCGGGGGAGGAATCAAGAGGGTAGGGAAGGTAGACAAAATTAACCTAAAACAAATAAAATGAGTATAGAATTAGTTTGAAAGTAGTTCTGACATAACACAATTGGATTTGCAAGAGGAATAATATCAATTCATATTAAAGAGAACAAATTTACTGGAAGATACTAAGACCTGCAACACACACAATTTCATTTTTTCAATGCATGTGTTTGTGTGTGCCTACCATGTGGTAGGTTCTTGATACTGACAAAGATAAGCAAAACAAAATACCCACTCTTAAGAGCCAACTTGTAAAGTACAAGTTAGTAAACAGGCAATTATAATATAACCTAGGAATCTAAATCAGACTGAGGGATAAAAGATGGGCTGGGAGTACCTCCTAGTCTAGGTTAGAGGAGGAAGGACATAGTTAGAAGAATTTAGGGATGAACTGAAGTCCATTCCAAAGGAAGGGGAGTTTGTAAGGACAACGAGGTATTAAAAAAAAGCAAGTAGATATGGTCTGATTGGCCATGGGTTGGTGTGGAAAAGTGGAGATTAGGCTAAAAAGGTAGGTAAGAGTAGATCATGAGGGCCTTTCACGCTAAAGAGGGAAATTTATGGTTTTTTTAATCAAAGATTTTAGAATGCTTTATAAACAAGAGTTGTTAACTGGGCCTGAAGAAAGAATGCAGGGAGTGCACTAACTTGGATGGAAAATAAAAAATTATATTCCCTAATTGAAATTTAGCATTTCCTCCACATAAATGTAGGAAACTATCCACAGTAGTGGATTAGTATGACTTCATTACTAAAAGAAATAACATCTTTTTCTCATATTACTTTAGAATTGTCACAAGTATCTCAAAATACTGTCAATACTTATTCTTTGAAAATTATGGTAGTTATTAGACCCGCTGCTGGGTCTTGTTATTTAAGGTCTAATAAAGAAGCACATGTATTACGACGTCTCAAATTTTTTATTGTTATCCTAATCCTAGGTGAATGCTTCCTAATTTGGGCTAGTATGGTAGTCTCTAGATTGCCTGCACAGAGTCCCTGTCAGTTCAGAAACAGACCTGTACCACCTGTTAAGAAACCCATGCAAACTACCTATTTTAAGCAAAAAGTCCATTACTACTAAATATGACTGGATAATCCAAGATCACCAAATATGTGCAGATATATTACAGCAAAAACTAGAAAGAATAAGATGAACAAACAGAATACGGAAGAATTAAAATATGCAAAAAACATAAAGGAACTTTAAACAAACTAATCAACATAGAGAGATTTGAAAAGACATTATATCCATAAAATATGAAAACTAATCAAAAAGCAAAAGCAGTTCTTGGATATTAAAATCACACTTACCAAAATAAAAAAGTAAAATCAAACAACCCTCTCCTGTGCTGGTAATAAATAACAAAATAGACAAGACTGAAGACCAATTTAGAGTTTTAGAAGACAAAATTCAAGAAATCTCCCAAGAATTTAAAGCTAAGACATAAGATCAAAAGTATGAAAACAGTAAAGAAATATGGAGAATATATCCAGAATTTATCTAATAGGAGTTCCACCAGGAGAGAAAAGAAAGAATAAAGGGAATATTTCCCACAGTTGAAAGACTTAAATCTTCAGACTGAAAGGACTCACCCACTGCAAAACCAAAATAATGAAAAATGACACAGGAGAACACATCCTGGCAAAGTATCTGAACTCTAAAGATAAAGAAACCTTGCAAAAGTTTTCAGAGAGGGGGGAAAAAAACCTCCAAAAACTCCAGGTCATATAAAGAACTGAGATTCTATGTCTTCTAGGTAAATCCAAAGATCTCTTTCATTAGAAGCTACACAATGTGATTACTTAAACAATGGTAATTACCACAAATTTACAGAGAGAAATTGCAAATCCCATTATTTACGATAATAGAGTATGAAATTGCAAGAAATGGCTGAAATCTGGGTATCTATTCTAAGAATCCTTCAAAAAAGCTTATATATCCCCAAAATAATACAAGTTTCTCTAAATAACTAGGTGCCTTATTTTAACAATCAATTAAGGAACCGTACTGCAATGTAGTTTGGTCTCAGGGGCTACAAAAGTATGTGAGACTAAGTAGTCCATGACTGCTGTGCTATGTAAATGCCAATGTCTGTTTTCCATTACTTCCCCCTATTTTTCCTTGTATTGAGATTATCAGTTGTCATTTCTTACAAGTCTCAGTGTATTTATTTTGTGAATTACCTTCCCTCCACTTTTTCTAATCTGATAGTTCTAATCTCTTCTGGTCTAGAAAAACAGATAATCATGTCTGTTAAAACTGCATCTCAAGTATAAAGGCACTGAGTAAAAGCCTTCCTGGAAGAATAAAGTTTAGGGCATCTGTGAAGATTGCTCAAAGATCTTTATGGTTTAATTTTTAGTTTTTGGAAATGTTACAAAGTACTGAGAGTTAATGATAAATTCCAGAAAAATGAGGCATTATGTCATATTTTCTGGAGGCCTTTTCTATCAGAGATTTTACATGAAGATTTTTATGAAGCCTCTTTCCTTCTTCTGCATGTACTTTCTCCTTATCTTGTAGATCTAGTCCTAAATTTATAAGTTTAGCAAATCCCCACCTGTCCTGGAAGAGGCGTGTTGCCAGCATATAGTTCATAGAGGTTTTGTGCTCCAGGTAGGACCTGAAAAACAAAGAAGGAAATTGGTTATTTCTTAAGCTTAGTTCAAGAGGAAAATAGAAATAAAACCATGAATGAAGCATAGAAATGACAGGTTACTTATATACCGTTTCCAAAGAAATATACTGTTTCTAAAGTGGTAAAGGAAGAGACAGTTGCTCAAATTAAAATTATAAAATACTAGAGTAGCAGCAAACAGAATATAATAAAATAAAGAAAAAAAGCACTTAATTTAGAAAATAGAAAAAGAAAAGGCAACATTTCTTGAATTAATAATAGGTGATACACTAAATTCAGAAAATAAGAGTGAAAGATTTCTTTAAAAACACCAAAAAGTTTATATATAGAAGAGGTCAAATGAAGTTAGGAATAGGAGATGCATAAAGGGCATGAAGATGTAGATAGAAGACTGTTTCAATCATGTTATTCCTCAACTTAAGAGCTTTCAATGGCTCCCGGATGTCTGCTCCAGGAGGCATACATTTTCTCTTCCAAACTTTCAAAAATTCAAAAATCTGTACCACCATTTCATTTGCACTTTCTCCACACAGTTGCCCAACATTGATCCTGCAGTACAGCCAGGCAAGTCACTTTAGAATCCTCTTCATGCCTCACCTCCCACTGATCCTTTGCCTCTGACTGGACATCGTCTCCCCACATCCTCTCAACTTACCTATACAGTAGCCACCCTTATGTGAGGTTTCAGTTACCCACAGTCAACCATGGTCCAAAAATATTAAATGGAAAATTCCAGAAATAAAAAATTCCTCAGTTTTAAATCACACACTGTCCTAAGCAGTGTCATGAAATCTTGAGCCATCCTGCTCCCTCCCACCTGGGACATGGATTACCCCTTTGTCCAGCGTCTCCACGCTATAGATGCTCCTCACCCATGAGTCACTTAGCAGCTGCCTCAGTTATCACATTGACTGTCGATGTGTTTCAGTGCTTGTGTTCAAGAAACCTTTATTTTACTTAATAATGGCCCCAAAGCACAAGAGTAATGATGCTGGCAATTTGGATATGCCAAAGAGGAACCATAATGTGCTTCCTTTAAGTGAAAAAGTGAAAGTTCTTGACTTAAAGGACAAAAATAGTATGATAAGGTTGCTAAGATAAGCATAACTCTTCTGCGAAATTGTGAAGAAGGAAAGGGAAATTTGTGTTAGTTTTGCTGTTGTACCTCAAACTGCAAAAGTGATGGCCACAGTGCATGGTAAGTGCTTAGTTAAGATGGAAAAGGCATTAAATTTGTGCGTGGAAGACATGCACAACTGACAGCAGCACGTTGCACCAGAAAGCATTGAGCCTATAGGAAGACTTCAGCAAGGGATCCCCTGAAATAAGTGACACCAAGCCATTTACTGCAAGTAGGGGATGGTTACAAACAGATTCAGGAACACAGAAGGTAAACAGCAGCCTAACACTACGTCACAATGCCTGTGGCATTCTCCTTACTTCATCTCACCCATATAGGCATCGTATCATCTCACATCATCACAAGAAGAATAAGGGCGAGTACAGAACAATTCCGAGGCCACATTCACACAACTTTTGCTACAGTATATTGTTATAACTGCTCTATTTTATTATTAGTTATTGTTATTCGTCTCTTACTATGCCTAATTTATAAGTTAAACTTTATCATAGGTATGTATGTATAGGAATAACATAATATATACAGTTGACTCCCTGCACAGTTGAAAATCTGTGTACAACTTTTGACTCCCCAAAAACTTACCGACTAATAGCCTACTGTTGACCAGAAGCCTTACTGATAACAGTCGATTAACACATATTTTGTATGTTATATGTATTATATACTATATTCTTACAATAAAGTAAGCTAGAAAAAGAAAATGTTATTAAGAAAATCATGAGGAGGAGGAGGAAGAGCAGGGGTTGGTCTTGCTGTCACAGAGATGGCATACATGGAAGAAAATCTGCACATAGGTGCACCCACACGGTTCAAACCAGTGTTGTTCAAGGGTCAATCACGCAGGGTTTGGTACTATTCACAGTTTCAGGCATCCTCTGGGAGTCTTGGAACGTATGCCTCGCTGATAAGGGGGGGTCTGTTGTAATCTACCCTTCAAGGAGCAGGTTAAGGCAAGGCGCAATGGCTCACACCTGTAATCCTAGCAGTTGGGGAGTCTGATTGGGGAGAATCACTTGAGGCCAGGAGTTCGAGACCAGCATGAGCAAGAGCAAGACCCATCTCTACAAAAAATAGAAAAATTAGCTGAGTGTGGTGGAACACACCTATAGTCCCAGCTACTGGAGAGGCTGAGGCAGGAGGATCACTTGAGCCCAGGAATTTGAGGTTGCAGTGAGCTATGATGAGGCCACTGCACTCCAGCTTGGGTGACAAGAGTGAGACCTTGTCTTTAAAAAAAAAAAAAAAAAAAAAAAAAAGCAGGTCAAGTTCATTCTGCTGCATGAAGCCTTCCCTGATATACCCTTTCAAGTTTGCAGAGGTTTCCTTGTCTGAACTACTCTGGTCTTTACTGTATGTCTGAGGGACCTATCTTATACTGTCTCACAGAGTAAACACTTTCTTCTAGGAAAGCTGAATGATGCAGCAAGAAAAAAGTAGGATCTGGAGTTAGAATACCTGACTCAAGTCCCACTGTGTGATCATGGACAAGTCACATTATTTTACTCAGCCTTAGTTTCCTTGTCATTAAAATGGGAATGATAATAATGATGTGTACAAAGTATATTATATTAATAACTACAAAGAGCTACACAAATATGAGCTATTTTTATTATATGTATAAATAATTTCTCTATAAACATACTGTTAACTCTCAACAGGCAGGGATCCCATCTAATATTTATTTTTTACTCCAAAAAACCAAGCATAGTGCTAGATACTTGGCTGATAATAAATAAGTATTAATAAAATGGCATATTTATTTGTTAGTAGATAAATGCATCTCCTCCATTCTATGTGAAGGCAGCTCAATTAATTTAATATTCTTGGCCTTGCTCTGCCTCTTTTCTCAGAACGTATGTACCAAGATAGGTAGACTGATTTACCAATCTGACTGATAATTTAGGAAGAATAAACAGAACATGCTCCACTGAGCATCTCCCTTCTTTCTCTTGGGAGATAATCTCTCCCTGGGAAGTACATATCCTCTACCGCTCATATAGGGTCAGGTGCTCCCCATACATACAGACATATCTTCAGCCCAACCTTGCCTACAAGAGGCATGTAAATCTGTCTAATTCTGAAGTTCAACAGGAAATGCATTTGCTTGTAGACAGATATAATCAAGTCTCCCAACCTAGACTTTATCAGTAAGAAAGATGATATCTTGGTCTCCATCTACCTTAGTCCTTGTCTTATTTCTCTACTGGTTCAAAACCAAACTAGTAAAGAAAGGTATCATTATTGGAGTTCCCTAAGAGACCCCAACATTATTTGTACTTGATTCCTTAGAAAAAGGTACTCATATTAAGGCCCCATCTCTTGAAATACTCAAAAGCAGAGGGTTCCACTTTCAATTTTTAAAATAGATAGTTTCTAGAAAGTACAAAAATTCAAATTCTTCAAAAACATACCAAAAGACACACTTCCAATTTTGAGGAAAACCCATGCAATATTTTTCTGTTGAATTCCTAAGTATTTATAAGGTGTATCTACATGGATAGTATACTTTGAAAGATAAGAGGAAGATTTGTCTATGAACAGCTAGGTTTTCCAAACAAAATAAACAACAAAAAACTGGCTTTTTCTTTTATTCCTCTAAGTTCAAGCTCTGTACTTAGAACCACTAACATCCTGACTAGGTCAAAAGCCAGAGGAAGAAAACTGTGTTGCCTATAAACAAGTACACAGATTCTCAACTTTACTAGCAATCAGAGAAATGCAAACCAAAATAAGACGTTTTATATATACTCACTAGATTGACGAAAATTAAGACGTCTGACAGTCCCATGAACTGGAGAAGATACAGATCAACAGGATCTCTTATGCATTGCTGACAGGAGTGTAAATTTACATAGTCACTTTGGAAAACAATTTAGCATTATATATTTTTAAGCATTATTATCTTTTAAAGTTGAACATTCACATATTTTATGGCACAGTAATTCCACTCCTAGAAATACGGCCAGGAGACACATACAAAAATACTTATAGCAAAGATGTCCTTAAGAGCAAAAGACCAGAAAGAAGTCAAGCCCATTAACAGGAGAATGGAAAAATTAACAGCAGTATAAACACACAGTAAAATATAACAAAGCATTGAAAGGGAATGAATTGTAGCTATATGCAACAACATGAAATTTAGTAACACGAGGTTGAATGAAAAAAGCAAGAGCACACAGAACATATCTTTTTTAAAAGAAAAAGTTCAAAAGCAATTAAAACTAAAGAGAATTCTGCTTCTACACATGAGAGAATAACTGCTAAAGGACCTGCCCTCCTACCATAAACAGCTAGAAAAGTATACAAATATTTGAAACAACTGTTTTTAGACATTAAACAACTGGCAACACAAGACTGTGATCCCTGACAGAGGGAAATAACCGAAGTAATCCCTACAATTGCTCTACCTTTCTGCCTAGAGGCAATTTCCAGGCTAAGGAGAAAGAGGGGAAATTCAAGTAGAACCCAACAGTCTCTGAGAAGAGATGACAGAGATCAAAGTTCTAGGAAGTAGCTAGAATTTTCAGAGCAATGTACTACTAGAAAGGAGGAAGCTGTGCATAAGATATCCAAAAATCATCACGAGGGACCCCTTGAGTCTTTGGGTGAATACAAATCTGCTCAGGTATAGGGTGAAAGTCTACAAGAGCAACTATTAGGATAAAGAACAATTAAGGAGAAATTGTCAGCCAAGTAAGTCCCAGAGTTCACAAGGGGCTTCAAATTGAGTTCCCACCAGCCAGAATGGAGAGATCACATTGAAGATTGGGGTAATTTAACAGATACCCCAAAAGAGTCTTTAGTGGTAGAACTGTCCTAGACCTAGGCAAAAAGCTACTCTAAATGAACTATAACAATGCTTAAAAATAAGCCTGAAAAAGATTAAGCTACCTACAAGTAACTTAAGTGCTTGACCCAAAAAAAAACTTCAACAGGGTTTGAAGAAGGCAATAAAATCCAAACTCTCAACAATATAACACTTACAATGTCCAGCATCCAACTAAAAAAATGTGAAGAAACAGGAAAAAATGTGACCCATAAACAGGAGGAAAACCAGTCAATAGAAACAGACCCAGAAATGACAGAGACAAGAGAATAAGAAAAAGATTTTAAAACAATTATTATAAATGTTATATGTACAAGGATCTAAAGGAAACCATGACAATAATGAAAAAGAGAAAAAGGAAGGCATAAAAAGAAACACATGGGAATTCTACAGATAAAAAATAAAATATCTGAAATGATATTTCACTGGATAGAATTAATAGAGGATTAGGTACTGCAGACAAGATGATGAATGACCTTAGAGACAGGCAGAAATAGAAAACCATCCAAAATTAAGAAAAGAGAGGGAAAAAGTCTGAAAAAATATGAAGGCAGCCAGACTTGTGGTAAAATATGAACCAATGTAACATGTAACCAGAGTCCCAAAAGAAGAAAGGAAAGGAGGGAAATAGAAAAAAAATTGAAGAAATAAGGCCAAAAGTTTTCCAAATTTGATGAAAACTATAAACCCACAGACTAAGAAGTTCAATGAAACCCAAGCAGAAGAAACAAAAAAATGACACCAAGGCACATCATAATCAAACTGTTGAAATTCAGTTACAAAGAGATATCTTTTTAAAAAATTTATATAAATTTATGGAATGTAAGTACAATTTTATTACATGCATAGTGGTCAAGTCAGGGCTTTTAGGGTATCTGTCACCCAAATAACATACATTGTACCCACTAAGTGATTTCTCACCATGTAACCCCCCTCCTTTCTAGTCTCCATTGTCTATCATCCCACACATAAAGGGATCATCCTAAAAGCAAGCTGACAAAAAAAAAACATCGTGCATATAAGAATTACTGCACGCTTCTCACCAGAAAAATGCAAGCCTGAAGATGATGAAAAGATATTTTTAAGGTGCTGGGAAAAAGTATCAACCTAGAATTCTGTAACTAGTTAAAATAATCTTTCAAACATAAAAGCAAATCACTTTTTCAGACACACATAGGTTGAGAGAATTCACCATCAGACTAAAATGTAAAAATCAACACTAATTACACACTGTCTATAAGAAACCCACTTTAACTATAAAGACACATAAAGATTAAAGGCAAAACAATGGAAAAAGATAAACCATGCAAATACTAGTTATCAGAAAGCTGGAGTGGAGTTTATTAATAACAGATAAGTAGACTTCAGAACAAAGAACATTATCAGGGATGGAGGAATATTTTGTAACAATAAAGAAGCCAATTTATCAAGAAGACACAATGAACCCAATGCATACGTACCTAATAACAGAGTTCCAAAATACATGACAAGCAAAACTGACAGAACTAAAAGGAGAAATTTAAAAGTTCACAATTATAATTGAAGTTTTTAATACCACTCTCTCAATAATTGACAAAATTAGTAAAGATAGAGAAGATCTGAACAACACTATCAATCTCTATAACCAAATAAACAGTTATAGATCCAACAAGAGCAGAATATACATTCTTTTCAATGTATACATTACATTTACCAAGATAAACCATATTCTGGGCCATACAACAGATCTCAGTAAATTTAAAAAGACTGAAGTTATATAAAGTATGTTCTCTGACCTCAATAGAAGTCAACTGAAAATCAATAACAGAAATATCTCTGAGAAGATGCCCCAGTATTTAAAAACTAAATAACATACTTCTAAATAACCAATAGGCAAAAAGAAAATCAACAGGGAGATTAAAAGGTATTTTAAATAGAAGGAAAACAAAAACACAACAATCAAAATATGTGGGATGCCACTAAAGCAGTACTTAGTAAAAATTTATAGCAATAAACACCTATATGAGAAAAGCAGAAAAGTCTCAAATCAACGACCTTAGCTTCCACCTAAAAAAACTAGAAAAGCAAATGAAGGCCAAAGTTAAGCAGAAGAAAAAAATATTACAAACATTAGAGTAGAAATCAATGAACTATAACTAGAGGAAAGAAAAGAGAAAACAATAAAACCAAAAGCTTGTTCTCTGAGAAGATCAATAAAATTGATAAATCTCTAGCCAGACTGACCAGGATAAAAAGAGAGAAGAAACAAATTACCAATGTCAGAAATAAGAGAGGTAACATCACTACAGATTCTACAAATAGTAAAAGGATAAGGGAATATTATAAGTAATTTTATGCTTATAAATATGACAACATAGATGAAATGAAAAAATTCCTTAAAAGACACCAATGACCAAAACTCATTCAAGTAGAAATAGATAACCTGAAGAGCCCTATGTCTCTTAAAGAAATTGAAATTGAACTCCTGGTCCAGATGGCTTCAATAGTGAGTTATACCAAACATGCAAGAAATAAATAATAACAATTCTACATAAACTCTTCCAGAAAATTGAAGAGATAATTAAACCATAATAAGGTATCATTACACACCTTCTAGGGGCTAAAAATAAAAAGACTGACCATACCGACTGTTGGTGAGGATGTGGAGGAATTGGAACTCTTATACACTTATGATGTGAATGTAAAATGATACAACCACTTTAGAAAACTGTATGTTTCTAACAAAGTTCAACATACACAACAACATGATCCAGTCATGGCACAAGGAGATTTTTTTAAAGATGGGGTCTCACTTTGTTGCCCAGGCTGGATTTTAACTCCTGGGCTCAAGGGATCCTCCCACCTCAGCCTCCTGAGTAACTGAGACTATAGACATCCACTACCGTGCCTGACCCCACAAGTAGATCTTTACTCAAGAGAAATGAAAGCACATATTCACACAAAGATTTGTACATAAATGTTCACAGAAGCTTTATTTGTAATAAGCAAATACTGCAAACAACCCAAATGTCCATCAATAGATGAAAGGATAAACAAATTATGGCATGTGCCTATAAAAGAATATTATTCAGCAAAGAAAAGGAATTAAACCATTGATAGATGCTATAACATGTGTGAATCTAAAAATAATTATGCTGAGTGAAAAAGGCCAGACAAGAAAACATGCTGGACAAGAAAAAATAGAATTCTATTTGTATAAAATTCTAGGAAATGGAAATTAATCTTCAGTGACTGAAAGAAGATCAGTAGCTGCCTGGGGACAGGGTCAGGCAGGGAAGGGCAGGAGAGAGAAATTACAAAGTGGCACATGGAAACTTTTTAAGGTGATGTTCACTATCTTGATAGTGACAGTAGTTTCACTGATACACACATATGTGAAAACTTACCAAACTGTATACTTTAAATACACACAGCTTACTGTATGTCAATTATACTTCAATAAAACTGTTAAAAAAATACCATTTACATTATCAGTCCAAAGCATGAAATACTAAGTGACAAATTTAGCAAAACATGTTCAAGACTTTTATACTGAAAACTATAAAACATTGTTAGATACTGAGACACTGAAGGTTAAAGCAAAACAATTTAAAAAAAATTGTTAGAAGAAATCAAAGAAGACCTAAATAAATAGAGGGACATATCATGTTCATATAGATTGGGAAACACAACTCAATACTGTTAAGATGTACACTCTCCCAAAATTAATCTGTACACTCAATCCAATCCCAACCAAAGCCAGTAGGCTTTTGTGTAGAAACTGACAAAGGAATTCTAAAATTCCTTTGGAAACACAAAGGACACAAGATAGTCAAAATAATTTTGAAAAAGAACAAAGTTGGAAGACTCACACTACCTAATTTCAAGGTTTAGTACAAAGCTACAGCAATCAAGACAGACATATAGATCAATGAAACTATGAAAAGAATTCAGTAACAGACCCACAAATATATACTCCAATTGATTTTCAACAAAGATGCCAACATAACTGGATAATTTCAATAAATGGTGCTAGATCAAATAGACATCAATCTGGAAAGAAATGAACCTCAACTTTACTTCATACCATACACAAAAATTAATTCAATACATATCATAGACCAAAATATAAAAGTTAAAATGATAAAACTTCCAGAAGCAAATACGAGAGAAAATAGCTTTGCAAAGTTGGTGACAGTAAAGATTTCTTAGACAGGAAGCACAAAATGCATAAATGCATAAGCCTTTAAAAAATTTGGTCCACTGGACTTTGCTGAAATTTAAAACTTCTGTTCTTCAAAAGCTACTATTACAAAAATGAAAATGCTAACCACAGACTTGGAGAAAATATTCACTACATATATCTGAGACAGGACTTGCATCAAGAGCCCTTTCTGGCCAGGCGCGGTGGCTCACGCCTGTAATCCTAGCACTCTGGGAGGCCAAGGCGGGAGGATCGTTTGACTCGGGAGTTTGAGACCAGCCTGAGCAAGAACAAGACCCTGTCTCTACTAAAAATAGAAAAATTAGCCAGGTGTCGTGGCACGCGCTGTAGTCCCAGCTACTTGGGAGACTGAGGCAAGAGGATCGCTCGAGCCCAGGAGTGTGAAGCTGCAGTGAGCTATGATGACACCACTGCACTCTACCCAGGGCAACACAGTGAGACTCTTGTTTCCAAAAAAAAAAAAAAAGTCCTTTATAACACAGTAATAAAAAGATTAAAAATCCTAAATTTAAAATGGAGTAAAAGAAGATATACAAATGGCTAACAGCTAATGAAAAGATGTTCAACATCCTTATTCATCAGAGAAAAGTTAAAAATTAAAACTACAAAGAGATATACTACCCAGCCACTAGACTGCCTGAAGTTAAAGGGCCTGGCAATACCAAGTGTTGCCAAGGATGGGGAGCAACTGGAACTTTTATACATCATTAGAAAAATATAAAATGGTACCACCACTTATCATATGACCCATCTATTCTACTCCTAGGTACACTTGATCCTTGAACATATACACAAACATGGGTTTGAACTGCTCGAGACTACTCATACACGGATTTTTTTCAACAAAAAACAGATCGAAAATGCTGTATTCACAAGATGTAAAACCTGCATACACAGAAGGCCAGCTTTTCATATACACAGGTTTCACAGGGCCAACTGTGGGACTTGAGCATGCACAGATTTTGTTATACGTGGAGGTCCTGAAGCCAATTCCCTGAGTATACCAAGGGATGACTCTATTTACCCAAAAGAAATGAAATAAGTCCACACATGAATATTCACAGCAGCTTTCTTCACAATAGCCCAAAACTGGACACAACCCCAATGTTCCAAAACAGATGAATGGATAAACAAATTGTGGTATAGTCACACAATGAAATAGTACATAACAATAAGGAATGAACTACTGCTTCGTAAAACAACACAGATAAATATTAAAAACACTATGCCAAACAAGAGTCCAGACATGAAAGTGTACATACTGTATGATTCCATTTATGTGAAGTTCTAGAAAAACTATAGTGACAGACAGCAGATCAGTCGATATCTGAAGCTCAAGGTAATTGGGAGGATTGACTGGGAAGGGGCAGGAGGGGCTTATGTAGGTGACGGAAATATTCCGTGTCTTGATTGTGGTTGTGGCAATGGTTAAACTGGTGTTTATAGTTGTCAAAAATCATCATCAAACTGTACACTTACAATAGATGCATTTTACTACATGTAAAGTAGATCTCAGGAATGATTAAAATTAAACAATATATTGCTTAGGCACACATACAGATGATGTAAGAATTTTTTTTCAAATCAAGGTAATGATAGATACAAAGTTTAGAAAATGTCTAACCCTGGGTTGGGGAGCTAGTTAGGATTAAACTAGCTAGCTAGGGGATTTAAAAAAAGAGAGGAATAATATACAGGTAGATTAAATTACTGTTAATGGTCTAGTTTTTGGGTTGGGTAATATTCCTCATACTATAAATAAATAAACAAAATAAGAAAGGCATCATGTAGGGAGCAATATGACAGTATGTCACAGTTAATCTAATTCTATGGACTTGAGGTTAAAAAAAAAAAAGAGGTAGTCACCTCACCCATATATTTCCCATGTCTCAGATGTAGGAAATATGCGAATAAATCCACCTCTCCGATCATTCTCTTCCTTCACCCTCCGTAAAACTTTGATCTAGATGGAAGAAGAGAAAATAAATAAAATGACCACCTATTTTGAAAACTGGAATCCATGTGGCTATAGGACAAAGGAAGAGAGTTATGATCCAAGAATATTAAAGAAACAGAGAGGGAGAAGTTAATTCCATTTAAAATGTTGTTTCCTGAGAAAAAATTTCTCCCATCTTGAATCTTTCTCTTTTCAATGTAATATATGAGTTTGTCATGAATATTATGAATCACTCACTAATTTTCACTGAATCCTGTGTTAACCCACAAAGGCCTGAAAAGGAGTTATCTTTACCTCCTCCATTGACAGACCAAGCACAGAACCACCTAACTTCCCCGGCACTTTCTCCCGGGCTGAGCCCACAAGGTTTTTCATTTCCGCATCACTGGCAGAGAGTGGACGGGAACGCTAAGGAGAAGAAAATAAAAATAATAAAGTTTTTAAAAAAACAGTTTTCATCCTTCCTCATTTCCTTCCATTCATCCCCTGACATCATTATCTTTCCTAACATGTATAAGCTCAAATCCATAGCCCATTTTCTGTAGTTAATCTCTTAGCCTGGAACCCTGGGAAACAGATGAAAGCTAGTAAACTCAAAGGCAAGAAGAAAAAACAGAATAGTAGAAAAACACTATGGGCTGAGAGAGAAACACGCAGAAAAAAAGAATGAGGTCCATGCGACTTTGTGAGCTAGTACTTAGTCCTAACCTTGGTTTTAGAGTGCATCCCATATTTCAAGGATATGCAAAAAATCTGAAAAGAGCCTCAGTAGAAAAGTTAATGTGTATTTATTTCAGTAAATAAATTCTTTTCAGCACTGGGGAAGGAGAATTAGAAGAATTGAGACATAAGACACAGAACCAAGAAATAACCTATTATACCATAAATTTAAAAGTTGGGCTGTGAGATGTTTTAGAACTTGAGGGGGGAAATATTGAGATGAGAGTCATCAGTGACACAGAAAAGGGCTGTGACCAAAAGGCTACAATTTAGGAAACACTGTGCTTGCTGGACTTCCAGAGACCTGGAACAAGCATGACAGCGCTGAGGAGTACTCCAAGGAGGCAGCCAAATGGGCCATGTTCATCACTGGTCCCAAAAGATGATCTGGGCTATTTCAGCTTCTGAATGATGATCAGGAAGGTCATCTGAGTACAAAAGTTTTAAGTGATTTTAATTTTATATGAACAGAAAAATAGAAAGGTAACAAACGAAGTCAGATGGTATGAAGCATGATAATACACTATTATTGAAACAGAAGAAGTGACAGACAAAATAAGACAAATATGCCAAGTAGAAAGAACAAGAAATAATTTGCCAACTATGGGTACAAATTGTCTTCTAGATTCCTAGAAGTAACTTCAACCAAAAAGAAGAAGCCCTGTTGTCAGGAGCTATTGTTTGTCTTTCTCTATGTATAGACTATCTATAGAAAGGCATTTTGGTAATTAACTTTTGGGCTTTTCAGCAATACTCATTGTTATGGACTGAATATTTGTGTCTCTCTAAAATTCTTATGTTGAAGTCCTAACCTCCAATGTGATGGCATTTGGGGATGGATCTTTTGAAAGGTAATTTGGGTTAGATGAGGTCATAAGGGTGGGGCCCTGGTCTCATTGAAACACTATGCCCTTATAAGAGACACTAAAGAGCTTAATCTCTCCCTCTTTCTCTCTCTCTGTCTGCTCCCCCACCTAATGTATACACAAAAAAGATGCCATGTGAGCATACAACAAAATGGTGGCCCCCTACAAACCAATAAAAGAAGGCTCAAAATGAAATCTACCTTGCCAGCACCTTGATCTTGGACTTCCCAGCCTTTAGAACTGTGAAAAAGGAATTTCTATTGTTTGACCCACCCAGTCTGATTGTCATGGCAGCCCAAACAAACTAATATACCCGTGTACACAAATAACCAAAAACAGTTTTACCTTTGAACACAAGGGATACCAATACATACTAATCTTCAGAGCTAGCATGGGAGTTATAAAAACTAAATTTTCTGATAGGCAACTCCAAGATGAGACACCTATATAAAGAAAAACCAAGAAATCAACAGATAGATGTAAGCAACATGTGAAGTGCAGGGACTTTTATCTGTGTAGCTTTTACTGTGGTATCTTCAACACCTAGAATAGTACACTGTACTTGGCACAGAGTAGATCAATAAATATTTGTTGAACAAATAAATAAATGAATGAAAGTGCTGACATACAGATCAATCATGGTCAGAACTAAATTTCGCAGAAGGATTTTGGGAAATAGTCTAACTCCCTTTAATCTCTGGAAATACATTAAACAGTTTGTATTGAAATGGCAGGGTTTATAGGGGAAAGTTTAAAGATTTAGAAAGGAAACCAATACAAGTAATACAATAATTTTTTAAAAATCTTTAAAAAGTATGAATACTTATTTAATGTATAATTTGGAAAAGTCAAAATATTAAATGAATGGTTTGAGGACTTTTCACATGATCACACACTACTTATTATTTGCCAGAAAATACTTATCTAGTTCACACATGACAGCATGTCCCTGATCATAAAGCCATTAGCAGTAAATCCTCCCAAGTCAAGTAGCCTTCTTACCTGATGCTATATAAGGGTACTTGAAAGTTGTCTTAAATTGTACAAGGAGAGTGAGAAATAAGCATTCATTTAAATGATAATAAAAATAAAGATTTTTTATTAAGCATTTTAGAACAGAAAGAATGTTATTTAATAGTGTTGGTAAACTAAAATCTGTATTAAAGGTTAATGAAAAATATTTTAAGAAATAGTTACTACCTATTAGAATAGTTTTAATACATGGCTGTATTATAAGAACATGGGTCAAATCACTATTGAATGACATCTAATGTGAACCTCCAATTTTTGTGTGTTTTTAAGAATGGTTTTTAAAATGCTTGGCTTCTAGAAATTGAGATAATGATGCTGTGACCTTCTTCTACTCTGTAGTCCCTGTAAACAATGAATTAGCACCCCAAAACTCTTATCTCTGCCAATCACTTTCAAAGAGTTATCTCCCATACACAACCACTCCTTTGTTACAGCCCACAATTCTAGCTCTAGCTACTGTGTACATATACATGGACTGGGGTAGGGGAGAAGGCATGTAGGAATCCAGGCCTGTGCTTCTGGTTGGGGTATCTAGGAGGTTTGAGAAAGGAAGGGATATGACCTGAATTATAGACACAGGTGAAAGGAAAGACAGAGAAAGAGAGAAGGGAAGAAGAAAGGATAAGGAAGGGGAAAAGAAAAGAAATGCTTATGAGCGCCAAGGAGACACACTTGAAGATTAAAAGCAAGGCAAAGGTAAAAAAGGAATCAGACTGATTTAAAAGGCCATCAGGGCTATTAAAAACAAGGGCAAAACAGTCCAAATGCAAGCCAGTCTGTGGTTTTGACTTTGGGCACATCAGCTACATTCTCTGGATGGTAGATATAATAATAAATCCACATATTCCCAGGCATTGACTGAATGCACTAAGGAAATAAGGCTCTTCTGAACTTAAAGAGAACAATCGCCTCTGGCTAGGTGACATATGAATTAAACTATCAGGTGTTCTGATAAATTTTAAACTGTCAAATTACTGTCAAGTTAAGAATTCTGCCATGTAACACGCATCAAAGATATTAAATTGTCATTAGTACAACTTATGATTCAGAAATCTACCCAGAGAAGAAACATTTACCTATCTCATCACTACTGCTAAGGAAGAACTGACTGAGAATGTAATTATTGAGACAAGTAATCACCCGTCCCCACTCAAAGCAGTAAGAAACAGATGTAGAATCAGAAAAATGATTCTCAGCCTAAAAAAAGCCAGCAAATAACAATGATGAGAAGAATCTGACAGAATGTAGAATAGGAAAAAAGGTGAGATATCCTAAAAGATATAATTGAGAGGCAAAAATAAAATCTGTTTGACAGGGAACACACACAAAGAATAAAAATCTCCCAATGCAGTTTTACAAAATTTGGAGTAAAGAAACTAGAAATAGCTCAATTTATACGTGATGCATCTTGCCATCTAGAAAATAAAAGGTAAAATTAAGTTTAAAAAGCAAAATAAATTAATGCTATCAACTGAAAAAAGTGAAAAGGACCACATATCAAGAAATCTGAGTGGAAATTGTCAAAAATGGCTTCTAAGAGAAGGTTTAAACATAATGATAATGAGAAGTATACTTTGAAATTAGGGGGGAAAAGGAAAGTAAGTAAGTAGGCTTGTGTTACAGTAAAAAAAAAAAAGATTATGCAACATCTGGAAATGTGGAATAAATGTAAGTCAGCAGGTCTGAGAGACACGCATCTTGTTATTAAGGGAGTTGGCTTTAAAAATAAAAAAACTTACCAAAACCACTTACAATTATGTTTGAAAAATCATGAAGAACTGAGGAGGTACCAGAGGATTAGAAAAAAACAAATGAGGTACCAATCTTCAAAAATGTAAGAAGTATGCTCCTGGTGATTACTGTCTGGAAAGACTAACTCAAATCCTTAGTAAAATTATGGAACAAACATTAAAAGAAAAAAATTCATAAACATTTAGAGTATAATGGGCTCATGAAGAATAGTATAGAGACTGCATTATTTATTTTAAAAAATGCTTTACAAGTTTAATTTGGGGGACAAAATTACAAAAAAGAAGACTATAGCAAATATATTTTAATGTCTTTGGACTTTAAAGAAGCATATAAGAAAATTTCATGAAATTTTTATTCTAAATTACATTTCTAATCAGGGGTTAGTGCCATAATATAATGACTATAATACATTGACAAAAACTAAAAACAGCTTAAAAATGTAACTGTAAAATAAGATAAATATTAACAGCAGTGAATCAAGTTAGGAAGTGATTTCCAGGATGGGTATTAATTAAACATTATTTAGAATCTTCATTAACATCAGGAAGAAGAAATAAGCAAATAAATAAAACAGCATTTGTGGATGACAGCAAATGTGAAAGACATGACTATAAATAGGTGAATATCAAAATAACACCAGATAATGACAATGGGAAAAGGAAAATCAAAATAAGATTCAAAAGTATGAAGGGAACTAAATTTTCTGAGTGTAAACTATTACACATGTCCAGCAATATCCTGAATATTTTACCTACATTTTATCACTTCCTTCTCACCATAACTCCATATATGTATTACTATCCCCATTTAACAGATGTGGGAACTGGGTCTCAGAGAGGTAAGGGACCTTGCCCAAGGTCTAACAGCTAGTGATTGGCAGAAATCAAATAGGAATCCAGGTCTATCTGACTCTAAAGTCCATGTTCTTTCCACAATACCATGCCATACAATTTCTGGTGGGTGGAAAATTTGAACCACAGACATTCAAGGGAGGGAGAAATGTAGATAGAATAGATTAAAAAGGAAAAGGTAGACAAAGGGCAAAGAAGTAAGAGACTTCACAATTTGACAGCAACAGAAAAAGAAAACTTGACATAGTCTAAATGGTCAGAAGAGGGAATTTCTTTTCTTTTCCTTTTTTTATCTTTACTTAGCTCTGATGAAACTACTGTGGAGTTGAGAGTACTACATTAACAAAAACACAATGACAAAATAGAACACTACAAAGAACAATGAGTCAAAGAATCTAACATGTATAAATCTGGCTGAATAAAACCAGAAAGGTTTTGTGTCAAGTAAGCAAGTGTTCAAACATATAACTACTAAAGAGAGGCCTTGCTCTCCAACAAGGCTACTGCAACCTATGGCAATTCAAGCAATGCAACTAGATGCGATGGAATTAAAATGTATAAAAAGAAATTAAGATTAGAATTGCACATCAAAGACACTTCTTTAGAGTCAAACTCAGAAGTCTATGAAAGAATACTCCTTTCCTAATTTTCTCCTTTAAGTAGTAGACTAGTTCAAGGAATATTTAGAATGCAAGCTCTTTGAAGTGAACAGCCTTGTTTTGTTTTATTTTGGTTTTTTGCCATGGATAGCAGCTAGCATACCTAGGTACTTACTAAATATAAACCACTACACATTAGAGTTTTGAATTCTACCAACTAAACACCAAAATTCGTATTACAGAACCACATTAACCAGTTACCAAATACTAGAAAAGGCATTCAATAACACTTTTTTTCATTTCTTGGATTCATATAAACCATATAAATCACTTTATCAGAAACAGTAGCTAAGAAAGTTACAATTCAAGCTTCCAAGCTTACCAGAAACTGCATCAGGGAGTACAAATGCCAAAATAAATATACTGAAGCTTTTTGCTAAATAACTAATAGTTACAGTGACACACTTATATATGAGAACATCTACATCCCTCATACTAAAGTATCAAATAGCAGGAGCAGGATCCCCGATGCTAGCCTATTACTACAAAAAGGTATTTTTAAAAGTCTGTAGAAGAAAGGGACAGTTAACCTCAAATACTGCTAATAAGAACAGTAAGAGAGCAAATGCTGATCATTCAGAAAGAAAGATGTTTGTCTTTATTTTAAAGGTAGCATCTGAGACACTAATTATGGCAGAGTTTCTAAGATTCATAAACTGTGAATCACTACATATATGAAATGTCATATGTTAAGAAACTCAATTACAGCCCAACACCCAATGTGAAAATATTTCCAATATTAAGCTACTGATAATAGTTTGTTTCATAAGATGTCTGACCAAAACAGAGTTCATTTGTGAACTGTAATATTTCCCTTCTGGAATATTGTGGTCAAAGTGATAGATATGCCTGCCTCTAAGCCCTATTCACCATTTAAATTCAAATGCCTCCATTACAGCATAATCAGGATGGGAAAAGAGGATTCCTAAATTCCTGCATCCTCTACTCTTATATTCTATAACCAAGAAGACATCTGTGCATTTATTTTTATTTACTTAAGCAGGTACAATAAAATATGCACCATGAAAAACTAAGCTAAAAGGCTTTCCACTTGGGGAATGGAAATAAAATTTGAATTAAATCTCCAAATGATCCAGAACTTACCTGCTTGGCATTTGATGACTGAAACTGTGCAGATACTGGGCGCTACAAAAGATAGAAAAATGGAATAAAGCCTTATCTTCTCCTAACATGCCTACATTTTCCATCTCCTACATCTACGATATAAAAAATGAAAAAATAACGTCCAAGCAGAGACAAAAAGCAAGAGCCCTACACTTTGTGGTTGGAAAGTTAGAGCATTTATTATCTTTCACGCTGTTTTCTCCTATGCCATATATATTCCAGCTTCAACTTCTCACCATTGAGGGAACAATCCTACTACCAGATACTGAAGATCCTGAAGTTAACTAGTTCACCTGACAAATTTGTTTCACACAGTACACACAAATAATCTACAGTTCCTTTAGCCTGCATATAAGTGTCCTGTGGGCTACTTATAGATGAAATCATACCATTACCTACCAGTTAGCAAAACAAGTGTTCGATAGATTCTCTACAATCTGCCATGATTTGCCAATGGCAAGCTAAGAAAAGGGATCAATTCATTTTAAGTTGGCACACAGCTACCTCTAGAAGTGTTACTTAGCAGAAACTGTGTCAAAGCTGCACAGAAACATTGACAATGCTTTATACACAATCCTGCAGCTCTTGCCACAGATACTGCAGGAAACAATTTGCAAAGGAATTGCAAACAATTTACCTAAATTAAGTTTTCCTAGTACACCTAAGTTAATCCTCTACTTTTTCTTATTAAAAATTAAAGGAAACCCTTTGATCTGTGTTGATGCACTGATCAAGTATAACCCTGTTGCCTGGTTTCATTTTTAATCCAAGATAATACCTCTTAAAATATAGTACACCCTGTTCCACATCCCAGCACTAATTCGAGAATCACCCTAGAGCAGGGGGTCACAGACTGAATCCAGCTCAAAGACATACTATGTTTGGCCTGCAAAGTATTTTTTTTTTTTAATGAACTATTTGCCAATATTTAAAAGTACGATTCCTCTTGACAATAGGAAGATCTCACAACACTTGGCCCACACTTATGCATGGCAGTGATCAGCTAGAGCACATCAGTAAAACAGCCACCCCTTCAGATGAGGCATGCATGCTCCAGTTTACCTCAGTCACATCACCCTTGGCATTATTACACCTGCCCCTGTTTACTCATTTACACTACCTGCCTACAGTCGCCCTAGGTGTTTGAGTTTGAAAACCCTGTTCTAATGAAAAATTATCTGAATTAATAATAGTATATGAGCTTGGCAAACAGAAATAGCACTACTCTAAATGAGACCAGCAAGCAAAAGGAACATGAGGAGGAAGAGAAGTGGAAGATGGGAGAAAAAAAGGGAGGAGTAGAGAGCTAAAGTGGAGGTGGGGGAGGGATAAAAGGAGAGGAGAAGAAAGGGAAAGAAAGCTTGGGGGGGGGGGGCGGGGAGAAGAAGAACCTGTTTATACCTCCAAAGAGCTTACAATCTAGCAGAGGAGTACCGAACAATGTAAAAGCAGCAAATCAATGAATGCAAAACAATGCAATATAGAAAAAGTAAATAATGTTAAAATGAAAAGTAAAGGTCATTCATGAAAGAGTAGGATGGATTTAGCAAGAAAAGATCTGCAAAACTTCTGAGCAGGCAAGGTAATTAAACCAGATGGGAAGAGAGGAGGGAGGTGGATCATTTAAATGAGAAGAAATGTTAAAGGATACAGAAATGGAAACTAGCAGGGTCAAAACAGGCAGGGACCGAAAAGATGATAAAATTGAGTAAGCAGAAGGATTAGCTGATTGGTTTAACTGGACCAAAAATGCAGAGTACACAAAGACTGGAGCAATGCTTGATCAAATGATGTTTCAGAGATGCCCAACTTTCTTTAGGCGTTCATCTCATTTAGCCTCAATCAACTCGTGATCATGGAGGGTCCTTTTGAAGAGAATCACTTGTAGAGAAGATACTATTTCAATGAAGCATCATCTTTACGAAGCTAGTCTGAAGATCAAAGAGAATGCAGGAAAGACTATGCATTAGTAGGCTCCTTTTCTGTGCTTTGTTTATGGGCATATCAATCTGCGGGGGAAAAAAGGTGCTTTTTAAAAGAAAAGATAATGAAAAAAAGAAGCTATGAGAAAAGACAAAATAAAAAGCAGGAAGTAAGTTTGTTGGAAAGCATTGAAAGCATCGCTATTAGCCACAGCTGAATATAACCGCCTGCTGTCTAGATTGATCCCCAAATTCTCCTGCTCTAAGTGACCTCATTTCTACAGTGCTTCAGCTCCCTCAGTTGCATCAGCTGCCACTTCCGAGTAAGCCTCTTTTTGGGCTCCCTGTTGCTGAATTTGCTTACCTGAGGTTTCTGGAAAGGATTTCGCCTGGAAGACTCAAAGGTGGGATAAATTGGCCGGGTTGATGCCCGCTGGGCAGGATCTTGGCACACAAATCCTGAATGGGAAATGGGCAACATTAAAACCTGCCATTTTCTAAGAAATTGGCTGGTTTGGCTGCACCTTTTCTTTAGATTTATAAACTCAGTTTCACTGCCATAAATATTACAGAGATCTATCCCCAAGAGGACTATGCACAACTCTCCCATACACACATTTTGCTTGAACTTTGAACCACCATAACTGGAGAGAACAAGAAAAAAGAAATATGCAAATAAATCAACCTTGCTGGTTGTGTAGCTGAAATGTAATTCTGATTGAGAAAGAGATGTAGATTTTTGATGAACCTCAGAATAAATGTGCAAATCACCATTTTAAAACACATAGTTGTTAATAAAAACAAGTTATTTTAAAGTAACTTCCTGGATAATGACTGGAATTATTAAAATAATGTTTTTACAGGGAGAATCCAAAACCAAGTGAACAGTCTTGTCCTGTTACATGATCTACTTCTGGAACTGCATAATGTGATCTATTGGCAACTTTTAAAGTGGGCTTTGTAGATTATCTATGGCTTTAGGAATTGGACTTTGGCTAATTTCACTTACTTCCTAAAAAGAAGCAGATTCTTATCCAAGGAGAATAGAGTAGCTAAGTTTTACAGCATTTGCTGGTACATCAGGTAATAGTTCATCTCAAACAAATTTTATTACGTCTTTTTATAGTACTCAAAAAAACAACAAATCCACAACATACCCACCTGACTGCACATCTCCATTTCAAAGTTTTGGCTTATCTACTTAAAATGGGATTTCTTCCTTGGGCTGCTCTGGTTATAACTACTACAGAAAGGATCATGTTGAGACCAGTAGAAACTGTCTAGCAGAAATATAGCCAGTCTCCTTTGTAACAAGGCTTCTTCAGTGGGTTTCATTTCCCAGCTTAGAGAAAAATATACTTTCTCCAGATCTTTGCTTAATTCTCTTCCTCAGCTCATAGTTCCTGTGCCCCAGGTCTCAGCCTTAGTTGTGGTTCAGCCTCAGGACAGGATGGAGCCAGGGGGAGTAGAAACATATAAACATTTCCCTGAAAATATAATTTTTTAGTACAAAACATTCAGCATGGCTTAGGAACTGCCAGTTGGCAATACATATGGAGTCTGACAAAATGGATGCTCTGGTTAATTTTTGTGAGTCCAGCTCAGAAAACAATATTACTCACCTACAACCGTGAACATATCTGAAATCATACTGGCTTTAATCTTTAGGTCCAGAGGTGCATCACTAACAGAGAAAGAAAAGAGTAATCGATAATTCTGTAGGTTAATGGAATAGCTGCCCTCTAATGGGCCCCAATATAGCAAAGTTTCCAAATGCCAATGAGGAGCAACACATAAAGCACATCAAATCCATGGAAAAAGAAAAAGAAATCTGGGCAAAAATACTAGAAATAAAAGCCTGGTGTTAAACTCATCCTCTGTAAGGCAGGCCCAGCACCAAGGCGTTGATTCCTTAACATGCAATTTTTTTATTCCAGAAGGTCTTGTACAATTCAAATTTTGCACAAGTCAAGAACACTGCTTCATTATCATTGTGGATTTTAGATGTTCTGACTCTTAGTATGCTCTTTTATGAGTGTGCCTGTCATTCACATTATTTTTTATTGCTGCAATAGTCGAATCACATTCACATGCAAGAGAAGAAAGTTTGGCCACCTTTACACTTTTTAAAAGTCTTTATTTTCTGTTCTAAATCAGTCTTCTTAGGCTTACAGGCTTGCAAATAGGGCAAAAAAAATACAAGTCATACCAAAATCTCACCAGATGATGCAGCAGGAACCCACATGGAAACAAAAATAACATGGACCAAAAGCAAGAGGTCTCCTTGTGGCAGTGTGACTGCCATGATGGCTCTGGCGTTGAGGTGTTCCTCCAGGAACCAGACTACTCTTGCTGCCGTACCCAGTGCTTCGCTCTGGGGGCCTCTAACATGGTATAATGTACTTTACTGGGCAATCTGTGAAATGCTGACTTGACAAAAGTATAGTGTAACATCTGAAGCATCTGTAATATCTAGCTCTACACCTTACTACTGAGGTTAAGCCAAACTCCCACTCCACAAAGTAGTCAATCTGTCTTTATTTGATTACTTGGCATTTTGCCAATACCTCTCATCCTGAAAAACTCAGCAGCTGGGTGGTCTTTGGCATAAATCTCTAGGGTTCTCTGTTTAGAGAAGTGTACAGCTAATAGAAATTCTGGCTGTAGCTGCAAATATAAGAATAATCTTCTCTGGTATCGAAAAATACATTTCTTTCCTTCTTTTTTTTCTTTTTTTCTTTCCAGACAGTCTTACTCTGTCGTCCAGGCTAGAGAGCCATGGTGTCAGCCTAGCTCACAACAACCTCAAACTCCTGGGCTCCAGCAATCCTTCTGCTGCAGCCTCTCAAGTAGCTGGGACTATAGGCACACACCACCATGCCCGGCTAATTTTTTCTATTTTTACTAGAGATGGGGTCTCACTCTTGCTCAGGCTGGTCTCAAACTCCTGACCTCAAGCAATCCTCCTGCACCAGCCTCCCAGAGTGGTAGGATTACAGGCGTGAGCAACCACACCCAGCCTGTTTCTTTCCTTCTTTTAAACAATAGCTTGGTGAAAAAAAATTTTTTTTTAAGATTGTTTGAAGTTTTTTAGACTTTAATCTTGGATGAATACCAGAACATGGCACAGGGTAAAAGGACCAGATATTATCTACACTGCCCTAGGTCCAGTTTTATATCTTTACAGTATATGTGGATTTGAGTCTATATAAACTTTGGTAATATAAGAAATATAATACTGTATGTATTTCTTTAGCCTTAAAAGAACATCTACAAAAATTTTTTTAAAACCTAGGGATAAAAGTGAATGGAGAGGCTGGGCGTGGTGGCTCACACCTGTAATCCTAGCACTTTGGGGGGCCAAGGTGGGAGGATCGCTTGAGGCCAGGAGTTTGAGACCAGGCTGGGCAATAGGGAGACCCTGTATCTACAAAAAAGAAAAAAAAAAAAAATTAGTCAGGTACGCTGGTATGTGCCTGTATCCCCAGCTACTCAAGAGGCTGAGGCAGGAGGATCACTTAAGCCCTGGAGTTTCAGGTCACCGTCAGTTATGATGATGCCACGGCACTCCAGGCTGGGCAACAGAGCAAGACCTTGCCTCAAAAAAGAAAAGAAAAAAAGAATGGAGAAATCATCCCTTAGAAGCCCAATAAAGAGTAAACATATATTGCAAAGGAAGACAGAGATTCATGGTTGTCATGTTGAGTTGGACAACATACCATAAACCATCTAAATTAAGAGATTCTAGTCATCTTTAATAACTAGGAAAGAAGTCTTCTAGTACCAAGAGAAATGAAAAAAAAAAAAAAAAAGAAGGCTTTTCTAGCTGATGGAACTGACTTACCAAGCCAAAGAAGGAGAGAGATTCACTTCCAACAACCATGGCTTCAGGGTAGAGTCTATGAGCACATCAAAGCCATAGAGTTCTAGAAATACAACATAACACAATACACAAGATCATTTTCCATGTCACGACGACAAAGATCTAGAAGATTCAATCCAATCAACTCCCATCAGAGGCTAGAAATTCACTGAGTATAAGTAGTAAGTGGAAGTAGAAGTACAGAATCTTTCAAGTTCAAGAGAAATTAATCAAGTTCTAGGGATAAGAAATCAATGCTATAAAATTCTACTGTTTTTATCATCCACTCTATTGATGTTCCTAAGAAACAGAGTGACTTGACTCTAGAAGGGTTAACAAACACAATTCTGCTGTGCTTATGGGCAAAAAAAAATGTTGGCAAAAGGAACTAAACAAGCACATCCAGTATCAGTGCTGCTTTGGGCCTGCTCAGGATTGTCCTCCCCCACCACCTCTCTGCCATACCCTGAAAACAGAAAAATCCACTGAAGGCACCTCTCTAGGATCCTACCATCACATTTTCTTAGACCACGATCTTGCTTTTGCAACCTCGGTCAAGAAGACATCTAAATGCGAAATATATTTATTCTTTTCCCTCTCCTACGGTTTCAATTTCCCTTTGAAGATAGAAATGAAACACACTAGCCCAACATAGACAGAAAAACAGAAGAGAAAAGAGGAAGCCAGTGGTAGCAGAGCAGAAGTGTGACCACACACATTAGTGCACCACTAATACTATTTAAGAAGGCAGGGAGCCAGAGATCAAATTTCCACGGCTTCTGGATTCTTTACTGATTCTCTTCCTTTATCTCCCCAACTATTGCAAGGAGCAAAGAAAGACCCATGAGCAGGATTTCCTCCCAGGATGCCTGGTTTTATTTAACAAATTCAGGGATGAGAGGTTAATTTTGGAACCCTTCATATTATTATTAATGAGACCCTCTCTACAGAAATCACAATAGTGCACAGTCCTTTGTGTATATATATCAAATATATCAGACTTTCAGAAGTCCTACTCACTCCCAAACATCCTATCCTGTGTCCCTAAAATAAACTGCTTACACCATTCCTCGTTTCGAAGAGAAAAAGACTACCTTCCTTACTGTTTAACTAAAGGTCACAGGCCAGAGCTCACGTCCATAGAACACAACTAGGTATTTTCCAGAAATTAATTCTCATACAAATTTCCTTGCTTTAAGAAGGATTTTATTTCCCAATCCTCTTAAAAAACAGAAAATAATTCTAAAAAGATGGCTCCAAAGACTCTTTTCCATAATACAAGAAGTCTGACTTTATATGATATAGTACCAAGAATCCTAGAAAGGGAATCTAGAGACCTGGTTGTCCTCACGACTCTACACTGTGGAACGTGGGGAAATCATTTCTCTGAGATTTCTTTAGCATCCTTTGGTTTCCTTTAGTCTCTTTATTAATCATGTTTGTCATATGTGGATGCTCAGTAAACCTATATCCTATTTATGTAATATGGACTCAGGTAGACATGCATATTCTAAACCCTCTAGGGAAGTTTCCATGAATGGGCTGACTTCCATAGCAATTATTTGGGATTCTATTTAATTTGCAAAAATAATCACAAACTATACAAGAGTTTGAGATGGATTCACCTTCATGTAACTATACAAAATTTACATATTATCTATACTATAAAATGTAAAGAAAAGGAAGCTCTTTCACCTATCTTCTTTTGATAATGAATTCATAGCTTTTATGGCTAGTACATTCTTCTGAATATCTGATCTAATCTTCAGTAATCCCACAGAATATTCCCCCTTTAGCCTGAGAAAAATCTTTGCAATATAGCACTAAATATGGCATTTAAAAGGAAAAATATAATTGCAAAGTCTACAAGTGCATGTTAACATTACACGAGCAAGAGAGAGAATACAATGCCTGACTCAAGAAAAATAATATTCTCTTCAGTTTTTAAAAGCTGAAGCACAGGATTCAACTGTTTTATATAGTGGTAATATCAGTAATAGTAAGAGGAACAGGGTGAAAATAATGATTGATACATATATTGATTAGGTTTGCAGAATCAGCCACAAATAAAAACAAATTCAAATCAAATTAAGAATCAATGAGGCTGGGCACGGTAGCTCCTGCCTATAATCCCAGCACTTAGGGAGACCAAGGCAGGAGGATCACTTGAGGCCAGGAGTTCAAGACCAACCTGAGCAAGAGCGAAACCCCATCTCTACAAACAATAGAAAAATTAGCCAGGCATGATGGAACATGCCTGTAGTCCCAGCTACTCAGGAGACTGAGGCAGGAGAATCCCTTGAGCCCAGGAGTTCAAGGCTGCAGTGAACTGTGATGAAGCCACTGTACTCCAGCCTGGGTGATAGAGACCCTGTCTAAAAAAACAAAAAACAAAATCAACGAGACCCACTAATTAAACACCTTGCATTGGGCAGCTACCACATTTACTTAACCATTTTCCCAAATCAGAGGCAAATCCCAAGAATCTCAGTTGACAGGCTGAGAACCAATGTTCTGGGAAGTAAAAGAAAAAAAAATGACCTAGAGAAAAAACAGCCTTCACAGTGTTAAATTAATTTAAAGAATAAAACCTGTTAGTGCTAAACAATCTCCATGGAGAATGTGGCCAAACAAAAAAATCAAGTCTCATATCTAACTTCATCTGTACATGTACCAGGCGTAGACCTACTACCATTTAAGAGTTGAGGAAGAAGCACATACTGGTATGTGACAGCACTGTTAACATGGTGCCAAGCCCAGCTCACGTAAAAGGCTGGAATTAGGGGAGAAGAATGGGGTGAAAAGATAGCTTTTGTATCAGGTTTCCCTTTTAAAAGAATCAACTCACTTTAAGAAAAATAATTTGGGTCCTTGGCAGGGCACTAGAGTCTTTATAATAACCCTTTTATACAACCCTAAAATACGATTGGTATTTTCTATGGACATTAAAGATTTTAAAAGGTAAGGAGTAGGCTGTACCAAGAATATTAAACTTCCTCACCTTTTAATGTTGTGTGTTTTAGCAGCAATGTCTAGAATTTCAAATCTTTGGTATCCCAAAAGAGATATACCAGTGTTCCTGTCATTAATGGGTGCAAGCAAGGTAGGCTTTTCTGGTTCTGACAGCTCCTCTTTCTTTGTTCCTCTGTGTTGTCTTCATCATGACAGAACAGCATGACTGTAGATACTATCTTATTAAACATTTCCCCAGGACAGTTTTCCTTGGTAAGAAATATTTCCTTCAGCCCCCAGCCAAACCAAAACAAACTTGAAAATTAGACTAGCCAGTGGTAAGGAGAAGCTTAACTCCACCTCCTACTCTGCATTTGTACCCATATCTCCCTATTTCTTTAATATAGCTTCTTGAAAAAGCAAGCTACACTTAGCTGTCTGAACTTTCTTAATACCTATTTACTCCCTATGCGTAAGAATTTGCTTCTGCTCCCGCTCTCTAATAATTGACTGTTCTCAATAGGATCACCAAAGACCACCTTACTGCCAAGCCCAAGCATCTGAAACTGCTGACCACCCCTTACTTATTGGCCCTTTCTTCTCCCTTGGGTTCCTGGGCACTACTCTCTTCTGATTCTCCTCCTTTTTCCTGTCCTCCTTTCATTCTTTCTCTTCTGCTCAACTATTCAACGGTACCTTTGCTCAGGGTGACATCCTCTGGTCTCTTTCCTTCTTAATTCTACTTCTCTTCTTGGGTGATCTCATGTATTCTCATGGCTGCAATTAATATTATGATGATGACATTCAAATCACATCTTTAAACAAGTGTCTCCTGGATACCAAATCCATAATTCCAAATGCCTTCTAGACATCTTTACTAGGATATCCCACAGGTATTCAATACTCAACAAAACAGTCCTTGTTATCTTTCCCCAAAACTGTTTGGCCTCCTCATTATTCCCCATCTTGGAAAATGGTAACCCTATCACCAGGCTCCAAAGCTAGAAAAACTCCCTTTACCACCTCCCAAATACAACACAAAACCAGATTTCTCTCTCTTTCTTTCTCTTTAGTCCAGTCTATCTTCTCTATTCCTTTTTTTTTTTTTTTTCCTGAGACAGGGTCTTGCTCTGTTGCCCAGGCTAGAGTGCAGTGGCATCATCATATCATCATAGCTCACTGCAACCTCAAACTCCTGGGCTCAAGCAATCCTCCTAGCTCAGCTTTCCAAGTAGCTGGGATGACAGATGCAGTCTATCACACCTGACAAATTTTTCTATATTTTGTAGAGATGGGGTCTCGCTATGTTGCTCAGGCTGGTCTTGAACTCCTGGCCTCAAGTGATCTTCCCACCTCAGCCTCCCAAAGTGCTAGGACTCCAGGCATGAGCCACTGTGTGCAGCCCTCTATTCCCATTTGATGTATAATTTACATACGATGAAATGGATAGATCTTAAGTGTACAATTTGATGAGCCTTGTTAACTGGATACCTCCATGTAACCCACACAGAACATTTCCATCAATCCAAAGAGATGCCTCATGCCCCTCTCTGGTAAATACCACCCCCCCAATCCTTGACAACCACTAGTCTTATTTCTTTCAAAACTAAGAGATTAATTTTGCCTATTCTAGTACTTCATCTAAATGGAATTATATAGTATATACTCTTTTGAGTCTGGCTCCTTTCATTTAGCATGTTTTTGAGGTTCATTCATCTGTCACTTTTTTGTTTTAAGAGAGATTTATTAAGGTATAATTTACATACAATATAATTCACCCTTTAAAATATACATTTTGATGAGTTTTTACAAATATATACAGTTCTTTAAACACCACCACAATCAAGATATAAAACAATTTTATCACAAACATTCCTTTATGCCCCTCTGCAGTCTATCCCTATCCCTTCACCCCCAGCAACCACTGATCTGATTTTTGCCTGTTTTCTGCCTTTCCCAGAAAATCAATTAAGTGGAATAAATATACCACGTAGCCTTTTGAGACTGGCTTCTTTCCCCACTTAGCACTGAGCTTTTGAGATTTATGTACAGACATCAATAATATAGTTCATTCCTTTTATTGCTGAGTAGTGTTCTATTACATGGACATACCACAATTTATCCATTCAACAGTTGATGGACATTTGGGTTATCTCAAATTTTTGGTAATTATAAATAAAGCTGCTATAAACATTTGTGTACAGGTATTTGTGTGAACATACAGCTTCATTTTTTCTGGGTAAATACCTATGAGTGGGATTGCTGGGTCACATGTTAAGTGTATATTATCACTGCATACCTCTTACCTCCTTGGTCATTTCCCTAGCACTATCCTCTCCCCACTGTAGTCCATTCTCCAAAGCCACCAGAATTACCTTTCTTAAAAAAACAAATCTAACAGGCATAGACAGGCAGTCAACTGGCCCAGCAATATACACTGACGTCAGCTTGGTTCCTGGAAGATTTTAAATTAGTCACTGCTTGTAATGTTGTACAGTATTCCCTCGTCATTCTGTATTCTCAAGCATTGGGTCATATTATGATAAAAGTTAACGAAAAAAAATATAATCCTATGCCCCCCTCTAGTAACTCAAAAACCTCCAGTAGCTGTCTATTGGCTACCGGATTAATTTAAACTTGTTAGTTCTTTATAATCTGGCCCTAATCTACCTCCATAACCTTATCTACTGCCCCCTAGTCTATGCAGGCTATATCTAGTCACACTTATTATTATTTCAAAAAACGCCACATCCTGCCCTGATACCATATGTTGCATACTCTGTCCCATGTCTTGGGAGCGGCTTTCCTTGGCTCCCTGGGCCTAGCTGGCGACTCTCGCGTATTCCAAGGACACGCGAGTCACTCGGCCACCTGCGCTCCCACTGCTCATTTCACAGCTGCCCTTCCCCATCACTGAGGGCAGGGGCCCTGTCTCACTCACTGTCACACACCAACTGGCCTGAACCGTAACTAGCACCTAGGAAACAATTGAGAAATACTGACAGGAGGGGAAAAAAAGCAGAAGGAAAAAAATTTTAAGTGAAAAACACTGCACAGTTTTTGAGAAATACAAAATAACATGCAGCTACTCCCTCCAAAATAACCCTGACCACCAGACTTTAAATATTTAAGACAAAGTCACCAATCATAAAGGAAATAAGATAAATTCTTACTAAGAATTTTACACATTAAAGACATATTAAGGAAAAACATAATAGATAGTTTAGGAAGGGACGGGGACAAAAAGATTTGCTAAAGAAAATAATAATCATTTGAGGCCTAAGAGATTACTAAACATGTCACACCACTAATTTTGGATCAATCCACTAACCTCCCCAGAAATAAAGTCCCAGCTAAAGCTATTGTCCCTGAGGCAGTGGAAAGTACTGACAGTAGCCAAAACTCACTGTCACTGAAATGATATTGTATAAAGGAAATTCTTTTCACCTTGGCTTTGGATTTGAGTTGAAAAGCTAAGAGGGAAGTCTTTATATGGGGTCCAGAAGAAGAATTTTGGAAAAAAGCAGACCAAGATCCCACAGGAAAATGAACTAAATAAAAGAAAAAGCCCAGAGCCAATTTGTTAACTAGTCCAATAAATCAATATGGTATCTGGTTACCAGATGTAAAGGGAGATTTGAAAAGAGTATCTAGGACTAGGTATTGTTGACTAGAGCAAAAAGTGTGTCTTTTTCAGGCCTGATCTGCTAGAATGGATGATATCATCTTTCCTAAGATCTAGTTACAGGAGAGCAGAGGGAGAATCCAGGATATGGGGCATGCCAAAAGTGGCCAGACTCATCAGGACTTGTCTTTATGTGGGTGCAGAAAGAGCCAGAGAGACCTGGCTCCCAAACTTGGCTTTGCCATTTATTAGCTGCATGACCTAGGACAACTTATTTAACCTTTCTGAAGCTTTTTCCTTCTCTATAAAACATGGCTAGTATCAACAAAAATTGTTGAGGACTAAAGGAAATAACCAATGAAACTAAACTAACTAAAGGAAATAACCAATGTTTGATATACAGTAGGTACTTTCTACGTAAGTTCCTTGCACAGTAAACTTCTTTTCCCATCTAAACAGGAGCATGGGATAAACCAGAAAAGGAGATTATCTCAAAAAGTGAAGAGTTTATTGACTTTTGTTATTTTTCTGTTGCTGATCAAGTAGTTTATATTGTTGGAGAATGTATGCTGTCCATTTTCATTCCTTCCACAATTATTTACGGACACTCTCCCTAAAAGAACCTCAGCTTACACTGTGAAATGGTCAAGAACAGTAGCAATAGAAGGCCAAACCAGATTTCATTCAAACAAAGAGGCATACTGGGCATGGTTGGTCCTGAGCAAACACATCACTGGTTTCTGATCAGAATAAGGCCAGGCTGGTCAGTTCTACAAGTGGCCCCACAGCTTATCCACATGATCCCAGGCAGGAGAGGAGGAGGGTCATAGCCCATCACTTTGGCCATCCTCATACACATAGATAAAACCACTGTCAGCATCTTTAAAGGACAGCTAACATCCTGTTGGTTTTGGCTGTTTTTCTTCAACTGGTCAAAAAAGCTGTTCTCATAGACAATTATCTCACAGTGCCAATTTCCTAAGCATATTTAAAGGGTTGCTGTTTAAGCATATTATTTCACATGGTACCACATTTTCACAATCTTGGAAGACAGTAAAAATTAGATTGTCAAAAATCTGTTTTATTGGGGGAGGCATCACAAATTCTATAAATCAAGAATTCTATGATCAAGATGTTT
Source organism: Daubentonia madagascariensis (assembly GCA_023783475.1). NCBI lineage: Eukaryota > Metazoa > Chordata > Mammalia > Primates > Daubentoniidae > Daubentonia > Daubentonia madagascariensis. Next base: position 35,750,276 of record JAKFHU010000485.1, on the reverse strand, counting down.
TGTTTGCCAAAACCCATCTTCTGAAGGCCCATTTCTTCAAGTGGAGTCATTTCCTTTGAGTTCTTTCACTCACTAGCTCTAGAACCCGGGGCAAGGGTTAATTTCTCAGGCTCTCAATTTCCATATCTGGACTAATTATTCTCTAAGATCCATTCCAGATGTACAAACCTATGAAAAAGCATTAAATGGCTAAGTTTCAGACAGTTTGTGAAGGTTCCCAAGTCTACACTTAAATACTAATACTACAATGCAGGTATATGTATATACCATTTCATGTAAAGTCTGTTTTGAGAAGAACGAACTGTTGATGGTAATGCACTGCTGAAAGACTAACCTATGACCTGCACACAGCAGAAACTGAAAAAAAAAGTTAAATGCATAAACAAACAAATGAATGGGAATATTGAAAATACCCAGAAACACAGCTGGACATTACAGGTGGTAGGATGGGAAAGAAATCACAGGACAGAAATACTTAGATAGTAATGGAATGCCCCAGGCAGAAATCCATAAGGTAGAAGGGCAGAAACAACAACCAAAAAAATATAGTGAACCCCATCTCTGGACTACCGGTTTCCCCTAAAAGCACCAATGATCTGTTTAAGCCAAAATCTTCTCGGAAGCTCTTGATTCCTGTTTACTCTAAAATAAATTAAAAAACAAAAACAAAGCAGCTTATTCCTTGTAACTTAAACCCTAGGGGAGGTCAGGAGTCAGTGGGAGGCAAAGAGACTCACACAAATATACGCGAGTATACAAAATCATATCTGATGAGAAGAGGTTAATGAAGCACACAAAATCCCAGGGTTCACAGGAAGTAGAATTAGAACCACAAAAGCCAAGAAGACAGTCAACAACTTAAAAAACTCCAGATGCACTCAGTTTATTAAAACTGAACACAAGTAGGGAGGGAGAAAGGAGACCCATGGCTGATGAAATGGACTTAGGGGGTATTTCACTGAGTCAGAGAAAGTCACTGCTTCTTTCACATCAGAACATTCTACTGTCATTAAGTTCAATAAATTCCTAAGCTTCCACAAGGCAATCAGGTTATAAAACAAAATAGAAAAGGAAACATTCAGAAAAGCTTTTATAATTAACTATTTAGAACAAAGATTTTCACAACAAGGGCTACCAGAAATGTACCCTCATATAAGTGCCCAGTGGATGCAGAAAAGAAACTTTTAATTATTGTTTTAATCTAATAAGGTTTGGAAGTTGGAGATATGTTCCCAGTCCCCTCATCCCCATCCTCAAACAATTTGCAGTAATTCTAAGAGCTCTAGGCCCTTACCCAGATCCACTGGGGAGCCTTCTGTCAGGCCACCAAAAGGCAATTAAAGCAAGTACCAATCATTCATTCAACAAACATTTCTTGAACATCCTCTAAGAGCAAAAGATGCTGCCATGCATGGGAATGGCGAAATACTGTCCTCAAGGAGCTTCTAGTCCAGTAGGGGAGACAGAAACATAAATGGATTCCAGATGATATGCAGATACTATTGCAGAGTTAAGAACAGAATGCTGGGGGTAGGGGTTAGGGGAGGCTAACTCTGACAGAGAGAGTTAGGGAAAACATCACCAAAGAAGTGATACTTGATTTTTGTCTTGAAAGATGTTGGTCATCTACTAGGTAAAGTAATATGAGAAAAGTATTTCAGATGCAGGATAAAATAGGTGCAAATGCAAAGGGTTAGAAAAGGATCTGGGAGGTCCAGGGAAATGGTGAAAGGTATACTTTGGCAGAATAGGATGAGATGGTACGGAAGAACACAGTGACTATTAGGAATTCAAGAAAATAAGCACAGAGACTACTGGGAAAGTATATGTATAAATAAAACATCACAGTGCAATAGGAAAAGAATATAACGAAACAAGTACAGAATAGCATGAAGGAGACACAACAAGGTACTTCGTTAGGCAAGGCTTCCTAGAAGAGGCAATGTGGAGCTGAGTCTTAGAAAAGAAACAGGAGCATGCAAGGCAGACAGGAGGAGAGTCTTCTAACCAAACAGCAGAACTTATATAGAGGCACAAAAGCACAGAGTGCTCAGATATAGAGTATCGTACAATTGGATTATAAAGTATAAGAGGGGAAACAGAATTCTAGGAAAGTCAGTTGGGATCAAATCCTCAGAAGCCTTGAAGGTCATATCAAGTTTCCATTATACTGTTCAAGCCTAGGAAGCCATATAATGATTTTAGAAGACATGAACAGATATGCATTTTAGAAAGATATTACAACCTCTTCTTTTCCTATATAATTTTAGGTCCTGATTTATCTACCATCTTCTATTTACAGTCTCAACAATTCCCTTTGTTTAGTGCCTCTCAAGTACAGACTCGTTATGATTGATCTCCACTAAAGAGATCAAGAATTATAATGTATAATTATAAAAACAATAAAAAATAATTTTTATTGAGTACAAACTTAAGGGCCAGACACTGTGTGCCAAGTGCTTTCTTTGCAGGCATCATCTCATTTGATCTTCACGGTACTCTTAGGAGGTAGATACCATCATTACCGCCATTTTACAGTTCAGAAAACAGAATTCGAGTAACTTGCTGAAAATCACAAAACTAGTTAGGGGTGCAAATGAGTTTCAAACGAAGGCTGTCTGGCTCTAAAGCCCATATTCTTTATTTTCCTGTTATCCTGCCTTCTATAGATGACTCTTATATCCTTGCTGTTTGTATTACTCCATGCCATGCTTTAATCATCTTCCCCATCAATGACCTTAGTGTGTTTTACTAAAAAGCCTAACACCTGCTGAAAACCTATGTTACTTTACCAACATTCACATAGGCAATCACTAACCAGCTCATATCCATATTTGGAAAGCAAATGTACACAGGCACCCTCAGTGCCACAGTCACAGCCAGTGGGTCAGTAGGTAACAGGTTTCCTGATCCAGTAGTTGTGAACTGCTTATTACTCCTTCTCTGTGGAATCAGGGAGCTGGGGGCAGAGTAGAAAGGGAGGAGAGGAGGAAGAGAAAAAGGAGAAAGCAGAGCAGGAGGGCGAAGGACAGGAGGAGGGGGAGGAACCTACCAGAAAGGAGACTAAAACAAAAAGGAGGAGTCATCAGAAAATGGGAGAAAGCACATACTGGTACCAGCCAGAGCTTCTTGGAACAGTTCCAAGTCTGGCTGCCAAAGAGCTCTGGAATATATTTGTTAGAGCTGGATTCCTGTACAGTCCATTGCAGACTTTTTCTGACTGCACTCTGACAGAAAGATCCACACTTTAATTCCAACCCCTGCTTCCCACACAGAAAGCTAGTTACTCCTCAGGAGTAACTTCCAACTAAGCTCAATACTGGTCTCTTAGTAGGATCTTCATATGCTGTATGAGCTTAGAAAGAAGCAAAAGTCCATCATATGCCTCTTACTCCCATTGAATCACTAAGTCTCTCTACCCCAGAATCCCACCCCAACTTCCCAGGACCCTCTTCACAAAACATGTTAAGCTTCTTCAGTCTCCTTACCAAAACAACTGCTGCGATGAGGAACAAAGGTTTTACAGGCCGTAGCAATAGCTAGTTCAGCAGAGATTATAGTCTTAATGATCAGGTCTTCTACGTGGGCCATCAACGCTGCAAAAAAAATTAAATATGAAGGAAGAAATACTAAAATGCATGGATTAGTAGGACTGGATTCTAGGTCACAATATAATTATAAAAGCAGGTGTGCTCATTCAAAAAACCCTCCATATGGCAGTCTCCTGAATGGGTGCTACTGGGGCAGGCATATCTGTGGATAGGCCAACACAGTCAAGAACCAGGGGATATACCCAGGTGGCCTCCTGTGACAACAGACAGAGAATGGAATAGGAGCCTTACCTCCCTTCCCTTACGTGCTTCCCTTACTACCCTTTCCCTTGTGAACCGAGAGAGTCTCTTCTGGCACACAGTTTCCCATTCTGCTCAAGGCTCAGCAATAGTGTCCACTTTGATTCTAAGCCCTGTACTCAAACTCTGCCCACTGTCCAACTCAACAACATGAATGAGAGAGATTAACTAAGAAAAATCTGAACTCAGGGCCAATATAGAGACAGGCAATTTGTTATATAAAAAGCTGACAGTATCTTAGTTAGCAGTTCAACATTCAAGAAGGATAAATTCTCCAAGGATTAAAGGAAAAACTTATGCCTTCCAAACTAGAAATAAGAAAAGGGATTTTGGGGGTCCTGGAAAGCCTGTTCCCCGGTTTGTAAACTACAGGAAAAAGTAACACCAAGAACAATCACCCCATTGGATGTCTCAGCAACACAATCAGAGTTAGAGAGAATGACTCCTGGCAAAAGAGAATGGTAACGTTAAAGAAGAGAAGTTAAGAAGGAAAAAAGCCTGGTACTCACCAGTTGTGTCTCTGCCTTCTTGTTTCAGGTACCTAAGCATAGCACTCATGCTCCATTTGTTCCCATAATCTTCCACTTCTGGATCATCACAACTAAAACAAATTCATGAATCAAGGTCACATATACAACTAGGCCTGGCTGTAGAAACAGGATTCTTTATAAACAGCCTTCTTGTCCTTTTAAGTCTTTAGAAAAGCATTCACTTTGCTGATTCCACTCACTCACTTTTTTCTTGGTCCTTTTTGTCATGTATCCTTTGTACCAATTTCTTCAATAGAAATGAAAATGCACATAGTTTGCCTTATTGAAGAAGCCAAATTCTTCCTTAACCAAACAATGATGCATCATGAAAGAGTGGAAGAAATGTGTAAAAGAATGTAAACAAATTTAAGAATGGTTACAATAAATTAACAGATAGAAATGTTTGAGGATACAGACCTGGCCTTTGGAGGTGAATGTCACATGAGTCCACAAAACAACCTCTGATGCCATTTTTTGACCAGAACTGAGTTGGGATGGGCTAGTGAGCTAATCTTGTGGGAGCATTTTAATAAGCTAACCCAACACAAAATTGCTTTGGCAGCTGAAACAAGCTCCCACCTCTCTGAAACCTTTTGAGGTATCACTGAAGGAAGAACACACTGGAGTGACAGTAAGAGTGATGAGCAGCAGAATGGCAAATAGTGCAGCCTCCCATGCATGCTGGAAAAGTCCTGCAATTTGGAACTTTTGTTTTGCAGCTGCTGCCCCCTCATTCCCTCCCATCATCCCAACCTCTACCCATTGCACCTCTGCTCATCTTCCAAAGTGAGGGTATGATATCTTCAATCAATTCAAATGCTGGTCACAGGATACAGAACGAAACCTATATAACTTCAGCAACTATTCCATCACTTCCAGATTCCTTTCTTTCTTTCTTTCCTTGGACCTGCTAGGCACCTATTTTTAGTCTAAGTAGAAAGTAACTGTTTGGGTCTCTTTTCTACTTTTCCACTTTCTGGCAAAATTATTGGGATGAAAGAAAACAGAGCAAAAAGAATATTTCCACACAGCTGGGCTGGTACTCCCTTCCACTGAATCTTTTTCTGAGATGGCCTTATTTCCTTCTTTCTCTAATTTTTTTCCTAACATTTTCCCCCTGATCATACAAGTATTTGTTTTAGAAATATTTACAAAATACATAAGAGCACAGGGAAGAAAATAAAAATCACCCACCCACAATCCCACCCACTTGTTAAGCACAGTTAACATTTTGGTATTACTTCTAATCTTTTTTTCCCTCCCCTCAGCAAAAATAAACAGCTTTAGATATCTTATATATTCAAGCAAGAAATTAAGTCGCATGTACTATCTGGTAACCTGCTTTTTCCACCTAGCAATATCCTTTTTATCCTTTTTTTTGTTTTTTGAGACAAGGTCTTGCTCTGTCACCCAGGCTGGAGTGCAGTGGCATGATCATAGCTCACTGTACCCTTGAACTCCTGGGCTCAAGCAATCCTCTGGCCTCAGCCTCCCAAGTAGCTAGGACTACAGGTGCATACCACCATGCCCAGCTAATTTGTTTTTATTTTTTATAGAGATAGGGTCTCACTATGCTGCTCAGGCTGGTCTCAAACTCCCGGCCTCAAGCAATCCTCCCACCTTGGCCTCCCAAAGTGCTGGGGTGACAGACATGAGCCACCGCGCCTGGCCCATCCTTTATTTCTTAAGGTTAAGTTCCTAGAAATGGAACTGCTGGGTCAAGGGGAACAAATATTTTTAAAGCTTTTGATATTTTTTGCCAAGTGCTAAAATGACCTCATTTCTTGACTTCTAAAAAGTTCCATATGCCCATTAAATTCCCACCCTAAGTCAAGTGAGGGAAGACAATGAGGAAGACAAAACTTGTGAAGGCATATTTTGGTAGAGAAAGGTGACACTATACCTGGAGGAGCAATGGAGAAGCAGCAGCAGATATGCCTCAAAACTGTAACATGACTCTGACAGCTTGCCATACATGTTACATGGACATAAAATAAAGTTATCCTTCAGTGCAACAGGATAACTTTCCACCTCTACAACACCCACACCTGAGAATGACTTCTCTGACTTCTGGCTCAGACACAGCCAGTACCTGACATAGTCTCCACTCTTCTTATTCACACTGTAGTTTGTCAGATGCATGAACTGGTTCCGAATGTTCTTGGCTCCTTGATCATATCGCACGGTTGCAAACCTGATAGAAAGGACATAGGTTAAATGCCAGGAACAGATTTTCAAGGAAATAAAGGCCAGAACTGAGAATCAATGAGGTAACAATAATAAAGGAGGGTGACATCACTATCTAACAAATACTGAGTGTCTACTAAGTGCCAACTCCCACGCTAAGTGTTTTATATAATATCACATTTAATTCAATCCTTAAAGCAATCTTATGAAGTAGGTAGTATATCCAATTTTTAAAATAAATGTGAAACTAAATGTGACCCAGAAAGATTAAGTAACTTGCCCAAGATCATACTGACTCCAAAACCCATGGTCTTAACCACAAGATACTGCTTCTCTTATATAGAATGTTACACCAATAGGAAGAAGAAAAATTGAAAATAGAGCTATTCACAACCTGGAAACTGTGTGTAGGATGCTGTGAATGATGGGGCCTTAGCTAAGAAACACCTACTGAGTGCCCACACAGTGCCTAGTACTATAGCATTCAATGAAAAAATAATAAGCAAAAAGAAAACAAAATATAGCATAGCAATATAAAGAATTAGAGCTCGCACCCATAGAAAGAATAGAATTAATCTATGATATCCATTTAAAAAGAACAACAATGGCAGCATTGATGGCAGACAAAGCAGAACAGCATAGTGCAAGAGACTAATTCTTGAATTTGGAAGGAAGGCAAAAAACAGGATTAAACATGGAGCCCACTGAAAACAGGGCAGCAATTTGATATCCTGGACTACTGTCAAAAGAAGACCAAAGTATAAAATATATGTGCCTCTGAAGGAAGCTACCAGGGAAAGAGAAAACTTTCCAGCAATGTTCAATATCAACAAAAGGACACTTAAGGCGAATGGTTATGGTAAATATGAATCCCTGTTTATACACCACTATGACCATATCACCCTTCACTAAAGTGGTTTTCCCAAGAGGCATATCCAAGTGTGTGAAAAAAAACTAGAAGGCCACAAGTTTATTTTTATATGATTTACAAATTATTTACATATGCTTACCCAGACTATGAAGTCAACATGAATTTTTACCACATTAAAGGTCAGCATTTAAAATTTTTCCTCTTCTCTATTTCTTCTCACCCACCCACTATCTCTCTTCACTAATTCCCTGTACCAGAAATACACAAGAACCAAAGAAAGAAAAGTTAAAAAACAAAAAAACAAAAAACCCCAAATAAACAAACATTAAGCCAGGAAAAGGATGTGGACAAAGAGAAAACGTTGACCAGGCTAAAGGACAAGAATTTGATGGCCATTATGTCTATGATAAAGAAGACCTCAGATTTTCTAGAAACTTCTGGCAGTTATCACTTAACTTCTAGCCATGTGAATCCCTGGCGAGTAAACCTGGCCGACACATCTGAATCTTCCTCTTATAGAGATTCTCCAAGCAAGTGGAAGACAGTCATTTTCTGAATTCTTGTAAAATACCAAGGGGGCCCTTGCTGACCCCACAGAGGCTGCCTGGCTCAACCAGACATTACCTCACAGTGACAGACCTCCTGCCATCCTCCCCCAACAAAGGAATAATGAGTTAGAGGGAGAGGGAAGGTTCTGTCTCAGAGAAAGACGCTTTGATGCTTTGATTGCACCTAACTATGAGTACCTGATCTAACTTGGTCAACATGAAAAGCCTGACAGAAGACTGTGGTGAGCTGGAATCTGGTACCCAACACATCTGTCATTCCTACGGTCCT